>CM066164.1:30296953-31496953 GCA_033629205.1 Lithocarpus polystachyus | reverse complement strand
CGCACTGGGTACAAAGAGGGCACAAATTTCTACACGTCCAAAATTCCAGAGGTGGCTATGAACCATATTTTCGAATTTCATAGCTTTAGGAAAATTGGATTCAAGTAAAGGCTGTATGTCCACATGGACTAAACTGATAAACTTCCATCTACCCCTTAATTGATTAAAAATGGATCATTTGTTTCTTTCTAATAAGGCCCTAAAGTCACAACAATAACCACTTTGTCTTCATGTGAAACATGGGCAACCTTATTCTTTTGAGAGAGGGAGAGAGAGAGATATCATATGTGGGGAAAATATGGATGGAATAATTGAGAGAATAGCAAAATTATAGAAAAGAAGGTGGGGGGAGAAGAATAGAAAATTCAAGGAAGATGAAGGGATAGGGGAAGTGTAATAGTAAGGTAGAGATTAATGGGCAGAAAAAGAGATAAAAGAAAGGGGAAAGGTTGAAGGAAATTTTAGTAAGGTAGGGAATAATACAGAGAAGAAGAGTTAATAATGAGAGAGAGAGAGAGAGAGAGAGAGAGAGAGAGAGAGAGAGAGAGAGAGAGAGAGAGAGAGAGAGATCATTTTTAATGTGGGAAAAATATGGATTGACTAGGAGAGGGAATAACAAATTTATTGAAAAGCAGATTGGGAGAAAAAGAGAAAATGATGGAGGAAGTGTAACTAAGGTAGAGAATTATGGGGAGAGAGAGATAAACTGGAGGTGAAATGTTGAAGGAAGTGTAATAGTAAGGATATAATTACAAATGAAGAAAAGTTAAAAGTGAGAGAGAAATTATTGTAAATAGGTTGATGACATGACAAAATGAGAGAATAGAAAAATTAATTGCTAAGCTTTTATTATTAATTAATTAACTAGTTGTAAACTCACGCGATGGGTGTGAATATATAATTATTTTGTAATTATGGTATAATATATAATTTGTTCTTTAAAATTTCTTAAAGATAATTTAGTCTCCCTAAAAATTAAACAATTTCCAAAATTATTTTTCCTATTTCTATTTTTACCAATATATCATTCTATTATTTTGGATTTGTTTGATTGATATTATTCCTTTTTATGAGGTGATTCATATTTTTTGAAATTATGTTATAGTGTACTATGTTTTTCTTTTCTTTTTTTTTTCTGTATAACTAAACTTTTTAAGTTTCAACTAATTTATTCAAATTCTTCATTCTCTTAAAGGAAATTATTATGATAATAAAAACTCATAAAAAAGATTACTTTTTAATATTACTCAAATAATTGATAGGAACATTCAAATGCATATGTTTCTTCTTTCTACCTCTACTAATATATCATTCTATCATTTTGGGTGTGTTTGATTGATATTATTCTTTTATAAGGTGGTCCATATTCTTCAAAATTTTGTTATAGTGTGCTATGTTTTTCTATTATTTTTCTATACAACTAAACTTTTTTAGTTTCAACTAAGTTATTTAAATTTTTCATTCTCTTGAAGGAGATTATCAAGATAATAAAAACTCATAAAAAATTACTTTTTAATATTACTTATAAATAATTGATAGGCACACTCAAATGCATAGCCAATATCATGATCATGATCAAAACATGATCATGTTTTGATACAAATTCAAGTTCTCACTTCCAAAATAAATAAGTATTAATTCAAACAAAAATCAATCCTAAACTATAAGAGAGCTAGAAAGAGAGACTACTTGTTATGGGGAACTAAAAAAATACAACACCAAAACGTATTAACAAAAAAATAAAATTATAAAAAACACAATGATTTATCAATCTAATTAAAGTGGAGTTACAAGATATATATATATATATATAGAGAGAGAGAGAGAGAGAGAGAGAGAGAGAGAGAGAGAGAGTACTCATTTTGGAGAGAAAGTGAGAGAGAATAATAAATTTATAGAAAATAAGATGAAAAGAAAAGGAGAAAAAATAAAAGATGTAGTAATAAACACCAAATTACCAAAGTCGCCTATGTAATAGAATAACATTATATTCTTATATACTATCTTAAAAAAATGCAATAAGATAACATTTATAAAATCAAAGAAAATAAAAAAGATGACAACTTAAAATATAAAACTAAATCATATTAACCTAAAGTAGAGTTTTAAAGAATATAAAAATTAATCCACCTAAAGTAGAGTTTTAAAGAATATAAAAATTAATCCACCTAAAGTAGAGATGCAAGAAAAAAATCCACCAAAAAGTAAGAAAGAGAGAGAGAGAGAAATAAAATTTTTGTGTGTGTGAAAACTATACATAGAATGAGAAAGAGAATTGCAAATTTATGTAGAATGATAGAAATAAGAATAGCAAAAAATAAAGGAAGATAAAAGGATAGAGAAAAAGTAATATTAAAGAAGATAATAGTAGGACATAAAAAGGTAAAAAGGTAGGGGTGTCCAAACAAAACCGGGACCCAACCCACCCGGCCAAACCGTCCGATCCGGCCCAAGAATCGACCGACCCGACGCCGGTGATGGGTCGGTGGCAGATTTTTGCCCCCTAAACCCGACAATAGCGGGTTTAAGGCTGAGAAACCGATTTCCGACAGATCAGCCGTATACTGACCAGAAAGCGTCGATTTTATGTCTGATCTAAGGAGATCCGTTCGAGTTCAGGCGAGATCTTGTCGAGATTCGACCTAATCTTGTCGAGATATGCCGAGATCTCATCGAGATCCAGCCAGATCTCGCTGAGATCTGCTTGATCTCCCTGAGATCTGCCGAGATCTTGCCAAGATCCGGTCTGGTCTCGCTAGATCCGGCGACTTTTGACAAAATCCGGTAGTTTTTCTTACAACCAGAAACCAACCGAGGACCGATCTGTACCCAATGAAAATCCGACCACCCGAACCGACTCCGTTCACCGGTTGGTGGCGGGTCTATGCATGGGAAACCCGAAGTGATCAGGTGGATTCCAGGTTGGGCACAAATCCAACCCGTGGACAGCCCTAGTAAAAGGGATGAGAAAGGTCAAAAAAATGTAATAATAAGTTGTGAATTAATAAGAATAAAAAGAGTTAAAATGAGAGAGAGAGAGAGTTGGAAATAGATGGATGATGTGGTTGCTATTTTTGAGATTGCTTAATATATCAACTTTTTTTACTATTCAGCTTATTTTTATTACTATTCATGGATCCCATTGCACTTTTTGGTACTATTCATGAGCCTCATTGTACTATTTCAACTACCTTTTAACTTTATCTACACTACTTTCAGTAAAAAGTTTTCAACTTCAGCTAAATAAGTTGTTCCCAAACAGACACATAATAATATAGATTAATTAACATATATAGATAGATAAGATATATAGTGCAACCTTGATTGTTAATTTTGTGAGCTTGTCAAAGGCACTAAATTGTTAGATGAAACCTTTTAATGATAGTAGTAATGAAATATTCTCATATACACAAGATGTATATATTAAAGAGAATCCAAAAAGTTTATGATTTTTTTTTTTTTACTAATAAGTTTTTTTTTTTTTTTTTTTTTTAATTCTGGTAGGTGAAGTGCCACTCGAGATTGGGAATCTTCATAATTTAAGGGAATTAACTCTCGCCAATAACAGTTTAACTGGTGTCATCCCAAATGCAATCTTCAATAACTCAAAAATTGAATTCATTAGTCTATACATGAACCAACTCTCAGGCCATCTTCCATCAAACATAGGCAATTGGCTTCCAAATCTTAAGGTGATTTACCTATGGGGTAATAATCTAAATGGAACAATCCCTCACTCTATCTCAAATGCTTCTAAGCTCATCGAATTAGAGATGGGTGAGAACTATATTTCGGGATCTATTCCTAATACTATGGGAAATTTAAAGCATCTAGAGAGGCTCAACTTAGTTGGCAATTTGTTGACCAGAGAATCTTCAAATCTAGAATTGAGTTTTCTTTCATCTTTAACAAATTGCAAAAATTTGACATCTGTAGTGCTATCAGATAATCCATTGAATGGCACCCTTCCAATTTCCATAGGAAATTTCACTACTTCTCTTAAAGAATTTGTAGCTTTTCATTGCAGCCTAAAGGGCATCATTCCTAAAGAGATTGGTAATTTAGGAAAGTTGATGGCTCTACACCTAGAGGACAATGAATTGACCGGACCTATTCCAACTACAATTGAAGGAATGAGACAACTCCAAGGTTTGTATCTTCAACACAATAGATTGCAAGGATTCATCCCAGATGGTATGTGTAATTTAAGCAACTTGGTTGAATTATCTTTAGATCATAATGAGCTCATGGGTCCTATACCAACATGTTGGGGAAGTCTTTCTAAACTAGGAAAGTTGTACTTGAATTCCAACAAGTTGACATCCATACCCTCATCACTTTGGAGTCTTAAAGACATACTACAAATAAACTTGTCTTTCAATTCTTTAAGTGGCCATCTACCAATAGAATTTGGGAATTTGGAGCATGTAACACATATGGACCTATCATGGAATCATTTGTCAGGTGTCATCCCTACTATCAGAGATCTAGAATCTTTGGTAAACCTCTCTATAGCACATAACAAATTTGAGGGTCCTATTCCTATGTCATTTGATAAGTTGATAAGTATGGTGAATTTAGATCTATCTAATAACAACTTGTCAGGAGAAATTCCCAAATCCCTAATGAAACTCAAATGTCTCAAATATTTCAATGTGTCTTTCAATAGATTACGTGGTGAAATTCCATTTGGAGGTTTTATTGCTCAATTCTCAGCTCAATCATTCATGGGAAATCAAGCATTATGTGGTCCACCTCAACTGCAAGTTCCACCCTGTGAAGCAAGGAATGTTGGAAAATCAAAGACAATCACCACAATCAGTGTAAGATATGTCTTACCAACAATGATAGCAATAATACTTGCATTAGTCCTCGTATTTGTTCTAATGAGACACCAAAAGAGAGATGCAAAACTAAAAGGTCAAGGAGATTTGATTCCTCTAGCGACATGGAGAAGAATAACATACCTAGAACTTGAACAAGCAACAGATGGATTTAATGATAGTAACTTAGTTGGGGAAGGGAGTTTTGGCTCGGTATACAAAGGGATACTTTCAGATGGGACTAATACTGCAATAAAGGTTTTTAATTTGAATATAGAAGGAAGGTTTAAGAGTTTTGAAACTGAATGTGATGTATTGTGCAAAATTCGCCACCGGAATCTTGTGAAAATCATCAGTAGCTGCAGTAGCATTGATTTTAAAGCTTTGGTACTAGAGTACATGCCCAAGGGGAGCCTTAAGAAGTGGCTATATTCTCATAACTACTTCTTGGATATGCTACAAAGATTGAACATCATGATAGATGTTGCATCATCATTGGAGTATCTCCATCATGGTTGTTCTTTACCTGTTGTTCATTGTGATTTGAAGCCCAGCAATATTCTACTAAACAAAGATATGGTTGCACATGTGAGTGACTTTGGCATTTCAAAATTCTTAGGTGATGAAGATTCTATAACCCAAACCATGACACTAGCCACTATTGGTTATATGGCACCAGGTAAGGTTTCTAGTTTGCAATTCCTTTTATTTTGTTTTATTTTTTTGGCTAAAATTTAATTTAATGTTTACACACACAAGTTGCCATAAAAAAAAAAACTATAATTATAATAATAAGAAATTTTATTTTACCATCAAATAAAGATATTGCATACTTTTTGACAATAAATTTTAATCAAACTTGTAGAGTATGGATCCCTAGGGATCATTTCCACACGCAGTGATGTGTATAGTTATGGCATTTTGTTGATGGAAACATTCACAAGAAAGAATCCCAC
Source organism: Lithocarpus polystachyus (assembly GCA_033629205.1). Classification (NCBI taxonomy): domain Eukaryota; kingdom Viridiplantae; phylum Streptophyta; class Magnoliopsida; order Fagales; family Fagaceae; genus Lithocarpus; species Lithocarpus polystachyus. The sequence goes on along the minus strand of CM066164.1, from coordinate 31,491,174 downwards.
TGATGAAATGTTTGCTGGAGATTTGAGCCTAAAAAGCTGGGTAAAACAGTCACTACCCCTTTCAGTAATTAAAGTTATAGATGCGAATTTGTTGAAGAGAGGTGAAGTGGATTTTAATGCTAAGCTGGATTGTATGCTGTCCATTATAGAATTGGCCATGGATTGTTCAACAGAGGCACCTGAAGAGAGGATAAACATGATAGATGTCATGACAAAACTCAAAAATATCAAATCAAAGTTTCTAAAGGATGTCGAAGAAGATTGACAACTAAAAATGTCTATAGTAGGTTTTTTTTTGGTGCTTTTTACTAATTATGTTTTGTAAATTATGTTATTGGCTTATTGCTACTCTTAAAAAGAACTATTGGAATAAAGTAGCTCAAAGCATTGTGTGAGAACAGTAATGTTGAATGATATATGATTGACTACATATATTAGGGGCATCAATTTACCCAATCTATACTATATTACTATATATAATAGCCTAAAATGCACTTTTCGTCCCTACATTTTGGGTCAATTCCCATTTTGGTCCCAAAATTGATTTCTTTGCAAATTTCATCCCTAAAATTTAAAATCGTTTTTAAAATCGTCATTCCCGTCAACCAACAGACGAAACCCTGCTGTTGACACCCCATTTTGCAACCCGCATTTAACCTCACCAGGATGGTAAAAGAGTAATTTTTCCTTGGAAATATGCATCTTGATTTTGATCATTAGATCCTTAATCTCATTCCACCAAAATGATCTTAATGTTGTAACAATCAAATCGACTGGTCATAAGCCCTAATCGGACCACAAGATTGAAAGTTATCATCAAATCAAGTTTTGATGGCTGAGATGCATTATCACATGTTGAGTCCGACTATATGTGATTATGAACAATTGATTTCGATTGGTTATAAGTATAATCAATTTGAGATCAATGATGTGTCATAATTTGATTGGTTAGGACTACATTTTATGGTAAGGTTGCACACACCTAATTAATTAGATAGTTAAGCATTAATTATTCAATGAGTAATTTGTGCAATTATCTTTTAATTAGAGTAAATTTGGGACCAATTAAGTCTGAAATGGGAGTGATTGGAGCCATTTAATGTTAATTGGGAGCTAATTTGGGACCTATTAATGTTAATTGTGCTGAAACCATTTTCTAACAAATGACCTCTGCTCACCATTTCATCAATATCTCTCATAATATTTTGAATCTATGAATGAGGTTAATTTTCCTAGAAACTAAACATCCGGGGCTTCAATTTGAGCACAAGAACGAAACAATTCCGATCAGAATTGAGTCAGATATGATTTTTCGAAGTTGGCTCCATAGGCTGTTATAACAGCTACTGGAAAACCGAATTTTGGCTTGCTCCTCACTCCTACCAATCTTTCCATTTAATGCACAAGATTTCCCCAAAGGCTAAAATGAGGTCTAGGTTCATGATTCTTTGTCAACCCTCATTAATGGCCTTCCATTCATATTTCCTCCACTACTACTATATAAACCACCCCCCTCCTTCATTCAAAGACACAAAAAAACACCCCCTCTCTTCCCCTCTCTTGAGTTCTAGAGAAGTTGAGTAATCTTGTCATATCTTGGTCTTCCTGAGACTCAAGGTATTGAGTGAGACTCACTCTTCCTCTCCTAACTCTTCTTTCCCTCCACCCTTAGGACCTCTACAAAGAGTCTCCTCCTTCACCATATGGATCTTGCATGAAGGTATAATTTCTTTCCCTAACTTGTTTTTTGTGTTACCATGATGAGAATTTAGGATTAAAGCATGATAGTAACTATTTAAATTCTCTTGAATATGTTTGAATGTTCTTAAATGTTCTTATGTGTTCTTCACATGTTCTTGGTTGTTCTTCACATGTTCATGCATAAACGCTAGTTTAGATCTTAAACTCACATAAAAAATATGAAAAACATGTTTGTTTCGTAATTCTTTCAAATCCTTGAATCTAGAATATCACTATACACACACATTCACTAGAATTTATTTTTCAATCCAAATGCAATGCTTAATAAAATTGAATTAGGGTTTATCACATGCACATACTTTAAATTCAACATGTAAACTGATTGGCATATTGGATGATATGATATGAATGTTGGCCACCATAGTCTAGAAGACCGGTTTCACTGGCCAAGGTGGGTGCCTAACACCTTCCCACCTTGTAACATAGCCTCCAAGCTTAGATCAAGGGTTAGTAGACCAATGCTTATCCATGTAATTTTCAATTTCTAGATTGTAACTAAGAAACAAAGTCATGTTCTTTATCTTAGATTGTATCTAGGACCAAAGCTATGTAATTTTCTTATGATCAATGTAAATTCAATTTCAAATAAATAAATAAAAAACCCCCTTTCTTCCCCTCTCTTGAGTTCTAGTGAAGTTAAGTAGTCTTGTTATGTCTTGGTCTTCTTGAGACTTAAGGTATTGAGTGAGACTCACTCTTCCTCTCCTAACTCTTCTTTCCCTCCACCCTTAGGACCTCTACCAAGAGTCTCCTCCTTCACCATATGGATCTTGCATGAAGGGCCTCCCTCAAGAGTCTCCCCATCCTCCATATGGATCTTGCATGAAGGTATAATCTCTTTCTCTAATTGTTTTTTTGTGTTGCCATGATGAGAGTTTAAGATTAAAGCATAATAATGATCATTTAAACTCCTTTGAATATGTTTGAATGCTCTTAATTGTTCTTATATGTTTTTCATATGTTCTTGGTTGTTCATCACATGTTCATGCATAAACATTAGTTTTGATCTTAAATTCACATCAAAAATATGAAAAACATGTTTGTTTCATAATTCTTTCAAATCCTTGAATCTAGGTTATCACCATCCACACACATACACTAGAATTTATTTTTCAATCCAAATGTAATGCTTAATAAATTGAATTAGGGTTTATCACATGCACACACTTTAAATTTAAATTGATTGATTAACATATTGGATGATGTGATATGAATGTTGGCCACCATAGTCTAGAAGACCGGTTTCACCGGGTAAGGTGGGTGCCTAACACCTTCCCACCTTGTAACATAGCCTCTGAACTTAGATCAAGGGTTTGTAGATCAAATGTTTATCCTTGTAATTTTTAATTTTTAGATTGTAACTAGGAAATAATGCTATGTACTTTATCTTAAATTGTACTTAGGACCAAAGCCATGTAATTTTCCTATGATCAATGTAAATTCAATTGAAAATTAATAAAATGAGGAACTTTTCAATTTTGGTTTTCTTATTTTTCCAATAATTAAATAAGTGGCGATTCCATTGTAAAACCCTTAATCTAAAGGGAAAAATATAACTAGTCGAACCTCCATTTTGAGAGGCAATAACACGACTCCACTCATTCATGTGGATTTGGCCCAACAACACCCTATAAAAATGGGGGCCGGGGGCGCGGTCTCTCACACCTACTACGTGGCAGACGGATATCCACGTGTCAAGCCCACCTATTAAAATAATAATATATAAACCAACGTGGCAAGCCCACTCACCCTAAAACGCACATGCCCCTCACGTGAGGGACACCTTAGCTTCCCGCACTCCCAGCCCTCCCAAACCTCCCACATGACCCCACGTGACCCCAACTCTCCAACTACCTCAGTCATCACACATTAAAATCCCCAAATTTCACAGAAAACCCTAAAATCCTCTTGTCATCTTCCTCAGCCCGATCCCTGAAATCTTTGAATCAAACCCAGAACGACACAAACAGACACCCCTAAAACAACGAAATCCCTAGAAAAATCAATTTCTCTACACACTAAGAACTGAAGAAAACGAAGGAGAATGTCGTGGGTTGAAGCCTAAATCCAAAATCTGCGGCAGTTCCAAGATAGTAGCTATGGGTTGAAGCTCGAAAAGGTAGCTCTGTCCACTTTATCTCTCTCTCTCTCTCTCTCTCTCTCTCTCTCTCTCTCTCTCTGTGTGTGCATGTATCTCTGTCACTCTCTCTCTTTCTCTTTGTATCTTTTACACATTATATATGTCTCTCTCTAAGTTTTTTCACACACTCAATATGCGTAGGGACCACTATTTAATTGGTTGTTTATGACTTTATCAGTATTTGCATTAAGGGAGCAAGGTGGTCCATGTGTTCCCTCTGTTTGCATTAAGATGTAGTTTTAAGATGTGGCCTTTAGTGGTTTAATTAATAATGTTGACTGTTTGGTTTGCTTTTCTGAGTAATTGATTATTTAAATAATGTTGAGTATATATTTCATGCATGCAGAATGAACAAGCTCTTTACTTTGTATGTGCATCATTGTGGGTATTTTGGTGTAAATCCTCAGAAGTATGTGGGGGGTGAGGTGGGGCTAATAGATGATTGTGATCCTGACAAGTGGTCTAAGGTAGATATTGAGTCCATCTTTAGAGAGTTTGGGTATACACATGTGAGTAGGCTATGGTACAGAAGCCCTGGGAATAATGAGGAGGATGGGGTGTTCCAACTAATTAAGGATGATCATGATACAATGGCAATGACTAAGTTGATGAGGGGTCATGGACAGATTCATGTCTCTGTAGGGCACCCAGTTTATGAACCTATACTTATTAATGGTGGTTATGGTGGCAGGGATGGTAATGAGTTTGGTAGTGGTGGTGCAAGGGATGCAGGTGATAGGAATGATGATAGTGATGATGAAGTGGAAATACTTGAGTGCAGGAGACCAGGGAAGGAATCAATTGTTGAGGAACCTATTGTAGAGGAACCACAACAGGATGGGTTGTCACCACTAACAGTAATGATAGTTCTGAGGACAGTGATGTAGAAGGGGAAAGATCAATGAACCCCAATCAGAGATATGTGGGTGAAGATTGTGCAAGCAATGACAGTGAGGAGCTGATGCACATGCGTGATCAGATGGGGGATGAGGAAATAAACTTTGACTACACTACTGAGGAGCTTACAGCTTACCTTGCAAACCTCCCTGTAAATTTACAGCTTACCTTGCAAAGATGCCAAGAGAGATGAGCTGGCAGCTGAAGACTCTAAACATGGAACACACATGCATTAGGAGCTACAAAAACCCAAGGTGTTTTGCCAACTTACTTGCAAAGAAGTTGATGAAGAAGGTGAGGAGACAACCTGATATTAAGCTAAGGGACATTCAAGAGGTTGTGCATGAGAAGTATGTTGTAAATATCAGTGCAGGAAAAGCCAGTAGGGCTAGGGAAAAGACCCAGAAGTTTGTTGATGGGTCCTATGAAGAGCAGTACAATCAATTGTGGGATTACTGTGTAGAACTGAGGAGGTCTAGCCCTGGCAGTACAATTACAATCAATTTGTGAATTGCAGAATTGTGTGATGCAGATTTGTGTATTGCATATTTGTGAATTGTGAATTGTGAATTGCAGTATTTATGAACTGCAAATTTCTGTAATGCAGATTTATGTTAATTGTGAATTGTGGATTGCAAAATTGTGAATTGCAGATTTGTGTAATGCAAAATTATGAGCTGCAGTATATTTTAATTGTGAATTGTGAATTGCAGAATTTGCAGAATTGTGAATTGCAGTATATGCAGAATTGTGTATATGCAGTATTTACATGTTTGGTAAACCTATTGTGTTATGCATTGCAAATTTGGTAAACATAACTGGTGCATTGCAAAATTGGTAAACTTGTGTAAACTTAGGAAACGTGGTAAACTAATTGCAGCACATAATTGCAATACATAAACATAATTGGTAAACTTGTGTATAACAATTTTGCAAGTTTGGTAAATTAACAATGGTTAGCTTACCAATATTACAGATTTGGTAAATTGAAATCTAATTGCAATCAAGTAAGATAATTAACACATCATCATCTACATCACATTACAGACTAAATTAACAAAATGAACTCTGTCATTCCATATTTCATTCATACTAATATCAATGGGATACATAAGATAACAACATCATCATCTACACCACATTACAGACCAAATTAACAAAATGAACTCTGTCATTCTATATTTCATTCATACTGAAATCAATGGGATACAAAGAATAACAACATCATCATCTACACCACATTGTCCTAACCCTGCCTACCCCCACATTGTCCAAAACATGCTACCCCTCCCCTCTAACCCATCAAAGTTAGAATCATACAAAGACATATCCCACACAGCAGCAGTGTCAATATCAAACACACTGTCAAACACTTCTCTCTTCTTGCATGTTGGAACCTCGGCTTGGAGTCTAAGAATTCTTTGCCTCATCTCGAGTATAAGCACCTTCCCACGCTCACAAATCTCATCATCAACCCATTGGAAGAACTTGCACTTCTTACCAATCTGAAATTAAACCCAAATTCAAAACAAAATGAACAAACAACAAACCCAAATGTACAAACCCAAGTGAACAAAATGAACAAAAAACACAATGAACAAACCCAACTTGCACTTCACTTACCCAGTAATTGGGACACCTATAGAACCTTCTCCCTGAATTGTTATCTGTCCAGGAAACCACTAGCACGGGCTTCTAAGGGGATGGGCAGTAGCACATGTGTAGTGCTCTCCTCCTTAAGCTTCCCTCCGATGATGTAGGGGCAGATGCAAAGCTAGCTTCCATTCTTCTTCCTCCTCAAGCTTCCCTCGGTCTGTGCGTGTTGTTCTGGGTTTGATTCAAAGATTTTAGGGATCGGGCTGAGGAAGATGACGAGAGGATTTTAGGGTTTTCTATGAAATTTAGGGATTTTAATGTGTGATGACTAAGGTAGTTGGAGAGTTGGGGTCATGTGGGAGGGCTGGGAGGGCTGGGAGGGCGGGAAGTTGAGGTGGAAGCTAAGATGTTCCTCATGTGAGGAGCATGTGCGTTTTAGGGTGAGTAGGCTTGCCACGTTGGTTTATATATTATTATTTTAATAGGTGGGCTTGACACGTGGATATCCATCTGCCACGTAGGAGGGTTCCGTCTGTTAGTTGACGGGAAGGACGATTTTAAAAACAATTTTCAAATTTTAGGGATGAAATTTGCTAAGAAATCAATTTTAGGACCAAAATGGGAATTGACCCAAAATGTAGGGACGAAAAGTGCATTTTCCTATATAATAATGGTTGTCCTTTACCCATTGTTCATTGTGATTTGAAACCCAGTAATAATTGCTAAACAAAGATATAGTTGCACATGTGATGTGAGTGACTTTGGTATTTCAAAATTATTAGGTGATGAAGATTCTATGACCCAAACCATGACGCTAGCCACTATTGGTTATACGGCACCAGGTGATGTTTCAAGTTTACTTTTTTTTTTTTTTTTGGGCTAAAATTCAATTTTATGTTTACACACACAAAACTTTCATAAAAAATAATTTTAATAAGCTATTTTATTATACCATCAAATAAAGATATTGGATACCTTTTGACAATAAATTTTAATCAAACTTGTAGAGTATGGATCACAAGGGATCATTTTCACACGCGGTGACGTGTATAGTTATGGCATTTTATTGATGGAAACATTCACAAGAAATAATCACATTGATGAAATGTTTGCTAGAGATTTGAGCCTCAAGATTTGGGTAAAATAGTCACTGCTCCTTTAGTAATTAAAGTTGATGATGCCAAGAATCAACTCAGTAAGCCGCAGGGTCTTCGCGCGTTCCGAGTAAACCTGCACAAGCAGAAAGAACCTCAAAGGAGGAGTACCGGTATGGTACCGGCCAACGACCCTCCGATGGTTAAGTTAGTATTGCTCACAACTCTAGAGTACCAGAGTCGGGTAGGATTACGCGTACCTTTGTTCATAAGGGTCGAGGGTATTTATAATGGTGTAGAGTTGGGGCCTTTGCCGTGTCCGAGGAGATAACCTCTGATCGGAACCATACCCTAATGCGTGTTCTTTATGGAATTCTTCCCTCACCGGAGCCATCCCCTATTGCGTGGGGTGGAAGTTACTTTGTGGGTGATCAAGCGTGTCGTGCAAGATATCTATCCAAGTAGAGGCGTGCGCGACAAGATTCTTTTCTCGACAAACGTGCGTCACAAGACATGTTGATTCCTTCAGCTTTGTCCCGTCACCCATTCACCCCGTCGATGTGTGTGTAGACTACGCCGTCGGATCATGCTGGGGAGTTGGTTGGGGATGACGGATGGAGGGAGACCGTCGGCCTTTACCGTGCCGTCGCTCAGGTTGAGGGTGACAACACCTTCCAAATGGCACCTTCCCCATCAGTTGCCCCCTACTCCTTAATCCCGTCGGTCTCATCTGACGAATTGGGGAGTACAGCGTGTGGCGGACAAAGCATTAATGGCTAGTCACCTCGAGCAGCCCTAGTGTCAGAACACGTGTCCTCGGCCGACTGGCAGGTAGCTGGACGGGAAGGTCGCTTCGTCTTCTGCGCCCCAAGCCACCTATATATATATATATATATATATATATATGCTTCGTTTTCCCTCACTTCTCTTCTTTTATTCCAATTCCGCTGATCAGAGAGAAACCGTCACCTTAAGGAGATTGCAATTGCCTTCCGGTTCTCGTTTGCTGGTTGATACCGTCAGCTTCATCTGCACTTCCATTATAACTTGGTGAGTTACTCCCTTTTTTTGCTCTTAATTTCTTTGATTTAGTTGCATACTAAGCTTTAGGAAGAAGTTTCTGGGAAGGCCGTCACTCAGGTTCTTAGATCAACCCTGTCGCTTGTAGGTAGTAAGATGCCTAGGGAGACGTCGAGTGAACAGTCGTCAGTCCGCGATGGGGCGGGCTACGACGAGGTCTTCCAGCCGGGCCACGAGCCAGGGGATGACTCTTCTTGGTCGTCAGAGGACGAATCGTCGGTACAGTTTTCTGACGAGGAGGTAGAGGACCAAGGCGGAGCAATAAGGAAAGGTGGAGATGACGACCATGCGAGGGAGAGTGGGAGCGACGGGGGTCCGTCGGGAGATGAAGACTTGGAGAGTACGTCGGGAGGCTTGGGGGACGACCGTCCATTCATCCTTCCCAAGGAGTGGACGGTCAACCACTTTTTGCCGTCGATGACGGATAAGGTTTTAACTCACTGCGGGCTCGATATCAAATCCCAGACAATATTCCAATCTGTCTTCCCTTGGAGAGGGAGAGGTGTTACTCCGGGAAGACCGCGGACGTTGGTATGTATGATGCCATGTTCGCGGCAGGATTGAGGTTGCCTCTGACGGCGCTTCACCGTCAGCTGGCAAATTACCTCGGGCTGTCCGTCAGCCAGATTTCCCCCAACGCCTGGAGGGTGTTCATTGGCTCTGAGATACTGTGGAGGAGTCTAAGTGGGGGGCACCCTCATTTAACCCTCGACAAGTTCTTTTGGTGTTACCGTCCACACCACATCGCCTCGTCCCAGGGGATTTACCATTTCTCCACGAGGAAGAAAGAGCTGAGATTGGTATCCGATATGCCCGACTCTAACAGGAACTGGAAGGGCCGGTACTTTTTTGTGGAGGGGACAAACTGGGTGTGCCGTGAGGAGGAGTGGGGGTCGATTCCTCACGGATTTGACAACACTTGGGCTTTTATCAGGGAGTCAGGTCGTCGCCGTCAGCCTTGCTTATTGGTTTACTTTAATCCAAGGTTCTAACTCGTCTGCTTTACTTTTCTTTTTCAGCTTTCGCCCGTCCGGTGATCTCAGAGGAGCAAGAAGTCTTTATCCTCAAGGTGACGGAGATCCCTTTGGAGGAGAGGAAGTGCCGCGACCTCATCACACTTGACGCCCTTCACCCCTACTGTGGGGGACCAGAGCCAACAGAGGAAGCACGCCGTTTAGACAAGTTATCCAGTCAACGTAAGTTCAATTAACCCGTTTAATCCCGTCACCTTTACTCAGCATTTGTACATTTGGTCTTTGTCTTGCAGAGATGGAGTCCGCCAAGCTGAGGGCTCAAATCAGGGCCGCCGCTGCCCGTAAGAAAGAGGAAGGGAAGGGTAAGGAGAGGGCGTCCACATCCCTCCCAAAGGTCGTCGGCAAGGGCGCGCCTAAAAGGAAAGGCGACGGGGCCGAGGGCCGCCCGGCAAAGAAATTGACGGTCACCCCTGGGGATCATTCTTCGAAACCCCCGTTACCCAAACACGGGGCCGGCAAGAGGTTGATGTCGGCCCAAGGTCCCGTCATCCCAGAGGACGGGCGCTGCATCCTTACCCACAAGGGGTATGCCCTAGAGCGGTTGGACTCCATACTTAGGGCGAGGGAAGCTGATTCTTGCGTCAGCCAGTCTGTGCAGGAGTTGGGGGACTCAGGTCTCTTCGATCTCGCCAGGGTACGTATACTCTTTATTACTCGCTCTGTCTGCTTTTTGTAGAACTGTGCTGACAGGAGTTTTGTTCTACAGGCAATGGTCCGCATGAGGGCCATGCAAGTCAAGGGGGCGAAGAACGAGGAGCTGCTGGCCCGTCAGAAGAAGCGCATCACCAATCTATCTGATGGGTTGGACCAGTACAAGGAAGCTTGTCGGAATTTGAACGGGGAAATAAAAGAACTGAAAGAAAAACTTGAAGAATCAACCCGTCAGCTAGAGAAGGAGACAGAGGCTAAAGTGACGGCGGAGAAGGAGCTGTCGTCTCTCTTGGGCCAGGTGGAAACGGCAAAGGCTGACGCCGTTGCCGAATTCAAGACAACCTAGACATTCATCGATGCCTGGGCCGAGTACTATGGTGACGGGTTCGGGGACTGCCTTAAGCAGGTGAAGTCCCTCTTCCCCCACCTTGACTTGTCGAGGGTGTCTATGGATGATCTGGTGCCGTCGACTCATGTGGGCGACACCGTCATGGTGGACGACGACAGTCTCAGCGAGTCTGGGATGCATCTGAGGGATGACGGTGTCGTCCTTGCCCAACCCGCTCTTGATCCGTCCGGCGCTCAAATGGTCCCGTCATCCGATCCCTCTGGCTTCGAAGGCTTTCCTGTAGTCCAGGATCCCCCCAAAGGCGACGAGGTCGTGCCGGATGCTCCTGCCGTTTGATCCTTGTAAAATTTTTCTTTCTTTTTTCTCTTTTTTTGTAAATGGTGCCCCGACGTTTTGAGGGCTTTTGTAAGAACAAGATTCTTGTGATATGACAATTTATCTTTCTCATTTGCAATGTGTTATTTTCATTCAAAGTCTTGTGTATGGCTTTCTTTTGTTGCTTCACGGTAGTCCAATTTTGGACCTTTGATGCCTTTTGTGCAAAATCATGACCTTCCAACGGGGTCGTCAGTCTTAACGTTTAACGGGCATTAACGCCCCTCCATATGATATCATAGGCCCGTCAATGTGTAAGTCGTCGTCTTCTAGGGTCGTCGGTTTTGTACTTCGGCATTTTTTTTTTTTTTACCGTCAGCGTTTGCTCGACTAGCGCCTGTACACTGGTTTTTAAACCTTTCGATAATGTCGTCGCTTTTAGGCCGTCGCTTTATAAACCGTCACCTTTTAGGCCATTGGCCCTTGTGCTTGCCCGGTTTTTAGGATGAGGCCGTCAGTTCCTAAGCCTTTGAATTTTATGCTTGATCGGCCTTCACGCTTATCTTGGTAGGATTATTGGCTTTTTATCCTTTAGGATAGTGCCGTCGCTTTGAGGCCGTCTGGTTTCTACGCGCTCCCTTTAGGGCGAATCCGTTAGTTTTTGAGCCGTCGGCTTTTAACTTGACCAGTTCTTTTGTGATCTTTTTGGGATAGAGCCGTCAGCCTCTATGCCGTTGGTTCTTTTGTGATGTTGGCTTCCAAGCCGTCAGCTTTTTGCCTGATGCTTTGAGCCTTGTAGATTTTAGGTGTTTGGCTTCTAAGTCGTCAGCTTTTATGCTCGACGCTTTTATGCCTTGTAGGTTTTAGATGTTGGCTTCTAAGCCGTCAGCTTCTATGCTTGACGCTTTTATGCCTTGTAGATTTTAGATGTTGGCTTCTAAGCCGTCAGCTTCTATGCTTGACGCTTTTATGCCTTGTAGATTTTAGATGTTGGATTCTAAGCCGTCAGCTTCTATGCTTGACGCTTTTATGCCTTGTAGATTTTAGATGTTGGCTTCTAAGCCGTCAGCTTCTATGCTTGACGCCTTTATGCCTTAGTATACCTGTTTTAAGATCCAAACACAGTACAAGAGAGATTGAATAAACTTCTGAGCCTTGCATCAATTTTAAGAAGGGAAAAAGGTGCCCATTGGGTTCTCAAGATACATTTAAGCAAGTTACAAGCAGGAGCTGCCACTCTTTTCTTATTGGTAGTACTTTCGTAGGTGCTCGGCGTTCCATGGATGGGGTAGTGTCTGTCCTTCCAGCGTTTCCAAGTGGTAGGTGCCACTTCGATGCCACGACGTGACTCGGTAGGGTCCTTCCCAGTTAGGGCCGAGCTTTCCTTGGGCGGGGTCTCTGGTGGCGCCCATGACTCTTCTTAGAACAAGGTCTCCGACCCAGAAGTCCCTATACTTGACCCGGGAGTTGTAGTGCTTGGCCATGCGATCTTGGTACCACGCGAGTCTTTGTTCAGCTACTGCTCTATCTTCATCAATTAGGTCCAGCCGTAGGCGCAATGCCTCATCATTCCTGCCTTCGTCGTGGGCGTTCACCCGGTAGGTCGAGAGTCCTACTTCGGCCGGGATGACTGCTTCGCTTCCGTAGGTTAGCCGGAATGGAGTTTCTCCTGTTGGGGTTCTTGACGTCGTCTTATACGCCCAAAGTACGCTGGGTAGTTCCTCAGGCCATATCCCCTTTGCCCCCTCGAGCCGAGTCTTGATAATCTTAAGCAAGGATCGATTCGTTACTTCAACTTGACCGTTGGCTTGGGGGTGGGCGGGGGAGGAGTAGTGATTTTTTATCCCCAACTGTGAGCAGAATTCTCAGAAGGGGCCGTTGTCGAATTGTTTGCCATTGTCCGAGACTAGGACCCTAGGGATCCCGAACTTGCATATGATGGACTTCCAGACAAAGCTCCGCACATTCTTCTTCGTAATGGTAGCCAGAGCTTCAGCTTCTACCCACTTTGTAAAGTAGTCTATGCCTACAATTAGGAACTTCAGTTGCCGCATAGCCGTTGGGAAGGGTCCCATAATGTCTAGTCCCCATTGAGCAAACGGCCATGGGGCTGTCATGGGTGTCAGCTCTTCGGGCGGCTGTTTGACGATGTTGCTGAACCTTTGGCATTTGTCGCAGGCTTTGACGTAGGCTTTGGCATCTTTTTGCATAATGGGCCAGTAATATCCCGCCCGAATCAGCTTGTGCACCAGTGATCGTGATCCTGAGTGGTTTCCGCAGACCCCCTCGTGGACTTCCCTCATGACATAATCTGCTTCCTCGGGGCCCAAACACCTCAGGTACGGGCGAGAAAAACCCCTTTTATATAGGACGTCATTCATTAATATGAACCTTGCGACTCGGACCTTCAGTTTTCTGGCGGCTTCTTTTTCGTCTGGCAAGGCGCCATCCTTTAGATAGGAGACTAGTGGCGTGGTCCAATTACCCTCGGAGCCTATTTCCTGCACACGGATAAGGTCTATTAGTGGCGACACTTGCACAAAAGAAACCACATTGTCGGGGGCGGTCACGTGTTCTGAAGAGGCGGCTTTGGCAAGGCGGTCGGCTTGCTCATTTTCTTCTCTAGGTATTTGGACCACTTCTGCCCTTAGCTCATCTACTCTTTTCTTTGCTTGGTCAAGATACCTCCTCATTCTGTCGCCTCTACACTCGTAGTCTCCGCTTACTTGGTTGACGACCACCTAGGAGTCCCAGTAGACGACTACTTTTGTGGCCCCTGCCGCTTTGGCGAGATCGATCCCAGCTATCAACGCTTCGTATTCCGCCTCATTGTTGGTGGTGGGGAAATCCAGGCGAACCATGCATTCGATCTAATCTCCCTCGGGGGAGCGGAGTACAACACCTACCCCCCCGGCCCGCCTAGTCGACGGTCCGTCCGAATGTAAGGTCCATAAAAGGTGCTTGTCTGCCCCCTAGTCTTCGCCGCTTGTGAATTCGGCGATAAAATCAGCGATAGCCTGCCCCTTGATGGCGGTGCGCGGGCTGTACCTAATGTCGAACTCAGTCAATTCGATCGCCCATAAGGCCAGGCGGCCGGCCGCTTCGGGGTTGTGCATTGCCCGTCGCAAGGGTTTGTTGGTTAAGACAACTATCGTATGAGCTTGAAAATACGGCTTAAGCTTGCGGGCCGCAGTGATCAGGGCGAAGGCGAGTTTCTCCATAGGCGGGTATCTTCCTTCTGCTCCGCGGAATGCCTGGCTGGCGTAATACACAGGCTTCTGGACCTTGTCTTCCTCCCTGGTCAAGGCCGCGCTGACTGCTGCCGGGGAGACAGCCAGGTATAGGAATAGTGCCTCCCCCGGCTGCGCGGGACTGAGCAACGGGGGTGAAGAGAGATACGCCTTCAGTTCTTATAACGCTTTTTGGCATTCGTCCGTCCACTCGAAGGCTTTCTTCAGCGTACGGAAGAAGGGAAGGCACTTGTTCGTCGCCCTTGACACGAACCGGTTCAGGGCAGCGACTTTTCCATTCAAGCTTTGTACCTCTTTCGTGTTTTTCGGGGGGCCCATCTCCATTATGGCTCGGATCTTATCTAGGTTGGCTTCGATGCCCCTTTGAGACACCATAAAGCCTAGAAATTTTCCCGCCACCACTCCAAACACGCACTTTGCCGGGTTGAGCTTCATGTTGTAGGAACGAAGGGTGTCGAATGTTTCTTCGAGGTCCTTCAGGTGGTCTTCCTTCCTTCTGCTTTTTACTAACATGTCATCGACATATACCTGGACGTTCCTCCCTGTCTGGTCGGCAAACATCTTGTTCATGAGCCTCTGATATGTGGCGCCCGCATTCTTCAGTCCGAACGGCATCACCTTGTAACAGAAAAGGCCCTGGCTGGTAACAAACGAGGTCTTATCCTGATCTGCCACATCCATCCGTATCTGATTGTACCCCGAGAAGGCGTCCATGAAGCTTAGCAGCTGGTGCCGGGCCATAGAGTCTACTAGTGTGTCGACTCGAGGGAGGGGGTAGCTATCCTTGGGGCACGCCTTATTCAGATCCGTGAAGTCTACACACATCCGCCACTTCCCGCTAGCTTTCTTGACCATCACCACATTGGCTAGCCAGTCGGGGTAGTACACTTCTCGAATGAACCCTGCTTCTCGCAACTTGCCGACTTCCTCGGCTACCGCTCTGTCTCGCTCTAGGGCGAACACCCTCTTCTTCTGTCGTACGGGTGTGTAGGTGGGCGACACGTTCAGCCTGTGCACCATGACGGACGGGTCGATGCCCGGCATGTCCTCATGACTCCAGGCGAATACATCTTGATTTTTCTTGAGGAAGGCCGCGAGCGCCTGGCGAGCCACGGGGCTGCCGAGAGCGCATATCCTGGTGGTTCTGTCAGGCCGGGACTCATCTAATATTATTTCTTCCAACTCCTCCACAGGTTCTGCCCCCGCTCTCTGCTCAATGTTCATTGCTTGTAATTGGCTGTCCATCTCTACCATCGCGACGTAGCATTCTCGCGCGGCTACTTGGTCTCCCCATAGCTCCCCTACGCCATGCTCGGTGGGGAACTTGACCTTTAAGGCATAGGTCGAGGTTGCAGCCTTCCAAGCGTTGAGGGTGGGTCGCCCTATGATTGCGTTGTAGGCGGAGGAGCAATCAACGACGAGGAAGGTAACGTCCTTAGTGACTTGCCGAGGGTACTCCCCGACAGTGACAGGCAATGTAATCGAGCCGAGGGGGTATACTCTCGTCCCTCCGAACCCGGTGAGCGGGGCCTTTGTGGGGACCAAGCGTTCTTTGTCGATCCGCATCTGTTGGAACGCCGGATAGTAAAGGATATCCGCGGAGCTTCCGTTGTCGATCAAGACCCGGTATGTGTTATAATCTCCTATCCGGATGTTGACGATGAGGGCGTCGTCGTGCGGATGATGAAGGCGTTGGGCATCTTCTTCCGTGAACTCCATAGTGGGGCTATCGATTCGTGGCTTTTTCTGGACAAGGCTCGCAGCCTGAACATTCTGAACTGCTCTGAGGTAGGATTTCAGAGCCTTCTTTGTTGAACCGACGGCTGGTGCACTTCCAACAATCATTCTTATGTCCCCTATAGGTGGTTTGGGACGCTCGTTGTCCCGATGGGGAACTTGTTCCTGTCGGGGCGCTTCTGTTCTTTCTCGGCTGACGAACCTCTGTAACTTCCCTTGCCTAATCAGGGCTTCAATCTGCTGCTTCAAATCGTAATAGTAAGCGGTTTCGTGACCGTGGCCTCGGTGGAAGCGGCAATATTTGTCTTTGGGGCGTCTGTCTGGGTTCCCCTTTAGCTTTCCTGGAAATGTCAAGGACCCGTCGTCCTTGATTTGCATCAGGACTTGATCGATCGGGGCCGTCAACGGGGTGAAGCTTGTGAACTTCCCAGCAGGGGGTTTCGGGCGCCTATTGTCTCGGCCTTCTCCTGTCTTGGGTACCTTTCGCCCCTTGTCTTGTCGTGCTTCCTCTTGTCTCTCCATCTTCTTGGGAGGCTTCTCTTCCCAGGCCAGTAATGCATCTTCCGCGTTCATGTACTTCGTTGCCTTGTAAAATACGTCCGACATAGTCTTCGGGTCATTCTTGTATAGAGAGAACAAGAATTTACCCTTCCTTAGCCCGTTGGTGAACGCGGCGACCTGTATTTTATCGTCCGCTTCATCGATCGAAAGTGCCTCTTTGTTGAAGCGGGCTATGTAGGACCTGAGCGTCTCATCCTCCCGCTGCCTAATGTTCATCAAGCACGCGATGGATTTTTTGTATCTGTGCCCCCCGATGAAATGTGTAGCGAACTGAGCACTCAGCTCCCTGAAGGAACCGATGGAGCCGGGCGTCAGCCTGCCGAACCAGGTCCTTGCGGAGCCTTTTAGCGTCACCAGGAAGGCCCGGCACATAATTTCGTCCGGTACGCCGTGCAAGTGCATCAATGTCTTGAAGGATTCCAAGTGGTCTAGTGGATCCTTGGAACCGTTGTAGCTTTCTATCTGGGGCATGCAGAACTTTGGCGATGTGGGGAACAAAATGACGGGTGTGGTGAAGGGAGAGTCTGTGCGGTGGACGAGGTCGTCGAGGTCACTGGACACTCATCCTTTGAGGGCGTTCATCATAAAGTCCATACGCACCCTCATCAACCGCATCTCCTCGGCAACGCTAGGCGGAACGTTGTCGACGGCCGACGGACGGCTCGTCCCTTGCCCTTCAGGTCGGCTCAATGCGTTGCTTCCTTCTGGGCCTCCATGATCCCTCTCTTGGGCGCTGTTCTCCTCATTTTCTCCCTGGTTGACAACCGTCGCGTTCCTCCGCAATAGCTGTTCTTCCAAATCATTGTTACGTTTTGTGAGGCGTTCCACCACGGCCGCCAAAGTCTGGACTTGTCTCTCAAGGGCCGTGGTGCGTTGTTCGTTGCCTTGATCGTTCATGGTGGTAACCCTTGAACGCGTGAATACCATGCAACTCTTTGTCCGGAAAGCACAGAACACAGCCTACGTACGTGTGCGATTCCCACAGACGGCGCCAACTGATGATGCCAAGAATCAACTCAGTAAGCCGCAGGGTCTTCGCGCATTCCGAGTAAACCTGCACAAGCAGAAAGAACCTCAAAGGGGGAGTACCGGCGTGGTACCGGCCAACGACCCTCCGATGGTTAAGTTAGTATTGCTCACAACTCTAGAGTACCAGAGTTGGGTAGGATTACGCGTACCTTTGTTCATGAGGGTCGAGGGTATTTATAGTGGTGTAGAGTTGGGGCCTTTGGCGTGTCCGAGGAGATAACCTCTGATCGGAACCATACCCTAATGCGTGTTCTTTACGGATCAAGCGTGTCGTGCAAGATATCTATCCAAGTAGAGGCGTGCGCGACAAGATTCTTTTCTCGACAAAGCGTGCGTCACAAGACATGTTGATTCCTTCAGCTTTGTCCCGTCACCCATTCACCCCATCGATGTGTGTGTAGACTACGCCGTCGGATCATGCTGGGGAGTTGGTCGGGAATGACGGATGGAGGGGGATCGTCGGCCTTTACCATGCCGTCGCCCAGGTTGAGGGTGACGACACCTTCCAAACGGCACCTTTCCCATCAAAAGTTATAGATGCTAATTTGCTAAAAAGAAGTGAAGTGAATTTTAATGCTAAGTTGGATTGTATGTTGTCCATTATGGAATTGGATATGGATTGTTCACAGTGGCACCTAAAGAGAGAATAAACATGAGAGATGTCATAACAACACTCAAAAATATCAAATCGAAATTAATTTCTAAAGGATGTCCGAAAATATTGACAACAGAAAACGTCTATAGTTTTTCCTTGTTTGTGCTTTTAAACAATTATATTTTGTAGGTTATGCTACTCTTAAAAACCTATTGGAGTAGAGTAGGTTTTTTTTTTTTTTTTTTTTTTTTTGGATAACATATTGGTGTAGAGTAATTGAAAGCATTTGTGTGAGTACTGCAATGTTGTAAAATGTATGATTGACCCAATCTATACTACATAAATTATAATGGAAGCAATGCATTTAATTTTGCAAAATTCTTATTGCACCACATCATTACTTTTTTCTAACAATTCAACC
Source organism: Lithocarpus polystachyus (assembly GCA_033629205.1). NCBI lineage: Eukaryota > Viridiplantae > Streptophyta > Magnoliopsida > Fagales > Fagaceae > Lithocarpus > Lithocarpus polystachyus. The sequence goes on along the minus strand of CM066164.1, from coordinate 31,472,663 downwards.
TTAAATGGGTTGTAGGCTTGTAGCTCTCATTAGGGAACATCCATCAATTATATTTGCACTATTTACATTTCAGAAAAACGTTGTAAAAGAAGAGAAAAAAGATTCCTTAAAAAGTAAAAACTCATATTTCCTGTTATATATAATCCAGAAAACAAAATCCTTTCTCTCAGTTAAGACCAAGACTACTATTCAGCTTAATTGAGCTCACTTTCTATTTCTCTAAAAACTGAATGAACATAAGATATGACTGCCCTACTTTTTCTTTCCTTTTACTTCGTCCTTTTCAAGAACACAGACTAAGCATAAATTTACTTAAAAAAGAAGACAGAGATTTACTTCTCTCTCTCTCTCTCTCTCTCTCTCTCTCTCTATATATATATATATATATATATTTTTTTTTTTTCCACATCAGCACAATATTTAAATAAAATTATTTTTTTTTTGTCCAAATTAAAAAGGAGTGAAACTTTATCTCTCTAACAAATCCAACTTAAATTCAAACTCAAACATTGATAATTTATCTCCAAATTTGCAAGGTTAATCATAAACGCTATAAAAGCAAAGCAAACCCCAATATTTTTTTTTTAAAGCCGAATAGAGGTATGAGCCCTTCTTATGTTATTTTCTTCTCCTCTACTTTGTTAAAAAAAAATTACTATTTTATGAATTTTCATGTATTTTTTAAAAAGTAATTTTTATACATGAACCACCAAACTCTCTTTAGTTATTTTTTACAAGATAAAAATGCTCGCAATAATTGAAATTATTTATTTGAATGTAACCCATTTATCTTTATATTTCTCTATTATTTAGTCATATATATTTTGTTTTATTTCAATAATTTTTAAGCAGTGAATCATCTGATTCTTTAATATTTTTTAGTTTTTCAGAAGTTTTGTAGGGGTTTATGTAGGTAAACTTGATCAGAATGTGTACTATGTTGAAGATTTAATTTTGTTTGTCAGACAACGGTTCAAACTTCAAATTCCCCCTTCCTATATATATTGAATTATCCCCCCGTACCCCAAAAAAAAAAAATCTGTATTTTTTTTAAATCACGTTTGCTAATTAATTTTTAGAAATGTTGACGTCTATAAAACATTTGGTTACCTAAAGATAGACATTAATGATTATGTGATATGTCAAAAACATGCACTTCTAGTTTGAAATATCTTAACCAAGCAAGCATTAATTTGATGAAGTTAGAAATGGATTTTAAGGTTTTAATTCTTTAATGTCTTTTAGTTATTTGATTACTTAATAATTGAGGTATAATTTGGAGTTTGTTACATTTTTTTTATTAAAATGATTTAACTGAAATTGAATGTTATAAAAAATGTTAAATTACTATTTTTGTCATTCAACTATTTGGTAAAGTTCAATTTGGTCCTCATTAGTGTCAACTATTAATTCTGCCAATTTAGTTTCTCAACTTTCAAAACCAAGTAAAACAAATAAATAATTTAAAATCAAATCAAATTCATACTTGAATCTTTCCTCAAAAAAAGTGGGATGAGAGTGTGTGATTTAAGTGGGATGAGTGTAACTCAAATAAATTGGAAAGTAATGCCAGTGAAGTCGGTAGTAGAAGTCAGGAAAACATGTATAGCATATATTATGAGGAAATAAAGTTATTCTCGACAACATAGTTCAATCCATTTGTCCATTGTAGACAATAATTTTTATTATTTTTATTTTATGGTAAGAAGGGAGGTGATGAAAACTGAGTTCTAGATAGGACAAATTGCCCAAAAAAAGATACACCTAGCCTCACTTAGTAGGAATGAAGGCTTAGGTTTGTTTAGTTCGATGCTAATATCCAAGAAACCTAATCCAAGGAAAAGGGCTTGGGTATTAGCACAGCCAAATTGCATTTTTGTTTCTAATGGCTCATGCTTTATTGTTATTGTAGTTAACATAGAGCATATATTATTGACCTACTACAGACATTTTATTTTTGTGTATCACAAGGGCCACCCTCTTTTAGACTTTTACACGAGCAATCGTGTTTGCATCGATGTCCATCTATGTGATGGGGTAGAGCCCCAATAAGTAGGAAAATCTTTTTGTTGATTGAGATTTTCTGTTGGTGGGAGATAACTAAGGGCATGTTTGGTATATTATAATGATTATTACATGTGAATATAAATAAGTATTACAATGAATATATTAAATTGAAATATAATAAGTATTACTATTTATTAGTTTAGTGACCATTTAGGAATAAAATCTTGAATATGCATCCACAATTGATAGATGATGAAAAGAAGGTGAAATGAAATCATTTTAAGTCAAATTTTCTAAAATACTCTTATTTTATAAAATTATATTTACACTTTTTGAGGATCTAGCTTAACTTTTTTTTATAAAAAATTAAAAAAAAAAAGCTTAACATTTAAAAAAAATCAAAAAGTGGGAGAAGGATCTAGCTTATTATGTATAAATTTAATAATTAATATATATGTGTTTTGTTTAAAAATTAATAACTCCATAAAAGTTATATAAGAGAAAAATAAAATGATGCATCTTTTATTTGTTTTAAAAAAAGAAATATGAAAGAGAAAAAAAAATTTCACATACTCGCCAATTCCATCAAATTAATTCCAATTTCATAGATTAATATTAATCACACAATAGTCACCCAACTATTAATCAATATTGAAAAAATATATTATTTTCAAATTCAACCACCGCACACCCTTGGCGCGATGATCACCCCACAAGTATAAGTACTCGTAGGATGGAGATTCAAGTCTCTAGGAGGGAGTTTCACATATATATACACTTAAATTAGGCTAGTGTAAAATTTTTATCTTATATCAAAAAAACGTTTCAAATTCATTGATTTGAACAAAAGGTAAAAAAATTCAGATTTTTAGGGATGTGTTTTGTTTCGTTCCATTGATTTTGTTTGAAAGATTTGGGTTACTTAATTGTAATCTTCTTTTGTTTTAATGAAAAATGGTCATATTATCTACTAACTAAATAAAATATGGACATTAAAACCCACTACCATTTGCTATTGTATATTTAAAATAAAATGACATATTCAATTAAAAAATTACTAGAAGTATGCCAAACCTTTGTTAAAAACATATTTTAATAATACATTAATAGATACTCTTAAAATAATTGTTAATAAACCATATTATAAAAATTATAACACCACTGCTATAAGAAGGATGACACTACTTTTATAAGAAGTGTCATGTTGTCGGACCTACTTAGCGCAATTATTAATAAATAAGTTGAATAAAAAATCCCATTCAAAAAAAAAAAAAAAAGTTGAATAAAAAATAAATTTTTTCTCTTTCCTCCGTTTCTCTTTCTTTCTTTCTCTCTCTCTCTCTCTCGCGATTCTCTCTCAGAAAAAACTCTCACTCTGCTTCTCATCAGAAAACAACGGGGAAGCACAAAATTGACCCAGCTCTCTCTCTCACAAAACGATCTGCCCACAGTTTTTTGAACCCCAAACCGTGGCTCAACTACCTGTGAGGAAGAACGGAAATCTGAGAACATCGATCAACAACGGAAATCGGTACCCAAAATTTGATTTCATGGGTTTTTTGCATGATGTTTAAACTCATTGGCGCTTATACTAGATTTGGTGGTCTTACATGATTTGCTATTGCTACTGTCTGGATTTAGTTTTGGATTTATGGGTTTTTTTTTTCTCTATATCTCTCATTTATGTTTTTCTCTTTCACTCTGTTTCTTGATCTCATCTATAGCTATTTAATTAATCTTATTAGAGTCAATAAGCTAATCTGATTCCCTTATAGTTTCTTATTTTTTAATAAAATTTTTGGCCTCGTCTCTATTTTTGCATGCCAACTGTTTGACTTAAGGCCTTCCCTCATTGATATACAAAACCAATGATATTGTTAGCACATTGTCAAGCAAAAGTAACCTGCTTTTGGGCACAATTTGGTTGTCCTTTAATCTTCCAAGTGAGACTAACCAGGGCCATAACCATAGCACAATAGTGATGGTAATTTCGTTAGCAAAACCAGTGTGTTTGTAAAATACTTAGTATGCTGTGCAACACAACCAAAACAAAGTGCCATGTCAAGGAAGAAGCACTGATAAAGGGCATTTAATATGCATTTTGACAGAAATATCATGTTGATATTTCTTTTGAGGTAAATATAGAAAATTTTATCAAGGAAAATAGATGATAGAGCACTACAAAGAGACAAGATGAACTCTAAGTGTCTAAAGTCAATTTAAGTCTGTACATCCAAACTGCCAGCAATCAAACTTTTATTTGGTTATATAATCAAACTTGACATCTTAGTAGTTAGAATTGTCCCCCGACAATAACATAACAGTTAAATAACTGATGGGGTCTTTGGAATCCACTTTATAGAAATGGAATTAATTGATTATGATTGAAATCCTGTTTGTAGTTATGAGATACAATGAACTCTAGTTGTTTATAGAGTAACCAGAGCTTTTTGCTATGCTCTTTTTAATGTTTCCAAATTCATATGATCATATTATGTTTACTAAGCCTTAAACTTGATCACAGTCATCAATTCTTCATGATATTCCAAATTAATATGAAATACAATGCTTCAAGTTGATGTTTAGGTTTGCCATCATTAATAAAGCTCCAGTTGATCCTCTCCATATATTCAATCATGTATGTGGTAGTACATTACAAACAACATATCCAGAAGAGCTCTGATGCATTAGTTTTATTTTACAATCTCCCCTAGATATGTTTCAACAAACTGGGAATTCTCTTTGCAAAGTTTATAAAGTCTTTTCGAAAAATATGACTATTGAGAAATATTATCAATTGAAAAATATAACCCTTAAAAAAAGGGCTATTGAGAAAATATAATTGTTGGAAATTTTGAAAGTGTTACCATTGGGAAATTTAAAAATATAGCTATTAGAAATTTGAAAAATATAGTTGTTGGGAATGAATAAAGAAAGATTAAAAAAGAATAAAGAAATAATGAAGAAATAATATTTAAATGAGATGGAGAAAGGATAGAGAGTCTGTTAGAAAGTGTATTTCAAAAAGTAGGTAGGTAAAAAATGAATGTCATTATTCACCCTTCAAAAAGTACAAATATTTAGAGAAACTGTTGGAGATACTCTAAGAAGTCTTTCCATAGGAAACCCATAAGCAAAAATATTAAATTGAATGATTTTACTTTTTTAATCTATCACTGCAAGGCTTAGCTATACCTTGGTGCTCTGTTTGATTGGTGAGAAATTGAATGAAAGGGATTGGAAAAAAAGGGAAAGATTGGTTTTTGTCAATCTTAATTCTGTTGTACTGAGTTTTTGAATGAAGTGAATACAAGGAAAGCGTTTTCGGATTTTCAAAGCAGTAGTTTTCGATTAAACTAGTTCTAATTCTGTGCATTGATTAAATTTCAAGTGGAGAATGCAAGGCCAGAATAGATGCATTCTCCCAGTTTATCCGATAAGTGTATATTTAATCCTCTGGAAATGAAATCGGCTTGACTAGTGCTAAAAACAGAATCAATGATTGGAATTTGTTCTTAACTAAATGCATTCATCGTATTTGGTTCAAATCCCCCCTCACCCAACTATGGAATTATCAAAAAAAATATTTGAATTTTGTAATAATTTTTTTTTTCCGTTGTCTAAATTTTTCTTTCAACAATCTTGATGGTGAAGCACCAACGGAAGGCACATTTAGGAATGTAAGTGTAGTGGTATACCAGCATTACAGCAACTGACATGTCCTGCCAAACCCACTGGTATACACAGAAAGTTCCATTTTGCTGAAAGTAATAGTACTTGGCTTAGTTTGAGCGTTTGTTTTTTTATAGTTTGACAGCTTTAGAGCTTTGATGATATTGAATATGAATGGATACTCTTCATGCTAATCTCACATATTATCATTTTTTTTTGTCTAGGATAATATTATTTGGTTGATGCTAGATACCCTTAATCCAAAGAAATATAGTAGCTGTTACTTGTGTCTTGCATAATTTTATTGGAATGCATGATAGGGAGGGGTGTGTGATTTACGTGGGATGAGTGTAATTCGGATAAATTGGAAAGCAATGCCAGTGAAGTGAGTAGTAGCAGTAGTTTGGAAAACATGAAGAGTATACATTATGAGGGATAGAAGTTATTCGTGACAAGTGACATCATAGTTCAATTCATTTGTCTGTTGCTGACAATAATTTTTATAATTTCTATTTTGTAGTAAGAAGGGAGGTGATGAAAGTATGATCTTCAAATAGGACTAAATGGCAGAGGAAAAAAAAAAAAAAAAAAAAGGGGTACAACCGTTCACAGTTAGTTGACCAGATTTATGAAATTGACCCCTAGTTAGTATGGATTAAAACTTAGGTTAGTTGGGTTTGATGATAATATTGGGATACCTAATCCAGGGAAAAGGGCTTGTGTATTAGCACTCGACACTTTCAACAAGTGTCTATTAATTTAATAGGTAGGAGTGTAAGTGTCCCAATTACAACTTTTTCTCATGCACTTTTTCACATTTGATGTTCTGTTTAGGTGCTTCCGTTTGTATATATTTCCTTTAGCCATTATTTGTTACTACATTCATCATTCTCCATTTGCACTGCCAAATTGAATTTTTGTTCCTAATGACTTACTCTTTAAAGTTATTGTAGTTAGCATATAGCATATAATATTGACCTACTCAAACATTATTTTTTCATGTATCAGATGGTTCACACAAAGCGGGTGGAAAACAAAAAAATAGGATACTATTCTAGAGGTGATATTCTTGCATGTAGCTTATAATCTAGGAAGCACGGACTCTTCATTTTGGGTACCATACTCATGTTGTAACAGGGTCCTATCTGCCGTGTTATGTTATAATTTTTCAAAAATTGCTCTTGTCACCATATCGTACCCGTGTCCCAGTGTCCATGTCCATGCATCCTAGCTTATAATTAGCTGAAACTTAGCTGTCGCATATTCTAACCTATCATATCATGTAAGCTTATTCCTAAGTCTAAGTCCAAGAACCACTCATATGTCCTTCCTTCCAAGACTAATTTGTCTCTCCCTCTTAAACCTAAACAAACCCAAAACCGCACACCACCTCAACCAAATCCATGCCCAGTTGATTACCAACAGCCTCAAGTCACCTCCTCTTTTTGCCAAACTTATTGACCAATACTGTGCCGTTTCATTATCCTCTCATGCTCATTTAGTATTCAAACACTTTGGCCAGTCAAACCTATTCCTCTTAAACACTTTGATACGCTGTACTCAGCCTAAAAACTCACTTCTTGTTTTTGCCCGCTGCTTTTCAAAGGGAGACTTAGTTTTCAATGATTTTACTTATATTTTCATTTTTGGAGCTTGTGCTAGGGCTTCATCATTAGCAACATTGTGGGAAGGGAGAGAAATACACGGACAAGTTTTGAAACATGGCGTTATGTCAAATATTTTGGTGCAAACCACAATGATACATTTTTATGCTAATAATAAGGATGTTTTTTCAGCACGAAGAGTGTTTGATGAAATGGTTGTGAGAAGTAATGTTACATGGAATGCTATGATTACTGGTTATTGTACACAAAGAGAAAGGACTAAGGAATATGCCTGTGATGCGTTGGTGTTGTTTCAAGACATGTTGACTGGTGTTTGTGGAGTGAAACCGACCGATACTACAATGGTTTGTGTTCTTTCTATTGCTTCTCAATTAGGTGTGTTAGAATCTGGGGCTTGTGTTCATGGCTATATAGAGAAGACAGTTTGTGTGCCTGAGAATGATGTTTTTATTGGTACTGGTTTAGTTGATATGTATGCAAAATGTGGGTGCCTTGAGAGTGCTTTATCTGTTTTTTGGCAAATGAATGAGAGAAATGTGTTGACTTGGACAGCAATGTTGACTGGACTAGCCATCCATGGGAGAGCAAAGGAAGCTTTGGAACTTTTGGATTCAATGGGGGCTTCTGGCATTAAACCCAATGTCGTTACTTTTACAGGCTTGTTATCGGCTTGTTGCCATGTAGGGCTTGTTGAAGAAGGTCTACATTTGTTTGATAAGATGAGGAATAAATTTGGTGTCTTGCCTGTGATGCAACATTATGGCTGCATGGTTGACCTTCTTGGTCGTGCTGGGCACTTGAAAGAAGCATATGAGTTTATAATGGGGATGCAAATTGAACCAGATGCAATAATATGGAGGAGTTTGCTAAGTTCTTGTAAAGTTCATGGGGATGTCATAATGGGTGAGAAGGTGGGGAAGCTTCTCCTCCAGCTACAGCCTGAGAAGAGTGATGCAAATTTGACTGTTAGGAGTGAAGACTTTGTAGCTTTGTCAAATGTTTATGCTACAGCAGAACGGTGGGGTGAAGTGGAGATGGTGAGAAAGGAGATGAAGGTTAAGGGGATAGATAACAAACCTGGTTGTAGTTCAGTACAATCCATGAACAATTATGTTTTAGATGCATGGTAGGTCTTGAACTTGGTATCAAGTGGATGATTGGAAAATGGAAGTAGTGAAAAGAATTCAACAGTTAGTGCCTAAATGAAATATCCATTTAGAAGAAATTATTGAAATGAGAATCTAACTCAATTTTCAGATGGGAAAAGGTTGCTAAAGAAGATCAACATGACCTCAACAAAGTTTTCATTCAACTTACACGAGTTTCTGACTAAGCAGGTGAACTTTATATGGTTTAAATATCCTCTTCTTATTATGGATGTACCAAATTTGGTGTGTATTAGGGTTTATATTTGCAATCAATGTGCACCGTGTAACCTTGATCCATGGCTAGTGAGTGACCTTGCATGGCCTTTGTGACAAGTCTGTGCAAGTTCACAACCATTTTGGTTGACACAGGTGGACTGACCTATGGCTAGTGACTGACTGGGTTAAGTTTAAAATATACATTGTAACTATTGGCTTTGGCATTCAATTCATTTAATTAGTTTCTATTTAATACAACTTGATGTTCTATGTCAAGGTTGTTCTTGTATCTGTAATATGACATGTCAGATAATCTAACATGATATCCATTTATGACTTTTTTTCTTTTAAAAAAAATAATATCCACATAAGGTTTCAGTCAGATGTCTCATTTATATAAAATCATCCATCATTTATTTGAGTTTAATTCATCCTTGCTTAGTTGTATATCTGTGGTTTGGTTTCAGCATCTTCTGTCTTTTGTGTTGATTAATGAAATATATTAATCCAAAGAGAACTTTCTAAAATTTCTACTTTTTTGTGTTTTCACAGAAGTTTGGAACTTATGATACAAAAGATGCTGTTGTAGCTGGAGATAAATCTAAGGAGGTAATGTTAATAGATTTTATTTTTTATCAGTCATGCTGTCGAATTTTATCTAACGGATTATTTAGCTATTTTTGTTGTTTGAAGAGTAGCTAAGCATCAAAATGCAGCAAGGTAGGGATACCCAATGTTTTACATAGATCAATTTGAGCAATGAATACTAAAAACTAAAAATTCTTAACCTTGGTACAAGTACATGTTTAATACAAAGCATTAATAGCTTGGATGCAAAGGAATTTGTGTGGGGTCAATTTGTCCCTCATAGGCATCCCTTGTGAGATTTCATGGCCTCTACATGCATGATACAAATAGTGTGATTATTTTCTCAAATTTAATGCATTTCATCAGCTTCGAATGTTAAGTTTGCTTATAAAGGAATTTCTAGTTTCTCCTCCAAATAATTACAGATGCTTATCATGTTCAGGTCCTTGTTCATGATACCTGGGTTTTTTTTTTTTTTTAAAGGTAATAAAAGTTTTATTGATAAGAAAAGTACAATGTGTTTACGATAGTAAACCCACTGCACTTGAAACAAATACAATCAAATCAAAAGGTAGAGCTAATAGAAATAAGGAAATTAGACATGGAAATACAATGCATAAAACCCCAAATACAAGGCCATTCAAACAAAGTCCCACCTAGCAAAGGCTTCAACAGATCTACAGGTCTCTCAATATCTTCAAATGTTTGAGAATTGTATTCCTTCCGGATTAACCACATAAGACAAGCCGGTACCATATTCCAAGCATTTGAAGAAAAATTCCCTAGCTAGGTATATGAAATCTTTCCTTCACCTTGGAGCTAATTGGCATCTCTGTGGGAGCATTTTTCTTAAATCTTCTTTATTGTAGACAAAGATGTATTGTGCGGATGATGATGATGGTGATTAACTGCAGTTACTTAAGTGAGTAAGTTGAATTTATTATAAATTTATCAGATCTATTAAACACAGAACTCGTTGGATAAATTCAATTTGTGAGATGAATTTTGCTAGGAATCTCATTTGTTAAGAAAAGAATTTTCCCCCAAACTCCGACAACAGGATTTTCTAACCAATCAGCGCATATGATCTTCAATTGTTTAATATTTGTTTTGGTTCTTGATGTGGAACTCTAAGCTTTGCGAGCTTTGTTATAATGTTGATCCAATCATTTCTAAGCTTCCAAACATACAACATCTGTATCTTTCTTTTTTCTCTTTTTTTCCCTTAAGATTTAAGTGTTTAGGTACTCATATATTTCTCTATATCAATTGCTATTGTATGATGAATTTTGCCAAAGTTTTTCCTTTCATAAACATTAAAAAAAAAAAATGATGCATTTTGCCAAAAGTTTTTCTTGCTCCCATTGTTTCCAACATACCCAGCAACCACTACCTAAGGCATATTTGTCACATATTAAGCACTTATAGTTTTGGATTTGAATGTGCAGGAACAAGTACGAGGTTTTCAGTGCCACCATTTTAACCTAGAAAGTTGCTCGCCGTCTCACAACGTTCCTTATCCACTTCTTGCTGAGTTTGACCAGTGACCACTACAACCATCCTTGAAAGATGAGATGAAAGGGGTAGCTTTTAAATATGTAATTACAATTGCTAAAGACAAGCTTAAATGTAATTTTATCAACAATCAGCTGTGACAGTTCTTCATGTACGTATTTTATCATTGAGTATGAAGAAAACAATTTTGGGAATTGATTAATGGGATAGCTAAGATGGTGGAAATTTTGTTATTTGCATTGTTTTGTAGCGAAGTTATTGTGGGATATTTGATTTTCTTGCTCCCGTTGTTTCCAACATACCAAGCAACCAATAAGGCATATTTGTCACCCACTGAGCACAGAATAGTTTTGGATTGAAATGTGTCGGAACAAGGATGAGGTGTTCAATGCTAGCCATCTCAAAAAGCACCCCTTTAACTTAGAAAGCTGCTCACCATCTCTAAAAGCTCCTCATCCACTTCTTGCCAAGTTTGACCACTATAACCATCCTTAAAAAAAGAAAAGGTTTTTTAAAAAAAAAAAAAAATATATATATATATATATATATAATTGCAATTGCTAAAGACAGGCCTAAATGTAATTTTATCAACAATGATGTGTGATAGTTCTCCACGTACATATTTTAGTATAAGGTATGGAAATGATTTTGGGAATTGATTAATTAGATAATTGAGATGGTAGAAGTTTTGTTATCATTGTTTTGTAGCAAAGTCATTGTGGGAATTTCACGGGTACATACATTCGGGAATTTGATTCTTGGATTTTGTTTTGGTTTTGGCTTGCCTTCAGTGCTCCTATACATCGAAGGCAACACAAGCACAAACACATATCCTAAAATGGTCATATCATTCTGTATCCAATGTATTTGAGATTTGTTTGTTTTTATTGTTTTTATCATAGATACGCTATCATCTTACAAGTCACCTACCACTGTTGTCATCACTAACCATTTCACAATCTGGATATCATGGATTTGACACCATGGTCTCGACACAATAGGGGTTCCAGTTAACGGTCTCTATTAAGATGATTTCTTTTTTATGGTTTTGGACCTAAGAATCTATCGCAGCTTGGTGTAATAAAAAAAACCATGATGCACAAATTAGTTGCGTAGGCCTAATAAGACATGGGGATGAATAAGATTTGGAAAATTTGACATAATAAGCTATTACATCCGGCATCACATTGATCAGTAAAGTTAATTACTAGAAGCTTAATTAAGAGTGTAGTTAACATAAAGAATAGGCCTTCTTACATTCGGTAAAACCAAAAATAGTAGGGCAATATAATCATCCTTCAAATCATCATTTGGGAGAAGCTTCAACACATTTGAGTTAATATATTTGCTACTATTGCTCCCCATTGGTTACACCCCCACGGATCCTCTTCTGCAGATGCTCCAAGCTAGCCACTCGCTGCAAGGAAGCTGTTCTTCCCATCTTGTTTCCTGATACTGCACCTGCTGCAGGATTCTGCTGCACATTTTCAACAGGTGAAATGTCTGCCAAGCCATTGTTAACTCTTAGATCATGAGGGGACATACTATTGTTGGTACTGGGTTGATAAAAGTGATGATTTGGGTTATCTTGCACGGGCACGGCAGCGTCTGTTGAAGTGTCAGAAGGGCTTCCATCAAAGGATGTCATTTCTATTGAGGACATCTCAGACATACCATGGAACATCGTGTTGTTCAACCCAGTAATTCGTTTGACTGTCTCCTCTGCCATCTTGACCTGAAATATAAGTACAACAAATGAGTATAACTAATTAGTAAATCATGTTTGTTCCCCTTAAGCAACATTTAAATTCTTAATTGGGAGCCTTTAGTCATTGAGTTTCAATCCCCATTGGCAAGATACTCAACTTTGAGAACAATCAAAATGAATGGCTTACCTTTGCTCTCAATGTTTCAACATCTGCTTTCAAAACTCTATTATCAACAGCTGCATCACTGTACTTCTGGTTTATTTCAGTAAGACGCTTTAACAGAGAAGAATTTTCCACTCTTAATTGAGAAACCTAATAAGGTCAATGGGTTAGAAATTCTAAACAGATTTGGAAGGGGAAAGAAACAATAGAAGGAAAAAACAATGGATAAAAAATAGGCCATACCTGCGTCTCAAGCTCAGTCAAATGGGCCTGCTTTCTTCTTCTTGAGCGTCTGGCTGACTCTCTATTGGAAAGCATCCTGAAACAGACAGTATGAATCAATTGAATGAAAATGAATTCAACCAGTGAATAGAAGCTTAAAATTGACACCTCAATGAAAACATAAAGAGAATAAGAAGTCTGCACATTTTGAGGTTTCGTATGCATCAAATATGCAACCAAGAATCACCAGTGTGTAAATATACTGTGCAACACATTATACACATTTTGAACAAGTGTGGACTTGGTAGATAACACAATTTTTTCATGGATTAATAAAAACTTCCAATAAATCATTTAAGCATGACTTATGAAGTACATCTCAGGCAGGAAATTTGTGTTCCAATCAGCTATCCCATTAAACAGGCAGATCCCTCATCCATGAGATTTATTGTCGAACTTAATTTTAAAAGCAAGTTTTTATGTCCTTCTAATGATAACTATAAACAGAAAATCTTAAAAGAATTTAGCAGTACATCCTCCATGGCTTTTCTATCTGGTATGACAAAGCATGGTTCATATTGCAAGAAACTGCTTTTTGTAGGAACAAACTATTAAAGCCCATTGAAGATGTATTTATTTCAACTTCAGATAGTGCTGCACCAACTACATAAATTATACCAGTGACTTCCCAGTAGAGAAACAACATACTCTTAACATCTCCAAGTATCATACCTATAATATTATCAATAGAACAGCAGAGACCATGGTTACCTCCTCACACGTTTTGCATCGGCAGGGTCCATATTCTCAGTCAGTTCATTTTCTCCTTCAACTTCCTCATCATCTGACTGCTCTCTTGATGAACCACTTGTTGTTGACCTCACTGGTACCCCAGATCTTTTTTGCGTAGAAGGTAAGGAATGAGTTCCAAGTGAAACATTGGCGTCCTTATCTTGTGACCTGGATAAATCATGCCCCAATCCTACATAGGTAATCATATAAGATAAAAGACAAACAAGTGAATAAAAAATAAACTTAAGAACATAAGTGTATTACTCGTAGTCAACACTAAATTCTAAAGATGAGCTAGGGAAAGAGTATGAGGAAAAAAAGAAGAAGGAATCAAGGCAAGAGGAAAGATCATGATGTAAAATAATCCTTATTATCACCATCACAAATCATTTATTAATAAGCACCACTCTTATCCAGCTCACCACTCAATTCTCTCAATGTCACCAGTGCATTATTTCTGAGTCTTTTCCATTTATGCCCAAGGATAGTAACCTCTAACCCAATTCAATTAATTAAATTGGTCCCCATAAATTTCTGTAAATCAATTAGTAAAGCCATCAAGCCACAAAAGTATGGATGTATACCACTCACACCAGAGTTGACATCTACTTTCTCTAGGACTGTGGAGTTTGCCTCAAGTGAAACGTCTGTATTCCATACTTGCCAAAGGAAAAGTATATCAAATTAAGTCATAAAATGTGCATGTAATAAGACCAAAAAAACAGTAATCTAACTTTTTAAAAATGAACTAAAAGTTATAATTTATATTTTAGTGGTGTTGTACGCTGAATAAGATTGAAAAGCAAGCTACTAATGCATATTCATTCTTTAGTTTGGACAATAGATTGCAGGGAACAAGGCACTTGTATAGAATTGCATGTGTAATTCCATAAGGAGCAGGATGTGGTTCAGTGGTCAGTTAACATTTGAAATGCATGTGCCAAAAAGGTTAGGATTGTGGAGCAACTAGACAACAGTTGTTGCCCTTGGGTATTCATCATTCAATTCCTTGGGAACATTAACTGGTCAATGGTGTCAAGTAGAGGCTGTCTCATTAAAAGCATTTAAAGGATACTTTTTACTTTTTGCATTAATAGGAGTGGACAATTGAACTGCATAGTCTGACTTTCATTTATTACTGGGGAGTTGGGGCTGTTTTTATCCTTTGCTATTTTTTTTTTTGGCATATTTTTGCAGTGTTTTGGATGCACATTAATTTAAATAATGTTTTTGTTTATAGTTCTCTTTTCTTTAAAAGAAAAAAAAAAAAAAAAAAAAAACCTTAGACAAGTACAAACTACAAACATACAATTGAGTAATGCAAACCTTTAGAAGGGGCTTGGGATCCCAATTGTGAGGTATTGGACGCCTGCAATCCATTGTCAGTCAAAGAACCAGAATCTTGAGGTTTTACCAGAGATCCCTATTGACATGAATAAAACATATTATGTTAACTAGTATTTATCTGATAAAAATAGCTTCAAATCTATATCAAACAAAACCGAAGTAAAAGAATTAATCTTATGCAATACATATACAAAAGAAAATTGTAGATATTCTTAATCCCATACCACAGAGACAATTAAATTCTTAAGCATCCATATCAATGGTAGTTTCTCGTTCCTCAAATGATTATAAATGCCATATAGACTGAGGTTGGCTGTGACAGATAATTTAATAAACTGTTCATTTGAGATTATAACTAAGAAGTGATAATTCCACCACTTGAAAAGAAATTTTCAGTGCCTCATTTACCCCTGCTGTGAAGATTATTTGGCCAAGCAAAACAACCAAAAATAAAAAAGAACATCCAAATCAAGGGATACAACAATCCAGGCCTAGGAGAATTTTAAGAGTAAAAAATTTTCATAACCCATGCCTAGAAGGATTCTACGAGTAAAAGACCTTTCCTTTTTAGCTTTCTTGATTACATATAGCGAATGCTAACGCATATGAGAATTTTTGTCATGTTCCAGAAGAGAACTGTCATGAAGTTAAACTGTTAAAGTCTAGGACTCTACATTTATTAATCTCTAGCCAGAGCTGATTGAAGCTTATTCACTCAGTAAGTGGTGGTCTTTTTTTCATTCTTTGTTTCATTTTTTTCTTTTCCAAAGCAAGCTACAATTCAACCTAAGATTTTGACAATTGCTCGTCTACTTAAAACCTTTTTTTTTTTTTTTGGTAATATCCTTTGAAGCCTTAAGGCCAGGTGATTTTAAAAGCAATCACATAAGACCATGTGACTTCCTGTCTTTACTGTCTTCAAGTTTCTAGCAAAGTTTTCTTTGTATAACTCAACCTAAATATCCATTAATTATATTTGCACTACTTACGTTTCAGAAAATGCCATAAAAAATAAATAAACAAAAGTTACTTTAAAATTCCTAGTTCTCATTATATTTGATACAAGAAAACAAAAGCCTCCTATCAGCAGATGCCAAAATAACAACTCAGCTTAATTGAACCAACTTTCGATTCTCTAAAAACCAAATCAACACAAGAACATGGCTTCACCACGTTTTCTTTCCTTTCTCTTCATCTTTCTTAAGAACACGGAAAATACACATGTTCTTTATTGGTAAACAGACACAGACACAGACTAAACATAAACCAAACTCCAAAAAAGGGAACTCCATGCCTTTTTTTTCTGGTCAAGCTCCTAATAGAGTAAGTTTTCCACATCTCATGCTTAGTTGATGTGACTCTAACCGACTAATCCTTCTTTTGGTTATAAAATCGACCTTTTATAGCAAAAAAGTTGCTTAAAGCTAATTTAAAGAAATAAATCTTTTCAGTTTTTGGGTTTTTTTTTTTTTTCTTATTTCTATTTTCTCTTTTACTTCATGCATGACTAAAAGATTCAAACTCACCAAACATCATAAACACATTCAATTCAATATAATCACAAGTTATTTTATATTAAAAGAAAGAAATAAAAATTAAATACTTTGTTTGGTTTCTAAGAAAATGCTAGGGGAAAAAAATATTAGTCTTCCAAAGCCTAAATTTTTCACTACATGGGAAGCAAGCAGAAACTTAAATAAAAACACCACCTTTTTTTTCATTTCCCAGAAAACCAATAAAACACAAGGAAATTCATACTAATATAAACTTTCTTTTCCTTTCTAAAGCTTTCTCAGTACCCAAACAAAAGCTAAACAACAACAACAACAACAACAACAACAACAACAAAAAAAAACCCAAATACCCAGATAAAGCAAAAAGACTAAAAAAACCCAGATCCAAACTATTCATTTCCTCAACTTTCTTGGCAACCAAACAAAACCCATGAACTATATTTCAAAAAAAAAAAAAACCAACAACAAGAACAAAAATAATAATATTAAAAAAAAAATACCCGAGATAAAGCAACAGCAGCACAAGCAAGATTGAGCTTGCTTTTAAGGAAAGCCTGGTACTCTTCGGAATCGATCGGAATATTCGGCAGAGGACCGGCATTAAACGACGCCATCGTGCTCGTCGTTCCGTTGTTGCTCGTGTTCTTGCTAGTAAACGACGTCGTCGAAGCCGCCGTGTTACCATTACCATTACTCTTAGTATTGTTATTGTTATTGTTATTGCTATTGCTATGGCTATTATTATTATTATTAGCGGCGGTCTTCGTGTCGAGGAGGACGACGTCGTTTTGGGGAGCGGAGGAGGACGCGGTTGTGGTTTCGGTCTCGGACGGCTCGACTTCGAGCTGGAGGAAGCGCTGGAAAGCCCACTCGGAAGCGCTGCGGTTCATCATTTTGGAGGATTCGTCGGCTGTTTGCGGTGGCGAATGAGCTGATGACGACGGAGCTTGTGGTGGTTGTAGGTGTTGGTGTGGGTGTGGGTGTGGGTGTGGTGGTGGTGACCAAAACTGGTCCGACATTTCATCCACTGAAAACACCCTATCCATTTCTCTCTCTTTCTTTCTCTCTTCTCTTCTCTTCTCTCTCTCTCTCTCTCTCTCTCTCTCTCTCTCCTATTGTGTGTCTTATGTTTTTTGTTTCGTTTTCTCTCTTTATAAAAAAAGATTTTATCTGCTTTGCTGAAGTGGCAATGAGGTGGAGGCACATTGGTCAAAGTTAAATTTTGTGCTTTTTTTTTGGGATTCGGGGATTTTGGATTTTACCATTCTTTTTTTTACATGCTTCGGATAATTTTATATTCAAAGTTTCAAAATTTAACCCTGAAATTTAGATGGTTTTTTTTTTTTTTTTTAATAGGAGATAAAAATTTTAGTATACATGTATAAAGATCTTTTCTATAAATTTGAACCCGGTCTTTCTCTCCAAAAATTGTAATCTTACCAACTTAATACTCTTTTATGTTTCTAGAAAGTTTTCTAAAATACTATGAAGATAATACTTTTACAATAAATCTTAAATAACAAGTTAACCGTTATTAGTGGATAAATAAATAATTTTAGTAGTAAATTCAAATTAAAATCAATAATAACTTACCATCTAAGATTTATTGTGAAATATTATAAATATCACTCTTCTCATTTATTATTAACAAATCAAATCTTATTATTTAAGTCTATTACATGAAAGATCCTTTTATTTTGATGTTGTTCCACTAAAACTTATTTTAACAATTTTTTTTTTCAATTTGGTACAATTTTGTTGGTATATCAATTAGTGAGTGAGAGTGAGAATTTTAAATTTTAGATGTTTCTGTCAAAATGGTAAATAAACTTTGCTATTTGATATAGATCATTTTGACAGTGTTCTATTAAAAGTTTTAGGGTTATTATGTGCCCAATGTGTTTGAGTTTGTGTGTATTTTTAAAGGTGGTTGTATGACAGCAGTTGTAATCGGGTTGTAGTATGGATTTTTTTGTTGTTTGATTTTCATAGATTTTTTAAAAAGAACATATATTGTATCTCACAGATTTTGGGATTCATTTGTTGTTTTTTGATGGGTTTGTAAAGGTTATTGTTTTTTTTTTTTTTTTTTTTTGTTCGCTGAATGACATTTTATTGTCACTTTTAACTCTTTGTTTGTGTATGAGGAAAATTTTCTGTTCCAAAGATGAAAAATTCTTTATCAAGTTTGTTTTTGGTTGTGTCTCTAAAAAAAAAGTTTGTTTTTGGTTGCCATGAAAAACTCTACATCTATTTTCTTTTCCTTTTCTTTTTTAAGCCACGTGACCTCCATGTTAGAATTAGGCAAGACACTTCACAAAATATCAGCATAGAGTGTCTATTTGATACAATAGCAAAGCTATTGACAAAATCAAAATTTCAAAGTGAGTCTAAATGCAATAGCATAAAAGTTTAGAGGGCCTTAGTGCAATTTACCTACTTAAATGGGTATCAATTTAACCATTTCCTCTTCATATTTGATTTGGATGTTTGATTTTTAGATTGATGCAATTTCAAAAGTTCAAGTTAGATTTGAAAGTTAATCTATCAAAACTACAAGGTTCAATTTAAGATCACATTAAAGTATTAGGTTTAAAATATAATATTTATCTAGTACTTACCTTTGCGTAGGAGTGAGAGGGGGAGTTGTTGTGAGTTCATTAATGTTTATTGTTAGAGTACCTTTTAAAATATAACGTGATAGTTACTTCATAAGTACAAAGTTCTTGTGAGATGTAAGGGACAAAACTCGAGATTTAAGTCTCAAAAAATGAACTCCACACACATATACACTTAGATTAGATTATAGTAAAATTTTTATCTTATATAATAAAAAAATTAAAATAAAACTATAAAATTTAGATCCTACAAACTTAATCCCATTTTTTTTTAT
The DNA here is from genome assembly GCA_033629205.1 of Lithocarpus polystachyus. Lineage (NCBI taxonomy): Eukaryota > Viridiplantae > Streptophyta > Magnoliopsida > Fagales > Fagaceae > Lithocarpus > Lithocarpus polystachyus. The sequence continues at coordinate 31,453,253 of CM066164.1, read as the reverse complement.
GAAATAATCCCATATTGTTAATGAGTAAATAAGTGTGAATTTTTTCCAAAAGCCTATGTCTTGTAATGTCTTTTTCTTTATTTGGACGGACCACTCGATGTGCTATTATGTCTTGATGAATGCTATTTTGAGGTTTTGCCGAGGAAAGAGCGTACTTTTGCCGAGGAAAGAACCTACTTTACAACAACAAAATATGTCTTGTTTTGTAATAAATTTTAGCGAGGATAATGAACAAGAATAATTACGAGTTCTATTATTTTGGGGCATGTGTATAAAATTGAATGGAATTAACTTGTGTGCAATAGCATTTTCCCGCACATGCAAATCAATGATAATTGAAGCAGCCCATAGTACTCTTTTACTAGTCATGCTTATTTCAAAAAAAATTAAAATAATAAAAAATAAAACCTTATCCATGTTATTTTTTTACAAGTAGTACATAATTTGAGAAGTGAAAATTTGAACTTTAAATGTCCCTAACTCTGCTAAAATATGAGAAATTTCAATTGAGCTAAAAAACTCTTATCTTGATTACTATATTTAACTCTCATTTTTTGAACTTAATCAATAAAATAGCTAGGAACGTGAATCTTAGTTTGTTAAACAGATCAGCAAATGTAAATGTAAATCTATATTAGAATTGATCAAGGATTATTCATGAGTTTAAATTTTTCAATGGGTCTATTTGAGGCCTAATCAAAACTAAATTGAAGTTAAGATGAAGACCCGCTAAGCGATTAGGTTTGATCAAAATTCTTATATCAAGTATGAAAGGTTACATAAAATTTATCACATTTAATGTTAATTTCAACCTATTTGATTCTTCTAGAAATGAATTCTTAACAAGTGTATGGAATATGGATGAATGAAAAACGTAGAAAATAATCAAAAATGAAATGAGTATATGTAAAATGTGAATCACATTAATTACGATCTTATCAACTTTGGTTTCATGAAACGTTATACATCAAAACCCATAAAATAATAAGTACCATTTATTTTCATTCATAAATATAAGTGGATGGAAGAGTGAAATTTAAAATTCCACAGCCCATGGGGGATTTCCATCTCTACCTTAGCCTCATGGTGGCCCACGTACCTCCCACTAGGGTACTCTAGTGGATGGTTATGTAATACCTATACTAATAGTTTGAATAAAATTCTATCTTTTACGTTAAAAAAAAAAATACTGTCAATGAAAAAGTCAAGAACCAAGATAATGAAACCATAAATAAATAAATAACACGTGCAGAAGGAAAAAACAATTTAACATGTGAAATAAAAAAAGTCAAATACTCCAACAATTTATGAGTCATTTTGTCAACCGATCCTACTGTACATGTTTCCAAGGAGTATTAAAAAAAAAAAAAAAAAAAAAAACTAATGCAAATTGAAGACTAATCTTAATTGTGCTCCAATTTTTTTTTTTTCTTTTTACTTTTGCTATGAAGAAGAATGATAGATTGATAGTTAATTAATTGATAAAATCTCTTCGCATTATACTAAAGGTTAACATGAAGCGCAATATTATGGAAACAACTTTTTTTTGTAACATTTTTCACAACATGTTAATTAAGATAGTAAAATATTATTAGAACAATATTGAAATACAATAACTATAAGTGTAAGAGATATTATTTTCCTTGTACAAGTAAGGGAGGGGCCTTTGAAAACAAATTTTCCTCAATGGGAAAAGGAAAACTAGATAGTATCTCTCCAAAAATAAAATAAGTTCACTCCGTTAGAGATTTCAATGAAATATTTTTCAAAACTAACACAAATTTCAAAATCCACTAAAAGACGGGGTTGATTAAAACAATGATCTATAAATATTATGCTATGGAATAAAAAATGTAATTTACTAGCAAGTAGGTTTTATTTTTCGAATAATATTACAACTCATAATTAAGGATTTATTACTATTCTTATCGTGTGTACTTAGGACACTCGTTAAAAATACAAAAACAAATTAATAATTCTTATGACACAATAAATTTTATTACATTTTTTACTACTGCTGAGATAAACAGATTGTGATTGATGTACAATAAAATTAAGGTTAGTTATAGTCAGTGATAGTGATGTTGTATTAGTAACAAACCTTAACAATTATGAAAAAAATTGTGAAATTTATTGGGTTTGTAGTTATTGCGTAGGATTCAAAATGAAAATATATGTTTAAAGATAAAGGTAGCTTATATTGATGAAAAGATGAGAAAGAGTTGTTTGAAATAGTTTGATCGTGTATGATGATGATGATGATGATGATGATGATGATAATAATAATAATAATAATAATAATAATAATAATATGTCAATTTAGGAAGTAACAAAGAGCATGACTTCAAATATAATAAAATGGAGAAAAGAAAATCACATAGCCAACCCAATAGGGCCTGATTGATGGGAGGATTTTTGTTTTTGTTTCAAAATAGTATAAAAACCATTTTCAAAAAATTGAAATTGAAGCTAGTTTCCAAACAATAATTTTTATATTATACGTGTTTGACTTTCACTTTTAAGAATAATTTTCAAAATACTAAAAACAAAAAAAATAACTGTTTGCGAGACCACTTCTATTTTTGAGATTTAAAAAAAATATTTACAAAAAGTAATGTGTAAAATCTGTAGATTATTTTTATTATTTTTTGTGTGGACAATGATAAGGGAATAGAGCTCATGTATCTTTTGTGATAAAGATAAGTTTCTTAATTTAAGAGATAAAGGAGCTTTGACAAATATGTAGAATCCACTGTTTTCTATTTATTTACAACTATGCTATTAAAAATATTGTCTGTATCTTGAAAACATCATCTCAGCAATTTTTTAAATCCTATTTTGAACAAGAAAAACATGATACAATTGTCTGGAAACGAGAACATCAACCTAATAATAAATTAAAGTATGGGACCCACTATTTTATAGATTAAAAAACAAAAAAACTATATTTAAATACTTTTATCAAACAAGCCTATCAAGAAATCATAGTGAATTTCAAATTTTTGGGACTAAGACTTTATTAGTATTTATTATTGTGGCATTGGTTTGAATTATTGTTTAAAATAAAAAAAAAAAAAAAACTCTAAAAAAAACTAGATAAATATTAAGAAAATATCTAAAAACTTGTGTAATGTGTACACCTTGGAAACACGTATTGATGGCATTGCAATTGGCTAGTTTTGGTAATCCAGTTGGATAGGAAGAGACCTTGTCTCCTTAAGACAAGTGGCTGTCTCTCCAATTGGAATTTTAGACGGCTTCCGCGAGATGCGGCGGTGGCGGCTCTCATTGATTGTTGATAAATGTTAAATTCGGCCCACACATTTTTTTTTGGTGGACCCCACGGTATCTGTGGGGGCCCAATCATCCATTTGTCTTCCAAGGCACTTGAAGAGTTAAAGTTTGATTTGTTCGTATATGTGCTTTTGCTTCATTTTGCTAATATGAATTGTCCAATTCTATACCACCAATTTCGCTAACTACAACGAGCTTTGTTAAAAGCATTAGAGCCCACTATTGGGTACCTCTCATTAAAGAAAAAGGGTACTACAGTAGAAACCTTCAATAATACTTTTTCTTTTAAACCTAAAAATGGGATATGTGCTTTGTTCATGGTCCCACTTTCTTATTAAAAATTAAGTTGTTTCTAGAAAATTGCTTTACAAATCATGCGATTTAACTAGTAGTTAAATTTGATCATTACTCATAAGTCATAAGAGATGAAAGAATTCAAAGAAAACATAGCATGTGTGATTTTGACAGTTATCTTTGATGATAAGTGGAGATAAAGGATAATATTGAATCGTTTTCAAGGTTTGAAAAATTGTATTGACATCTTCCTTATTAAGATATAATAGAATTTGAAATCCATGAAGTCCATTAAATATTAATTGGTTCCTTTTTTTAGTGGATGGGAATCTGAACCCAAATTATTTATTTGATAACATAAAATTTTATCAGTTAAGTTAATTTGAACTTGCAAAATTGACACTATTTATAGACAAATTTGATTTCTAAGACATAGTTCAAATAAAAATAAATTTTGATTTGGCAAGAAAAAAAAAAAGAAAAAAAAAAAAGAGAAACTGTTGAAAGGGTTTTGAAGCTTTAAAGTGTCACTATAACTTAGACCAAAAAAGTAGGTTCAACTTAATCTTGATCACACTTGCCAAAAACAAAAACAAAAAAACAAAAGACTGTCTTGATCAACTTTTGTTAGATAGGAGAAAAGAAAAGAAAAGAAAATGGTTAATGTACTAATTCAATAATATTATATTTTAAAAAATGGTAAAAATACAACAAGTTTTACTTACTGATGTAAAAATATATCATAAATAAATATTTTAAATATGTTTTAATAATTGATGACATATCAATTTGTAATTTTCTTATAATAAAAGTTGAAGGATCCTAACATTACTCATATCTTTAGTGAGAGGTAACATTATCCTAGTGTTACATTGAAAATTGGTGGTCATGGGCTCATGGTTTAAAACATTATGGCTAGCCCATGGATAAATCTTGCTTTTGTGGTTAATTAAATAAAAGAGCTATACCTACTCAAAAAAATAATACTAATAATAAAAATCCCCATCTTTATTTATAGAGCCTGGCTCACTATTGTAGGTCCATATCCAAGTATCTTTTTGGAATTAACTCGATTACTTTAATGCTCTCCAAAGAATCATTATTATTACTTTTTTTTTTCTTTTTTAGAGATAACTCTCCAAAGAAATTCAAAGCCCAAAAAAAAAAGTGATTTGCAAAGAAAAAAAACAGTTGAAACTTGAAAGGGATTTAAAACTTTAGAGTGTCACTGCAAAGTGGGTTCAAGCTCAACTAAATCTTGACTACACGCTTGCCCAATAAAAAGAAAGTCTTGCTCAACCACCGTTAGAGGAGAAAAGAACAGGCATTGAGTGCAACTGATGCAATTACCATCCATGGTTGAGGTTGAGGTTGAGATTGAAAGTTATAAAAATCAACTTTTAATCTCAACCATTAATTAAAAAAATTACGAAAAAAGTTAAGAAAAGTAAAAAGTAAAAGTTTAAAAAGTAAAATGTGAAAAAATTTTGTGAGAGAGGAGGGTGAATTGCAACCAGTGCAATACTCTAGGTATTGTACCAGATCCTAATCCAAAGAACAAAAAAAAAAAAAAAAAAAAGGAAAGAGTTAATGTACTAATATAACAAGTTACAAGCTGATGTGACAATATTTTCGGCTCCGTTTGGGTAAGGATGTTTGCATTTGCGTTTTAGAGGAAGTTGCGTTTTTCAGCTTTGTTTTGTTTTGTTTTTTTTTAAGTCCAGTGCCTGTTGTAATATCCCTAGCATTACTTTTATATATTTTTAGTGAGGTGTAATACTAGTATCTTCCTCATATTCCTTTGAAAAGTGGTGGCCATGGACTCGTGGTATAATGGTTAGCCCATGGATAAATCTTGCTGATTTGTGGTTAATTAAATCAAATAACTTTGTTTCTCAAAAAAATAAATAAACAAACAAACAAACAACTTTACCTACTTAAATAAAAATAAATAAATAAAAAATAAAACAGCTTTACCTTCAAGCTTATTACCATGCTTGAAGGCTAGCCTAGCCATAGCATACCCTTAAAATTATCTGCTTTCCTCGATGTTTATTTTTCACCCTCTTTTGGTGAAGTAATTTACAAGGGAAAAGCGTTAACACTTATCCAGTTATCCTTGAAAGAAAGGGAAAAGGTCCCCATCTTTATTTATAGAGCCGGGCTCACTATTGTAGGTCTATATCAAGTATTTGTATGGAATTATTGAAAATCTAAATACAAATTTAACAATGATTTTTCTGAATGTTAAAACAATAAATTCATGATACAATTTTTACCACAATTTGCTGAAATAGTTAACTGTAAATAATGGAAATTGTTGTCGATGTGGGCTAAGGCTAACTGAAAACCAACATTTTAAAGCTAAGCTTATCTCGGTTTTGTTTTATTGTTTTTTTTTTTCCCTCTCAAATTACAGTGTGCACACAATTACTGGTGAATTAAAAAGACTACAACAACGCATCAACCAACTATTATAATTTGTAGTACAGATTCCATAAACAGCTTATTTCACCAAAACCCCTAAAAATTTTGTATTCCTTCTGCTTCCTTAGTTCAACTTTTAAAAAAATCAAACTTTACAACCACATATTATTTAAAGCATGGTTCTTTAGATAAAAAGAAGTTTCTAACGATACTTTCTTTAATCTAGACAAAAAAAAAAGAAAAAAAAAAAAGAAAAAAAAAAAGAGAGAAATAAAACATTAACTAATTCATGAGGTGATAAGAATGAATTGATTCTAGTTCAATACTCAAGGACAAGGACCCGGTATGGCATAATTCTTAACAATTAAGAGAACTACGATGATGTGGCACATGATGATTGCTAGTTGCAAAATGACAACCTACCTTGGCCTTTTGGCTAATCAAGTATAGACATAGTGTCCATCCTTGTGGGAATGCAAGACCCATTAAAATGCAAAATGCTTTCTCAAATTCACAAAAACACACAAATTGAAATCACCCTCACATTTGGGAATGCAAGATGCAATTTTTTTTTTTTTTTTTACAACTTGCTAAATATGATATATATTTACCATTTAGATCTTACTGTTTTTTCTATTTTTTATTTACTCTTTTTGCTAAAAAAAAAAATTTCTGTAAGATTACTTTATAAATCATGTGATTATCATTACTCATAACAGATCAAAAAATTCAAAGAAGACATAGCAGGTACGATTTTGATAGACATCTTTGATGATAAGTGGAGATAAGGATAATATTGTATTGTTTTCAAGATTTAGAGGAAACATAATTGATATTTTTCTTAAGATAAAATAAAATTTGAAACCGATGAAGTCTATGCAAATTCAATTGTTTTTTTTTTTTTTTTTAAGTCATGAATTTCTTACCAGTTAAGTTAATTTGAAGTCACAAAATTGACACCATTTATAAAAAAAATCTGAATTCTGATATTTAGTAAAAATAAAAAAGTTCTTTGGCAAAGTAAAAAAAAGATGAAAGGGATTCAAAACTTCAAAGTGTCGCTACAACTTAGATGGATAAAGTGGGTTCAGCTAAATGATGACCAAACTTATCCACGAAAAAAAAAAAAAGAAAAAAAAAAGAAGAAAAAAGAAGAAGAAGAAGCCTTGAACATCTCAAAGAGTACCCATTAGGAAATTAAAATTTTAAAAGGGTTAATGTGCTAATAGTATTTTTTTTTTAAGTGGGGTAATATCAATATATCATCCTCTAATATTCCAATAAAAAGTGGTTATCTCTCTCAAAAAAAGAAAAAGAAAAAAAAATAGTGGTTAGGCCATGAATAGTTCTTACTAGTTTGTAGGTAATTAAATATATCAACTTTATCTTGGAGTATATCAAAGAACAATCATAAATTGTTAGCTAGTAAGACTCCCATGTTTTAACAAAATCTTAATAGTTAGCATGCTTGAAAGACAGCCTAACCAATTCAGGCTACGTTAGTAGACCCTTAATTATCGGCTGTCCTCGATGTTTATTTTTCACCTTCTATTTAGAGAAGTAATTTTATTAGGGAAAACAATTAACAGTTATGCTTGAAAGGACAAAGCTCTAGTACTCAAATCTTATATAAGCTCTACTGCCTTTATTTATACGAGGAGTCTACATAATTCTCTTTTAAAGAATACATACATGATAGAAGTAACTAACCTATGACTTAAGGTGAAGAAGTTTTAAATAAAAAAGTCAAAATGCTTCCATTGTTATAATTATTATTATCCTAAAAGAAATATTTATAATATAAAAAAAAAGCTCATTATTTTATTTATATATTTGTTTTTTTATGAGAATTTATATGTTTATTAATGTTTATGTTAATGTTATTGTGTATGTATATGCTTATTAGTATTTACGTGGTTATATTTGTTTATAGATTTTTCCAAATAACTTTAAAAATTAAACCATAAGATTTAAAGCTTTGGAAAAAAAATCCACTTATTAATAATCCGTATTTTTGAAAAAAAAAATTAGTGATAAGATTTCTCACTTCACTTATAAGCTTTTGGTTTTAAAAAAATCGCACTATTATACTGCAAATATTTGTTTGGTCAATGCCCTATTTTAAATGCTCCAATTCGTCTCTAACTTTAGAAGCTAGATCAATTTTTTTTTTTTTAATGATTCTTAAGAATGTAATACAGTTATCAAAGGATCCCTGATTTAATGGTGTAAAGCTTACGAGAGACAATTAGAAGTTAGAACAAAATCATGGCTATTTAATTTATTCCATTTATACACTTATGGGTTTTCTCAGTTGTTTCAGACGTTTGTACTTTTTAACAATATATTTTATAAAAAGTCAGCAGTATTATTGCACTCACGATTAGAGTATGAACAATTCCTAAATGTAAACTCTTTCACCTCTTGGAAGCATTCAAGATATTTAGATCCTTCAAATTGCAAGAATCAAAACAAGAGTAAATATTCCAATAAACAAAATGCAAACCAAAATTTCAAAAGAAATCTATAAAATAAATGGTGATTGCATTAGAAGAATTTTAGGTATCAGAAGTGTTCCGAGGATGAAAAGCATAATGTCAATTGTTATGTGCCCAATATATTTGATAGTAGGAGTTTGGTTACCGAGTTCAATAATAATTTGCCCATCTAGTGAATCCAATAATATAAGTTAAGGTTTGACAGAAACATGTAGGTTAAACCATAGTAGTTTGCGGATTTGAATACCATCATGTACCTTGGTAAAGTACAACTTAATTAGATAATACACGCCATAAGCAAGGAGCCTATAACGATTAACGAAGACTATCAATTCTAAATATAGTGTTTTTTCTCCCAAATAAGTCAATTGATAGCTCACCAATGCCCAATGCCACAAGGTTTAAAGTATTCTTAAAGAAAAAGTATTATAACAGACGTTGGAACGTATGGATAACAAAATTTAAACACAATTTTCTGTGTGCATTCCATATATTTTCAATGATCAATATATTAATATAGTAGTGACATTGATTTACTTTTTTTAACAAAGAAATAACTTTAGGTGATTATTTTTTTCGATGATCAATATATTTACTGTAAGGACACGGTTTCAGCGTACCAGCCCAAAGAGAATGGACCAGCCCGAAGGCCCAACAATAATAAATTTGTAGAGAGAGAGGGAATCGAGAAACTGGGCTAGAATAGAATAAACATACAACCAGACAGATTTTGGGCCCAAGAAAGGATAGAATGCAGGATTTAATTCAATAAGACGTCCTCGGCAATGGTCTGAGGAGATTATATTCAGTTTAATTGTCCTTAGTTTCTTTTTACAAACTTTTTTGGATCCCCTTTTTTGAAGGAGACCTCTACATTATATAGCTCCTTCTAAACCATCTACACCTTACACTTGTCGATTGTTTAAGCCTCCACTTGAGTACCTGTCCCACCATGTATCTTTTTTGGTCTCCTGAGAGTTGCGGTGATCGAGATTACACTGTTTAGGGGTCTTCTCCACATAAATGCGGCCAGGAGAGTGGGTGTAGCACATTTAATGCGGTGGTGGCAGCCTTTTCCTTAGATATTTTAGGGAGTCCCATTCATTAGGGGTTAGGTCTACTCCTCGGACGTCCTTATTTATTCCAGAACGCACTAATACGTTTTGGGAGTCCGTGTTTTTACTTTTAGCCTCCTCGGACCTGACTCCATCCTCGGATATGATTGGGCTTAGTGAACGTCTTTGGGCCTTTACCCTTGCAAGGCCCAACGCGTGATCTTGGGATTCCAAGTGCCGTGTGGCCTAGTACATGATCTTGGGCCCCTGTGCCCACAATAGCCTCTCAAAACTCTGATTTTCTTTCCTCCCATCCAAGGAGAAAAAGAGAGTTTTGATTCACTTAAGTTGCACCAGTCCGCTCGTGGGCTTGCTTGCATTGGATTATCGCTTCGTGCGCTTCATGAGTAATACCGATGCTTCGAAAATCGTGAATCAGCATTGATTGCTCTAGGCGGCGCTATGTCGCGTCCATCGAACGGTGAGGGATGGATCCAACGGCGGACATTTTATTTAAGGATTTGAGCGGGATAACTTCTGCTTCTTCTATAAATAGCCACCCAGGGGAAATCATTTCCTCACTTTTCGTATCTTCAACTTCTCCAACTCGCATTTCCTGAGATCTCCTGCTAACAAAGACTCCTCAAGTTCTCCTTACTCTTCCCAACAAAACCCACTTTACCTTTTTAATATTCCGAAGGTTAGTGTTCCTTTTTATTTTGTTTTCACAAACGCCAAAGTGTGGGCTTGTGTTCTGTAGTTAATTTCCTCCTCGGCCAGACCTCTCGGCCTTGTAGACCTCAATTCATAGGAAGTCGATTACGTTACCCTTCCTTTAGTTAGTCAATATGGGCAAGTTCATGGAGTTAGTGGACTCCCTTGTAAAAATAGAGGTTTTTAAGAGTAAATACCATATTCCCGAAGAGGTAGGTTTGCGATACTGTCATCCAGACCGAATAGACTTGGATAGGAGGGAAGGGGAGGTCGTTATCCTAGTGATAGCCTTTTTGGAAGGAGGGATGACGCTTCCCATGGGTAGGATCACCCGCGACTAGGGATGGCAATGGGGCGGGGCGGGGCCGGAGGATGGGATCTTCGTACCTGCCCCGCATGGTTGTTACCCTTCCTCGTCCCCGCCCCGCCCTGGGGTGCGGGGCAAACTACCTTGCCCCATCCCCGCCCCTTAGGGCCCCGCGGGGACCCGCCCCGCCCCACCCCTAATACAATTTTATATATATAAATAGATTTTTTGCTACAATAATATAAATCACAACAAAACAAAATGTTTTAAAATCCAAGCATTTAAATAAACCAAATATTTAAATAGTTTAATATGTAACAACATAATTCAAAATTTCTTATAACAAAATAAACATTGTCTTTGCATGAACAAAATCATCAAGGATAATTGACTAGTTTTTTAACAAAATAAACGTTGTCTTATAACAAATAAAAATTAACTAGTTCTTTAAGAATAAGTTTTGCTTTCTCCCAATGTAATGACACCACTTTCTTCTTTATAGACTTGGAGTGGAGTTTGGCTTGAAATTTGAAAAACACATATAGACTATAGGATAAAGGGATGGGTTTTAGAATAAAAAATATTTTATCTCATGTCTTGTACTCTTGTGATTCACTTTAAATATTAGTAATTTAGAGTTCACTAAATTTACAATTATAATCCTTATTAGTGCGGGGCGGGGCGGGGACAAAATATTGCCCCATCCCCGCCCCACTACCTTTGCGGGGCGGGAAAAACCCGCACAGGGCGGGGTGGGGCGGGGCGGGGCAAAGCGGGGCGAGGCAAAATTGCCATCCCTACCCGCGACTACCTTTTCCACCATAGGCTGTGCCCTCAGCAGTGTGCGCCGAACGTCTTCAGGATTCTAGGTAGCATTGACGCGCTAAATAGGCACCTCGGACTAGGGCTCACCTAGTATGACGTGGTGCACCTGTATGAGGGTCACACGCAATCTGACGGGGGATTTTACCTTAAATCTTGCTCGCCCGTCGTTAGACCCATCTCCTGCCTCCCTAGGTCCAATAAGAACATGAAGGACAATTACTTGATAGCCTCCGGAGCGTGTTATGATGGCGTCCATTGCCCCGTTAAAGAGGGGGACCCAGGTTGGAAACCTTTAAGTTAATTTTCCTTTTTTTTTTTTTTTAGATAGTAGATTCTTCGATGCTAACTATACCATTGTTTCCTTGTCGACTTTGTTGTCTCTTGGTGCTATGCCTGGGTTTCCTAACAATTCGTTTCGCTTCGGTTTTGCAGATAAAAACATAGTAGCTCCTCAGTTGAGCCACACGAACGTCCCTGCCTTGAATTTCCTGCTCCGAGCGGAGATTTTTGTGAACGAGGACGGGCAGCTGCATGCCGTCCACAAGATCTTGGACTTTGAACCGATTTCGAGGTCGTTCCAAGAGATCGGTAGTAGTATAAGAGCTGGTGATCCTCGGCTCCGCAGGATTGACGTGTCAAAGCCGAGCTTTCTTGCCAATCGTGATCTCCCTCCTGTTTCGCTCCCGATACCCCAGGGTGTTCCGCTTCCTATAGCTCCTCTACAACAAGTCCCGATAGGAGCAGCCGAAGCGGCCGAGGAAGGGATCGCATCATCACGTCTGTCTTTGGAGGAGGAGATAGACCGGTTTAGGTTCGAGGAGGAGGGTGACCCGGCGCCCGGCACAGCTTGCCCTCCTAACCTCGGCGAGGAGACTGGTGACCGCCTGAGCGCACACGCGTCCGTTGCTGTGGTGACCTATTTAGACAGCTCGTCTGAAGAGGAGATGGCTCTGAACCAGAAGGGCAAAGGTCTGAAAGAGTTGCTGGCTGGAAGGGTAAAGGGGGGAACTTCAAAGGAGACCCATAAATCTCAAGTTCCTCCCGTGCTCCCTCCACTCCCTCCTCCTCCAGCTACTCCGGGTCTGAAGCCCATTCCTGATCTGAAGAAGAAGAGACCGATTGCGGAGCAAGAAGAGGGGGAGATCATCCAGAGGAAGGGGGCTAAGCAGCAGAAGACGACCATGGAGCCCCGAGAATAAAGGTCGACCTCCATTGATAGCCAGGGTGACCAGAATAGAGCAGACGTGCGCATATCGACACGTGCCTGGTCTCCTCAACTTGAGGTGGACGGAGCGCCTATTCCATGGGACTCCTCGGTCAAGGAGTACCGAAGAGGCCAGGCCGCATACGTGGCTGAGGCTTTGGAGCAGCCACTCCTCCTGCCCAAAGACATGGAGGCAGTGAGGAATCTGAAGCAGCAGGACCTCTTCCTATGCCTGAAGAGGGATCTTGCGATGGTGAGTCTTTAAATTCCTTATGCCAAGTTTCTGCCTATCTTCTTTATATTTCTTTCATTTATGTAATTATGTTATTTTTGATCAGATAACGCAAGAAGTTTTCGTGGCAGAGGAGTGGGTCAAAGAGGCCTGAGGGGAGGCGAAAAATGAGATGCTCCTTCGCCGTGAAGCCGAGAAGGCCGCAGGAGCAGCAAAGGCCAAAAGCCAAGAGCTCCAGGCAAAATTAGTTATCGCCGAGCGAGATAGAAAGAGCGCCGAAGCCGGGTTGAAGTCTGCTGAGACCCAAGTCGAGGACCAGCGCAAGTTGCTGTACAAGACCGAGCTGGAGTTGGCGATGTCGAGGCAGCTCGTGCTGGATCTGAAGGCTGAGCTTCAACGGGCCAAGGAGGCTGCTCAACTGGCCAAGGAGGCCTTCGAAGCTGAGAAGCAGACATCTTATCAGCTGGGCGTGGAAGAAACAGAGGCCAGGCTCACTGAAGAACTGGCCGAGGCCTGCAGAGAATTCTGTGACGCGACATGGGCCGAAGCCCTTAATGCGGCTGGAGTTCCTGCAGACTCGGCCTTAAGGGGATCCGAGAAGGTGTACTATCATCCCAACATTCGCGAGATTCTGGATGATTCCTTTTTGGATGCTCCAGATGCTGCTGTAGCTAAGGAAGCCGAGGCCAAGGAGGCAGTCTCTGAGGTTCCAAGTGCAGCCGTGGTTGAAGGCGACGAAACGACGGCCAAGGGTGAGCTGGGCCAAACAGATAATCCTCCCGCTCCCGAGGCTTAGGACTTAGGACTTTCATCTTTTTGTTGTTGTTATTTTGCTTTTTTTGTACGCGTATCGTTGCAAGCTGTCGGTGTATCTTTGACTTTATAAATGAAGAAGTTGTTATTATTATTTTCTTTTTATCCGTTATGTGTTTTTTATTGTACTTTATGCTATAATTCCTCTAATTATTCCAAACAAGTCTGTACCAACATGGCGTGTTAATTTGTAGGGTTAAACATGCAATTTTTGCATACCTTTTTTGAATCGCAAGTAAGTGTTAACTTGGTTCACTTAGGAAAATTTAGGAGCGTGTTAATTTTTCCAAAGCAGGTGGTCTGAGGGGCCAGGCTTAGCTCAGGATCTGTTTAACACTTAGAAAAATTTAGGATCGTGTTAATTTTTCCAAAGCAGGTGGTCCGAGGGGCCAGGCTTAGCTTGGGATCTGTTTAACACTTCGAAAAATTTAGGATCGTGTTAATTTTTCCAAAGCAAGTGGTCCGAGGGGCCAGGCTTAGCTTGGGATCTGTTTAACACTTAGAAAATTTTAGGATCGTGTTAATTTTTCCAAAGCAGGTGGTCCGAGGGGCCAGGCTTAGCTTGAGATCTGTTTAACACTTAGAAAAATTTAGGATCGTGTTAATTTTTCCAAAGCAGGTGGTCCGAGGGGTCAGGCTTAGCTTGAGATCTGTTTAACACTTAGAAAAATTTAGGATCATGTTAATTTTTCCAAAGCAGGTGGTCCGAGGGGCCAGGCTTAGCTTGGGATCTGTTTAACACTTAGAAAAATTTAGGATCGTGTTAATTTTTCCAAAGCAGGTGGTCCGAGGGGCCAGGCTTAGCTTGGGATCTGTTTGACACTTAGAGGCCCAAGGCATACGGTCCGAGGGACCAGGTATGACCAAGGCTCCATTGATTCTTTTAGTTTGGAGCAGTTAAACATCATTCATAAAGTAAAATAACGCGAAACTCGTACTGAAGCACTTTTTATTAATAATAATACCTTTTTAAGTTATTTACATTCCATGGATGGAGCATTGCTTGATTTTCCAGATCTTCCAAGTAGTATGCTCCTATTCCAGCTACAGATGTAATACGGTATGGTCCTTCCCAATTCGGCCCTAGCTTGCCCCAGGCGGGGTTCTTCGCAGTTACGACTACTTTCCTTAATACCAGATCTCCCGGCGCCAAAGGCCTTAGCTTTACATTGGCGTCGTATCCTCGTTTTAGCTTGTGCTGATAATAGGCCAATCGGACCGCTGCGGTTTCCCTCCGTTCGTCAATTAGGTCCAGATCTTTCTCCAATAAATTGTTGTTATGGTCAGGAGTGAAAGAGCTTGTTCTTAATGTAGGGAAGCCAGTTTCCAATGGGATGACCGCCTCGGTTCCGTAAGTTAGCGAAAAAGGGGTCTCTCCAGTGGATTTTCGCGAGGTGGTCCGATACGTCCACAACACATGTGGCAGTTCCTCGACCCATCTTCCTTTGGCGTCTTCCAACCTCTTTTTGAGTCCGCCCACAATGACCTTGTTAGTGGCCTCGGCCTGTCCGTTCCCTTGTGGGTAGGCCGGAGTGGAGTAGCGGTTGGTTATACCTAGCCCACAGCAATATCTTCGGAAAGATTTGCTGTCGAATTGAAGACCATTGTCCGAGATGAGAGTATGGGGGACTCCGAACCGAGTGATAATGTTTTTCCAGATGAACTTCTTCATGTCGGCATCTCGGATGCTGGCCAACAGCTCAGCTTCGACCCATTTGGTGAAATAGTCCGTGCCGACCACTAGGTACCTCCTGTTTCCGGCAGCCTTGGGGAAAGGGCCGACAATGTCCAGGCCCCATTGGGCAAAAGGCCAGGGGCTGGATAGGGGGTTGAGTTTTCCCTCGGGCTGGTGTATATTCGGGGCGAACCTTTGACATTGATCACATCTCTTTACATAGGCTTGGGCTTCTCGGTACATGTTAGGCCACCAATATCCTTGGGTGAGAGCTCGATGGGATAAAGATCTCGCCCCCGTGTGACTGCCACAAATTCCTTCATGTAGTTCTTCCAGGAGAATCTCTACCGCTTCGGGGTGGATGCACAACAGATAGGGTCCGGAGAAGGACCTTTTATACAATTTACGATCCTCGGACAGCCAGTACCGAGGGGCCTTCCTTCGTATCTTGTTTGCTTCAAGCTTGCTTTCAGGTAAGGTGTCATCTTCGAGGAACTGAACAATAGGGTCCATCCAGCTAGGGCTTACTGTTACTTGATGGACGGACGATACCCCCGTCCTCGGCCTATAAGGCTTCATGAGGTTTTCAACCAGAATCAATCTTGGCAGACCTTGCGCCAAGGAGGTTGCCAGCGTGGCGAGGGAATCCGCATGTGTGTTTTTGCTTCGGGGAATATGTAATAGGTTGAAAGAGTCGAAATCGGTCTGTAAATGTCTAACCTGGTTCAGATATTCCTGCATCCTGGAATCACGAGCCTCCATATCTCCTCGGACCTGACCCATAACCAATCTAGAGTCTGAGAACATGTTCACGGCCTTTCCACCCAGCTTCTGTGTCATGATCATCCCTACTAGGAGGGCCTCATATTCGGTTTCGTTGTTGGTGGCCGAGAAACCGAGTCTCAACGACTTTTCGATTGTGACGTTTTCGGGGGAGATCAGGACTAGACCCACTCTAGCCCCTTTGAAGTTTGAGGCGCCGTTGACATAAACCTTCCAAGAAGGGGTTCCTTGTATAGAGGTGACTCCAACTGAATTTTCATCCATGTGCAGCGTCTTCACGTCCATCTCCACTGATGTTTCAGTGAATTCGGCGACAAAATCGGCTAGGACTTGCCCCTTCACAGAGGTGCGGGGCATGTACTTGATGTCGTACGCCCCCAGCTTCGTCCCCCATCTGGCTACCCTTCTCGTATAATCAGTGTTTCGAAGTAAGGCTTTGAGTGGTAGCTGGGTCAGGACAACGACAGTGTGGGATTGGAAATAATGAGGCAGCTTGCGTGTGGCATGGACCACGGCTAGAATAGCTTTTTCCAGTGGCAGATATCTGATCTCGACATCATGTAAGGACTTGCTGACATAATATACGGACCTCTGTATGCCGTTATCAACTCTTACCAGCACTAGACTCACAGCGTGGACAGCAACTGCGATGTAGGCAAATAAGACCTCATCTGCCTCGGGTCTCGACATAATAGGTGGCCGAGAAAGATATTCCTTCAATTGCTGGAAGGCCAGGGCGCACTCCTCGGTCCACTCATAGTCCTTCCACTTGTTCAATAGTCGATAAAAGGGTCTGCACCTATCTGTTGATCGTGATATAAACCGGTTGAGGGCAGCAATCATTCCCGTGAGTCTTTGTACTTCCTTAGGATTCCGAGGAGGTTGCAGGTTGTTAATTGCTTTGACTTGATTTGGGTTCACCTCAATTCCACGGTGAGTGATCATATAGCCCAAAAACTTTCCAGATCCCACTTCGAAGGAACATTTGGAAGCGTTGAGCCGTAGCTTGTGGCTTCTTAGGATTTCAAAGACATTTTCGAGGTCCTCGGCGTGCTCGGCATCTCTCTTGCTCTTGACTACCATATCGTCGATATAGACTTCGACGCATTTGCCCAGATGTGGTTCAAACATCCGCGTCATCATTCACTGGTAAGTGGAGCCTGCATTTTTCAGTCCGAACGGCATTACCTTGTAATGGTAGTTTCCGATGGGGGTGATGAAAGCCGTTTTCTCTTGGTCCTCCAGGGCCAAGGGTATCTGATGATATCCTTGGAAAGCGTCCAGGAAGCTCATCCTGGGGTGCCCTACAGTCGCATCTACCAGCTGATCAATTCGGGGCACGGGGAAAGGATCCTTCGGGCAGGCCTTGTTCAAGTCTGTATAGTCTACGCACACCTGCCATTTGCCATTCTTCTTCTTCACTACCACTGTGTTGGCTAGCTAGTATGGATAGAAAATTTCCTTGATTGCTCCTGCCTTCTTGAGTTTTCCGACCTCCTCTTTAACGGCGTTAGAGTGATTTTTGGACGAGCGCCGAGGAGGCTACCTTTTGGGGATAAAAGATGGATTGATGTTGAGGTGATGGCAAATGAAGCTCGGATCTATTCCGGGAGCTTCATAGGTGCTCCAGGCAAATACGTCTATGTTCTGCTTCAGGAAGTGCACTAACTCTTCCTTCTCCCGGGGTGGCAATTTAGCACCGATTTGAAAGAATTTCTCCAGGTCATCGTCGATGACGACCTTCTCCAACTCCTCGCACTCTGCCTCTTCGGCCTTCAACTCAGGAAGGGAGGCCCCGATCTGTGATTGCTATGATGCTTTGATGGAAAAGGCCGAGGATTCTGGCTCCGATCGGCGTGTTATAGCGGACACCAGACACTGCCTGGCCACAGATTGACTTCCAATCAGCTCCTCAACCTGATCCCCGGAAGGGTACTTCACTTTGAGGTGAACGGTAGACGAGATAGCCCCAAGGGCATGGAGCCAAGGCCGTGCTACGATGGCGGTGTAGGGGGAGTAGGCGTCCACCACGATGAAGTCCACCTCCACCAGCCTAGAACCGGCCTGAACCGGCAATCTGATCTGTCCATGCGGAATGACGACCTTTCCATCAAAGCCAACTAAAGGCGAATCGTAACTTGCCAGGTCCTCCTGCTTGAGATTAAGCCCCTTGTAGAGATCTGGATACATGATCTCGGCTCCGCTTCCCTGGACCACCAATACTCTTTTAACTTCGTAGCCACCGATTCTGAGAGTTACGACTAGGGCGTCATCGTGTGGTTGTATGGTTCCGACTTTATCCTCATCCGAGAAGCTTAATGCTGGGCGAGCTTCTTTTCTGACCCGCTTGGATTCAGGTTCGCAGGGCTCGGCCTTTGAACCTGTGATTGACATTACCCGGGAGGGGCACGATCCTGTTCTGCCCGGCGCGGCTAGAATGACTTGGATGATTCCCAAAGGGGGCCTGGAATATGTGCCGCTTTGAGCCCCTGGAGTCGGTTGATTGCCCTGCCCACCGAGCTGGGTCAGAAACTACTTGAGCCTGCCCTCTCGGATCAATTACTGTAAGTGACCCCATAAGGTTCTGCAATCCTCAGTCCTATGACCCCGCTCCTTGTGGTACTGACAATAAAGATTTTGATTGCGCTTTGCTGGATCGCCAATCATTTTGCTCGGCCATCTGAAATATGGCTCATCTTTGATTTTTTCCAAGATTTGATGTATCGGCTCCCGGAACAAGGTATTAACGGCCTGAGGAGCTGGGGCTCTAGAATCTCTCCTAGGGCGATTGTTGTTGAAACGATCTGACCTGAAATCCCTCCTCTCGTGAGGGATAACCTTACCTTTGCTCTTTTCCTGTTGCTAGTCCTCTTCGACCCTTTTGTACTTGTCAATTCGGTGCATGAGTTGGCGCACACTGGTGAAGGGTTTTCTAGTCAGAGATCTCCTCAGGCCGTGCTCGGCAGGCAGGCCGACCTTAAAGGTTCTGACGGCCACGTCGTCAAAATCACCCTCTAACTCGTTGAACATTTCCCAGTATCGATCTGAGTATGTTTTCAAAGTTTCTCCCTCCCTCATGGACAAGGACAGCAGGGAATCCAGAGGCCAAGGGACTCTAGTACAGGTGATGAAGCAGGATCCAAATGCCTGTGTGAGCTCCTTGAAGGAGTCAATAGTACCCGCGCTCAACCCGTCAAACTATCTCATCGCCACCGGTCCCAAACTAGAGGGGAAGACTTTGCACATAAGGGTCTCATTAGTAGAATACACGGCCATCCTCTGGTTGAAATAACTAACGTGTTCAACTGGGTCCGTACGACCGTTATAGAGGGTGAACGTAGGTTAAGTGAATCGCTTGGGGAGTCGTCCCCCATCAATCCTGCGCGTGAAGGAAGATTTAGATATTCTGCTGAGCGCTTTACTCATGGCGTCATTTCCCACGCCTCTGGAAGATGTACCTTCCCTCCTGTGCTCTCGACGATCATGCGGCTCATATGAGAAGGTCTCGCTCGGGGGCGTCCTTGATCTGTGCCTGTACTCATTATCGTCCTCACTACTTGTAGAAAGGTCAGGGGCTGAGGGACTTCGCCTCCTCCGCTCTCGGCGGAGCTTCTTTTTTAAGTAGTCAATTTCTTTCTGCATGGTCCTGGTGCGCTCCTTCTGGGAAATATGGCTATCGCCCTTAGACTGACTTTCACCGGAGTGGATGGTATGCACACTTCCTTCCTGACCTTCTTGAGGATGCCCTTCCCCACGAGATCCCATAGATTCGGATTGGTGTGGGCCTGAACCTGCCATGACTGACTGTCTAACACTCTAAACCACCAGATTCCCATAGACGGCGCCAATTGTAGGGACACGGTTTCAGCGTACCAACCCAAAGAGAATGGACCAGCCCAAAGGCCCAACAATAATGAATTTGTAGAGAGAGAGGAAATCGAGAAACTAGGCTAGAATAGAATAAACATACAACCAGACAGATTTTGGGCCCAAGAAAGGATAGAATGCAGGATTTAATTCAATAAGACGTCCTCGGCAATGGTCCGAGGAGATTATATTCAGTTTAATTGTCCTTAGTTTCTTTTTACAAACTTTTTTGGATCCCCTTTTTTGAAGGAGACCTCTACATTATATAGTTCCTTCTAAACCATCTACACCTTACACTTGTCGATTGTTTAAGCCTCCACTTGAGTACCTGTCCCACCATGTATCTTTTTTGGTCTCCTGAGAGTTGCAGTGATCGAGATTACACTGTTTAGGGGTCTTCTCCACATAAATACGGCCAGGGGAGTGAGTGCAGCACATTTAATGCGGTGGTGGCAGCCTTTTCCTTAGATATTTTAGGGAGTCCTATTCATTAGGGGTTAGGTCTACTCCTCGGACGTCCTTATTTATTCCAAAACGCACTAATACGTTCTGGGAGTCCGTGCTTTTACTTTTAGCCTCATCGGACCTAGCTCCATCCTCGGATATGATTGGGCTTAGTGAACGTCTTTGGGCCTTTACCCTTGCAAGGCCCAACGCGTGATCTTGGGATTCCAAGTGCCGTGTGGCCTAGTACATGATCTTGGGCCCCTGTGCCCACATTTACAATATTAAATATTTAGGCTTAATTTATTAATATGTTTCTATCGTAGTTATGAAAATACAATATTAAATAAAAGCTATAGCAAAACCCAAGATATTTTATTTGTGATTTTGTTGGTCGATAAAATTATAATGATATCAATATTTTAATTTAGTTTTCCATTTAAAAATTTATTTGTCTAATACTATATATATTTAGAACAAAAAATATGATACTTGAAAAAACTAAAAATCTTATTATTTTATTAATATTTGTTTATGTTAATGGGTATGTTTATGCTCATATTAAGTTTACATGATTATATTGTTTGGATAAAATTATCCTCCAAACCGGTTTGGAGAAATATCCTAATCTGATATAAATTATCGATGTATATTTTTTTAATCATGTTACATTACTCACAACATGATGAACTTTTTTCATATTCTTTTGTTTTAAGTCAATATATGTGTGCATTGGGAGAGGGGGGGGGGGGGGGGGGAGAGGGGGGAGTAAATAATTTTATAAATCAAACCATAAGATAAATAAAAAATTCATGTACATGACTTTAGAGATTTAACAAAAGCACGTGAAAAAAAAAAGTTTAGAATTTTAGAGGTTTAACAAAAGAGCACCATTTATCCATAAGTGAGATTAAAAATATTACATATACAAGAATTAAAGAAAAACAATAATCATCATCAACTTCTACCATTTATTCGACAAATTTTTTTCATGTTAAATGAATCTAACCTACAATTCTACTTTATTGAAAAATCTAAATGAACGGCATGATTAATAATAATAATAAAGTGTAATAAGAGATAACGAGCTTTTTTTTTTTCTTTTTGAAAAGGAATTAGCGTTAATGGTCAAGGGGAAGAATCAGAACTATCAATTGGACCCACAAAAAGTATTAAGTATAGGATTACAATCAAAATAAATTGCGTGAGCAAGTAATCAGTTATAATTACCTGAATTGCCTTTTTTTTAAAAATTATTTAATTAATTGCTTATTTATTTGCTTGGAATTCCCAAGAGGGAATAGAGTAATTATCTCTATTATTGTCTTCCTTATTTTTCAGAATTATATAATAATGGATTTGACATGTTGTTGTCCTATGCTTTGTTAAAAGGACACGTAGTTAATCTCCAATTTTGTATACTATATAATATAATTAGATAATCGAGCTCACTATTATTGGTCTATATATATATTGGACAGTTGCAAGTGCCTGCAAAGCTTGTTGAAGTACCTGGGCTTTGGGAAATGCTCAGTGGCGTCCTCCTCCTGCAAATTGTATCAAGTTGAATTTTGACGGGGCTGTTTTTACGGAATTGGGCAAGGCTGGTTTAGGTGTGGTTGTCCATGACTCTCATGGAAATGCCATAGCTTCACTGTCAGAACAAGCCCCTTTACCGTTTTCACCAGTCATTGTGGAAGCCATGGCTGCTGCAAGAGCGATGACCTTTGCACAGGAACTGGGTATTAATGAGTTTATGCTCGAAGGAGATTCGGAAGCAGTAATAAATACTCTCTGAAGCACAGAAGCCTCCCTGACAACTTATGGCCATCTTCTTGAATCTGCTAAATCCACTCTAGTTACCAGTAAATGTATTGCATTCACCCATATTCGTAGAATTGGTAATAGAGTAGCCCACAACCTAGCTAAACATGCTAGACATGTTAGAGGTTTGTCGGTGTGGGTGGAGGATATCCCACCACACCTCTATGATGTACTCTTTGCTGATCCCAGCTAATTTTCTTAATAAAATAGCAGTCTTCATTCTCAAAAAAAAAAAAAGGTCTATATATATGTGTGTATAATTAATTCGAGTAGACAAATGCTCTTAAAAGAAATTCAAAACCTAAATTTAAAATCTAGAGTGCAAACACAAATTTAACAAAGATTATTCAGTATGTTACAACAAGAAGTTTAAGGGGCGTTTGGATTTCTAGTTTCCATAACTCATAACTCTGTTTCCATAACTCATAATTTAAAAATGATGAGACCCATAGTGAAAAGTCCATTTGGGAGCATCATAGCTCTGTTTCCATCGCTCAATTCTTAGATTTTTAAGTAATAAGTTATGGAAACTGAAAACACATTTTAGGTGTTTTCAGTTTTCATAACTCAGTTTTCAATGGCATTTTCGTAATTACAACCACAATTTTTAACTTTTTAGCTGCAATGTTTGACTTTTTATTTTTATTTTTTGTTATTATTTTTTTTTAAACACCTCTATTGCAGCAATTTGCCGCAATCTTTGACTTTTTCCTTCTTTTTTTTTTTTTTTTGAAACAAAAGAACTGAGTGATTATCGAGTGCGTTTGGGTGGATTTGGGGAAATTGGGGGTATTTTAAGTGATGAGTGATGAGTAATAAGTAATGAAAATTGAGTGAGGAGTGATGAGTGATGAAAAAAAAAAAAAAACAAACAGGGCCTTAAGGACACAATTTTACCAGAACTTGGTAAGGTAGTCGATTCTAAGTGGTGGATATTATTGTCTATATGGGTCAACTGAAATCCAGCATTTTAGATTTAGAGCCGAACTTCTCTAGGCTTTTGTTTTTGTTTTTTTGTTTTTTCCTTCTCAAATTACAATACGCATAGTCAGAGGTGAATTTAATTTAGACTAAAAACACATCAACCAACCAATATAGTGTGGATTCCATACTACATGGCCGAAGTAGCTTGTTTCACCAAAACCCTTTTTTTTTTCTTTTCTTTTTTTTTTTTCCTTTTCTGTTTTCATTTTCTTTATTCAACATAAAATAATAAAAAAAATTCAAAATTTTCAACTAGATATTATTTAATACATGATAAAAAAAGGTATAAATTTCTAACATTACTTTCTTTAATTTATACATATTAAAAAAATTGAGACATAAAACATTTTAGGCCTATTTGGTAATAGTTTTCAAGTATTGTTAATCAAAATAATGTAAAAATTGTGGTTTAAAAAATGTTGGGAAAACATGTATTTAAAATACTCATAATGCAAAAAAAAAAAAAAATGTTTGGTACCATGTTTTAAACAACATAATTTATAATGTGAATAAACATAATTATGTGTTTGATTACTTTGGTATGTGTGTGTGTGTGTTTTTTTTTAAATGATGACATGTAATCTAATTAATGGGATCTACAGTTTTTAAAATATTTACAAAAGTGTTATTAAACAATATTATTTAAAAACTGAAAGCTGTTAGGAAGAGTTTTTTAAATTTAGTGTTTAAACAACCTAAAATGAGAAACATAATTTAAACACTCTTAAATGAAATTTCTTACCAAACACTTTTTTTTTTCTCTCACAGTTTTCAGTATTTAAACACTGAAAACTGTTGTTTATCTCTTACCAAATTGGTTTTGTTAACAATGAGTTTTGTTCCATTCAACACTCAAGGCCAAGGGCCCGGTATGATATAATTCTTAACAAGAGAACTACAATGATGTGACACATGATGATTGCTAGTTGAAAATCCCAACCTACCTTTGCCTTTTGGCTAATTAAGATTAGTGTCTATCCTTAGGATTATCAAATTCCGTTTTGAGTGGCAAAAAAAGCCAGGTCAAGGTGAGATCACCAAAAGTTGTTAATGGTAATACTAATTATATACTTGGTATGTGGCAAGCACCTTTGGCTGGCGTGATAGACTAGACCTCCTCGAGTACGAGAAAGGGCAAAGGTTCTATCGAATGCTCTAGTGCATTGCGGGGTTCACAATATGGAAATGTGGTCAACTTTGAATGCATGTCAGAATCATATCGGATCCAGTGTATTATGACCCAAGCCAACGCAAGAAGAAAAAGAAGGGTTTCTAATTTTCTATCCCCGCACCATTAAATGGAGAGGAAGAAGAAGAGGATGCAGAGTACAGGGCTGCATATTTGGGTAGAGTTACATGAAATCCTTGAGAGAAGTCACAATTCTCTCACCTGATTTTGTTACCAAAAGGGTGTCTTGTGTTGATGACTGCCTAGTATATCATGTATGGGCCGTATTCCTTTGTTAGTGATGGACTTGGAAACAGTCTAATGTTCCATCTCACATTTTTATATAGTTGTGGGAAAGAGTAATACAATATACTAATATAAAACACAAAGATTGGAAGGATAAAACCATGATTGCATTTTAGATCTGTTTACATTATTGTATATAATATTCCCATTAACAATAATTATCTGACTCAGTTTCATGAGACACAGATCACTATGATTTCCTTATTTATTTATTTATTGTCCACTAGAAAAAACTTGGCAAAAGATCTGATAAAGATTAGATTAGATAGAAAAATGCACATGAATAGCTAATATCCTCTGATTGCAGATTTGCAGATAACTGGCTTTCACTTTTTTCTTTTTTAATATAAGAAAATAAATCTAACAAAAATATCAAAATGTACGTGTGATATCTACACAAGATTTTTGCTGCATTCTGACTCAATTACATTTTAGTTTTATATACTTGTGTTTATGTCAAAACTGTGATAGAGATTAGAAAATGCTATCCTCCACTGTTGACTTTGTTTGTGTGTGTGTGTGTGTGTGTGTGTGTGAGAGAGAGAGAGAGAGAGTGCAGGAGGGGAGATCTAGATTTAGTTATGATTCTTATGAATTGCTTTCAGCTTTCTGAGTGCTACCTTGGAGAAGTTGCACTTAAAAATACAGATGACAAATGTAGCACTCATTGAGTTGCTAAGGATTGTATTGTCTGCCCAACATGGAGGATGGTACATGGAAAGTAAATGCTAAAAGAATATTAAGAACACAAACAATGAACAAAAGTATCAGAAGCAACTGCAGGAACTCCTTTCTTTAGAACATTTTTAAGATGGCAACTTATTCCTCTTATCATAACAAGCAAAAGTCAACTTGCAATGATAATTCATAATTAGGCACAGAAAGAGAATAAATAGTATCCAGATATATCAATCAATGCAAAGGAAATAAGAAACATAGCATACAATAGTGTGCACAAAGCAGAGCACATACAGCTATCAGCTAAAAAACTCTCACGCTTGCAACATGATGGGTGAAACATGTACACATACTCAGCGTCGATCAGATGCCACAGATTCAGCAGAGAAGAGATACTTCACACGTGAAAGAACTGAATCATGAGAAGGGTCATAAGGATGATCCTTTGAAGGGATCTCCAAAATAGCTGGTATTGGCTTATTGTAGCTATCAACCAGGAACCTTATCATGTTTGCTACCTGATAAGTGAAGCCCAGAAACGGTAAGTTTGTAATGGAAATCTTAGGCTGCATAATAAATTTGGAAGAATATACACAATACAGCATATCACTAGTACAGTAGCCTGGCAACCACCTACACCCCTAAGCTATTGCCTAACTCATCAGGAGCCCTTAGACCTTAGCCCCTTGTCTATGCCTGCATATATATTTAGACAACTATGCAATTGGACAAGAATATTATACACCCGGAGATTTTAAAAGTCTGTTATTACTAGCATAACTTCTTTTTTTTTTTCTTTTTTTGGCAACAATTCTAAACATCCAATATAAAATAACTGGTTTTGTCAATTGTTAGTCCACTTACATCCTCAAGAGGGGAAGGAGAACATATGATATCAAAATTAGGGGGGAAAAAACTTACATATTGGCTGATTAGGACAATAGCAATATCCTCCTTTGTGGTGAAATCTTTGAATGCATCTTCAATTGCTTTGACCGTTGTTTCTTGACAAAACACAATCAGAAAATAAGTTTCAATTGACTTTGCTTTATAAATTGATAAGAGTGAAGCTTTCTTAGATTCTATTAATCTTCGACATTTTCATCAAAGGAACAGGATGTAGACTGTGTAGTATATATGGGGTAGAGGATCAGTTCCATTGACCAAAAATCACTTAATAAAAATACAAGGTCATCCATCTAACTTCGACGAATCAGAAAATTATCATTCATTGCTTTTGCAATCTAAGAAACTCATATAAACATACACTGGAAGAACTCTGAACAGCCTTCAGGAGATCTCTATTTGCGGGCATATCATAAATGAAAAGTCACACACATCAATTTCAATCTTAAGATTTAAAATTTTGAAGAATTTAATTCGGAAAAAAATTCATTAAAACTGTGGGTGCCCGAGGACCGAGGAAGAGATCATTGAGCTGTTATCATTATTATTGAGGCATCATAAGCCCGATGAGGAAATTTGCCTGAGGAGAGGGGACGAGACGAAGGACTCTAAGGTGATCCAGGTGGGAAGAATGGTCTGAAGAGAGAAAATTAGTGAGAGTTGGGGAAGCTTTCAGTTGGGAGTAGCCTATTGCCTCCGCATTAAATGGTGGGCAACAGCTTTATCGGCTACATTGATGAGGAAGTGACCTGAACAATGTAATTCATAGCTAAGCAAACTCCATCTACCACCTTCTTCAGATGTTTAAAGGGACAAGTGTCACGAAGAGAAATTTCGGAGGTAAAGATGGAAGGTTAGGATGCGAAGGAAGGGGAAGTATATAAGAAAAAGATGGTTTTCAGAGAAGGGGCATCCAGACACAAGTATTGAAAAGAAAAGAGAAACAAGAAGAGCACTGAGAGTGAACAGTGCAACTTTCTGTATAACATTGGCCTCCTCGGGCAGGCTTGTAGGGAGACATTTGCTCATTTATTCTATAACATCAGCCCTTTCTTCCTTATTTTCATCCTCGGGCAAAGTCCTATCTTGTTGTTTGTTTCTCTCTCTTACAAATTTTATAGATTTGGGCCAAAGTCGAACTGTAAAACCCACTGTTCTAAGTGGGCTTGGGCCGCCAAGACCCTTTGGTCCTTACAAAAATCATTGTTCCAAGTCAATCACTTAAATAATCAATTTCACAAAGTCAAGCTCCACCTTTTATAAGAGCTTTTTTAGCACCTTGGGTTTATCATCTGAGAAAATAATCATAGCAAATCATATCCAAATTAAGGGTGTAATTGGACATTCTGAGGCTTGACTAGCTCAGAAGCCACAGACCACCAAGTATACTAGCTTGGGAAATATTTGGAAGCTCTATATAACCACTCTTTCCTAGCTTCTAGGTTGGCCCTTTAACAATTGTTCTCAGAACAACTGGATATGCTTTATCATCTAAGATAAACCTTAAATGAAAAATCAATTCAGGCCCTGAGTTATATAAAATCCCTAAAAACTTCTGTAAGAAGGCCAAACATATGTAAATCCCCAAGAACACATGATAGTCTTTCTTCTAAACTCCAGGCCTCACAAACGAAGAAATAGCTCACCAAAGAAGCATTGATTATGATAAGGAAATTTTAATGAAAAATTCAACAATATTTCAATCAATAAGAACACTATTTATTGATTTTTCATCATAAAAGCACCTGTAATAGTTCCATGTAGTAAGTATCTCACGCATAGAACAAGTTTCAAGATCTAAATAAATGAGTCTCTCTCTCTCTCTCTCTCTCTCTCCCTTTATTGGTAAGTTACACACACAACTCAATTCTACAATGAGGACCCACATTTTGTGCATTGGCCTCACACATAAAGCATCCCTAAAATCATGATACACTACAAGGAACAACCTCAGACCTTGTGGGCTAATTTGTTTGAGTCTCAACCAGCCCATGTCAATTTCCTCATGCCTCACCTCAAGACCCTGCCTCTAGGCACAAACCTCATTAACCTTCCTGATAATGCAAATTGCAAAATATCTAACCTGCTAACAAACATTCCCTTCAATCAGTTGCCTCAGGGAAGCTAACATGTTTCTGTAAATGAGAGGTATGAATGGACTACAACATTATGGAGAGGAATTATAGGGAGAACTTTCCAGAATCCTGATGAATTGAGAGTGGTGGGCAAGTATGATCAACTTCAATTAAGTAGAAAGAATTGAGGTCTTTAAGTTGCAAGCTAGTGAGCTACACATATCAACTTTGAACAGACACCATAAAAAGTACTTTTACATGCCATGACAAAGCTTTATTGGGGGCAAAAGCAAACATTTCAGAGCCCAAAACCTAGCAATGAAATTTCTCTTAATTAATTGATTTATAAGTAAGACTCTCATCAACTTTATTTATGATTAAATTGGAGGGCAGAATTGTTGTTCACTGAATGGGGAATCTGTGACTTACATTTTTAATTGGGAGGGAAAAAGAACCACACAAACAATTTTTTTTTCCCTGATAAGGCCAAACACATACACACATGAGAAAATTAGAATGATAAAACATAAACTTGTTAAGGTTAAGAACATGATTACTGTTACTCTATTAGTTCAATAAACCCACGAAATAACAAATTCTAAATTACAAGGCTAGTGTGCATACTTGAATCAACAATAAGGTAGTTTGTCTTTCTCCGCAAGTCGACATTGCCCACACCGGCCAGCAAAAATCCAGTTATAGTGTCCTATATGATAAAAATATCCATGAGAACAAACGTCAAAATTTATAAGAAGTGAGCTACAAAACATGTCCTACACTAGTGAATTCTGCATTATACTCAATGAACCTACCTAAAAGGAATGAGAACAAAGTAAAAATTGCATGCATTGATGAAGGAAAAATGAATTTATAAAATCTATAGTCTGACCTTTTCACCCATAAACTGTGAGACAATCCCACCACAACTAGGCTATTTATAATGCATGCTCCGTTGCTTTAAAGCAATAACCTAAGAAACATGAATGCGGACACGCCGACACAAAACATGGTAAGGACACCTTGTAAGGGTGCAACCTTATGGTTGGAGGCTTGGGATGAGCTGTAGACCCATTTATCCTACGTTTAATCCCCACTAGGAGTTACCCTTGATTACCCGATACACGGTTTTAATAGGTGGGGTTGTGTATCTGTACTTTACTCCCCAAAGGCGGGTTCAAAGGCCTTGACTTGGCGAGGTTCCACGTCATCAAAAAAGAGAAAAAGGATAAGACTATTAATTCATTAATATACATAAAAGCATATTTAAGTTTTCAACATAAATAACAACTACCAAATTCCATAAAAGCATATTTAAAATCAAAGTATATTTTTTTAATTAAAAAAAAAATCTTTTTGCAGCCATCTAACCCAAACAGGCCTGGGATTTTGGAGTATCCATACTTCTTAGGCAGTAACATGTCTGAAGGTAAATCTAGGAAAAAGTAAATTGGTACCAGTTGGGGGGATGTTCAGCAAGTAGGAGAATTAGTGTTTGTGTTGGGTTCTAAGGTGGGCAAACCCCCATTCCCCCATTTCAAGTGGCTACTACGACAAAAAATCATGCTGTTCATGTTCAATAATACCAAGCGAAATTCTAAAATACTTATAAACTAGCACAACCTACTACATTAACCATACCTCATCAGCAATCATAGCAATAAGCGCTGAGCTTTTAGTGGCAATTGGAGCCCGACCAGCCATTTAAGGTTGTATTATTCAACTAGATCAATGAAAAACAAAAACCCATCAGGAAAAAAATGTGATCCTATCAATTACATAAAATAAAACAATAACAACTATAATTTACATACATGATCTATTGCCAAACAATGCATTTATAGTCTGAGATTTTAAAACTGCAAAATTTTCATAGCAGCCAAACAGAGAGAGGGGATCAATTATAATTGATACCCAGAAAATAAATGAATCTACTTGACAAATTTTCTCAGCAAAAAAAAAAATAAATAAATAAAAAGCATCGAATCTGGCAGAGAAAATTAAAGAAAAACTCAGCGTAGTAATCAGATTATGAAATTACCTGGAAAAATTTATCAGTGTTTCGAGCTTTGGATCAGAGAGAGAGAGAGAGAGAGAGATAGAGCGCGCGAGAGCAATTCAGCAATGGGAATTGGATTTGTCATATGTGGTTTGGAAATGGATCCGGGTTAGGATTTTTTTTTTGGATCAAGTTCGACCCGTTTTGAAACATTAGCAACTAGTCCAGAACCAAAAACTTCGTCGCCGTTGAGTAGACAACCAGTGTCGCCGTTAAATCCACAAAACAACGTCGTTTTGCCTCTAATTTAATAGTATTTATTTTTTACTTTATTACTCTTTATTATTTAATTTCCCCTCCCCAGTAAAATCAAAAAAATAATAACTCATCGAATATTCCCAAAATCCCGACTGAGAGAGAAGGAGGGAAGAGGAGATTGAGAGAAAGAGATAGATAGAATCATTGTCACTGATAATCCAAAATGCCAAAATTTGTTGAACTTACCCAACTTTCTCAATCTCCTTCTCCCTCGCGATCTTAATTTCCTCTTCCCTCTTTCTCTCTTATTAGTGGGGTTATTTTGGGAATGGTGGGTTATTTTTTTGATTTTACTGTGGAGGAGACTGACACCGTATGGCAATTGTTGGTTTTTTTTTTTTTTTTTTTTTTCTCTGGATTTTTTTTCTAGTTAACGTTTTTTTTAAAAAAAAATTAAGAAATAATTGCTAATAAAGTAAAAAAATAAATATTAAATTTGGGGTAAAACGATGTCATTTTGAGGATTTAACAAAACTGTGGAGGTCTACTTAACAAAAGATTGAATATGGGAGTTTTGAGATTTAGATAACTAAAATGAAAGAATACAAACTTAGAAAATTGAAACGAAAAAATAGTGAAATTAAGAGGGTGAATAAAAAATGAAGACGTAATTTAGTGAACTGGGTGCAATTGTGTATAACTTTTTGTATTGTTAAATTCAAGAACTTAAAAAATTAAGAAAAAAGCGTTTTTATTTATTTGTTGAAAGATGCTATAAATATATTCGTAAATAAAGAATGTAAGACTTTAAAGAGTTGTGTATAAGCAAATAAGCTAGATCATTAAAAAGAAAAAATTTCACACAAAATGGTGTGGTCTCATCAATTTTAATGGAGTATTGCCTATAATATGTTCCTTTAGGGTTTTTTTTTTGGGATAAAATCTTGAGCTTGAGTTTTTTGTTTTTATATTGAAAAAAAAGGGTGAGGTTTTCTTTTGTGCAAGTTAAAAGGGATGAATGTGATTAGGATTTGAGCTTAACTAGAGTCTAGCGGATAATATTATGGGTAAGAGCTGTAGAGGCAGACCATAATCCACTTTTATATAATTGGTAAGGAAACCTTCACACCGGTTAGAGGATAGAAACTATGTTTTAAAAACCGAATCAAACCGACCGGTCTAATCGATTCAATCGAGAACTGGGAGCTAATCCTGTCCGATAAAAACCCCCTAAATCAGTCAAAAATCGGGTTCAACCGGAAATTTTGAAAAAAAAAAAAAGGTTCAGCTCTTGGTTCGGTTTTTAAAACCATGGATAGAAATCATATATGCTAAGAGTATCCCCACTTTCTTGGATATGTTAGAACAGTCATCTATTTCCCCCCTCTTCCTATGCATCTTGGGTACTACCATCATTTTTTCATATATGTACAACAATATTGGAAATGATTTATGTACATTAATACTACATGTACTTTCCTTTTGAAGGAAAGTGGGGCAACAATTGCGAGCACTAGCAGTCCCTAGCTGTTTGACGTTACTAATACCACGAGTATCAATGGGTTTTATTTACACATTCTACATTAATACGTGTAAGGAAATTGGAGTTAGACTGCATTTGTTTCTGGGTTTAATAAATTGACAAGAACCCTTGATATCATTTGTGCAAATGTCTCAACACCTTCCTTATTCAAAGATGCACCAAACTCGCCATAGATAAAAAGGATAAAGTCCCATGCTTTCTTTAGAAGACTGTGGCAGTCAAATGTAGGGATAGCGTAGTCCTGCTCCATCTTTGTTCATAATGTGCTTATATATAATTGTGATTGTCAGGAGTTTTGTAACTCAATTAGTACCCTTTGCAATTTTCCATGAAAATATCTATGTTCAAATTCTCCCTTCCCCAACCATCATATTACAGAGTTCTTTTTTTTTTTTTTTTTTTTTTTTTTTTGCACTTTCAATGAGCATCTCAAAAATGTAACCGATACAGAGGTAAAAAAATTCTTCTATAATTAGAAATTTTGTCACAACTTGATAAAGTGGTCAACTATGAGTAGTGGACAATTACTTTCACTTGAACTCATCACTTTTTTCTCCACAATTTGCAACTGACAATTTCAGAGTTGTGACAAAAGTTGTCTTTAAACTAAAAAGGTAAAAACCCAAAGGGAATGGGGGGTTGGAAGCTGACCAAGGCAAGTGCTCAATTGTGTTAAAGCAGTCTCATATATTTAATGATCTTGTTCAAGGACGTGCTCCTGCAGTACATTACTCAATCAATGGTCATAACTACACAATGGGATATTACCTTGCTGATGGCATATATCCAAAGTGGGCAACATTTGTGAAAACAATCCCATCTCCACAAGGACATAAGCGAAAATTATTTGCAGCAGCCCAAGAGTTGTATAGAAAGGATGTTGAGCGTGCATTTGGAGTGCTACAAGCACGTTTCGCAATTGTCCATGGATTTGCACGATTTTTCCATCTTGAAATACCCCAAAAGATCATGAAAAGCGTGCATAATTCTCCATAACATAATTGTTGAAGATGAGCGAGATGATAATGAAGTGGTAGACTTGGATTATGAACAAATTGATGGAGTGGATAATCCTCCTACGCAAGTGTTACGTGAACAAAGTGATGGATTTATGTCATACATTGAGAGGTATGGGTGCATTAGAGATCGAGAAGTTCATTTTCAACTCCAGTTGGACCTCATCGAACATTTATGGCAATTGCAAGGCGAGTTGTAGGAACTTCCTTTTTTATATGTTGAGAAGCATGAGTCATAGGAACTTGTGTGAGTGTGTGAGTTATATTGTAATTTGGTTTGAGTTATGTATGTGAGTAATCTATAGACTACATTGTTCTAGCTATAATATGTGTTCTATTTTATGTGTTCTATTTTATATGTTCTCTTATAAAGTTCCTCCATTTCATAGTTCACATTGTTCCAAAATTGCTTTCGGACAATTGAGATGATAATAGGCTATCATGATGATTGAGAAATTTTTTTAGTTAAAAGATAAATTTGTATAACTTGAGGTTAAAAAAATCATTTGTTAACACTAAACAATTATTTGCTATCATGTGGCGGTGGCGGTGGCGGTGGAAGAGTCGGTGGCATTGGCGGAGGAAGAGTCAGAGGCAGTAGTGGTGGCCGCAATGGAAGAGTCGGTGGTGGCAGTAGCGATTGCGGTGGCGGTGGCCACAATACTGGTTGCGATGGTTGTGATTGTTGTTTATTGTAATAAATATATTATGTTATTGTAATGAATATATTATTTTATTGTAGTAGATATATTATTTTATTGTGTTGAAAGCTAAAATAGATCCAGTGCTGCAGCATGTTTTGTAAAGTGTGTAGGTAAAATAAATAAAGTAACTTTTTGTAGTGTCAAATAACTAAATTTTTAGCTCCACTACCGTGGATGCTCTAATGGATGCAACACGGGCAAGAAATGTGTACAAAAATGGCAAGTATCACTTCTAGGCCATGTCCTTATAGTGACAACTTTGATCTTGACAGAGAATTTGGGATCATCTAAAAGCATCTTCCTTCTAAAGACTAGAAAGCTTGATCTTAATTTAATTTTCTAATTTATTCTCTCTTTTTATTACATTCCATTTTTTTTCTTTGGTAGAGAAACAAAAATCAAGAAATAACAGTACACGGAATGAATGAACTTAAAATCTTATTATATTTTTCCTAAATTGTTCACAAATTTGCTAGCTAGTAGAACTGAATGAAACTCTGTTCTTAATGTTATAAGCTACCTATTTTTGGTTGTGTCTCTCCCTTCCAAAAAAATGTTGGGTAAAAGTAATAGTAAAACGAGAAGAAGCTAGAGAACAAGCAATTTCCAAGTAGCTTCATTAGCCTCCACCAAGCGACACAGACCCAAAACTTTCATTACCCTCTTTCCACGAATCTTCTCACACACATGCTAAAGATGCTAAATGCCAATGCTGGTCCGGGCCTACTGAATCGCGGGCTGTTCTTTGCCCACGTGAATAACAACAAGTCCTAATCTCAGCTTTATAAAAAGTCAAGGACTTTGATTACAAAAAGGATACTAAAAGATAAAAAGTACCTCAAGCATGTCCAAAATATTAATATAAAAAGAAAAAAACAAAGAAAAAAAAAATCCTTCTTCCAGATCATTGTTTGGATTGCTTTCTGCGTAAAGATCTGTGTTTGCGTTTTATATTAGTTGGTGTGTTTTTTTTAGCGAGTTTTGTGTCCTATTTACGGAATCTGTAAATACTTTTTTCAGTATAAATAACTTTAAAATTATGTTCTACGGTACTATTTATATATTTAAAAATTATTTTATTACAGTATTTTTAGTTTTCAGCAATAAGTGATATCAAAATACTATACATTTAAGAGGATTTTTATCTAAAATAATGTAGATCTTTTAAAGTTTCTACTATTAAAAATCTCCTATTTTTTTTGATATGCGTGCTTGTATCAGTCAATATATTAGCTTAAAAATTAAAATTTACACATCTAATTCTAAAAATTACTCATATCAATTCATGTAAAATTTTGCAAATTTACATTTTAGTTACAATGTTTTCAGTTTTCAGTAATAAGCAGTATCCAAACATACCATCATCAAGAGGATTTTTATCTAAAATAACGTAGATCTTTTAAAGTTTCTACCATTAAAAATCTTCTATCTTTCTTATAAGAGTACTTGTATCAGTCAATATATTAGCTTAAAAATTAAAATTTACACATCTAATTCTAAAAATCACTCATATCAGTTCATGTAAAATTTTGCAAATTTACATTTTAGTTATAGTAATTGGGTAATATGCATGGTCATAGTTCATGTGCATATCAATATTTTATTTATTTTTCTTGTTTTCTCTCTCTCCCCATCTATTGAAATATAAAAGGAAAAAAATATTGTATATTATGTTAAAATAGAATATAGAGAAGATAATCTAACGTGAGTATTTTTAAAAAGTGAAAATGTAAAAAAAGAAAAAAGATTCTTATATTAAAACAGACATAAATTTCTACATGAAGTGATGTGAATTCTCTAAGAGTATTTGAATTTAAATTTAAGATCCTTTGCTATTTGCCTATTTCCATAACCTAAAGCTATTCATTTCCAATTATCATAAATTTATAAGAATTCATGTTTCTTTTTTCGTGTAAATCCTCTTACTATTACCCATAACATTCTATTATGCTTGTAACTTGAGTTGTGGTGCTGTAAGTGCCTGTATCTTGTGCCATAGTACTGGCAGCATTTATTTTTTGGTTTGTTATTGGATTTCGGAACTTATTTTACCTGGGATTATAGCAAGAAGTGTAAATATGGAGGGTGATGCTATTTTTTTTTTCCCATCTTAGAGCATCCGCAGCCCAAATGGTATATGGTATATGATATATGGTATATGTTGAGATATTTTACCATCACAACTTTCAAATGTTGCTCCAGTCGGACTTGCAAAATGTGTCAATTGTAAAAAATTTTACAATACTGCTACAGTACCATTTTATTTCTAAGATAATACTGTAGCAACATTGTATAATTAAAAATTATTATTATATTATCCCTGCCTCTCTTTCTACAGTACCATCTTCTCTCTCTTCCTTTTCTCTTTTTCTTTCTGCTCTCTCTTCTTCTTGCTCTTTGATTCTTCTCATTACCTTCACTCTTGCTAAACTCTCATCAACTCAATGGAAACGCAACGCAAGCAGTCATCATCCTCTTCGTCTCTCTGATCGACATGGTGGCGCGGTTGAGTTGGAGATCGACGTGGTGGGTTTCTAGATCGACGGCACCAGTCTCTGTGTTTTTCCTTCTCCAGCAACTCTTTCTCTCTTTCATTTTTCCTTCTCCACGTGGGTCAACAAAATCAACTTCCTTTAAGCTTCCCAGCGGCGAATCCGCTTCCTTCAAGCTTCAGCGGTGGTGGGTTTGGCTTTTGACCGTGGGTTGTTGTTGTTTTTTTTTTTTTTTTTGTGGTGTTGATGGTCGGAGAGGGCAATAGGTGCAGAGGCGTGGCCGCGTGGGTCTGGTCTTTTCTTTGGGTTTTTTTTTTTTTTTTTTTGGTGTTTACAGTAGATTATGGGTTGCTGATGGTGGTGGTGGTGGTGTCAATGTGTGTAGTGTAGCAGTGGTGGTGATTGTGGTTCTTGAACAGAAAGAAAGAGAGAGCAAGAATTCAGGGTTTTTTTTTTTTTTTTGGTGTTGATGGTAGATTATGGGTTACCGGTGGTGGTGGTGGTGTCAGTGTGTGTAGTGCAGCGATAGTGGTGATTGTGGTTCTTGAACAGAAAGAAAAAGAGAGAAAGAATAAATAATGTGTTGTATTGTATGATGGTAATTGTGCGATATATTATTTTATTGTGTAGAAATATTATTTTAATAAGTAGAATAGAGAAATAAAAGTTAAGATGCTGGGAGTATTATAAAATTGTATTGTATAATTAATAAAGTAACTTTTTGAAATAGTAAAATAGGATGAGACGAGAATTCCAATGCTCTTACCACGTTCATCAATAACCAATCCCATAACCCTCCTAGGCTCGTAGCCTTACTGTGAATAGAGTTGTCTTGCATGTTATGTCTATTACTATAAAATACTCTCTAAGGAACACCTAGCAAGTCAGTGGACCAAGGCCTAACTGCCTAAGTGTGATTTTTTGCTGGCATTTTGTGGAGCGCTAGCTTTCTATTACTATAAGAGCATCCACAGCAGATGTTGCAAAAAAAATGCCATTTTGCAACATCAAAACCCTACTTTATTATTTTACCACATCATTTTACAACATCTCATTTATTAGATGTTCTATAATTCAATACTATACATTAAAATAATATTTATTACACATTAAAATAATATATTAAATTCATCCCCCATCATCTTTATCAACGACACCGACAACTACAACGGGCTCAACGGGATTTTGCTGCGGCCACAATCACCAGGGAAAAAAAAAAAAAATAACGTGAACGGAAAAAATGGAGGAGACGCCACCACCGAAATTGTTGCGGCCACCGAAACGGAAATGGATGGGCTGGGCGAGAGTTTCTTGAGGAGATCGCGCGGCGGGGCGAGATCGGCTACTGGGCAAGATCGGCTAGGCGAGATCGTCTACTGGGCGAGATCGGCTGGGCGAGATCGCGCAGCGGCGACTTCAGATGGCGAGATCGGCGGCTTCAGATGGCGAGATCGGCTGGGCGAGATAAAAACGGTGAGAGATCGGCGGCTTCAGATGGCGAGATCGGCGGCTTCAGATGGCGAGATTGGCTGGGAGAGAGAAGGAAAAAAAAATGATAAAAACGGAAATGAACAGAGGATAAGAAAAGAGAGGAAAAGAAGAAATGGAGGAGGAACAGAGGTGAGAGAGAACCGGTGAGAGAAGAGAGCCAGTGAGAGAGAAAGAGAATAAAAAAGTCCCAAAAAAATTATCCAACGTGCTACAGTACCGTCACAAATCTGTGACGGTACTGTAGCATATGGCATAATTTTTACAATTTGCCACATCTGATAAATCCTTGCTTTTAGTGTTTGGTGTTGCAAATGTGCCAAATATTTGGCATTTGGCACATTTGCAACATCTGATAATGATGCTCTAAGATAGTACAATATTATTACTTCTTTTCTTTTCTTTTTTGGCTGAATATTCAATATAACTTGCATTTCAGATTTCATTATATATTTATGAACAAGGTTAGGACTTAGGAGGACGCCCTAATAAAATTAATATGAGTTTAATTCGTCGTAAAAATTTTCATACATGTAGCATGCATGCATGCGGAGCCATTTTTTTTTTCTTATCCTCAGTTTTTTCAGGCCTATCTGCATTAAGGGGGGAAAATATTTTAAAATGAAAAGAAGAAGAAAGATGAAGATGGTACTAATAATTGTGCTTACATTACGTAGGTAGGTGTGATCGTAGTAGATTGTCTATTTGTTAGGCAATTGAATTAATACTTGAGGGAGTCTAGATAAGAATAAGAGGCCATAAATACTCTCTCAAATAAGTTGAGTCATGACCAAATCTCGACCTCATCTAAAACACAAGTCATTTCAAGTGGTGAGAGACAATACCTAAAGTTGGACCAAGGTCAGGTAATTGGCCCCAAAAAGTTCGAACTCTTGATCTATGATCTATCCCATAACAAGACCCTAATCTCAAGGCCACAATTTTGGTTGATAAAATGTATTCAAATTTTGATCAATATATGCTGTTTAATTTTTTTGAATTCCTGCATGATGTTTTGCTTAAAGGATTCTTGTATATTGTCTATCTGATATTGATTTAGGGAAACTTTGCATGAAAGTGCATGAATAGCCATTTTCTTAATTAGGAATTTGATTGGGTGATTAAAATATGTATCGGCAATTGGGCAAGCCTCGTAAGGCACACGTTCATCATGGCTTCAAATCCTATGGTAAATGATAGGGGTGTTATCTGGATGATACCGTCAACCCCTATCTAGCCGACGACATGCTGAAGGCTGACGGTCCTCCGCTCCCGTCAGCCAAAGCCGACGCCTCCAGCGCGTCCCGGTGGTGTAGCCTACTAGAGTCGACGGGATGGATAGGCGACGGCGTGAAGGTGAAGGGACCAACATGTATCTTGTCATATACGCTTCCACAAGGAGAGGAATCTTGTCGCATACGCTCCTGCTTGAGCGGGTATCTTGCCTAGCACGATTGCTCTCTAAAGGAGTGTCTTGCCTAACACGCTTGTTGACCAAGAAGTATCTTGCGCTCCACGCTATTCCAGGCCAATTCTGGTAAAAGGATATCTTCCTAAGTACGCCTTGGCTTAGGCCCTACACTACTATAAATACTCCAAGCCCTCACGAATCAAGGTACGCATAATTCTCCCTGACTCTGGCACCCTGGAGTTGTGAGCAATACTAACTTAACCATCGGAGGGTCGTTGGCCGGTACGACGCCGGTACTCCCCTTTGAGGTTCCTTTTATTTGTGTAGGTTCACTCGGAACGCGCAAAGGCCCTGCAGCTTACTGAGTTGATCCTCGACATCATCAGTAAAGAACAAACCAGTAGAATATTTTGGGAGTTCTTAATGGGAGTTCATTGTTATTTTGATTTGTAGAACTAATAGATTAATATTAATAGTAATCTATAATGGCTTAAGTCTTGCTCATGATAATCAATACTCAAGGTAAGTTCTTCCCCCTCTGGTGCATAATTGGGTTCTTGGCAATAATTCTGAATCAAAGTGTAAGTTTGTGGTGGAAGTGTCACTAAAGAGTGACGCAAGTAGTTACTACTATTAGAAGTTTTCTAAAAAGTAACAAAAAAACTAATAGTTAATGGAAGAATAACGTTTGGATTTTATTACTTGATTTTAAATTAAAATGTTATAAAACTATATGAGATCAACAATTAAATATTGTTAACGTTGTTGTGTAATTGTGTGTGAAGATTGAATTATGAGTGGAAGCATAAAAAGTAGAATACATACAACAGTTTATGTGATTTGTCCTGATAGCAGTGGCCGCTTTAGGATTTTTTTTTTTTTTTTTTCTAAAGGGGGCAATAAGAAGATGAGTCTTGAGTAAGAGATGAATTTTGTGGTCTACATGGTTTTATTACAAATTTGTCCATAGTACTAAGAAGATAATAAAAAATAATTACAAGTTCATTTGAAATATTGTTTATTCATATAATAAACATATTAATTATGATTGCTAAGATTAAATCTTGGAAATAATATATTATTTTTAAATACAATACCACCACATATCATTGGCGTAATGGTCACTTTATAAGTAAAAATTCTCGTGGGGTGGAGGTGGGGGGGCATGGATCAAGGTTTAAGTCTTTAGGAGGAAGTTTATCACACATATACACTTAGATTTGTGTAGAGTGAGATTTCTGTCTCAGATTAAAAAAAATATAATAAACATATTAATTATTGTTGTTAAGTGAACTTTAATTATTATTGCTTAGAATATTTTTATCAATTTGTTTGTCTTTATTTTGTACAATTCTTTTATTTAACAATTTATCTCAACTTTGACTACTATTGGTCTTTGTAATTCTATTAAGAAAATTTTTGTTATGTTAACATTTGTTTTTGTCTTCATTCAATCACTCTTCCATCCGACCCCCTTGTCTAATTTTTTTATATTTTTTTATTTAGAATCACCCCTTATCTAATTTTTTTTATTATCATTTAGTGTTAATATTTTGCTAACTACTGATTGACCGACTGGCTCACTTCACTCGCAAATTTGATCAAAAGTATAAATTATTTGTAACTTTGTTTAACAATTTAACTCAATTTTGACCACTATTGGTGTTTGTAATTCTATTAAGAAATTTTTTGTCGTGTTAACATTTATTTTGTCTTTACTCAATCACTCCCATGTCCCACGCCCCTTGTTTAATTTTTTTTTTAAATCATCCCTTGTCTAATTGTTTAATTGTCTTTTAGAGTTAACATTTACAAACTACTAATTGATTGATTGACCCATGCCCCAATCCCCACTTAAGAAATGAAAAATTAAAAAAACATTCTAATTTAGCCACTCCACTCGCATATTCGATCAAAAGTATAAATTAATTGTAATTTTATTTAACAATTCAATTCAACTTTGACAATTATTGGTCTTTGTAATTCTATTAAGAAAATTTTTGTTATGTAAACATTTGTTTTTTTCTTCACTCAATGACTCTCCTATCCCACGCCCCTTGTCTAATTTTTTAATTTTTTTTAAGAATCATCCCTTGTCCAATTGTTTCATTGTTTGTTGGTGTTAACATTTACTAATTAAATTTTGATTGATTGAGCCCCAATCCCCACTTTACAAATAACAAATTAAAATCACATTTAAATTCAGCCACTTCACTTGTAGATTCGATCAAAAGTTTTAATTAATTGTAACTCTATTTGCAAGAATAGATTATTAAGGGGATCATATTCAAGTTTACAATAAACCCGATGTAGGGCTTATATACTAGAGAATATTTGACTAACTTTAGGCTAACTATAAGGTTAACCTTAGGTTAACCATAGATTACCCTAAGATTAATATGTTTGTTCTATAAGTAGAGTTGTTCGCAGTGTGATGTAGTTTTGGGCTATTTTTAGCACTGCAATTTGTGGTGCGGTTTAGCCAAAACCATAACAGCATCACAACTTATTTTTGCGTTCATATGTGCGATGTGGTTTAGAGTTTAGTTAAAACTATAACCGCATTGCACATCACTTTTGTGGTTATATGTGCGATGCAGTATATAAAATGTGGTTCGAAGCCGGCATATTTTTTAAATTTTGGGCTTTTCCTGCCCAGCCTAAAATTGATTTTTTCCTTTGTTTTAGGCCAAGTTTTAAACTATTGAGCTATTTTTAAAAAATATATTTTGGGTTAGCTTTCCAAATCAATACTTGAGGGTTATTAATTTTTTTTTGAAAACTAGGGTTATTAGACTATTAATAATACATATAATATTAAAAATAAAAATACTAATATATAGAAAGCTTGTGGTGTGGTTTGTGTGGTTTTCTTATTATAAAACCGCAAACTGCACTGCACCATGCAGTGCGGTGTGGTTATACTTATGCCATTTTGTGGGAGATTTTGGTGCGATTTTTTCGGTTTATGCAATTTGGTGAACACCCCTATCTACAAGTATACTAATTTGAATACATAACTCGAGTCATAATATGTCCAACGAATATATATATATATATATATACACATATATGCAATTTTTTTTTTCTTGGCACCTGACATGTGTTTTTGGCTGGCAATTAATTTTTTCTCTTTTTGATTCACCAAGGTTTGAAAGGGTTTCTTCATTGGGGGGTAGGGGGACCAAACGTTGAAGTTGGTAGTAACAATCTTTGATTTGAGGATAACAAAACATACAAGTACAACTAACCACCAAGCGAAGGAGGGAAGGTTGGTTGGCTGGCAACATAGGATCAATTGTCTTTCTTGGGGATCCTCCACTCACTTGTAAGTTGTAACTATTTCCTTTGTTTATTATTACTACCTATTTTCAATTATAAAATATTTGCAGGTTATATTTTAAACCACATAATTTTATAATTAATACCTTAATTTGAGATTAATTAAGAAAAACAAATTTGATTAATAGTTGGTATAGGGTGGAGCTTGTGTCCAATGGCTAGTGCGGCTAGACACGTTGCGATGCGGACACGTGTCCAATACTAGACACGTGTCTATATCCTAACGGGTCCAGTGGCAACTGGACACAAGCCTGACCCATTGGTATAAATTAGATTTCCTAATTCAATTCAACAATATGGTTATACGGATAAATGAATCACCTAATTGAATTTAATTGTCAAAAAAATTAATTATATTAATTTATACGGTCATATTATTGAATTTAATTAGAAAAACCTAGGATATAGTATCTAAAATTTATTATTTTAAAATAAATATTTAAATTAATTTATATCAACAAAAAAATTAATTTTAATTTAGGATGACGATTACATAAATAATTATAATTATATTCTACGCCTAATGCATATGACACATACTACATAAGTTTAGGAAAGATCCTATCTAATCTATATTAAACTAAGATCTATCTTAAACTTAAAAATAAAAAATAAGTTTGATAGATAATTGCCTACTAATATATGTTGATGTAAATCCTTCTAGAAAAAATATGTTAATTTAAATTATGAGGATTTGAGGTAAACATAACAAATTAATATTAACTTGCCCACATTATGACTAAATGATTAGTTTTATCTGCAGATATTGATGTATGGGTAAAAGAACTACCTAGTGATTTAAATGATGTATTTCAACTTAATTTAGTTTAATAAAATTTAATTACCTTTTTCTTAAAAAATTAAATTAAAGTAATTAAATATTTATTAAAGAATTTCTTAATTTAAGATATAGATCACAAATATTGCATAGTTCGTCATTTATACTATTATTATTTAAGGGGTTTTTCCTGTTTAGATTCCTCATTTTTATGATTCTAAAATGGCCCTACATCTCTATGTTTAAGTAGAGATAAAATTAAAGGACAATCCAGTAAAAATACAACTATAACTCCCACTAAAACATTGTCTAAAAAATAAGGTCATTCTCCTATTAATTTTTAAATTGATTTATCTACTTGTTGTAAATAAAAGGTTTGACTTACCTTTTTTACTTTTTTAATTAAATTTTTTTTATTTTAATAAGAAACTGTCACATCACTCACTAACTAAATAAAAATAGAGATTAAAACTCTCTACACTTACGATTATATATTTAAAATATCAGAAGATATTCAGTTAAATAACGGAGGCACTCCAACCTCCTGAATAAAAAGGACTTATTAGTATTTTGTATTTACTGACTTTAGTAAAAGAAAAACTGCTCCCAAAAAAAAAAAAAAAAAAACTGAAAAGGAAGGATATCAAAATTAAATACTATTCTCTCAAAAAAAAAATCAAATACTATCAGTTACTTAAAAAAAAAAAAA
This sequence comes from Lithocarpus polystachyus, assembly GCA_033629205.1. Taxonomy (NCBI): domain Eukaryota; kingdom Viridiplantae; phylum Streptophyta; class Magnoliopsida; order Fagales; family Fagaceae; genus Lithocarpus; species Lithocarpus polystachyus. The sequence goes on along the minus strand of CM066164.1, from coordinate 31,409,143 downwards.
TCAAAATACAAATTAAAAAAATACTCCACGAAATCACCTCTCTCTCTCTCTCTCTCTCTCTCTCCCTCTATAGGAGTGGCTTTGTCTGCTGTGTCTCAAAGTTCTTTATATAGAAGTGCCATCGCTGCCTCTAAAACCATACCCATTCAGCTTCTCTTTGGACCATTTCTTCTTCAAGAATATTTTCTCCATCTCCGTTTCCACAGCTTCAAAGGCTCAACTTCAACACTTTTGAGGTCAAAATCTCATCTGGGCTTTCTGGGTTTTTCTCAATCTCTCTGTTTTCCCTGCCCTCTTCTTTGTGATTTACATGCGTTCTTGGTTTAGTTCTTAACCTTTTCTTTCTCAGTCAGGGTATAAGTTTTTACGGGTTTGTGTTAAATTATTTATATTATGTCTCTGTGTGTTACATTTCTAGATTCTTTGTTTCTTTACTTTATTATTTATTATTAAATGTTTGTCTCTATTTTTCAATGATTTTTTTGATTGTTTGTTTTCTTCATAAGTATATTCTCTTATGCGCACTGGTAACTTTTTTTTTCTTTCGAGAAGGAAGTTTTAATGTGGTCTGTCTGCATCTTTCGTTTTCTTTGGAGAATTAACTTTTGGGTATATGATTCTGTTAAATCTGATTAAAGATTTTTTTTCCCTTAGTGAAATGTGTTTGCTTTGCTCTGCCATTTTTTCTTTTTCTAAATAATTTGGTTCCACAGATTTAAAATGATAACTTTGTGATTTGGGTCAGCATATTAGTCCTTTTTGTCAGCTTCAATTTTTTTTTTTTTTTTTTTTTTTTGGGGTTTTAAACTCGTGGTTCTTCAAATCATAGTGTTTTCAAAGTTGCATGTTACAATTGGATGGTTACTAATGGAAATATAGTATCAAGTTTGTAACTTTGTAGGTTAGCATTCTTCTTTTGGTTTGTTTGGTTCGTGTTTTAAGTGTGAATGATTTGTGGATTGCTTTGTTGTTGATGTATCCAATTTTGGATTGTGTGGTGTAAAAAGTTGTAAATTGTTTTGGCTAATTCAGTATATTTATTAAATTGAACCATTAATCCTTGTAAACTCATTTTTCTTCTCTGAAAAATCCAATTATTGCAGAATGGGAAGTACTGGTGAAGCCAAATATGGTGCATACACCTATGAGAACCTTGAGAGGGAACCATACTGGCCATCAGAGAAGCTCCGAATTTCTATTACTGGGGCAGGTGGTTTTATCGCCTCCCACATTGCCCGGCGCTTGAAGAGCGAGGGTCACTACATTATTGCTTCTGATTGGAAGAAGAATGAGCACATGACTGAAGACATGTTCTGTCATGAATTCCACCTCGTGGACTTGAGGGTCATGGATAATTGCTTGAAGGTCACTAATGGAGTTGACCATGTGTTCAATCTTGCTGCTGATATGGGTGGCATGGGATTCATTCAGTCCAACCACTCAGTTATCATGTATAACAACACAATGATCAGTTTCAACATGCTTGAGGCTGGCAGGATTAATGGTGTTAAGAGGTTAGTTGACTTGGATATGGTATAGCTTGCAAAATCCCCATTAAATGTACAGAGTTGTTTTTTGTACCTCAGCAATTATATGTTTCTAAAAATATAACTGGGTTTGTGCAGGTTTTTCTATGCCTCTAGTGCTTGTATCTATCCTGAATTTAAGCAGCTGGAAACTAATGTGAGCCTAAAGGAGTCTGATGCCTGGCCTGCTGAGGTTTGTTACTCTTAGTGGTCAAAAAAATTTAATCTACTAGTTTTTCCTTTGTAAATTATTGATTTAGTTAATGAGTTTGCTTTTACAACTGGATTTAGCCTCAAGATGCTTATGGCTTAGAGAAGCTTGCAACAGAGGAGTTGTGCAAACACTACACCAAAGACTTTGGTATTGAGTGCCGTATTGGAAGATTCCATAACATTTATGGTCCTTTTGGAACATGGAAAGGTAAGCTCTTGATTTTAGTGGTAAACTTATGCATATGCTTTGCTTGTTGCTTGTTGGATTTTTACTAATTTTTTTGCTTTGTAATATCTGTTGAACAGGTGGGAGGGAGAAGGCTCCAGCTGCTTTTTGTAGAAAGGCTCAAACTTCCACCGATAAGTTTGAGATGTGGGGGGATGGACTGCAGACCAGATCCTTCACCTTCATTGATGAATGTGTAGAAGGTGTTCTTAGGTAAGTGCTTCATTATATTGTAATTTGTATAGCTGAAGGTCGTTTTTACATATATGAGATTCTTCTGTCTAATGTAATGTTGACATTTTTTTCCCTTTCACAAATATGTATCAAGGTAGACAGTAGATTTTTAATCCATTTCCTACCAAAGCTTTGCCTGAAATTGGTTGAGTTGAGTATTACCATTTAGAAAACAGCTTGAAATTGGATATTTAATGGGTTGCTCTGATGTGATTTATTTTACATTATTTCAAAATGCTTGTTGAATTAAGTAATTAAGGTGTTGTTTTCCTGAATATCACTTGTAATAGGATCAGGCTTTTAAGGCAGTAAGATATTTTTGACCTTGCATAATTTGTTCTAAGTTTTCTATTGAAACTGAAGCTAGGAATCTAACTATTTAGCACGTTCATGTGGCCCTGACTGGGTAATAATGGTTTATTGTAACCAGTTTTGTGTTTCACATTGAAAACTTACAAAAAATGTGTTTGTAACATGCAAATTGACATGTTTGATTGGATTCTGAAGTACCTCACTTCTCATGAATTAACCTTCGCGGAATCAACTTTTTTGTTAAGATTGACGAAGTCAGACTTCCGCGAGCCAGTGAACATTGGAAGTGATGAGATGGTTAGCATGAATGAAATGGCTGAGATTGTGCTAAGCTTTGAGAACAAGCAGCTCCCTATCCACCACATTCCTGGCCCAGAGGGAGTCCGTGGTCGTAACTCAGACAACACACTCATCAAAGAGAAACTTGGTTGGGCTCCTACCATGAAGTTGAAGGTACTTATAGAACAGTAATTTACTTCCCTTTTATGTGAGGTTTCTTAATATCTCTGAAGTTTGTGTCAAGTAAGGTTACCTTCAACTCTAATGTAATTGTTAAGTGTATATAGTAAAATAAAGTTCTAAACCATGACTTGTTCATAAAGTCTCCTTCTTTAGTGTCAAATTGCTCTGCTACTAATTGCATATCTGATTTCACTTGTTGTAGGATGGGCTGAGATTTACATACTTCTGGATCAAGGAGCAGATTGAGAAAGAGAAGGCTCAAGGTGTTGACTTGACGGCTTACGGGTCATCTAAGGTGGTCGGAACCCAGGCTCCAGTTCAGCTAGGCTCACTTCGTGCTGCTGATGGCAAAGAATGAGATTGTTCAAGCCAGATAGCTCAATGGCAATGAGCGAGATAGTTGAAGCCAGAGATAGCTCAATAAATTGCACTGAGAAAGTCCGAAGTTTTATTAAGGTTTGGTTATCATGTTTCATTGCATAGGAAGGTATCTATGGTAATCGAAGCTTGCAAGTTGAGCTGTTATTTTTTAGAGATATCACGTTTGTAGTATTTTGTTTTGTATAAGGAAGCTTTCATGCTTCCAAGGTATGTGATCTAATTTTTCAGAAAACCTGCTATTGTCGGATGTCATGATCCATATTTTTTTTTGGTTATGAGATAAATTTGTGGTTAAATCTTGTAATATTTCGTGAGTATTGTGCTCGTTTTCATTTGAATACTTATTATAGCCTGTAAGATATTAATTCTGTAGACTTTTTAGATCAATTGCTTCCAACTGGAATGTTAAGCAGTGGTCACCAAGTGCCAAGGCCATAGATCGGTTTAGAAAGTAGATTTTGAGACCTTGAAGCTTTTGCCACTTTAAAGCTTCTAAGAGTGTTGATTGTATACAGTACTAAAGCATTTGTGGACCTGTGGTAAGCTAACCTGCTTGGGAGCTAAGGTTAAGTTGGATAAGATTGCATTATGAACTGGGGACAATCAATAGGTAGGCCACGATCGTTGTCTATGGATTTCAACATTTTAATGTTAGTCGTGTTGCAGTGTAGAATGTGCTTTTTGAACAAGTGGAATCTTTACCGACACCTATCACCATAATTATTGATTCTCTCCGAAAAATTGGCAGCTATTCCTTCCCTTCTGTGGATATCCTATTAAAGAATATTCACAGGCTGTTGAATCTTATTTTTATTCCCAACCAAAGAAGGTAGTGTGCTAAAACTAATGATTGTATCTGTGTGTGATCATAATATTTAGCTAATAAGAAACTGATGTGTGAACCGGAAAATTAATTGATAGTGCAGTGGATTCAAGATAACCTTGTGAACTTGAAAAGAGAAATAGAAATTTGTATTTTTGGTTATTTTTTTGCTTGCCTCTTATTTCTTTTTGTTTAAATACATTTCAGACTGAAATTCAAGCGACAAAAGGTTAATTAATTATCTAATCCTATTTACGAGAGTCCTATCACCAAATAATACCTATTCTAATCCCCACAACTCAAATTCAAATGGCAATACAATTCAAATAACAAATATGGCAACACAATTCAAATAACAACTAATTTAGGAACAAATCATATTATATCATTATAATAAAAGTTGGGCTTATAAGTTGTAGTTGTGTCAAATGGCTTTATTAAATTACAACGATATTTTGGATAAAAACAACATTTTATTTGTTCTTATTAATTGCTTTAAATAAAATAACAATAAGTGTTTTATTAAAACATGCATCTAAAATGCAATGGATAGAGACAACTTATTTGTTTTTATTAATTTCTTTAAATAGAGTAATAATAAGTGTTTTAACAAAACATACAACATGTATCTGAATTTCAATTGATAGAGACGATAACTTATTTGTTTGTAAAATATTATCTAATAAAATATTATTTTATTAATTGTTAGAATATATTTGCTCTAATCAAGGGATAAGATTTAATACCACTGCGCACCCTTGGTGCGGTGGTCACTTTACAAGTATAAATGCTTGTGGGGTGTGTGGGAGGGGGGGGGGGGAGGGCAAGGGCCGGAGTTCAAGTCTCCAGGAGGGAGCTTCATACACATATACACTTAGATTAGGCGCTAAAGTAGAAATTCTATCTTGTATAAAAAAAAAAAAAAATAAGGGATAAGATTTAATTATAATTTAATTTAGCTAAAACTTTATCATCTAAGTTTGAGAAATTTAAATCCTACTCCAACTAAAAATCTATTATCAAAATTTCAAAACTTCTATGTATTCACCGATGGTCTTTCTATAGAATCTTTTTTGCTACCCACGTTTTTGTTTTTTGTTTTTTCAAGTTGCAACTTACGCATATGTATTTGTATATGATAATTTTGATTAAATAAATTCATCTTACTTATTGTTATTTGTTACTAAATTTTCATCTATGGATATCATATATGTCAAATGAAGTCTACTAGAAAGAAACAAACAAGGGACACCCATTTAAGTTCTTGGTTTATCTTAAGTAAGTTTTTTATTTAATTTCTTTTTTAAAATGATCAACTTTTGAACTATTTTGTATGTTTTAGGTTTTGGTTATTCTATGTGTTTAGTTTGTAAGTGTTTCAATTTTTTTCAATTGATTATCACCACAAAAAATTTAGTTCAAAACATGTCTTTATGTGTTGTAATGCAATCTGATTTCAAGTTATTTTTACTTATTAATTGTTAAGATGTATGGAAAAAATGTCCATACACTCCCTGGACTTTGACTTAGTGACCAAAACATCCCTTAAACTTTTATATTGGCTAATTTACTCCTTAAACTCTACACTGCTACCAAATCAATACTCCAGTTAATCTACCCTTAATGTGCTAACGGAATAGTCACGTGTACTTTAAAACACAAACCCATCAACTCCATGAACACGGAGAAAGAAGAAAAACATTGGTCTGATTGGCAGAGGGAGAATGATAGAGACGATCAAACCCAATACAAAAACCAGCATGTCTATATATATATACACACTTGATATTCATTCACCTTAAGATCCATCTTTCCAAAAGCTACACCTTATTACGGATAGGAGTGTAGATTAAGTGGTTGTAATTGAGTCAGCCAATGGATTGATGAGGGTAAATAGACTGATCAGAAAAACGAGAGCTTACGCTGTTGTTTGGATTTGCAATAACGTACAGTAATGTCGAAATTCACAAACAGAGGAGAACAGAGACACAACAAATGGTTCAAACCCCATATGGAATCACAGCTTCAAGTTCAACAATATTAACATCACCAATGCCTAGGAGAATAGCCATACTCTGGTTACTAAGGTCGGTTCAAAGCGAACACTAAAGGATAAATAAATCGGCTTAGTTTGTACTTTGTACACCGTGCCATTCTACACTACAGCCACAATTGTTATCGCCTCTCAGCTTTAGTTTTTTTTTTTTTTTTTTTTTTTTTTTTTACACTAATGCAGTTTTGTTACCGTTTCTCTCACTCTCCTCTCTGTCGATCAGACAAAGGTTTTTCTTCTTTCTCCGTTGGGTTTCAATTTCATGGTATTGATGAGTTTGTTTTTTAAAAGTACACATGAGAGTCACGCGACTATTCTGTTAGTACATTAATGGTAGATTAACTGGAGTATTGATTTGACAACCGTGTAAAATTTAAGGATTAAATTGGCCATATAAAAGTTCAGGGGTGCTTTGGCCACTAGTCCAAAGTTCAGAGGTCAATGAGCATTTTTCCCTTACAAAAAAATGATTCTCTCACACACACACACATACACACACACACACACACACACACACACAATTTTTGGGTGAATTTTTATTTTTTATTTTTCTTGCATCTACGATTTAGGTTGATAATTTTTTATATTCTTTGATCTACTTTAGGTTAATGCGATTCGGTTATTTTTTTTAATTGTTTTTTTTTCTCTCTCTCTCTTTAATTGTTAAATGTTATCCTATTATGTTATAAAGGATTAAATATAGCATATAAAAATATAATATTATTCTATTACATAATATGATTTGGATAATTTAATTTGGTAGCTATTGTAATTTGATAGCATGATTTTTATAGTGCTCAATTTAGATGTTAAACTATGAGACTTTAATTATTTTTGTTTGTTTTTTAATCTTTTGTGGTGGACAAAGTACTCTTAATAATTGTATTAGAAGTACTCTATAATGCCATTTATTTAGAGAAAAGCAAAGGTTGGCTAAACAAAAATTATTGGATGAGAGACAAATTTTATCTTTCGCAATTTTACTTTAATTATTATTATTATTATTATATAACAATGCATATAAAGAAATTTTATTCTTAGATTTTGCTAATAATTTTTTATTTGATAATATGTTTTGGGTGGACGAAATTATAATTTCTGCAAAGAAAATAACCTTAGTAGATTATAAACAACAAATTATTTTCCTAATTGGTCCGATTAATCATAGTTAAGTTTTATTAATTTTTTTAGTTACTTTTTTCAGTGTTTTGGATTGTAGGCAGAAAAAATAAGTTTAAGAAAGTTTGTTTAAAACTAAAAGAATAATTTTCAAATTTTATATTCTTTTTAACGATTCACAAAATGTTATAAATAACTTTTATAAAAAAAATAAATATTTTCATTAACTTGTCTTTTGAATTTCTGAGAAAAATTTTATTTTTTTTCATTTTAGTACAACAAAAATTATTAAATTTATGATTTATGATTGTTTCTATATTATATTTATGATTATTCTTATAATAAATAAAAATATAATTACAAAATACATTACTCTTTATTAAATTATTTTTAATTGTATAAAAAAATTTAATAAAACCACTATAAAAATAATTATTATGCGCAACGTGCAGGTTCGCGGCTATTAACAACTAATATTTGAGGCTATATCATCATTATCTCAGCATCACTATCTGCTGCAGCTAAATCTTTTGGCTCCACGTGTACATGGGACATAACAAAAACTTATGCATTAGAGGCCTGGAGGGTAAGAAGGCCTTAGATGCTACCTCTTGAGAGTATAATCATAACTTAATCTTAACCCCCATAGATTCTTAGCAATATCAATTCATATCAGTTGTGGACATCATGAATGGACCACCTTTTCTTTTGTTTATTTAGTTTTAAAGTTCAAGCTTTGTTCCCTCATATTAGAATCCTTGAAATGGATCTAGGACTCTCTTCATTTGAAATAAATCAATTTCTTAATTTAGATTAAATATAACAAATCTATTTCATGAATCTATTTTATAAATGAATAATGTGACATTTTGTACACTGTCAAATCCAAAAAGAATTCTTAACTATAAAGTGTCTTCTCTTCATTTCACTGATCCAAAAAAATAAAATCTTGCCAATAAGTCAACTTTCTTTAAATAAAAATTTCAAGTGAAATAGAGAAGAGTTTGTTTTATTTGTGCTGTTGAGCTATTCTCTTATAGCTACTTTTTGGTTCACTACTTCCCTTGTTACCATTTCCAAGCAGTTAGCACTTAGCAGTAGCACCAAATGTTTTATTGCCCATGTCCCAAAACAGGAAAATTGTATTGCTTATGACAGAAACTTGTGAGCCTCATTATGATAAATATGAAGTCACGTTCTTGTTTATAAGTGTTTGGGCCCCAAATCGTCCAGGCAATTCAAGCAGATAAAAAAGTAATGCTATTGTCCCCATTTGTCATAATTTCAGATAATGAAAGGTGAAAACTATTGTGACCTTTGATAGATTTCCTTTGAAATTAGGACAGTGGATTGAGTGGTTGAGAATTTGAGATGGGATAATATCTGACGTGGTTGTGATGCAAAGGTGTTAAGGTTCACGAAAAACATGGGGATCCCATCTTGTTTACGTGGTAGCACAAGAGGTAGCACAAGTACTGGGATGTACTATCTATCAACCTCTTTCTCTATTCTCATATCAATCTCTGAAAGTAATGCTTCATCAACAACAAAAAAAAAATCTCTGAAAGTAATGATTTTGCCAATTGAATTTGAGAAAATCCATCAAAGGTGGGGCAGAGTTGCATGTGGTGCTTGTTCTTTCCAAATGCCTTTTTGGGACTTGGACTGGTGTGAGATATCCTTTTAATCTTTAGATCACTGATAAGTAGTAATGTCTGACATACTGCATGATAGGCATGTGATACTTCATTTCAAATGTGCTTATGGTAAGCCAAAGCATTGATAATAAATTGAACATCTTAACTTGTTAGTCATATTCGGATATTCCTTTCTATTTTCACTTTTCTTTATTAAAAAAAAAATCATAGATTTAAGAACTTTTGGACTTTTAGTCCCATTTTTTAAAAACGTGATTTTGTAAATATTTACATGAAAAGCATTTTTTTTTTTCCTTTTGAAAAAGTACCACACTTTCTGCTTCTTTAAAACACTTTATGACTTTTTTTTAAAGGAACTTCCAAAGTGAAAAATAAGTTTTCTTTTTTAAAACGTGTTAGATTTGCTTCACACCTTCATAAAAAATAATAATAAAAAAGAAACTATTAAGTGTCTTGACATGGTGGTTAAGAACAAATATTATGGAGCCTATAGTTTCAAGTACTATTATGTGATTATATATATAGCTCTTTGAAATATAGGGAGATGGAAGCGAGGCACCAATGATGAGGCCCAGCCTTGCCCTGCAGTCTCTTTTTATTGTCTCAACCAAAAGCTTGATCAAGGTCCAAAACGAGCAAGACATTGTTATGTTCTCAATTCCAAGCCTGCTTCTTCTATATGACTATACAAAGCTTCTCTTGTGAAAGCTTGTATAATGACTAGTGTAGCTGGAGCTGTGGTAGAAGCATTATCTCACAAGCTAACTAGGCCTATGTCCAATCTGACAGCCGTCTCCATTCCAGGCTTAACATAGATATCCCTCATGAACTTAAGAGTGACAGTATTGATATCCCTCATGAACATGTAGGGGAAAACTTGTTTTTTGTGAATTCTGCTATATATTTTGACATTCTAGAATTGAGAAAGAAATTTAAATAAATAAATAAAAAACTCATCCCCCAGCCGGCAGAACAAGACTAGGCTGCTAAAATTTTGTTGGACCAATTCCATCCGAGATGGTTCTTGGCTCAGACACTTAATATGTCAAACAGTAAAGCAACAACCAAATCAACTCAGTGACATCAAACTGGATCAAAAAACCCTTCTTTTCCTGTTTAATCTATATTAAAAACTTGTTTATGTTTTCTATAACATAGGTATATATACCCATGCAGCCGCTCAAGGGCCTCATATATATTGTTTAAATCATTTGAAACATGTTATCAACCAACACCACCAATATAGAATGAGGTTACAGTGCACTTTTTGTTGATAGATTGCTGCAAGGGGGACATACAAACATTAAAAAACTGGTGATATGTAATGCTTCCTTAGCAGGAAGAAGCTCTGAAAACTAAAGAATCTGATATGCTGGGTAACGACTGTGTCTCTGCCTCAAACTCAATGATTTGTGTCATGAAAAACGGGATTAGCTTCGAGCAGCTCAGCAAATTTATTGAGGATCACCTTCACAAGTTTTCCAAGTTCATCCTTCTCTACTTCCACAGCTATTTTTCCATCCTTCACATCAGTAAACACTGCATCATAAAGAAGAACCACTGCCTCATTGGCTTCTGATGGTGGCAAGCCCAACCCTGTCCCATTTCTCTCAAGGAAGCCCCTGATTAATTCAACACTTGCTAAACCATCTTTTCCACCATGCTTTTCCTCCCATATCTTGTCAACGATGTTGTATAATTCCTTCTCATCATCCAAAAGCTGCAAAGTTATCTCAAGTTTATCAGAATTTATTGAATAGAAAAATCTAATTATCAAAATAGAATACCTATTGATAATGCTTTTTACAATTGTGAGAAAATTCCAAATTTGCTGGAAGAAGTCGGGAAACATGCTAGAGCTTCAGGCCAGCAAAATTTGTAAAATTAGTTTGGTCATCGTTCAGATGAAGGGCTAGGATAGTAAAACACTAGAGCAAAACTCAAAAGGCCCGGCCAATCTGGCTGCCAAAGTCACATAACTTTCCAATACTTCTTCCCATTACCAATGCCAAAAAGTTAATTTTAAAATAACTTAGATATTTATTGTTTTTACTAATATACATTAACTTATACTTTAAAGATCAAACTTATTCATGTTTTATTATTAGAAATTTTAGTATTAAGTTTCCTATAACAAATCAATTGACCAAAGCAAATTAGTTGATTTATTGTTGAAAAACAACTCTTTCAGCCTAAACTAATATCATGACCAGAGGAAAGCTGCATATGTGCCCAAAAGGGCAAGTAAAGTTACAATTTAGACTCCTCGTAATTACTTATATAAGCCATTGCGACCTAGTAAACACTCAATGTAGGACTTAGCATATGCCCGCGCATCACACACTTATCTAATCTTATCCACATAATCGATGGTCTCACAGCTACTATACAAGTCTACTCCTTTTAGGATGGGTTTGAAGCTAAATACCAAAAGTACCTCCATCTACTCCTTCCTTTCTTCAAATTACTATAAAAATAAAAATAAATAAATAAATAAAAAACACCCCTCTTTCAAGCTTTTGTTGAAGTTTCTTCTATGAAATGCCTCAATTCCAGCTTAAAGCACTCCAAACCAGCCCCTCAGATCCAATATTCAGAATATTGTCAAATGGTCAAAAAGTAAGCTGAAACATATTTTATCCTGTATGATACCACCTTTAGAATTTCTACAAAAATTTTAAACTATTGGAAATGCTTATTAAAATCATACAAACTTCCTGCAATTATTCTAGATGATAGCATATCCTCCCATCTCTCTCTCTCTCTCTCTCTCTCTCTCTCTCTCTCTCTCTATATATATATATATATATATAAAAGTTATTCCCACATTCATATTACAGTTTAAAGTTTTCTAACTAGAAATGAAATCAACATTGTTTGTTATATTCAAAATTATACCCAAGGACCGGTAATAGCTCATTTTCCTAAAGAGGAAGTAGATTTCACAAAACAAGTCGTTGAATAAATACATTTAGAAAATTTAAAGAGAAAAAAACTTCTTAGCAGAGAAGACAAAAATGAAAAACAAAAGGAAAAAAATAACTCAGGACAGTGAATTGATAATAAACAGAAAAGATATGGGGTTGGACTACCTTTTTTAGCTTAGAGCCATTAATAACCTTGATATTCTGGATGACAACAATGGGCTTTTCAGCCAACACCTCTGCTAGTTCTTGAAGAACAGGCTGGAGCAATTGTGCAAATTGTGCTTGGCCCAATTCCTCATCTCCCTCGGCCCCATGTTTCCTCAAGATATCATTTAGCAGAGGAAATTCTGTTCAATTTCAACTTGTGGATTATTAATTGAGAACAATTGAATGAGTGGAATTAATAACTAAAACTTAATATTTAAGAGTAAATACTATCAGCAAGCTTATTGTGAGTCTCTCATTGTGGGCTAGGTACCACTGTTGAACTCTCCTCCTATTGTCATCTGGGTTGGAAGCAATTAATATTGACCTTGATCTTGCCTTCCATAATAATATGTCTGGAAAGTTAAAAATTCCAAGCAACATACATAATTGTCTCTCCTTCTGAGGATATTGCATGTCAAGATTAAATTGGAGTGCACTTCAAAACACACCATCCGTTTAGCAGATTTTTAAGCTTTATATTGGACTCCAATTGACCCAAGAATTCTATTGCTTCCACATGAGATCCCAACCTATGATATCCAAGATAATACTTTTGATTGTGGGCTTGTCTACCTTAGATTGTAATTCAAAATTTTTTCCCATTGGTCTAATTCCATTTAACTAAAATGTAAAAATAAAGATTTGAATAAACAATATAGCCTCATATATGGTGATAAGCTACCACATGTCCCAAATTCTTAAGCTTGCGAGTATGATCATCTAACCATTATTTTAACACTCCCCCTCATGTGTGGACCTAGACTCAAGACCACTTGCTTTAATACCATGATAAACTACCACTTGTCCCAAAAGCTTAAATTGTTAGAAAAGAGTGAATCTAATCTAACCATTATTCTAATAGATGGTATGGTGTCAATAGAAGAGCTAGCTTTGGTACAGAAGAAGAGATTTGATTCTTCCCACGAAGAACAAAATTCTCTTAATTCTAGGTGACATACTTGCACAATCACTGCTGCGGCAGGGGTGGGGGGTTTGGTTGGTCTACAATCATTTAATTGGGAGGGGAGGGGGGAGGAGAAGACTGATAAACTGTTCATGCCAGGCCTAGACACCTTAAAAGGACCAATTTTTAGAGGTGACCTGACAAAGACAACATGCAAAAAAGAAGATTTGCACTAAATGGGAGATATTACATGACAAAAGTTAACTCTCATGGCAGTTACTATGTAGACCAAGGCCATTGAGATGTCATATAAGTAGCAAGAACAAACATAATATAAACCATGTCTAATGTGTATGTGTCAGTTTGAGCATGAATGGGCATGTGTATTTTTCATTGATAATGTTGCAAAAACATTTTCAGATTATATGGAGGGCAGATGGTTGTTCCCCATGTCACCTTTAGGGGATAATGCAATGACCAATATTTGGCCAGAAGTTGTTAGTATCAATTCCAAGAAGTCCATTCCATTAGGTCCATTAAGTTCTTCCACTTTCTCCGTTTTTCTGTATTCAAAATCTCTTTTCCTATCCTTTCATTTATAGACAATGATTTCAATCCAAAACTGAAATATCAGAAGAATATTCAGAGAATCAAAAGTCAACCAAAAAATCACAAATCAATTTACCAGAAAAAATTATTACTAGTAGTCAGTTGAAAAGCGAACCTGAGAAAGGAGGAACGCCCATTTCAACTCCCATGTGGACAAGTGCATTTCGTATCTCATTCTTGCTGATCTTTCCCTTATCTTCTGCATCCAAGTCTGTGAATAAGTCCTCCGCTATCATTGCAAAGTCATCCTCATCGTCCAAAAACAATCGGAGAATATTCCCATCCAATATCGATATAACAAGCGGATCATCTGACCAAAGTTTAGCACATAAGCATGTATCTTTTTCAATCCATCAAAAATGTTGACAAAAATTATGTGCATACATACAAAACCATATACATATATACTTATGAAAGTAAATTAATTAATTCCACCAATTAATAAGTATGATTTTAGGATTAAAAAGTTCTAGTTGTCTTTTGCCCCACAATTGCTTAGCAATCAAACATAGGCAAAGTAAAAAAAAAATTCATATTGTCTTTGATTGTTTAATAATCGTAATTGTTGATTTTTCTTTCCGTTTTTCACATTTTATTAGCAACCAAGCATACCCAAAGGCCAAATCAATAAAGCTTTCTTTTAATAGGTAATTAGAGCCCAAAACATCTAACCAATTATATCATAACATGTAACATCATTGGTAATTAAGCTCAATTATAAATTCATACACACATACACATATATGTATATATGAAATGTACAATTTCATATAAACTGTTCAGACCAATCAATAAGATCCAGACATTCACTCTCTCTCTCTCTCTCTTCCCACATTTCCTCAGCCAATAAGCACAACCAAAAGTCCAAACTTCTGACAAATTATACCAGAACATTTTAACATCAAAGGCGATTAAGCTCAATTATACATGCAAATACATATAATTGTCTATTAATTGTTCCAAGTACTTGATAAAACACAATTACAAGATCAGAAAGAATTGATTTTTCTTTCCATTTCTCACATTTTCTCAGTCAACAAGGACAACAAAAAGTCCAAACTTCTAACAAAATATACCATTACACATTAACATCATAGGCATTTAAGCTCAATTATACATACACACACAAACAAACATACATAGAATCGTCTATTAATTAGTCCATGCACTTGATAAAAAAGAATTTCAAGATCCAAAAGCATTCAGCTTCTCTCTTTTTCTGTTCCTCGCTTTCCAAATAGTCTACATTGCACAATGTTTAACCTTTTCCCACATCTTCCCAACAACCAAACAAGGCCAAATTAACACACACACAAACACGCTATTTTCGATTGTGTAAGATCAGAAAAAGTTGATTTTTCTTTCCATTTCTCACATTTTTCCAAACACCATACATAACCGACTAACAAACTATAAGAAAACGTTTAAGATCATTGCCGATCAAGCTCCATATATATGTATGTAACACCTATATGTGCATATACTAAGTTGTACATATACTACATCGATCTAGGTTATAAGCAATTGCTGATCAAGCTAAATATATGTATAAAACACCTATATGTTCATCTACTAAGTCGTACATATACTATATCGATCTAGGCCATATAAGCAATTACGACGAGCTCCCAGTTGATTTCAAAACACGTGACTACCATATATATGTCCAAGTCGTATATATACGATGTTGATCTGGGCTATATAAGCAATTACAATGAGCTCCAATTGTAGCCAGTACATTTTAAAACACGTGTGAGTAACACTTATATGTCCAAGCCGTACATATACTTCATCAATCTAGGCTATATAAGCAATTACAACGAGCTCCAATTATAACCAGTCTATTTTAAATTTTCAAACACATGTGATTAGCACTTATATGTCCAAGTGGTATATATACTATATCGACTAAGCAATTATGACGAGCTCTAATTATAACTAGTCCTTTTTAAAACGCATGTGACTAGCACTTGTATTATGTGTCCAAGTTGTACATATACTATATCGATCTGGGCTATATAAGCAATTACGATGAGCTCCAATTATAATTAGTCCCTTTTAAAACATATGTGACTAGCACTTGCATTATGTGTCCAAGTCAGTACATATACTATACGATCTGGGCTATATAAGCAATTACGAGGAGCTCCAATTATGACCAGTCTATTTTAAAACACATGTGACTAGTACTTATTATGTGTCCAAGTCGTGACATTATATTGTTATACATTATACAAATATAAATATGAATATAATATGTTTGTTTTTAGAGGTGGGTACCTTTAAGTTGGTCAGCGATGGCGGTGAGGTAGTGATTGAGCTTGAGGGAAGCTTGGTCAGATGAGAGATGGGTTTGGCGGAATGAGACGACGTCGTCTTCATCGTTGAGATTGATGCTTTGGAGAGCGGAGGACTTGAGAGTTTGGGGTAATGAGAGACCGAAGAGAGCGGAGGAGGCCCTTGATTCCGCCAGCTCCAACACCTTAGCTCCGGTCATCAAATCGGCGTTGTCTTCCGCCGCTGCCACCGTCAAGTCCGCCGCTCTCAGCTGAGTCCCGTCTACGATGGTCAACGCTCCGTCTGACATTTTCGCCAAGAGAGGGGGAGAGAGAAGACTTTTCCTTTTGGGTGGGTTTGAACTAAACTGGCTTTGTTGTCTGAAATCTGAATTCCGAAATGTTGTTTGTTTGGGACATTTGTTGATTTTTATTTAAAATTGACGTCGTATCATATTATTAAATGCTGAATAATAAAAGTAGAACTCGAAACCTGATTACCCGAGAAGTTAATTTCACTGATTAGTAAATTAATTTTATATTATTTGTAGTAATATATTTTTTTAAATTAAGAGATAATATTTAATAATTATTTAATTTAAGTAAAACTTTATTAACTTATTAGCTTTGGGCATACGAGCTTAGAGATTTTTTTTTATTTTTTTAGGTAAAAGTTAATAATTTACATTTATTATAATTTAGAAATATATATTTTTATTTTTCAAACAAACAAAAATGATACATTTTAGAGATAAGTAGTAACTGTAAAAAAATTCTAAATTTTAAGAATTTTTTTATTTTTTGAATTCAAAATGAAACTTGTTATTTGATATTTATGACCTTATTTCTAAATAAAGTTATCCTTTAATAATGAAGGTATTTTTGAACTATATAAAAGTCCAGTTGAAATAAGAAAATCCTCTTATATATAGTATAGGATATAGTATAAATTATAAAAAATTCTAAAGTTAAATAAAGTAATATATATATATATATATATATATATATTAGAAATGGGATTCGAGTGGATGAATCGTGAGCGAAAGGTTGACATGTGTCGAAACAAACAGGCGCTCAAATAACAACCATTTTTTCTCTTGAAAAAAAAAAAAAAAAACCTCGCCTTTTAACTTCTCGTCCAACTAAAACTCTATTATCCATATTTTAAGAACAACTAATTAATAAATTAATTTTATACATTTAAAATTCAATAAATTTAAATTCTATTCAAACTAAAAGTCTATTATAAAAAAAAAAAATTAAACTTAAATCCCATATAACAACCCACATATTCTTTCCTTAAAAAAAAAAAAAATTCTTGACTTTTACTCCAAACTAAATGTCTCTTATCAACATTTTAAGAACAACTAATTAATAAATTAATTTTATATTATTTGTTATGATATATTTCCTTAAATTAAGGGATAACATTCAACAACTGTGTAATTCAAATAAAACTAAAAATCTATCATTAAAATTTTCTAAACCTAAATCCCATACATGTCACATTTTTGTTTGTTTTTTTTTTTTTCTCAAATTGCAACTTAATAAATTAATATTTTATTAGAATATTAAGCTACAAGACTCTTGACTAAAGAATAAAATTTAACAATAATTTAATTTAAATAAACTTTACCATTTATGTTTAGAAATTTAAATTCTACTCCAACTAATATATATATATATATATATATATATTGTAGGGATAAAAGACCCAATGCCAGATTAAGGGCCGTGGGCCTGTCCGAGGAGACCTGTACATCCGAGGACAACAAATCTTAAGGAGTGTGCCCAGCCTAACTCGATCTTAAAGTATAAGTCATGTGGAAAAAAGACTGGTCCAAGAAGACTTGCCTGTTCGGATTGTCAAAAGGGTGTTCCAGATGAATGCTCCAATATTAATCCTAGCTTTTCCGGAGAACCCCCTGACTCATATGGGCAAAAAGGACAGGTGGCAAAGATCAGATATTAAGCAAAAGGCTGCTGCCATCGCATTTATGATCCTGCAGCTAACATCATGGCCACATTAATGGGAAAAGACACCTGAACAGTAACCTTCATCCTTTACAGCTGCCAAGTGAAGACTTTAGGTGAAGGCTGATGGGACAAGTATCAAAGAAAACCCACCTCACTGGCAGATAAGGGAGGAGGGGCGTATAAATAGAAGGGAAAAGGAAGAGAAGAAGGGGAGGAAACCATCAGAAAAAGAAAGAAGAGCAATTAACAGAGAAAGAGTGATAAGTATTCATTGTAATAGTCTAAACATACTCCTCGGACTATGCCGAGAAGAGCCTTGTATCTACCTAATATTTCATTAATGACAGTCTGATCATAATCATATTTGGGCCATCAACCTATACGTTCTTAATCAAGTATTCTTCAGTCCACTCTCTTTACAAATGTATTTCAAGGATACTGCACACAGCCTGGGCCTCAACCTGTTCTGTTCGTAGGCCCAACCCGTAGATTTGTGTCCTTACAATTGGCGTCGTCTGTGGGAAGATTACTATTGCATCTGTGAGTTGAGGCTTGAACCATGGTTAAATCAGGTTCTAACAGAGCGGAGTCAGATGGCTCTCAGCATATTGACCACTTCGTGCACTTTGAGCGTGAAAGAGACCGTGAAGGGAGTGTGCACACAAATCGTACCGGGAGGAGTCAATGTCGAAATGACAGTGATGAGTCTCATGAGGACATGCAACGCAAGATTAATCGTCTCAAGAAGAAGTTGCTCCGTGCGTGAAGGAGGCGCAGTTCACATAGCAGTCCATCCATCACGGATGACTCTTCTGACGATGATGACGATGCTAGTTATAGACGCCGCTCCAGGACACCCCCAAGTGAGTCTTTCTCCCACGAGGAAGAGCAACACCATGACCGCAGGAGTGAAAACACGTCCTTAAGGGGTACTGGGAGCGATGCCATGAAAAGGGCATTCAACCAAATTTCCAGGTCACCTTTCACACGCAGCATCGAAGGAGGTAGCCTTCCTCTACGCTTTACTCAGCCCACCTTCACTGCGTACAATGGACGGACCGACCCTATGGAGCATGTGAGCCATTTCAAACAGAAAATGGCTGTCCATTCTCAAAACGAGACTTTCATGTGCAAAGTGTTCCCCTCCAGTTTGGGGCCTGTAGCCATGAGGTGGTTTGATGGCCTCGCGGCAAATTCTATTGGATCATTTCGGGCACTCACCAGGGCCTTCTGCTCTCGGTTCGTGATGAACACCAGGGTCTCTCGGCCACTAGACTCCTTGCTGTCCATGTCCATATGGGAGGGGAAGACGCTGAAAACATACTCAGACAGGTACTGGGAAATGTTTAACGAGATCGAAGGGAGTTTCGATGACGTGGCCGTAAGAACCTTCAAGGTCGGCTTACCAGCCGAGCACGACCTGAGGAAATCATTGACCAAGAAGCCCGTGAGAAGTGTGCGCCGACTAATGGACCGTATCAACGAGTATAAATGCGTCGAGGAAGACTAGCTGATCGGAAAGGGAAAGGCTAAGGTTATCCCTTAGGAGAGGAGGGAGTTCAGGTCGGACCGGTACAGCAATAGCAGGCCGCGGAGAGACTACAGTATGCAGTCCGGGTCTGTTGCATCATAGGCAGTCCATGCCGTATTCCGAGAGCCAATCCACCAGATTCTGGAGAAAATTTAGAACGAGCCATACTTCAAGTGGCCAAACAAGATGGGGGGAGACCCTATGAAGCGCAATCAAAGCCTTCATTGCTAGTATCATCAGGAGCGAGGGTATACCATCGAAGATTGCAGGACTTTGAAGAGCCATTTGGAACAACTTGCGAGGGAAGGAAAACTACAGTAGTTCATCTATCGACCAAATAACCAGAGAGACCATATTAGGCCAGGGGCTTCGGGGACCGCCTCATCAAGGCCCCCTTTGGGCACGATTAACGTTATCTTCGTGGCCCTTGGAAGAACTGGATCCTGCCCTTCCAGAGTAATGTCCATTTCTAGGACACCCGCCGAGGACGCCAACCAAGAAACGAAGCGGGCAAGGATGGAGGCCCGGTCAGTCTTAAGCTTCTCGGACGAAGATAAATTGGGGACAATACAACCCCATGACGACGCTCTAGTCATCACCCTTAGAATAGGGGGGTACGATGTGAAGAGGGTGATAGTTGATCAAGGGAGTGGGGCTGAGATCATGTATCCGGACCTATACAAAGGACTGGGCTTATGGCCTGAAGACCTGACAGCGTATGATTCACCCCTAATCAGCTTTGATGAAAAGACCGTCATCCTTAAAGGTCAGATAAGGCTACTCGTACAAGCAGGGTCTGAAGTGGTCGAGGTGGACTTCATCGTTGTGGATGTATACTTTCCCTACACGGCCATCGTAGCCAGGCCTTGGCTCCATGCTTTAGGGGCTATTTCTTCGACCTTGCACCTAAAGGTTAAATTTTCGTCTGAATGACGAGTGGAAGAGATTGTAGGAAGCCAGCCTATGGCAAGACAATGCATCATAGCTGCCATTACACATCGGCCTGTTGCCGAACCAGCAACCACCTCGGTCGGATACTCGTAGCAATCAAAGTTCCTGATTCCCGCAAAAGCCATGGAACCGGACGAGAAGCAATGTGAAAGACTAGAGAAAGTTGCCATTGGGGGGGACCCAGATAAGTTTTTCCAGATAGGGGCTCAGTTACCTCCTCGGGAAAAGGAAGAGCTGCTGACATTCCTTAGGAGAAACATTGACGTGTTTGCCTGGAACTCTTACGAGGCCCTAGGAGTGGATCCCGAGTTCATCTGCCATCACCGTAATGTGAGCCCAGTTACCCTCCCCAAAAAACAGCTACCTCGGCGCTCATCCAGGGAGCATTCTAACGCTGTCAGGGATAAGGTAAACAAGCTCAAGCAGGGAGGGGCTATCAGGGAGGTCTTCTATCCAGAATGGCTAGCTAACACAGTGGTGGTGAAGAAGAAGAATGGGAAATGGCGTGTATGCGGGGATTTTACGGACTTAAATAGAGCCTGTCCAAAAGACCCCTTCCCCATGCCTCGGATTGATCAACTGGTAGATGCGACCGTAGGGCACCCGCGAATGAGTTTCTTGGACGCCTTCCAAGGGTACCACCAGATTCCGTTAGCCATGGACGATCAAGAGAAAACAACCTTCATAACCCCCATTGGGAACTACCATTATAAGGTGATGCCATTTGGTCTGAAGAATGCAGGCTCCACCTATCAGAGAATGATGACAAAAATGTTTGAACCACAGCTAGGGAAATGCATTGAGATTTACATTGATGACATGGTGGTCAAAAGCAAGCTGGAGTCCGACCACGTTGGAGACCTCGGAAGCATCTTTGAAATCTTAAGGAAACACAAATTACGACTCAACGCTTCGAAGTGCTCTTTCGGCGTTGGATCAGGAAATTTTATGGGCTATATGGTCACTCATCACGGAATTGAGGTGAACCCCGACCAAATAAAAGCGATTAACGGCCTGCAGCCTTCTCGGAACCCAAAAAAAGTACAGAAGTTGACTGGGATGATCGCTGCTCTCAACCGTTTCATCTCTAAATCTGCAGAAAGATGTCGGCCCATTTTCCAGCTGTTGAACAAATGGAAGGGGTTTCAATAGAATGAAGAGTGTGTTTTGGTTTTCCAACAACTAAAGGAATACCTATCCTGGCCCTCCATCATGTCTAGTCCTGCAACGGACAAAGTCTTGTTCGTATACATTGATGTAGCCACCCATGCTGTGAGCTTGGTACTTATATGAGTCGACAACGGCGTACAGAAACCTGTGTACTACATGAGTAAATCTCTTCATGAGGCCGAGGTCCGTTATCTGCCACTTGAGAAGGCCATCTTTGCAGTAGTTCATACTACTCGTAAACTCCCTCACTACTTCCAATCACACACGGTTGTGGTCCTTACCCAACTCCCGCTCAGATCATTGCTTCGGAGTGTGGACTATACAGGGAGGATTGCAAAGTGGGGTACCATCCTAGGAGCTTTTAACATAAAGTACATGCCTCGCACCTCGATCAAGGGGCAGATACTGACCGATCTTGTGGCCGAGTTCGCTGAGCCTGTGTTAGAAGAGATTGCCGAGACGGTACACATGGACGAAAATTCAGTTGGCCTAGTGTCTGTGCAAGAGCCCGCATCCTGGAAACTATATGTGGACGGTGCAGCCAATCAGAGAGGCTCAGGAGTGGGGCTAGTTTTGATATCTCCGAAGAATGTTGTCATCGAAAAATCCCTTAGACTAAACTTCCCGGCTACTAATAATGAGGCTGAATACGAAGCGCTATTGATCGGAATGTCCATGGTCAAAAGAATGGGTGGAAACACCATGGAGGTATTCTCGGACTCAGCACTGGACGTCGGCCAGGCCAAGGGAGAATTAGAAGCACGTGATGAAAGAATGTAGAAATATCTAAGGAAGGTCAAGCAACTGCAATCACGGTTCAAGTCATTTAATCTGCAACATGTTCCTTGGAGTGGGAACATGCACGCGGACTCCTTGGCCACTCTTGCAACCTCCTCGGCTCAGGGGCTATCTCGACTTATCCTGGTGGAGGATGTACAAAGGCATGCTGAAGAGAAAGAAGGGCTCAACATCTATGAAGTTAGAGTAGGGCCAAGCTGGATGGACCTTATGGTGACTTATCTCAGGGACGATGTCTTACCAACAGATAAGACCGAAGCTGAAAAGGTGCGGAGAAAAGCCCCTCGATTCTGGCTATCAGGAGACAGTAAGCTATACAAACGTTCTTTCTCTGGACCCTACTTATTGTGCGTGCATCCTGAAACCACAGAGCTACTCCTCGAAGAGCTGCATGAAGGGATTTGTGGCAGCCACACAGGAGGAAGATCTCTAGCACACAGAGCCTTAACTCAGGGATACTAATGGCCAAACATGCAAAGGGAATCACAGGAATATGTAAAGAAGTGTGACCAATGCCAGAGGTTCGCATCGAATATATATCAACCAGGAGGAGTTCTGAATCCTCTGTCAAGTTCGTGGCCTTTCGCTCAGTGGGGCCTGGACATTGTAGGCCCTTTTCCTAAAGCAGCCGGGAGTAAGAAGTACTTGGTCGTCGCAACAGACTACTTTACCAAATGGGTTGAAGCTGAGCCATTGGCAAACATCAGGGATGTAGATATCCAGAAGTTTGTATGGAAGAATATCATAATCCGGTTTGGAATACCACATACTCTCATCTCGGACAATGGTCTTCAATTTGACAGTAAAGCGTTCAGAAGATTTTGCTGTGGACTAGGCATTACGAACAAGTACTCCACCCCTGCGTACCCTCAAGGAAATGGCTAGACTGAAGCAGTTAACAAAGTCATAGTAAGCGGTCTTAAGAAGAGGTTGGATGATGCCAAAGGAAAATGGGTGGAAGAACTACCGCATGTCCTCTGGACCTACAGGACAACTCCTCGAAGATCTACAGGAGAAACCCCCTTTGCAATGACGTACGGTGCTGAGGCTGTTATCCCTATAGAAACTGAGATCCCCACACTTAGAACCAGTTCATTTACCTCGGCCGACAATGACAAACTGCTAAAGGACAATCTGGACCTAGTTGCCGAGCGTAGAGAAAACGCTGCGGTTCAGCTAGCATACTATCAGCATAAACTCAAACAGAATTATGATGTCAACGTCAAGCTAAGACCACTTGCACCAGGGGACTTGGTTTTACGGAAAGTCGTGGGCACAGCAAAAAACCTTGCTTGGGAAAAATTAGGACCTAACTGGGAAGGCCCATGTCGTATCCTATCAGTGGCCGGAATATGGGCCTTCTACTTGGAAGATCTAGATGAGAGAACTGTACCACACCCCTGAAATGTAAATAATCTAAGAAGGTACTATTATTAATAAAAGTTTCCATTCTCTCATTCAAGTCTATTATATTACTTGTACTCTTAAGTATTAAACAGAACCTTAGTCATGCCTGGTCCCTCGGACCACATACTTTGGGTAAATTAATACTGTTAAGTATTAAACAGAACATTGGTCATGCCTGATCCCTCGGACCACATACCTTGGGTAAATTAATACACCTAAGTATTAAAAAGAACCTTGATCATGCCTAGTCCCTCGGACCACATACCTTGGGTAAATTAATACTATTAAGTATTAAACAGAACCTTGGTCATGTCTGGTCCCTCGGACCACATACCTTGGGTAAATTAATACACCTAAGTATTAAACAGAACCTTGGTCATGCCTAGTCCCTCGGACCACATACCTTGGGTAAATTAATACACCTAAGTATTAAACAGAACCTTAATCATGTCTGGTCCCTCGGACCACATACCTTGGGTAAATTAATACTGTTAAGTATTAAACAGAACCTTGGTCATGCTTGGTCCCTCAGACCACATACCTTGGGTAAATTAATACACCTAAGTATTAAACAGAACCTTGGTCATGCCTGGTCCTTCGGACCACATACCTTGGGTAAATTAATACTGTTAAGTATTAAACAGAACCTTGGTCATGCCTGATCCCTCAGACCACATATATTGGGTAAATTAATACACCTAAGCATTAAACGGAACCTTGGCCATACCTGGTCCCTCGGACCACATGCCTTGAGCAAATTAGCAATTTTTTTCATTTTTCTAAGTACTGTATAGAACCCCAGGCGTGCCTAACCCCTCGGATCATGCAATCAAAGTCATATCACCATTACACACGTATCACTTAGTACTATGCAAAAGTTTAATCTTTCATATTCACTCGGACTGCGTACTCTAGGTTACTGTTCTCATTCAATTTTAACGAGTCGACAATAAGATAGTTGATCGTACTTGCTCAAATTCATATTCATTTGCTGAGATAGAATTAAGTTAATTAAATGCCTTTAATGTGTACGTTAAGGCTTTCTGTTGCTGTTTTAGTCTGTGAACTTAGACTTTTCGCAAGCAAATAAATAAAATTGGGAACATCTGGAGGTAAATGAAACATCTTCATTTAATTAAAAACTAGAGTACATTATCCCAGCATACAAAATGGTCGTTACATCAATAAAAAAAAAAGAGAAGGCAACATACAATAACTATTACGAAGAACAAAATCCTAATCCTAAGTCTGAGGAGCAAGGAGAGGAAAGCTGCCTGGACCGCTCGGCTCGGCTTTGGAAGACTCAGCTATAGTTTCCAAGGAGGCAGTTTTTTCAGCCTTGGAAGCATACCTGGCCTTGGAAGCATCCACACCCACATCTTCTTGCAGAGGCACTTGTCCCTCCTGAACCACCTGCTCGGCTTCAAAAGGAACAAGTGCCTGACTTGCTAGCTTTGAGGCTTGAGGCGACAAAGGCGCGGGGTCAACCGGGGTCAAGCTGATGTGTGGATGGAAATATATCCTCCCCGGCTGCCTAAGGTCCGAGTTGGCTGGGACCCCTGCCAAGTTCAGAGCCTCCTCCCAGGTGAACTGGCAGTATTCCCTACACACCTCAGAGACCTTTTCTACAAGCCTTTTCTCCGTTTCCTCAATACCTCGGATGTATTCGGCATCCTTCAAAGCCTCGGCCGCTACCAACGACTCCCGAGCATCCTTTTCTACCTTTTCAGCCTTCTCGAGGCTAGACTTGAGCTCCATAACCAGCTGCCTCTGAGTTTCCAGTTCAATCTCAGTGGTGTATAGTTTCTTCCTCTGATCCTCAGCCTGGTCCTAGGCGCTTTTCAAGCCAGCCTCGGCGCTCTTCCTCGCTCTGTCCTCAATAGTTAGCTTTTTGGCTAACTCCTGCTTCTCATGCTTCACCGCTCCCAGTTATTTCTCTACGTCCTTACGCAATTCGGTCTCAGCCCTAGTCTGATTACAGGCATCCTTGACCCAATCTTTAGCCACGTAGACCTGTTGGGTGAGCTGCACAGTGTGGAAGATAAGATTATATCACACTCCAAAGTAAATTAACCCAGTTGATAAGGAAATGATCAGAAACCTACCATAGCCAAATCTCTCTTCATAGACATGAATAGATCCGTCTGCCTCTAGGATCGCACCACCTCCATGTCCCGTGGCAGGAGCAAAAGGCGCTCCAAGGCCTCGGCTATGTAACTAGAGTGCCCCCTTTGAAACTCTCTTATTGAGGCAGTAGACGGGATTGGAGCACCGTCCAAGTCCAGCCGAGGCGCCCAAGTTGGTGGCTGCTGGACGTCCCTAGGCCGGGAGTCACCCCTGCACTTGGGCGAAGAGACCCTTCCGTCGTCCTTGCCGCCCTTGTGTTGCTTTGGCCCCTTTTGTTGAGGAGGGGGCAATTCACCCTCCTCGTCGTCAATATCCACGACCTTCCTTTTCTTCTTGAGGTCGGGCATAGGGAGGAGGCCGAGCGCATTAGCAGGAGGAGGAGGGGGAGGTGGAAGCTAGGCGGAGGTTTACTCCTTTGGCACTTCCTTGGAAGGACCACCCTTGCTCCTCCCAGCGATAAGATCCCTCAATCCCGCTCTAGGCTTCAAAGGCATCTCGTCCTCTTCCTCTTCTGTACTTTCAGATTGTGGAATATGCCGAGGTTCGTCCTGTACTTCCTCTTTGCCCTCGAAACAAAACTTGTCTATTTTGTCTTCCAAGGTTAGCCGAAAGGAAGTAGACTCTGCTCTTTGGTGAGTAGTTGGTTGAGGGACAACTTGTTGAAGTGGCCACGGAACCGGGGGAAGATCTTTCTTTGCCAAAAAACCCGGCCGAGAGATGTCTATCCGATGAATTCTCTTGTCCCCCGCTCGGATAGAATTCTCGACTTCCTGGAAACTGTCTGATATTGGGGCAAAGTCCAATATCAAGTGAACGGCATGCAGCTGACCGTCCGAATGAACAAACACCTCGGATCACAGTAGATGATTCAAGCCGATCATGTTCACAAGACTAAGCTTGGGGGCGACAAACTTTCTATGGCAATCACAATCAAAGAATACAAGATTAATCATCACACCTCCAAGCCAAATACATACACAATAAAACAAAGTGAAATCTAAATTGCAAACCTTGTGTTATCTTAACCTAGTCCTAGAGTACCCCACCTAGCTCCCCCTCCGTGGTTGGACAATGGTGACCGTCATGCCACGTCCCAGAGACGATGACGTGATCGTCCTTCATGCCATTGTTGGACTTCGAAAGGCACGATATCATTTTTACAATGGGAGATCGGGATTTCAAGTAGTACCCCCCCTCGGTCAAGGAGTGACATTTGTACATGTGTACGACGTCGTGCCAAGTAAGTTGTAAACCCATCATCTCATTAAGGGCATCTACACAGCCCAGGATCCTAAACATATTAGCGGCACATTGGTGCGGGCACAGCCTATGATTCCTAAGGTACTCCCTAGTGACGCTACCCATGGAGATGGTCATTCCCCCTTCTAAAAGGGCGATTACGAGAATAACCACCTCACCGGTCCTCCTAGAGGTTAAAATATCCTCTGATGGGCAGTAACGGAGACTAACCCTTTCGGGAATGTTATATTTCGCCTTAAAAAGCTCTACGGCCACAAGGGTATCAACTAAATTCTTAAACCTACCCATATGGATGTATAAAAGGTTGCTACGAGACTCTCCTAAGGCGAGGAAATGTAAAAAGAAGATGGCCGAGGTGCTCGACCGAGAAGAAAGGAACTTGGAAACCAAGTACTTACGACAATAGTCGATGTTTTTGGCTCATTAACTTCCAAGATACCTAGGATCCTTTGTAAAAACGTGCTTGGAATTTTTTAGAAAAAAGTGATATATAAGGGTCGGAATGCTTAAGAACTCAAGAATGCAAAATGAACAGAGCAACTCCCTCAGAGCCCCTTATATAGTAGGGGAAAGTAAGTGAGAGTTATCCCGCTTGAAATTTCGTGAAGAAATCCTAACCGTGGGATCTGCATCTCACCGTGGATAAAAGAGACAAAGCGCCACCTAGAGCAATAAATGGTGCGCTACAACTTCCGAAGCGTCTGTGAAATTGACGAAACACGCGGAAGAGCGCTTCCTCGTGGATAAACTCAAAAGGTTAAAAAGATCAACCTTGAGAGAGGTCAAAATCCCGCCCTTCTCCTTGGATAACAGAGAAAACCGGAATTTTGAGGGGCTATTGTAGGGATAAAAGGCCCAATGCCAGATTATGGGCCGTGGGCCTGTCCGAGGAGACTTGTACATCCGAGGACAACAAATCTTAAGGAGTGTGCCTAGCCTAACTCGATCCTAAAGTATAAGTCACGTGGAAAAAAGACTGATCCGAGAAGACTTGCCTGTTCGGATTGTCAAAAGGATGTTCCAGATGAATGCTCCAATATCAATCCTAGCTTTTCCGGAGAACCCCCTGACTCATATGGGCAAAAAGGACAGGTGGCAAAGATCAGATATTAAGCAAAAGGCTGCTGCCACCGCATTTATGATCCTGCGGCTAACATCATGGCTACATTAATGGGAAAAGACACTTGAACAGTAACCATCCTTTACAGCTGCCAAGTGAAGATTTCAGGTGAGGGCTGATGTGATAAGTATCAAAGAAAACCCACCTCACTGGCAGATAAGGGAGGAGGGGCGTATAAATAGAAGGGAAAAGGAAGAGAAGAAGGGGAGGAAACCATCAGAAAAAGAAAGAAGAGCAATTAAGAGAGAAAGAGTGAGAAGTATTCATTGTAATAGTCTAAACATACTCCTCGGACTATGCCAAGAAGAGCCTTGTATCTACCTAATATTTCATTAATGACAGTCTGATCATAATCATATTTGGGCTATCAACCCATACGTTCTCAATCAAGTATTCTTCAGTTCACTCTCTTTACAAATGTATTTCAAGGATACTGCACACAGCCTGGGCCTCAACTTGTTCTGTTCGTAGGCCCAACCCGTAGATTTGTGTCCTTACATATATATATATATATATATATATATATCTCTATATTAATCCATGACTTTTCGATATAACTTCTTTTAACCAATAAAGTCATCTCTATAATTAAATCTCACATAATATACCCCACATTATTGTATTTTGATTTTCCCAAGATGCAACTTACGCTTATATATTAGTTTAATAAATCTATCTTGCTTTTGTTCTTTGCTTTTAAATTTGTGTGAAGGATATTATGTCAAAAGTAGCTTAATATAAAGAAGCAAAACAATAGACACCCATTTAAGTTATTGGTTCTCTTACATAAATTTTTAATTTTTTTTACTCCAACTAATTAGTAAATTAATTTTATATTATTTTTTAGAATATATTTCCTCAAATTAAGGAATAATATTTAACAAAATTTTAATTTAGGTAAAATTTTATCATTTAAATGTCAATAAATTAAATTCTATTCAAACTAAAAGTTTATTATCTATATTACTATTTAAGGAGTCTTTTGGCTAAATAATGCAAAATTTTAAATTTATTTGCGTTATAAGTACTGTTTGAAGTTATTTAGTGAATTGAGGAGAGAGAGTGAATTTTGGCAATTATATTGCCGAAATTCAATCAAAAGTATGAGAGAGAAAGAGGAAAAATGAGAGAGAGAAAAATTCGAATTTCGACAATGACATTGCCGAAATTCTACTAACCGAACGCGCTCGAAGTGATTGTGAGGGATGCCCAAAAAAAAATTTTTTTGGCCCCCTATTTCGGCAATGGCATTGCCGAATTAGGGGAGAAAAAAAAAATTTTTTTGCCCCCCTATTTCGGCAATGGGATTGCCGAAATAGTGGGGGCAAAATTTTTATAACAACAACAACAACAATACACATACATATCTCTTTTTTTCATGAGAAACACATGCATCTTTATTATAAACCAACAAACATATTATGTAATATATTTTTTCCAAGTAATAGATGTAATAATTGATAATAACAAAGTAAAATTGATTATAAAAAATCACAATAATACAATTTATTACAATTTTTGTGGTCATATACTAATAATAACATAAATAATATTAGATAATTTCAAAATTAACAAAACACATACATAAATTTAATTAGAGAGTTGAGATGCTTAACACAATCGTGAGAATTATAGAGTGATATTTGCAAAAAAAAACAAAAAAAAACACAATTAGATAATAATAAATAAACACAAAATAACAACAATAATAATAGGGGGGTAAAAAAAAAATTTCCCCCTATTTCGGCAATGCGATTGCCGAAATAGGGGGACAAAAAAAATTTTTTTTTTGGCACCCCTCACAATCACTTCGAGGACTCATGAGCTTCTCTACGGGCAACAGAAATTGGGCAATAGAATTTCAGCAATATTATTGCCGAAATTCGAATTTTTCTCTCTCCCACTTTTCCTCTTTCTCTCTCATACTTTTGATTGAATTTCGGCAACACAGTTGCCGAAATTCTCTCTCTCTCCTCAATTTCCTAAATAACTTCAAACAGTACCTATAATGCAAATAAATTTATAATTCTGCATTATTTAGCCAAAAGACTCCTATTTAAGGGTCTTCCCTTATTTGAGATTTTCATTTTTTTGGTTAAAAAATGCTCTTACATCTCTATGTTTAATTAGAGACAAAACTAAAGGACAATGTGGTAAAAATACAACTCTAACTCCCACTAAACCATTACCTAAAAAATAGGGTTACTCTCTTATTGATTTTTAAATTGCTTTATCCACTTATAAATTAGATTTTTTCTCAAAAAAAAAATTATAAATTAAATTCTCAAAATAAAAATTATATATAAAAAATAAAAAATAGGTTTTTTTTTTTTTTGCTACTCCATATAAAATAGGACCACTAAGCCCAATGCTTTTACTTTTTTTCTTCTTCTCATTTTTTCCCTTTATCAAGACTTAAACGTCTCTCTCTCTCTCTCTCTCTCTCTCTCTCTCTCTCTCTCTCTCTCTCTCTCTCTCTCATATATTGATAATAGTGGTTTAAATAATTAAATTAATTTATTGTTGTACTTAAATGTTTGTTTATGATATATATTTATATTTTCAAATTATAATGAGTACTTATCTATTTATTTTATTGAAGTAATTCAATAAACACAAATTCACTTTAATTGTTTGGTTTTATTTAAATTAAACAGTTGTTAAATGTTATCTCTTAATTTGAGAAAATATATCATAACAAATAAAAAAAAAAACTTGTGTTTATTGAATTACTTCGATAAAATAAATAGATAAGTACTCATTATTATTTGAAAATATAAATATTTATCATAAACAAACATTTAAGTACAACAATAAATTAATTTAATTATTTAAACCACTATTATTAATATATATATATATATATATATATATATATATGAGAGAGAGAGAGAGAGAGAGAGAGAGAGAGAGAGAGAGAGAGAGAGAGAGAGAGAGAGAGAGAGAGAGAGAAACAAAACTGAAAACTAATAATTAAAATTCTTAAACATTAATAGTGGTAATTGTAAACCACAAAACATACACATGGTTTTTAAAGTCATTATTGAAAAGAGACTGTACAATTATCAACACTAGATATAAAAGGGTAAATTGCAAATTACATCCCTAAAGTTTAGAGGTATTTGAATTTTATACCCTGAAGTTTCTAAATTTGGGAGTGTAAAATTCATATACTCCCAAACTGTAGGCGGTAAAATTCAAAATTTGAAATGCTAGGGTATAAAATCTAATACCCCCAAATTTTAAGAGGTAAAATTCAAATTTTGAAATTAGAGGGTGTAAAATCCGAATACTCCCAAAATTTAGAGTGCAATTTGCAATTTACCAAATATAAAATAATATTATATTCTAACATAAATGAAGATAGCTCTAATATACTCCCTCCCTCCCACATAGGGGTGTGTCCCACCCACCACGGCGGCTACCCTCATGTGAGAGGGAGTATACTAAACTACTTAATAAATTTCCTAAACACAGAGAGATGATGTGATATCATTGCACACAACACACCAATGACTGAAGTGGAGTTCATCTATGACTTAGGTAGTTAGGTGTTGGTTTATTGGCAAGTTGTTGGAGGCAAAGTGTGCAACATTGTGTGTAGACTAGTGTTAGGAGTATTTTTATCTAAACAGATTTGTTTTTTTTTTTTTTTAAGAAAATACTATTTTGATCCTTAAACTTTAAAATACTCTCGTTTTTTGGTTCCTAAACAATTGAAAAGTTCAATTTTTGTCCCTAAACTATTGAAAATATTTTACTTTCCGTCCTCAAATTTTACCAAAAGTTTGTTTTTTTGTCTCCTAAATTATTGAAAAATTCTTTTTTTAACCCTATTTTTGTCTCTAAACTAATAAAAAAACTCTTTACAAAATATGAGGATGAAAAGAAAAACTTTTTAAAATTTACGGATGAAAAAAAGACTTTTAGTAAAGTTTAGAGACAAAAATATTATTTTACTTTTTTTTAGTGAAACAGTAGATAGACACTTATTATTATTGTTTTAAAATTATTTTATTTTATAATATTGCTGATTTGGGATTTACTGAAGATGTTATTGTTGTTTGTATCTGTTTGGATGGGCTATGGGCTAATCAATGGGCTGGGTTTTATTATTTTTGAGTTCCATGTATCATTTTTTGTATTACTTTTTTGGATTTTTTCTAACCCCATCCCATGTCTAAAATTTGAGAGAAACCCAAAACAAGTATTTTTTCTTTTTAATTTAAGATAATTTTTAAGTTTAGTACCACTACAAATGGGAATTTCAAAAAGCTAGGGGGAGATGGCCACTCTAGCTACACCACTGCTAGCAATTATCATGCATGCAAACCTGTCTATTTTCACAAAATGAGATTTTTCAGTATTCTATGGCAATCTGCACAACGTATACATGCATGATCCATATTCGTAACTCTCAGTCTCACCCTATTATATAATAAGGATAAAAGGTTAAACCAAAACATTAAATTTACATATAAGAAATGAAAAATGATACTAATATCATTAAAGAAACAAACTCTTACAAATTAATTCATGACTATGAGACTATGAGAGGGCATAACATGAATTTTCCCTTTATTCCAAAAGGAACCACTTGTCTAAAGATGGCTATTGTTCTGGGATTTATTCCATGGATAACAAAGATCATATTTGCCACTATCAATATCGTAGAGACAAGGACCCCCCTCTTTTACACTCCACCAACAAGTGTGTGGGCAATAATCATAATCTCTTTTGTAGATGTAAATATATCAAATTAAATAGTGTGATGAACCATTCCAATCCATTCTGCAAAAGTATAGTGTAGTGGCGAAGATGTTAGGTTTGAAACTAAATTCAAATGTGCCACCTTTAGGGAGTGAAATGACTCCAATATCGTCATTTTTTGGATTGACAATGGGTGGTCAAGACCAAACCATTTTCCAAATCATTAGAGACTTTCATATGTACTCTTGGTGGAAAAAAAAAGCGTCGCACGTAGTTTTGAGCAAGAGAAGCAGCAAATATGCTAATCTAATGAATGGACTCATGATGTTTGATTGAGATTTGTTGTTGGAGGGAGACAACTGAGTGTTACTTGGGTATTATTTTTGTTGTTTTCCTATTATATATTACTTTTACCTCAACATTTTACAAATTTAGAATTAATAAAAAATTGTAGAAAATGGATATTACTTGGGATATGTTGTTATTGCTCATTTAATATAAGCTTTATCTTTTCTCTCTCCCTTTGTTAATTACAATTCCCAAGAGTGAGTAAGAGAAAGGCATATATAATATTTTATATTATATAATGCAAATTGAATCTCTTTTCTTAGGCTGCGTTTGGTTCGATGTAAATTAAATTTCGAGTGTAAAATGAATGCAGAAGAAAATAAATTCCCGTAAGGAAATTAAATTCCAAGCGTTTGGGTGTGCAATGGAAAATAGTCTAAAAAATAATTTTCAGTGTTTAGTAATATTCTGAAAATATTATTTCTTACAAATTTTTCACATTTTCTTAGTTATTTTCTAAGCTTCCAAACAAATTTTATATCAAAAAATCCACCAGTAACCATAGAGTTTTCACATTTTCTTAGTCACACAGCAGCACCCACAGAAAACACCACTACTCACACCTACGCATCAAAAAAAAAAAAAAAAAATCAGAGATCAAAGAGAGAAAGCAGATCGGGGACGATGAGATCGGCGGGACGATCTGACCCAGAGGGCGGCGGCGGTGGCGATGATCAGATCCACGGCGATCTTCAACAATCAAAACAAAAATCAAAACTAAGAGGGAGGAGGAAGAGACGCGATCTTCACGGCGCGAACTCCACGGCGATCTTCACGACGACGTTGACAGTGCGATCTGGGGTTAGGGCGTAATCTTGCTCTCTCTACTCTCTCTTCTTGCTCTCTCTCTCTCTACTCTCTCATCGGACTGTGGGTGGCGTCGGATTAGCGTGAGGGAGACGATCGGCTGCGCGTGAGGGAGAAGGTGGAGCTCAAACTAGAGAGCTTAGAGAGGAAGGCTATGTTTGACGAGTGTGTGTGAGAAAAGAGAGTTGAGTGTGACTGTGTGAGGCGTAAATCATTTGAAGGTAAAACAGGTCCTGAAATGAATTTACGCCAAAAACGCCTCATTTTACGGTCAATGTAGAAAGGCAATTACATTTGACCAAATTTTCAGCATCAACTAAATACACATGCAAGTGTAAAAGCATTTCCGGAAATGCTTTGAAGTCAAAACAAACGCAGCCTTAATTGCCTATCGAGAACAGACATCCACATAGCTTTTTTATTTTTTATTTAAAATTTTTATATTTATAACGCTGTGCATACCTTAGCTAATTTTAACTTACTTAACTTCAATTCAAAGTTAGTTTGAGTTAGCTCATTTGGTAAATTCTTTTGTCCTCAAATAAGAGATCTCAAGTTCGTGTATGTGTGTTGTACATATGCGTGTGTGTTTGTTTATGTGTTGGAGAGTTGTCTTGATCAATATATTAGTGTCACAACTTGATCCTCCCCAAACAAAAACTTTCTGACTCCACTCCTATATGTATATATTGAAGACATTTGATTTTAGGATGACCTTGAAATAATTTTTTACATAAGCTTTTGTGTACTCACTATTTTATACATACATACGCTAATTTATATTTATTTCTAACTGGACTTAAATTCTATTATATATTTAATCATTACTAAATAACATAATAGGTAGTTCAATAAAGGAGGACAATTGTATTAAATATTTATCATAATTACATATTTAATTGTTTCATATAAAAACAAAATCATAATAAATATCTATTAATAAATACCATAATGATCAAATTTCATATTTAATATTTCATAGACAACTATCATAAGTCATAACTATTAAATTTCATATATTGTTTTTTATAAAGTTCAATTAATAGTGTCCGCTTTTGATAATTGCGCTTTTTATCATTAGATTAAGATATCAATTGGTTTTGGTGTAGGCGAAGATTAAACCCTAGATCTCTTATCAATTAAGCTAACTGGAACTCACCAAATTTCATATTTTTATACAAAATAAAATTGAGAAAGTTTTTTTGAAAAAAATGCAAAACTCACCTTTTAAATTTCACAATTTTTCGTTTTAGTCTTCTAAATTTGAATTCGTTCATTTCAATGCTCTAAGTTTCAAAACTTCTCCATCTAGTCCTCCGTTAACTTGTCATCCACTGTTTCCATTAAGACCTTCTAAAAAAACATTATTTTGGCCTTAATTTAATATTTAATATTTATTTTATTATTAATTTCTTAATTAAAAAAAATCCAAACGGTGTGGCGCCTTCCCCGTAGCAACTGAACACAAACCAAATAGCCAAGTTTAATCTTCTGTTTGATTAAATAGCCAAAGTTAAATTGGAGTTTTCAAGATTCGGTTGAGTTTATAGACTTTATTGTTGTTATTGGATTGATTATTTGAAGATAGCTTAATGGACTTACTTAACTCGTGAAGAAACAATCGATGACTTAGAGGAAGATGACAGGGAGAGGCAACCCTTGGGAGACGCTCCTCTTAGAGAATGTCGAGTCTCACAGACCCATTATCAGGGTATGGTGAGACGGAAAACTTATATATTTGATGGGTATGATATTGTGGGGTGCTTAACACTTTCCTCACATGTAACCAGACTTTTGAACTCAAGAATCAAGATTTTTTACCATTCATATTAGATTAGGAAAGATGATCAATTTTTTAGCCTAAGACTGTTAATAAAATAAAAAAGAATTAGATGACTAATCACACCATAAAAAAGTCCAATGATTGGTGGCGACTTCATTACATTTGTTAATAATAGATTAAAATTGACACAATTTAGTCACGTGCCAGAGGTTCCTCCTTTTTTAACCCTATTTCACAGCACCTGAGCTTTGTGCCCTCTTCTCGAATAAAGGTCTCGAGGAGGGGAAATTGCGAGCGTCGTCGTGATGGGTGGTTGAACGTTGCGAGGCATCGATAACGTTTACTATTTTCAGTCCTATAAGTTTTAGTTCTCTCATTTAAGTCCTCTCCCCAATTTCAGTCTTTTGGTAAGTAGAGGTCCACTGTTGTTGCTAAATACTTAAAACTATGTCGTTTTACCCAGAATTTAATATATATTTTAAATTATGGACTTTTTTAATTAACGTTTTTCTTATAAATTAAGAAATAAATAGTAAAGTAAAAAATAAAGATTAAATTATGGGTAAAATGAGTAGTTTTGAGGATTAAACTACAACAATGGATGCCTACTTAATATGGAAGACTGGATTGGAGATTTTTGAAACTTAGAGAACTGAAATGAAAAAATGCAAACTTAGAAGTCTGTAATGAAAAATAGTGAAACATAAAGGGTGAGTTTTGGATTTTGGCATTTTTAATTTTTTATAAAGGTAACTAGATAGATAGAAAAAAAGAACAAGATAAGAAAATGACGATGTGATCTATGCCGAATAAAAAAATATTATATTTTTGATTGATTTACAACAGTGAATTTTTTCATGTAAAAGAATTAGGACTTTAAAAGAAAGCCTTGTAGATCTTTTGAAAACATATACAAGGAAATCTAGATGTAATTGAAAATTTCTTATCCTTGTTGACACATGAAACAACCTTAGGTCAAGACTATTTTACCCAAATTTTGAAGTTATCTAGAAATGATTTCATATTCTGGTTGGTTACACTTTTCTTCCCCGTTAACTATTGGACCATTCACAATTTTTTCCATAAAATGTAAAATGGACCAATGCCCTTCCTCAATCATTGGAAATAAGAAAATAACACCCTTCCCTCCGCTTTGTTGTAAAAATTCAAAAAAAAAAAAAAAAGCCTTTATATTCAGTATCGAAAAGACTAAAACATCATCCTCTAGTTAAGGGGGAGAATTGCAAATGACCTAATAGTTGAGGGGCAATTGCAAATGACACAATATTTTTTTTATCATGCTATTTAAAGAACCCATAGGATGCATTTTTTATTTATTTATTGTAAGTTTTAGATCGTGAGAAACCAAATTAAAGCCAAGTTGATTATTAGATTTGTTATGCAAGTTTTAGGTTAAATAAACAATCATAAACATGAAACCATCAGTTCAATGAGTGTGTAAGTTGTCACCAATAGTGACTTTGAAAGAGCTGCAAGCACAAACCTTAATATCTCAAATTGAGTAGCTACAAAGTCTTTAAAAACATGCCTTAGAGTTACCTTAAATACTTAGTGAAGTAGGTCTGAAATTCTAGACATCTGGTGGGTTGATGGCTGAAGAATCAATTCTGGTATGTGACTCAAAGTTAAGTTTCGACTGGTTGAAACTATTAAATATGCATATCCTTGAATCACCTTCTTTCTTGTTCTTGCACACTAAATACTAGCTTCTTGAATATCGTCTAATCAATTCTATAGACTCTATGAGTTAGAAGACAAGTTTGTATTTGCCAACTAAAGTCTACAAGTATAGAACCTAACATTTAAAACAACAAAAAATATTCTTCCAAAATTCTCATCATGAACATTATTTTCATTGGATTTTGAGACAGAAAATAACAATCTTTTTGTTGGCTTATGCTACTGTTACTCTAATGCGACATTTTCACACCCAATCAAAAATCAAACTATTCTACACCATTATACTTTGTAATTAACTAAACAAATTTCTTGAGAATCCATTTTTATGCACCATTATACTACTATGACTTAGTTGGGCATTTTCACAAATGTTTGTCATGCTGATTATAAACTAACCGTGAAAAATCTAAATCTTAAAGCTTAATATTCCAAAATCTTGGAATCAAACTACCATAACAAGTGGGTTAAGCCATTGAGACACTATTTGAAACAAAAGCCCCCCTCCCCTCCACACCCCCCCCCCCCCACAAAAAAGGCAAAAAACTTGTTTTCGTCCCTACATTTTCTTGCGATTCCCACTTTGGTCCCTAACTTTTTTTTTTCCACCGCTTTTAGTCCCTATCCTGAAAAATGCGTCTCGTTTTTGTCTCTACCGTTACATCAGACACGGAAATTGCACAGGAGGCAAATGGTATAAGTTAAAAATATTAAAATAATGTCCACATAAACCATGTGGCTTTCCCGCCCTTCAGTTAGTCACGTGGCATTCAAACCCCAAAGCAACTAAAACTAAAACTAACAAAAAACACCGTAGACCTAACAAACTAACTAAAAAACATAAAACTAACAACTTTATCTTAACCTCGCTTAAATCACTATAGACCACAAAAAACCCTTAAATCAGCAAGCACAAAAAACCCTAAATCCATAAGCATGATCCCTAACCTCTTACCTAGATAGCTTTAGAGTGATTGTAGCAGCTCCGTGTTTGTGAAGATTCTATCTCTGTTTCACTCTGTCTCTCTCTCGTTATGTCTCACTCTCTCTCTCTCTCTCTCTCTCTCTCTTATGAATGCTATTTTTAAGTGCTGGGTAATCGGTTTGGGTCTCAATCTTAGCTTTTGGGTTTTGAGGATTTGGGAATTTTGAGATGTTATGTTTTGTTCTTACTCTGGGTTCTATCTCTCTCTCCCTTTATAGCTTTTGTAGTGGACATAATATTGACTGTGATAGTAGAATATTTTTGGGATTTGTATTGTTTGGCTATTTGTTGTGTGTTACTTTTGTTTATAGCTTTTGGTATTTGCAGCTGTGTTTGTTTTACTTTTGTTTATCAGGGGCCACAATATTGATTGTGATAAACAATGGAATATTTTTGTTGGTATTTGCATTGTTTATCTGTATTGTGTCTTGCTTTTCAAGAAGTGGTTGGGTCCATGTGTTCCCTTTGTCATATTGTATGTTTTTTAATTTTTTTATTAGTTTATTAGCCTAACAAAGTATTATTAATTTCAGAAAGTGGATATCTGTTTTCATTTTGTTTTCTTTCTATGACTTGCATGCAGGATGGATGAGTGTTTTACTCTGCATGTCCACCATGGTGGGTATTTTAAATGGGACCCTCAAGCTTATGTGGGAGGGATAGTTGATATAGTGGAAAACTGTGATCCAAATAAGTGGTCAAAAGTAGAGATTGGGAGTATCTGTAGGGATTTTGAGTACACTACAGTGGATAAGCTATGGTTTAAAATGCCTGGTGTGAACCTAAAGCAGACACATTTCCATGAGGTGGTTGATGATAATGCTACTGTGTTCATGAATGACTTGGTGAAGGGATATGGGGACATTCATGTCTTTGTGGAGCATCCAGTGAATGAACCAGTTGAGTTACTAGTGGAGGATTTAGAGCCCTTAGTTGTTAGACCAGGTAGTGAACCAGAAGGGGTAAATGCCTTAGAAGTTTTTGGTGGTGATCAACAAAATGAAGATGTGGT
The DNA here is from genome assembly GCA_033629205.1 of Lithocarpus polystachyus. Classification (NCBI taxonomy): domain Eukaryota; kingdom Viridiplantae; phylum Streptophyta; class Magnoliopsida; order Fagales; family Fagaceae; genus Lithocarpus; species Lithocarpus polystachyus. The sequence continues at coordinate 31,369,529 of CM066164.1, read as the reverse complement.
TTAATGTGTTAGCAGTGACAGTGAGCTTCACAGTGATCACTTTTATGAGTATACTGAGTATGAAGAGGATAATGATAATGAGGATGATGATGGAGAGTATAGAGCTGATTTTTCGCAATTTGGAGGCCACGATAATGTTGAAACAAATAATGTTGACCATGGTGAGCCACATGATAATGTTGATGAAGAGTAGAAACCTGATTTTTCACAATTTGGAGGCCATGATAATGCTGAAACTACTAATGTTGACCATGGTGAGCCATATGAGGTAGATGCTGAGCAGGTTTGGGCTAGGAGGGCTGGCAAAGCACCAGTTGTTGATGACCAAGTTGAGGAGAGAAGTGAGGCTGAGGGGAGTGACTTAGAAGAAGAGCCACAAATGTAACCAATGGACATTGGTGTAGATAGTAATGATAGTTGGGACAATTAAGCTGAAGATGATGAGGTTGAACCTGGACAAATGGGTGGTGGTGTCATGAATTCTAGCTATGAGAGTGAGGAGTTGCTTAGCCTTGATGAGAGTTCATCAAGTAGTGAGAATTGTGATATGTTAGGGATCGTGCTTGCTGATCTGGGGTTTTTTGTGCATGTTGATTTGGGTTTTTTTTGTGTGTGATCTATGGTGATTTGAGCTAGGTTAGGGTAAAGTTGTGAGTTTTATGTTTTTTAGTTAGTTTGTTAGGTCTACGGTGTTTTTTGTTGGTTTTAGTTTTAGTTGCTATGGCATTTGAGTGCCACGTGACTAATTGAATGGCGAGAAAGCCATGTGGTTTATGTGGACATTATTTTAATATTTTAACTTATACCGTTTGCCACCTGTGCAATTTTCGTCTTTGATGTGACAGCAGGGACAAAAACGAGATGCGTTTTTCAAGATAGGGACTAAAAGTGATGGAAAAAAAAGTTAGGGACCAAAGTAGGAATCTCGTGAAAATGTAGGGACGAAAATGAGTTTTTCGCCCAAAAAAAAAAAAAAAAAAAAAGAGTATAATCATGTATAATGTAACAATTGTATATGCTATCAAAAAAATGTTACTATCTATCTCGGGCTCTGTGGAAAACACTCATGGATGAGAATTTTGGAAAAAGGTTTTTTAGTTGTGATAAATACAAACAAAATGCATTTTGTGAGTTCTTAGAATGACATGGTTTGGAAATATTGCACCATTTACAATCACCCCAAACTAGAGGGAGGGTGTTTTTGGTATGGAATATAAATAAATCAAAAGATTTTGTTGGATCTTAACAGCAAAGACTGCATGGAGCTATTTGCTTATGTCTAATGAGAGAGAGAGAGAGAGAGAGAGAGAGAGAGAGAGAGAGAGAGAGAGAGAGAGAGAGAGAGAGAGAGAGAGAGAGAGGACACTGAGGTTAGGTTTGGCAACTTTTTTTTTTTTTTTTTTTTTTTTTCTATTTTCAAAAACTTATTTTTGGGAATATAAAGAAAAAACAATTTCTTGTATTTTTTGAAATTAAAAACATGTTTGGTTAGTTGAAATTAAAGATATTTAAAAAAAAAAAAAAAAACTAAAAGATGTTGTTACTAGGATTTGAACTCTAATGCAAACTCATTAAATGAGGTAGATTCAATAAATTAAATACATGTTTTCATTGACTTTTGAAAATTAGATACTGAAAACAGTCTTTTGCTTATTTTCAGTTTCCTTCACAAATTGAGTTTTGAGAACAGTTTTTATTTTCTCTCCATATTGGAAACAAAAAATAAGGGAAAAAAACAGTTACCAAACATATCCTAATCGATTTTATAGTGTAGGAGGACATTATGAATGGTGCAAAATTTAAGGGGGGAAAAATGTAATAAACCTTATTTTTTTGGCATAGTGTTTGGAATGTGGAATTAAGAATATGATTAATGAGGATAAAAGGGATAGCAATTATCATGCATGCCAACCTGTGTATTTTCACATAATGAGATATTAAGTATATGAATGGCAATTTGCACAACATATATGTGTGAATGAGATATTAAGTACTTGAATGGCAATTTGCACAACATATATATGATCCATACTGATAACTTTTAGGGTTCGTTTGGTTAGAGGGATGAAAAAGTGGGAGGATAGAAAATGGTGAGAGGATGAAAAAGTGGAAGATAGAAAAGATTTTAATTTCTCCTTTTTGTTTGGTTGGGAGTGGAAAAATGGAGGGATATAAAAAGTGAGCTTGTATAAATTTATGCATATACCTTTGTTAAAAAATGATGCCCAATTAAAACCATAAAAGTGATAAAAAAAATCAATCACTTAAATTTATTAAAAAATAAAAATCGTGTCCATAAAAAAATCACATCTAAAAACACACACACACACACACACACAAAAGAAAGCAAAAGAAAAAAAAAAAAAAGAGTACTGGACAAGCCTGCCCAGTAAATCAAAAGAAGAAGAAGAAGAAGAAGAAGAAGAAGAAGAGGCAGGCAACGTCTAGGAGGAAAAAAAGAAAAAGTGTGAAGAAAAGTAACGTGGATGAAGCCCATGTGCAATTGCACATGAGCATTTTTGTCCAAAAATGATGCCCAATTTCTCCTTTCAGTTTTCTTTCCATTTTGACGAGAAAACTTTTTGGTAAGCCCGAGGAGAAAACACCTGGGCCCTACTAATTATTTTCCTTCCTTCCCACCTAACCAAACATACTTCAAAAAAGTTTTCCTTCTCATTTTCTCTCTAAAGTTTTCCATCTACCCTAATTCACCTCCAAACAAACACACCCTTATTCTCAACTTGTTAATTATGTAATAAGGATATATATATATATATATATATATTTTTTTTTTTGAGAGAGAGTTTCAACCTATGATGTCTGCTTCTGATAATAGTTCTTTATTATCAGACCAAGATATCAATTAATTTTTGGTGTAGGTGGGGATTGAACCCCATCTTTCTTATTTAACTATTAAAAACTTTACCAGTTGAATTAACTGAAAACTACGAGGAAAGATTATTAAATCAAAGCAAATTCCTCCTATAACTCAACCAAATGAAGAAACCAAAATAGTAAAAACATTGTCATGATACTTTTACATATATAAAAATGAAAAATGATACCAATAACATTAAAAAAAAAAAAAAAAACTCTTACAGAGTTATTCAAGTTCATAATGTGAATTTTCTCTTTACTCCAACAACAAGCATTTGACTAGGGATGGTGATTGTTCTAGGAATTAATTCCATGGAGAATAAATATCATATTTGCTACTATCAAGATTATAGAGACATGGTCCCCCCCTCTTTTACACTCCACCAGCAAATGCTTTTGCATCGGTCCAGGTCTCTTCTATAGATGTAAATATCAAATTGGTGCAATGCGCCATTCCAATCCATACTACAATAGAATTGTGTAGTGGCGTAAAAGTTAGGTTTGAAATTAAATTCAAATGTGCCACCTAGGGAGTTCATGGACTCCAAGATCGTCATCCTTGGACTTACAATGGATGGTCAAGACCATTTTCTAAATCATTAGAGACTTTCATATATACTATAGGCAATAGAAAATCTGCTTCGCATGTAGTTATCAGCAAGAGTAGTAGCAAGGATGCTAATCTCATGAACGGACTCATGATGTTTGATTGAGATAACTAAGGTTTGACATGGGTCTTATGTTTGTGATTCTCCTATTATATATTACTTTCACTTCGACATATAAAAACCTTGGAATTAAACAAAAATGTAAAAAATGGAGATTCCTAGAGATATACTGTTTTTGTTCTCTTGATTTGTGTGAAGCCTAATTTATTCAAAATGAGAAATGTTAACCAATGCTCTTAGGGGATTGGTTTAGGAATTTTTTTTAGAAACATTTTATTAGGAGGATGATAAAACAATAGACAAGCACATCTTTGGAGAACAAAGGCTCTTGATTACATAATGAAGGCATGCATAATATTGCATATCATGATAATCGAAGATGAACATGATGCTAATGGAGCAGAAGACTGGGATTTTGAACAAGTACTTGAAAGCATCCCTATAACAGTGTCACATGAGCTTGTAGAAGAATTGAGTAAATTTACATCATTCATTGCAGCCCATCAAAAAATTAAAAATAGAGAAATTCTGAATTCCAATCGGATCTTGTGGAGCATTTGTGGTAGTGATATGGCGAGTCATAGGATCATCTAATTTTAAGTTTCGTGCTTACATTATTTTTATGTTTGTAGTCTTTATTGTAATTTGAAACTTTTCTTCATTTATGTTAGTCTTGTGCAAGTACATTAAAAATTCTATGTAATTTGAAATTTATCAAATCTATGTTAATCTATATATTTATCTAGGCCATTTGAAACATGATTGGTGAGAAATATTAACATTTGAAAAGTATGATTGTTAAAAAAGAAGAAGAAGAAGGCTATTGAAAATATAACTTATGGAAAATTTGAAAATGTTACCGTTGGAAAATTTAAAGATATAGCTGTTAAGAATTTGAAAATTATATAGTTGTTGGAAATGAATAGTGAAAGAATAAAAAAATATTAAAGAAATAATAAAGAAAGAATAAAGAAATAATATTTAAATGATATAAAGAAAGAGATAAAAAGTCTGTTAAAAAGTGTATCTGAAAAAGTAAGTAAAAGGTAAATGTAAGTGTTCAAAATAGTACAAAAATTTGAAGAAAGTCTTTTGTGCCGGTCAAATTGAGCCAAATGTGAAAATACTTTCAATTTAAGCGAAGAAAAGCGGCCATGTGACTTGCTGGTGACCATGTTCATTATAAAAAAATATTTTAATATAAAATTTAATAAGAGTAGTACAAAAGGTAATAAAATTAGATTTCGTTTTTTCCTCCTTTTCTATTAACTTTCTTTTGCACTTCTCTCTCTTCCTTAATTTTCTACTTCTGTGTTTTCAATTCAACGATTTTATTCATGAAAAATTAATTTTGAATTTTCAATCATTTCAAATTCTTTACACCTGTTTGTTTGTTTGTTTGTTTTTTTTTTTTTGGGTAGAGTTTAAGGTAATTCCGCGTTCAGTTGCGAAGTTTGCTTATACAATTTGCAATGCTACAGCCTACAGTCATATACTCATGTTAAAGCTTTATTTCACCATTGATTTATGTGATGACGGGCAGCCATGGGTGTTGTTATTATTGGACATATTATCAAAAAATATTATTGGATATGATCGGATAGGTCATTTGTTTTTGAATTGCTAATAATGATATATAATTTTTTTTTTCAATATTAAAACATTGTCACGTCACTTGAAGTTTGCTATGTTATTGCTTTGTTAGCTACCTTAAGCAAAGAGACTAGCCATAGTTAATAGAAGGATCAATAACACTTATTTGTAAGACTTCTAGGATTAATAATACTTATTTGAAACTTTAAGAACCAAAAATGCTCATTTGGTAAATTTCAGAGACCAATAATGAATTTTGACAAAAAAAAAAAAAAAAATTTGTTTTGAAATTCCTAATATATGACATGCATTATTGCCCCATTCCTACTTTCATACGTGAGATTCTCAATTTAATTGAAATTTTCACGAATTATATATATATATATATATATATATATGTATATATGAACTAGACCAAGAACTATCCCTCCAAGGTTCAATCAACTATCGAATTATTTATTTATTTATTTTTTTAAAAAAAGGAAAAAGAAGAAACTAGATAAAACATGTGCAAAAGACGATGCAAACGGGTTAGTCGAGTTGGGTTCGGGTCAGGTCAATTGGGTTGTGAGTTGGATCGAGTTGACTTGTATTTTTTACATGATGTTATTTTAAGAAAACAAAATGTATTTGCTATTTGAAAAGTCATGCTGCAAATTACTTGATGTAAAATGTATTACTTTGAATACACTACTCATATCAAGAATGAATTCAGTTAAATAAATTAATACTTCTTCAATAGTTTCAAAATTATACAAAATAATTTCACCACAAAAAATGGTAAATAGTGAGATTATGAGAAAGCATTATTTTTTCTTTTCTTTTTTTGGGGAGAAGAAAGATAGAATTCATTAAGGAATGAACATTTATACCTATAATTTATAATATAAGTAATGCTATGACTACAAACTATTTTACAACATTTTTACAAAATGTTGATATAGACAATTCTTACTGATTCTCATCTGGGCTCACCACTAATATCACTTTTTAACTTATTAATAGCCACTCACCCCATCAGCAGTTTGTAAAAAATATTGTAAAATAGTTTATAACTCTAACATTTTCCTTATAGTATATATAAAATTGAAAAAAATTGACTTTTGGTTGAGTTCATAATATTTTACTACATAAACTTCTGAAATATTTTTACATGTTAATATATATATATATATATATATATTACTCTATATTTAAACGAAATAAAATTACAAGCACAATATTTTCACAACAATCAAGATAGCAAGCTATTAATGGTAGATAAAAAAGTAATGTTAGTAATAGATTTAGATGGTTAGCAGTGGACCTATATGGGCTAGATGAGAACGCCTTTGCTTTGTTATGAAATTGTTGTGATCGTAGCTCTAATCATTTAAACACCTCAATTAAAAACTTGCCACGTTATCTTTTCTTTAAAAAAGAAAATAGATTCGCTCAAAAAAGAAGAAGAAGAGAAAATAGATAGTTTCATATATAATTACTATTATAATAAATAACTATCGATAATAATGATAATGATATAAACACTTTCCAAAAAAATAAACTCTTAATAAATATGTATTAATGACTATCATAATTGTGTATTCTTAATTCCATTTAAAAATATAGTCATAAAGACACCTATTAACTCAAATAATATAGAAAATGACTTCAAGGTTTCTTACTTCTTTCTTCTTCTTCTTATTTATTTATTAATTAATTAATTTTTATTTTTTTAGAGTAAAATACTATTTTGGTTTCTAAATTTTATTAAAAAATTTTTTTTTTTGGAAAATGCGAATGAGTGCCATAATGGCACTCATTAATAATCAATTTTAAGAAAGTTTTTATACCACTTTTATGGGAAATGAAAAAAGCTGTCAAAATATTAATTACTTTTTGGGAAATACTAGGGCACTCATTAATAATCAATTTTAAGAAAGTTTTTATACCACTTTTATGGGAAATGAAAAAAGTTGTCAAAATATTAATTACCTTTTTTTTTTTTTATTTCCCATAAAAACTTTCTTTAAATAGATTATCAATAAGCACTCTTAGGGCACTCGTTAGCATTTCCCTTTTATAAATAATTCCATATAAAAATAAAATCATTAAAATTATCTATTAATTTATAAGCTAATAAATACCTATGAATAACTTCCATAATCATATATTTATACTTCCGTATAAAAAGCGCAACCATAAAGATACTAATTAATAAGCATCATAGTAATTAGTAATCAAATTTCATATTTAATATTCACTATATATTCCCAATCAAAATAAATGTATTAATAAGTACTACAAAGTCTACAATTATCTAATTTCATGTTTATATACATAATAAAAGAAAGGAAAAATCATTTTTTCATATAAAGTGAGGCATTAAGCATTTAAGTGCACATGTTGCTGACTAGTTTACTATATTTATTCACCTTTTTTTTAAGGGTGATATTTATTTATCTTATATATGGTAAATAATCATAATTAAGATTATACCATAGTTTTATTTTATTTTTTTGGAATCACCACATTGAATTTGGTGCACCAAATTAGGAATATTAAGATGGATAAGTAGGAATATAGAGAAAGATAAGATTTGAATTCTTATAAATAAATAAATAAAAAAACCCTAAAATAGAAGTTTGGTTCCTAAAGTTTACCAAGTGTATGCTTCTGGTTTTGAAATTTCAAGTTAAAAGAGCATTATTGATCCTCAATGTTTTAAAAAGGCTAAAATGCAAAACTAATCCTCTAAGTTTTGTTTTTTGTCATTTCGGTCTTCTAACTTTAGTTTTAGTCAATTCAGTCCTTTAAGTTTCAAAAATGTTTCAATTCAGGCCTTCCACTAACTTCTGTTAATTCTTTACTGTTAAGTGCTTTTTTTTTTCTTTCAGTTTTTTATATTAAAAAAATACAGAAAACTAATTTAAATTTTTTTAAAAAAATTAAGAATTCCCATAACACACCACAAACCCAGCATACAAACAACAAAAAATTTCTTTACATTGATCATGAGATTCATAGCACACAAACAACAAAAATTTCCTTTGCTTGTCTTATATGAAAACCATTGCTTTCCTTTATTATGCAGTCTTCAAATTTTTTTTGGTTCATAAAATGTTTAACAGTGGAATAACCATTCAAGTCTGTAGGAGGCACTTGTTTCTTTTGTATTCAGTTGCATCTGATAGAGCAGTATTTACACAACCAAAAATGGCATCCAAATGGACCCAAAATTTTAATATACAAATTCAGAACAAAGCATAGCAAACAATTATCTAACATCAACCATGAGTAACATATACAATTTACAAATTCTCTACCCACGAACAATGATTATCTATTCAACAATGAAACAATGTGTCTGGGTTTTTTTTTTTTTTTTTTTTTTTGTGTGGTTCATTTGTTTTTTAAAATTAGAAATAAGAAAAGATTTGACTAAAAACTAAACTTGAAAACCCAAATCAGATTAGAGAGAGAAAGAATCCAAGGACACCCATATTGGATGGGAGAGAAAGAATCCAATGACATAGACCAGATCGTAGGGGGAGCTTAACCGGGTTGTTCACCAAATCCAAAAGACTTTGAAACCAACCAAACACCATAGCCCAGCCGTGGGTTGGAACTCCAATGAGGGTTTGATGAGAAAACGTAGAGAGAGGAAGACTGGCCTATTCGAACCGAGTTAAGGGAAAGACAATCATCGCCAATCAAGGATAGTCGGTAGTGACCAGTGAGGAGTAGAGACCGATTGACCTTGGTGGTTGGCCATGAACGAATCTTGGAGAGGAGCCGGTCCAACCTAGAGAGAGTGGCTAGGGGAACAAAGTTCTTCACTAAGCCCAGTTTCTTCTTCTTCCTTCTTTTTTTAATTTAAATTAGTTTTCTACATTTTTTAATATAAAAAACTGAAGAAGAAAAAAAAAAAAACTTAATGGTAGAGCATTAACAGAAGTTAGTGGATGGCATAAATTGAAACACTTTTGAAACTTAAAGAACTGAATTGACAAAAACTAAAGTTAGAAGATTGAAATGACAAAAGGTGAAACTTAGAGAGTTAATTTTACATTTTAGCCTTTTAAAAATGAACCCTTTTAGTTATTCAGTTAACTACTTTTAGTCACATTTCCAACGTGGCTAATAGAGTAATAATATAATATTTCTTAAATGATGTGATAATATTTTTAATATTAAAAACCATTTTCATATCTTTAATGACATATTAAAGTTTCGTTCGATTTAAGTGAAAATAGGGAGGATGTAAAATAAAGGGTTAAAAATAGGGTGAAAAATGCTGTTTTTTACTGTTCGTTTGGGGAAGGAAAATAGAGAGGATGAAAAACCCGAGAGAAAATTTTCTCTCCCGAGTTAACAATTTTTTTCCTCCCAAATTGGGAGGAAAAGTTGAGTGAAAAGTGATACGTTAGCTATTTTACTAATATACCCTCACCCCAACTACCCCATCCATTACTCAGCTACCACCTGATTGCACAGCTATCACTTTCCTCTTTCTCCTCTCTTTCTCACCAACAAGTTCAGCCATCTTGGTTCTCCTCTCTTCTCTCTCTCTTTTTTTTTTTTTGTTTTTTTCTTCTCTTTCTCATCTCCTTCTCACCAATGGTCCAAGCTCTCTTCTCTCTTTTTTTTTTTTTTTTTTTTTTTTTTTTTTTTTTTCATCTCCTTCTCACCAATTAGGTCCAGGTTCTCTTCTCTCTCTTCTCTCTCTCTCTCTCTCTCTCTCTCACCGACGGGTCTAGGTTATCTTCACTTTTTTTTTTTTTTTTCAACGTGACCTGAGCTATTGTTTCTTGTTCTCATTATACTCCTCATTAATCTATTGTTTCTTATTGATTTTTTGGTTTCGTATGATGTATCAAATTTGAAATCAGTTTCTGTTTAATGAAGTTCACTAGATGCTGTTTTATCAAAAAAAAAAAAAAAAAGAATAGAAAAAAAGGCCTCCCACTTACAAAAAGAAGCCCGTTGGGCAAAAAGAATAGAAAAAAAGACCTCCCCAGAAGAGGAGCAATATTCTTGAACAAAAACAAACCTAGGAGGGAAGAGTGGAGATGGTGAGGGGGCATCCCACTTACAAAAAGAAGCCCGTTGGGCAAAAATTGAAGATGCAATTGAATGCGGTTTTGTTTTTTTTTTTTTGCATATTTATGCACAAAATCAATTAATTTTAAAAATATTATTTAACATAATATATTTTTTTCATATTCATTTAATTTAATATTAAAGGCATCCTAATGTATGCTCTTATGATACTCAGTTGACAAAAATTTTGATATTATAATAAAAATAATAATATAAATTTATATATTATATAAATTTATATAATTTATATGTACACTATTATAATTTTTACATTATAATAATAAAAAAAATAATAAAAATTTATATATATGATGTGGTAAATTTCATATTATTTAATGAGTACAAATAAATCTATTTTTTACATATTATGTAACAAGGGTATAATAGTCAATTTATATAAATTACATTTTCCATCTTTTCATTTTTCTCTCCAACCGAACACAAGAGTTTTCTATCCTCCCACAATTTTCTATCCTTTGACTTTTTCACTCCTCCAACCGAACGGACCCTAAGAAACATGTGACCTTCATCCCCAAATCAAAACCAAACGAAATTGTACCTAACAAATCTCAATTATATATGTCCATCTTCACAAAAGGTTATAGTTTTGTAAACATTTTAGAGTTTTTTATTTATTGTTAATTGAAAAGAAGAGGAGGCAGAGACCTCCAGCTGTACTGAGTTAAAAGCAAATCGGCTTGAGGTGTTTTAAGTTTCTAGCTCGTTCTCTTTTTCTTTGGTTTTCTCGGAAACCAATCAAAAGTTTGAACTCCTCTTTTTTTAATGGTTGGTAATTCTACATAAGTGGCTGGAGATGTGAAAAGTAAACCTGAAATTTTAACTATACTTTTCTAAACTTGCCAAGAGTTTTCTTATACAACTCGTGATGCTACGCAGCTATGTTGAAGCTTTGTTTTACGGTTTACCATCGACTTGTTTTATGTGATGATGGGCTTCTTTGGGCATTGTTATTTTTGGATCTAATCAAAATGGTCAAGTGTTTTTTGATATATCAATAATGATATATATATATATATATATATATATATATATATATTAAAAGTATAGTCATGTCACTTAAAAAATGTGTCATTTGCTTCATTAAACACATAACAAGAGACTAACAATAATTAACAAAATGAATAATAGGGCTCAATTGTAAAACTTTAGAACAAGTTGATTTGAAACTTATGAGACTAAAAACACTCATTTGGTAAACTTCAAGATCCAATAGTATAATTTGGAAAAAAAAAAATTGTGTTTTGAAATATAAGTATGAATTTATGGCAAAACTACATTATTGATGAGTATTACGACGTATTTGATTGGGAAGTACAATGGCATAAAGAAGGAGATTCATTAGCTCATTATTTAGTCCAAATTGGTGAAATGGCAGAATCCATTCCTAAAATTTATCTACTCAGTGCTTTTAGCCCATCAAGTTTCAACTGATCAAGTGTTATTATTTTCTAAAGTTTCAAAACTAAACACAATTGATTGCTCTACAAACTTTAGTTAGTTTTTTTTGCTAATGTGTTTAACAAAAAAAAATGAGTGGGCGTGGCTGCGTGGAAACATTTTTCAGCAGAGCAGACCACATGCAATTCCTGCAATATGTATGAGAAGGCCCAATAAAAAGAAGACATGTCAATTAAAAATGCCTAATAAACAAGTACAAAGCCCACTCAGCAATTAGTATTGAACCAAATACATTTCATGTTATCCTGTAAAATTGTAACGAAACAATCTTAATTCTCCAACACTGGTCAGATTCCTGCTTCGTTGCCAACATCCATACTTCAACTTCACATCATCCGGTCATGGCACCGTCAATGAACTTGACCCGGACCTTCAAACTCACAGACCCATAAAAGACAAAGCCAAGAAACTTTCATTTTGTTCGCAAATTGAATAAACCACGAATTAAAAGCCATATAGGCGACTAGATCCTTAGATGCACGAGGCCGAGACAAAGTTTAAGGTGATAACAACAGCCGATGGTCAATGGTGAATATCAATTACAGGAATAATATGCACAAGTTGTGAATTGGATCAAATCCAATTGCCCTATGACCCAATGCCCGCTCAGCCACATGAGAACAAGTTTGCTCCATAAATTTAATTTTAAATGTTTATGTCAAGAGATCTGCTCGAGGTATTGCATATGTGTACGATGTATACAATACCTTGAGATCTTCCGATTTTTTAAATTAAAAAAAATGTGGCACTCAGTACTAATTTCATGGTTTCCAAACATTCTTTATTATTATTATTTTTTTAATTAAAGTTTTTTACTTTAAACTGTAACAAGGCCGCAAAAGTTTGTGTTTATGTCAAGTTCAATGATAAGATTAGCCATGTTACTTGTTAGTAAGGTTATGCTTTTCTCTCTCTCTCTCTCTCTCTCTCTCTTTTTCTTTATAAATTTTATTCATGTTTAATGTTTTGTTCAAGTATATAGTAACATTGTCACTTATGACAATAACTTTCTCATATTTATTATTCACTCACTGCACATGGAGTGTTGAATCAATAATTTATCATGTGTGTGTGTGTGCATATTTGAATTAGAATGTGACATATCACATAGGATGATGTGTACATCATATATAATTCTAAGCTCTATCAAGTCCCATGGTAACTATAGTTTTTTATTTTAATTTTCTTTTGTAAATTTGGATTAGTATTAACGTAATAGATAATTATGACTTTGTCAATTCTTATGCTACATCACAATTTTTCTTTAAAAAAAAACATCACAATTTTCTAACATTCTCTTTTTATTTCCATCTAACCTACACATGTAATACACGAAAGTACTCCCTACAATACATATAATATAGATATATAAATATTTGATATTTTTCAATAGAGACGAACAAGATTTAAATCTCTCCCCCTCTTGTGTAACTAATGAATTTAAAAAAAAAAAAAAGTAAAGAAAAAGAAAAAGAAAAAGAAAAAGAAAAGGTTGATAGGAATTTAGAGAGAGAGAGAGAGAGAGAGAGAGATCAACAATCCTCAAAACAGAACTACAGAAACCCGAAACATAATCTATATCCTGTCTGCAAATAAATTGATCTTCAAAGCTACAAGAAGAGAATTATCTGAACAAACACTACATTTCTTGTCATTGTTAAAAAGACTCACCACGCAGCTAGCTAGGCACGGATGGGCAACAGTCATCCTCTGGCATTGCATTAGAACTTGACGTAGTTGAACCCGAAATTTCATGAAAAAGACTGATACATGACACAACAACAATGAAAAATGAAACAACAGAGCTCAAACCAAAAGCAATAGCCATGCGCATAGCCTTTGGATACTTTGGTTCTCTGCCTTCTTTTGTGTGCTTGATATCAGTCAGGGCCTCAATCATCATTGCAACGGAATAAGCACCACATGGAAACATCACACAGGCAATCACTGCAAAGAATACCAGTGACGTAGTTTGTCCTTGCTGAAATCCCATTTTAATGTTCTTAGCAAAAGAATGTTTCAAGTTTCAACTTTCAAGATCCTTTTGTTTTACACGATACATAGTTTGCTTATAAGTTCATTGGAGTATTTGTAGCTTACCAACCAACCTCCCAAAAAAAAAAAAAAAAAACTAAGAGGAATGGTGACAAAGCTGTCCAACTAGTTCAATTTGTTTAAGCAAAGAGCCTCTGGCTTACAAACACAGTGAGGTATTTTCTGTTGTGATGCTATGAATGTTATACTTTTTGTTATAAATTGATGCATGATGGTGCCAAGTACCGACAATTGTGCTCAATACGCACCGAATTTATGGGACATTGTAAGTGTGAAATGCTTAAACTCGATAGCACACCAGTCATGTTAAAACGGATTTCCAACATCTTGAGGGATTTATCCTCACCTTGGTGTCCATAAAATAAGGAAGAGAAACTGTAGGAGTTAAACTTCCAAATATAGGTCCACATAGACAATGCATTTCTTAACACAAAACAAAAAAGGCTTACTCATAATGGTAATTGGCATAGAGAGATAGTGAGCAAGAGTGAAGTTACGGTTCCAATCGCTGAGCACCAAAATTGGTGTCACTATCACTAAGCTATCACTTGAACTTTTCTAATTGTGTTTTTTTTTTTAATTTAAATTTCTGATAGGTCCACCTATGTCAAATTTCAAAATATCCTTATTTGTGTCCAACGTTCGCTTTAAAAGATTATATATGACATACAAAATTTAGCTAATGGCCTTCTAGGTTTTTTTTTTTTTTTTTTTTTTTTTTTTTTTTTTTTTTAAATCCTACATTATGTAAATGACTAATGCTATTTTTATTGTTGTTATTTTTATGCCATACATAGCTCATAAAATCAAGGTGTATTCAAGATATATATTTCTAAAAAAAGATACAAACATCTCATGCTTTTTTTTATTCAAACTTTTTTTTAAGAAAGATATAGAGACATTTTGTTTTTATTTTCTGTTTTTAGATGAAAGTACAATTGAAGTTTTAGTGGTTACAAGTTAGAGATCTTTATTGCACTTCTTTTTTACAAATATGGATTTCATTTTAATTTTAATATTATTATATATTCTTATATTGACTTTTATATATCTAGATGTGTAATGTTGTTTATAGTACAAGTATTGGTAGAAGTATATTCAGGATTTCAAGAGATATTGTACGGAGTCCGTATTTCAAATTACATTAAACTAAGAAATATTTATATGTTTTGTATTTTGTAAAACTATAAGTATAGAGTAATTGTGTAATCTCTAATTTATTTAATAAAACATATTGACCCAATTTTTTTGAAGAAGTAATACATATGATTTAGAGATAATGTACAGTTTATAATTGATGACAAAAAAATATTTTGAGTTATATCAAAACTAACTTAACATTTTTTAAATATAAAATCATGTTATATCAACATGTCATAGACATGTGGGTTCCAATTAGCTCAACTAGTAAAGTCTCTGATGGTTGAATAAGAGATCTAGGATTCAATTCTCGCTTACACCAAAAACTAACTGGTGTCTTGGTTAGATGATAAAGAGTTATTATCAGGAGCAGACGCCATAAGTTGAAACTCTTTAAAAAAAAAAAGAATGTCATAGACATACTAATATATGTGTGTGTTATTAATAGGTTATTCTTTGGAACAATGGCATGTATGTTTGATTCTTTTTCTTCACCACACAATACACATGATACTATCACTTCAAGTCTTCAACCAATCCTTGATAATATTTCGTGTACAGTAGGTCCAGCTCTTAGAATACAAACGGTGTGGATCGGATTTGAAAGAAAAAAAAAAAAAAAATACAAAACTATGTGTTATTCTAGCTTAAGCTTGACCGAATTACTTCTATACTTCACCAATTTTTAAATAGAATAATAATTATCACACACTTTTTATTAGTTAATAGTAATACACGTTCACAATTGTGTACACATAGTCACATAAATTGAAATCATATTTAAAAAACACAATTATTTAAAAAGTGAGTGTAATAAGATTTTCCATATTAAACAATCCTAATTTCTAATGAATTTTTCAACAAGCTTGATGATGCGCTGGACATGCTTTTCTGTGCTTGTGGGCTGGACCTTGTGTAGTTGGAAGCCCATTATCTTGTTTGACTTGCAAATGTGATGCGCTGGAGACTTGAGTAATCTTTCACCCTATGGCCCAATCCTTATAAATGTAATGTCATTTGCCTTACAGCTCACAGTAATTGTGGGTCATATAGGTAGTGCGTGTAAAGAAATAATGTGTCGTAAAGCCCAGAGTTGCTATGGGTATTATAAACCCAATTCGTGTAAGCAAGGGCACAAGGTAGTGAAGATGATATCAGACCCATAGCCCATTTCCCATAGACCACGTGACATAGTCTAACTACATGGCTCTAAATTAAGAGAGATATAAGATATTTGGCATAAATACATGACTGTGTTACTGTGTATGTTTAAAATAAAAAAGAAAAGAGATTGCCGAGTTGGTACTTCTCCAAGAAAAAAAAAAAAAACCTAAACAACATTTTAAGGTTTTTTTTTTTTTGGGTGGAGGGGGGGGGGGGGGGGGGGTGGGAGATGAAGAAGAAGTAGTTATATTTGCATAACAGAAGAAGCATTAGCTTCAAAAGGAAATGAAATAAATACAACAATTCAAAGGGTATTTTGTTTTAAAGGGTATTAATTATAAACCAATTAGCTGGGTGAAAATATTTTTCTTCAGCATTAAGCAAACTTCCTTGCAAAATATTTGATTAACACAATCCTATTATTTTTATATGCTTTTTAGGCTGGGAAGAGAACTGGTCTTCGTTGAGCATTATATATCAGTAGGTCTCACAAGCCCTTTAACTACCGACATAGCCCAAAATGTAGGACTAAACAAATAATCTTTGTACTGTTGACTGTTGAAAATTGCTCGTTTCTTTTTCTTGGCATTGAATAATGTTCGTAATGTTTATATGCTTCCATATTTTGTGCTACAGCTACACTTTGTAGTTAATTTGTACTTGGTCTTATATGAAGGTTCTATTAACCGTAAACTTCACGTGTACAAACTTTCTTCATGACCCTTTCTATTATTCGTTTTATTTTATTTCGATTCTCGAACATACTCAAGGGAAAAAAGATATATATATATATATATATATATATATATATATATATATATATATAATAGGGGAAAATAACCAGCACAGCCACAACAAATCTTCAAAGGTGGGTCATACTCAGATTTATACGCGGTTAGACTACGTGACAGCAACGACAATATGCATGGACGAAATTGTAAGTTCTGTACTTATATATGGACGACCTTCTCCACTATGTATAAAATAAAGAAAATTCAATAAAATGATTAGTCTTCTGTTTTGGGTTTGTAGAATGCATAATATTTCCAGATGAAAGAGTGTTTTGAAAAAGAAATTATTTTAAAATATTTGGTTGTATTCTTGAAAATGCTATGGAAAACATATTTTTTTTCACATTTTCTCATTTTCCAAGCTTATATGTAACAAAAAAGTAAAAAAAAGTAGATTAAAAATTCATAATTGGTAATTGGTGGTGGGGGTGGTGGTTGGGTGGCAAATAGTGGAGGGTGGGCGGTGGTGGTTCACTTAATAAGTTTTGAGTGAGACGGAAAATGAAAACATAAATCAATTTCTATTATAAATGCCTTTATTTTACAGTGAACATGAAAATAATTCTCTATTAACCAACATTTTCCATCACCCTGTAGAGAGGGAAAATTCCCGACCTATCACAAGCTGACACGTCATGCTATCAAGTCCACAAAATACAGTTAATTATAAAGTATCACGCATGGCAACTAGGTTTTGTTATCAATACTCAGAAACCAATAGAAATTTGCCAAGTGTCATTGAAATAAACCAATCACACATCAGCACGTGTAAGCGATGACACAAGCAATCCAGCACGTGTAAGCGATGACACAAGCAGTCCAGCACGTGTAAGCGATGACACAAGCAGACTAATCAGGCTGTGACATGTGTCACCAATCAGACTCCGCCACGTGTCGCTCACCTACCTCTAAACTCCTATAAATAGAAGCCTTCCCAAGACATCAAAAGGAGGAGATCAGAGGCCAAGACATCTTAAGAGGAAGAGGAAGCCATCTAGAGCATAAGCAGCATCAAAGAAGATTCAGAAGTATTGAAGCTCTGCTGGAATCAAGCCCTGAAGCCTCCAGGAACTTCAAGAACTTCAAACTCAAATGCAAGGAACATTCAAAGCAGAATCATCTAAACTACCTGCCTAGATCTTCAAGTTCACTGGAATCAAGCTCAAAAGCCTCCAGAAACCTCAACAAACCACAAATCAGTAAAGCTCTACGGATTCAAGCCTCTAAAGCCCCGAAGAACTCCTACCACAAACATTCAAATACGAAGAATATTCAAAGAGGAATCATCCAAATCATATTCCTAGATCTTCAAATTCACTGGACTCAAGCTCAAAAGCCTCCAGAAACCTCAACAAACCATAAATCAACGAAGCTCTACGGATTCAAGCCTCTAAAGCACCGAAGAACTTCCATCATAAACCTTCGAAGACGAAGAACACACGAAGAACACGAAGAACACGAAGAACATGAAGAACAAATGATTTCTAAACAAGCTCATAGCCAGAGATTCCTTGTAATTCTGTTTCAAAGATCTTCGATCCATGCTTCAGCCAAATTGAAGTATATTTGGTGTTCGAATCAAAATCACACCACCGCAATTCTAATCAACAAATCTTTCAAGGAGATCGAATCAGAGGATCACTCTTTTGTAATCACAGAGAATTGTACCACACATTCATTAATACAAATTCGCATTTGTGAAACTATTTTACTCGTTTGATTTATTTCGAACCGAGAAATTTAGTCGTCCACATATTCTGGCACGCCCAGTGGGACTTCTCTGCCTCTCATCTCATTCTCCTTCAAAGAAAGAAATCAACATCACCTTGCTACTAGCTCCAATGGCCTCTAGCAAGAACATTCAAGCTTCAACAATAGCTACTTCAACTAAACCTGGTACGGCTACCACCAACAACTGCATTGGTGTAATTAATTGTAGCCAACCCAAAGCAAACAATCAAGTTCAATCTCAATCAACCAAGGAATCCAAGGTTCAGGCAATCATCTCCTTAGACCCTCTTACAAGAAACAAGGTCATCAACAAGGACATCTCCACCTTGGAACACCTCAAGTATGGGGGCAAATCCCCTTCTTTCTTCAGGAGAAGTTGGTCACATGATTTCTCTCCCATTAAAGGGAACCTAAAAGATGAGATTTCACGTACTCACTTCAAATCATTTCCTTCTCCATCATCTTGGGAAGTTGTATCAGTCATGATGACTAACACCTCTACCATGGAAGAAAAGATGGCCGAAATGGAGCAAAGTGTCGTCCTTCTCACAAAAGCACTTGAAGATAAGGACCTCCAAATTGCAACTCTAATGAACAAACTCGAAGTACAAGATCTTGGTGAATCAAGCCATGGTCATAAATTCACATCTGCAAAGGATGGCGAAGGGAGAGAAATTGAAAACACTCCCCAACGAGAACAATCTACTTCGGTTGCTTCGTTGTCAGTCCAACAATTACAAGACATGATAACAAATAGCATCCGAGCACAATATGGAGGTTCTTCTACAAGTTCTCTCACATATTCAAAACCTTACACAAAGCGCATTAACAGTATGAGAATGCCAAATGGGTATCAACCCCCCAAGTTCTTGCAGTTTGATGGCAATGGAAATCCTAAACAACACATTGCCCACTTTGTGGAAACTTGTGAGAATGCAGGGACTCAAGGAGCTCTCCTTGTAAAGCAGTTTGTCCGTTCACTCAAGGGGAATGCCTTTGATTGGTACACAGACTTAATACCCGAGTCAATTGACAGTTGGGAGCAACTTGAAAGAGAATTCCTTGACCGATTCTATAGCACGCGTCGCACTGTGAGCATGATGGAGCTAACCAATACCAAGCAATGGAAGGATGAGCCCGTCATTGATTACATCAATCGGTGGCGTTCTTTGAGTCTAGATTGCAAGGATAGACTTTCTGAAATATCTGCTGTAGAAATGTGCATCCAAGGCATGCATTGGGGACTTCTTTACATCCTTCAAGGGATAAAGCCTCAAACATTTGAAGAGTTAGCAACTCGTACGCACGACATGGAGTTGAGCATTGCTAGCCATGGAAGTACAAACCCTCCCATACTTGAGGAAAGCAAAAAGGAAGTAAGGAAAAATGAAAGGAATGCAAAATTCAGCCTCAAAGACTCAATGGTCGTTAACACTGCCGAAGTCAAGGTTCCAAGAAGAGGAGCAAATGTAAATGAAAAACGGCTTGAAGGATGGCAAAAGAACGAGGTGCGTCGTCTAACTTTTAAGGAACGTGAGCAAAAAGTATATCCGTTCCCCGATGAAGATGTGCCAAACATCTTAGAACAATTATTGCAATTGAAGCTGATTGAATTGCCAGAATGCAAGCGACTAGAAGACATGGGGAAAGTTGATGACCCTAACTATTGCAAATATCATCGCATCATTGGCCACCCAATTCAAAAATGCTTTGTCTTCAAAGAACAAATCATGAAGCTCGCCAAAGAAAACAAGATTGATCTAGGCTTTGATGAAGTTGTTGGGTCAAACCATGTGACCGTTGCTTGTGATGTACTTCCAACTCTCGGGCAAGGGGCAAACATCAACGAAGTTTACAAATTGATTGACAATGATGACATAAGGATCGACCCCATCAATGGGAAGTTCCTTAAACACTTCTACACTTGAAAAAACCGAGGATTGCTCCCCGGTAAGAGCTTAAACTACCCACTGCAACGCTGCAAGGGTACATGATGTCTTCCCATTACCTTTGAAAGCGTACCAATAAGGAGAAATTAATCCCACTCTATGTCACCAATTGCTAGTGTGGCGTAGTGGTTGGATGCCCATGTCGCCCTTGAGAGGTCTCGGGTTCGATTAGTGGTGATACCCACTATTACACACTGAGCCCACCTTTTTGCAAAAAAAAAAAAACAAAACAAAACAAAACAAAGAAAAAAAAAAAATCATCAAAAAAATCGTTCAAAAAAAAAAAAATCTTTTGAACTACGTAATGACTTGATCCCTCTCCGGGGTACGTAGGCAGCTTAGTACTCTTCCTTAAGTTCAGTCACATGAAAAAAAAAAATGATTGCTAATCTAGCTTAAGGAGTTTTCCCAGTGGTCATCAATATGCTTTTGAGATCCCTTTGATTGGTGGGCATTGCTTAATATCAGTGAATTGCTCACTACATGATGCTCGAAGATCATTGTGGTAGAAAATGACAGCTGCAAAGAATTGAAAATGAAGTTTGCATGGCATTGCCCCTCTTCTGTGGACATCCTCCCACATCTCTAAAGTATGCTTTGCATTACTTATCTCTTGGGGGCATCTTCTTGTACATTGCAAGTCTAAGCTACATCGCCTCTCTTCTAAGTTGTGCCACTTCACAACTCTGAAATTTGAACCACATCATCTCCCTTCTGAGTGATGCTGTTTCACATTATGTCTCTGGAATCTGGACAATGTCACCTTCCTCTAGCATCTGAAGTTGGTGTTGCGTCATCTCTCCTCTAAGGACATATTTGTGCAATGTCAAAATTTTGACGGCATCTCTTTGCATCCTCAAAGTCTTGATGGGAGCTTCTTGAAACTTCAAGGTTTTGTTGGCATCTCCTTGCATCTTCAAAGTCTTGTTGGCATCTCTAAAATCTTGATGTCTGGCAATAATACTATGTTTGAACTTTGTCGCCTCTAAAAATTGGCGCTAATGCAACTTTAAAGGCCAATGATGGTGCGACTTCATAGCAAATGCAAGTGTTGACGTAACTTCATTGCAAAGATGAAGTGTTGACGTAGCTTCTTCGCAAAAATGAATGTTGACATGGCTTCAGTGCAAATGATGGTGTGACTTCATAGCAGATGAAGTGTTGACACGATGTCATGTCAAAAACGAATATTAGCATGGCTTCAGTGCAAATAAAGTGTTGACGTGGCTCCATGACAAAGATAAGTGGTGACGTGACTTCGATGCAGAGGAAAATATGGATGCAGCTTTGATGCAAATGCAAACTTTGTGCAGCTTCATGATAAGAACAATTGGAGTGGTTGGACTGCAAAAATAAGTGCCAGTAAAGACTAGTGCTAGTATTGTTTCGTTGCCAACACCAGGGCCAATACTACTTCAAAGACAAGTACTGGCGATAGCATTGTTGCGCAGTTGAATATCCTTATAGAAATGTCATTACAAAGACGAGTACCACTAAAAGATTGTTGTTGCAGAAAAAAAAAAAAAAATGTAATAACATGAAGGTATACGTCACTGCAAAAACGTTGCTATCAATGAAATACAAAGCCAGCAAATGAAGGCAAACGCTTCCTTGAGAAAGTCAGTGTAAAGTTTGATGTCAAAACCCAAAAGATCAAGAAAACTGTGCTGCAAAACAAAAACAAGCAACAAAAAATTTGTCAGAGAAAAAGTTCTCATAGCATGCAAAAAAAAAAAAAAAAAAAAAAAAAAAAAAAAAAAAAAATCTCAATCAAGCAGGAGAAGAAAACTGAACCTGATGAAGAAAGGCAATAGCATGCCTTTATATAGAGAATTTCTGCAAAACTAGCAGACAAGAGAAATGAAGAAAGTCAGCAAACCATTAAATGGTTCCACCAACAGGCCAGTGGAAAAAACTATATTCACATATCAGAAATGCGAAAACAATTGGAGCTCAAAGTGAGGTTTTGCACATTCACAACACTCAAAGTCAAAAAAGTCTGCACCAAATTTTGAAATAAAAAAAATAGAATACATTCAACAAGGTAGAAAATGGTGGCTCACCACCCACCTTCTGACTATCACGTCTAAACACACGGGCACCACCTTGTCAATACGGCTACAGTCAAAGTAGATTAAAATGGCAAAAAAATCAACAATACTTGCCGTTTTCTCTTCTGGATTTTTAGCAACTTCTGACAAGATTTCACAAAAATCAACCCACCGAAATCTTCTAAAGACTTCAAGCTTCAGAGCCCAGAAAAATCATCCACGGTGGAGCCACAACGAGCTGCCACGCGCAGCCACAAAATCCCAACGTCCACTAGATTTCTTAATCAAATTTGTGCAAATCTGAGGAATATTTTACAAAACCAACATCACCACTAGACTCATCGGCCTTCGATCTACAAAACCCAGAAAGATCGTTGCCAATGGAGCCACCACGCGCTACCACGCGCCGCCAAAGCCTCGCGATGATGATACGGCTTAGTCCCTCAAAACGGTGCAAATCTGTTCACAAATGCATAAAACTGAACCTACAGGAGTCTTCTACGGCCTTAGATCGACAAAACCTGAAAATTTCAGGCCCAGAAATAACTCCACGCGCCGCCACGCGCCGCCAGAAGGTCCAGTGATGGCTGCCCTCAGTAACACGCGCTCTCACGCGCCACTCTCAGCTTTTTCACGCGCTTCACGCGCCGGCTGGTAGTCACGCGCTTCACGCGCCTCAAGCGCTGACACGCGCGCTCAGGACTATGACGTCATGGATGACGTCATCTTCCACGGCTTGACCCGGTTGACCAAACCGACCCGGTTTGACCCGCTCATCCTGACCCGGTCCGAACCGCCTGAAAAAAAAAAAAAAAAAAAAAAAAAAAAAAAAGGGGGGGGGCTTTGACCAAGTGGAACTTTGACCTTGACCAAAAAGTCAAAATTTTCAAGACGGACCTGTCCCACTCAGTTTTTCGAGTACATTCCGTTTTTAGGATCCGTTTCTTCATTCAAGACTCGAAAATCGTGCAAACAGTCCAATTTCCAAAAATTTGACTTTTGCACAAATCTTGACCAAAAGTCAAAATTTTCAAGACGGACCTGTCCCACTCAGTTTTTCGAGTACATTCCGTTTTTAGGATCCGTTTCTTCATTCAGGACTCGGAAATCGTGCAAACAGTCCAATTTCCAAAAGATTGACTTTTGCACAAATCTTGACCAAAAGTCAGAATTTTCAAGAAGGGCCTGTCTTGTCCAATTTTTCGCGTAGATTCCGATTTTGGGGTCTATTTCTTCATTTGAGAATCTAAAATTGCTCAAATGGTGTGATTCTGCAACTGTTGGCTTTAATGTGAACTATGACCGAGAATCATGATGACCGAGCAAGGCTTGTCCTATTCAGATTTCCGCAAAGATTCTGATTTTGAAATTCACTTATTTGCTTTGGACTTAGTAACCACTAATCTGACCCACTTCTCCGAAGTACTAGCAATGTACAAAACTTAAGCTCCCAAAATCAAAATTGGAGATTCATCCATTTGGTCAGGATTCCCTCAAGATTATCCTCTATACTTCATCAAGATAGACGAACTGTCACAAGCATGTCCTAAACTGGGAATTACTTCGGGTCACCAATTCAACCACTCCCGTTCGGTGCCTACCAGTCTCCAACCTACCATTCCCATTCGGTGCCTACCATTCTCATCCGCCGTTCTCACCGAAAATTCCTCATCCACCAAAAATTTTTTTCATCCGCCATTCTCAACTACCTATCTACCATTCTTCATCTCTTCGCTATAAATAGAGGGTTCAGATTAATTGAAACTCATCAAGAAAAAAAAAAACACTGAATCATGAAATGAAGATTCGCTTCTTTCAAATTTTCAAACCCTCATTCTCACAGCCATTTCTCGTTATAGCCTCATCATTCTCAACACCGAGCAACCAACATTGCTTCATAATCAGTTTGAAATTAACCCTCTCATGGCTCAGTAGAAATCCTCTTCACAACATCATTGTAGTTTTGAGATCCAAACAAATTTTGTTTCTCCCCTTAACAACCACATTTGTTCATAAAATTATTCATAACAAGGCCTGCATCGACCTTCCATGCTTCCTCGGATTTGTTTGACCAGGGCATCTAAGTCCAGCAGAGACACTTGTTCCTAAACTCATGGCTCTCGTAGTCTCTCTCCAATTGCCTGGTCTTCCAGCAGAAGCAGTGGTTCGGAACAAACAGCAACTTGGCTGGTTTCTAAGACCAGAATCACAAGTTAGCTCCATCTTTCATTTTTCTGTGCTTTTCCAACAAGCGACAACAGATGAAGATGGTAAAAAGTGTTGGGGTATCCTACAGATTGTCTTTTATCCAACACTTACGATGACCAGCAAGGTACCAGCTCATCAGAGATCAACCTTTGGGGCCGGTAAATGGTCACCAAAGCCTTGTTCCATGTCCCCACCAGTGTGGGACCCAAAGATCATCGTTGCTGGTACCGCAGAACCCACTTTTCTGAAATTACTCCAACTTAAATTCTGCTTGAAGTATTTCAGAAAGTACTCTTCTGAAATTACTTCAACTTAACGTCCGTTGGCATGGTCCCATCACACATGCACATTCGATGACTTGCCGCCGGACCTCACCCAGCATGCAGTCGGTCCCATATCCCAAGGTGTACTCCCTAGGAGCATCTGCACTAGAGAGTCCTCAACATACAGGACCAGCACCATGGAGTTGTGTGTTTCACCCATTCACTTAGCTTCATCCCCGTCTTCTTCACCACCCAGCATACAGTCGGTCCCATATCTCAAGGTGTACTCCCCAAAAACACCTACTCCTTGACGTACAAGGTCAGCTCCATGGTTTTGAATGTTTCACACAGTCACCATCTCCTTTTCATCTTCATCGTCTTGTTCTTTTCACAATCTCCCCCAACCCAAAATCTTATACTTGTGAAATTACTTCAACTTAACCTAAGTGATACAATTACACACGCACATTCGACCACTTTTCCACATGTCCTCGCCGTAATCCAAAATAGACTCCTTCGAGATAACTTCACCAGGAGTTCTTAAAAACGCGAGGCCGGCCCCCTAGCTCTGCATGCTGTACCCAGCCAACATCCTCGCCTCTTCCCCATCTTCTACACCCTGTGATCGCCACCAACGATCCAAAATACTCTTCTGAAATTACCTCAGCTTAACCTCTGTTGAAATGATTCAATTTTGCAAGCATATCCAACTCCTTGCAAATAATTTTCAGCCTCACCAACCACTCCAAGTACCATGGAACACTCTTGTGCAATTACTTCGACTTAACCTCTGTTGAGAAGGCTCGGTCACGCAAGTGCATTCAAATACAGGCAGACCCCTTTTCGGTTTCATCAAAGCCTTACATCTGGGTGGGTTTACTATTCAGAAATTACCTCATCCTGTTGAAAGCTTCACCACCTTCAGGTACTTCACTTAAAAAGTCAAATGTAAAAATTTGTTTTCGAAACTCATTCCCGCACCACACTCCGAAACTGTGTGCATGAACGAGTCTCGAAGGGGCATTTGTAGAGAGGGAAAATTCCCGACCTATCACAAGCTGACACGTCATGCTATCAAGTCCACAAAATACAGTTAATTATAAAGTATCACGCATGGCAACTAGGTTTTGTTATCAATACTCAGAAACCAATAGAAATTTGCCAAGTGTCATTGAAATAAACCAATCACACATCAGCACGTGTAAGCGATGACACAAGCAATCCAGCACGTGTAAGCGATGACACAAGCAGTCCAGCACGTGTAAGCGATGACACAAGCAGACTAATCAGGCTGTGACATGTGTCACCAATCAGACTCCGCCACGTGTCGCTCACCTACCTCTAAACTCCTATAAATAGAAGCCTTCCCAAGACATCAAAAGGAGGAGATCAGAGGCCAAGACATCTTAAGAGGAAGAGGAAGCCATCTAGAGCATAAGCAGCATCAAAGAAGATTCAGAAGTATTGAAGCTCTGCTGGAATCAAGCCCTGAAGCCTCCAGGAACTTCAAGAACTTCAAACTCAAATGCAAGGAACATTCAAAGCAGAATCATCTAAACTACCTGCCTAGATCTTCAAGTTCACTGGAATCAAGCTCAAAAGCCTCCAGAAACCTCAACAAACCACAAATCAGTAAAGCTCTACGGATTCAAGCCTCTAAAGCCCCGAAGAACTCCTACCACAAACATTCAAATACGAAGAATATTCAAAGAGGAATCATCCAAATCATATTCCTAGATCTTCAAATTCACTGGACTCAAGCTCAAAAGCCTCCAGAAACCTCAACAAACCATAAATCAACGAAGCTCTACGGATTCAAGCCTCTAAAGCACCGAAGAACTTCCATCATAAACCTTCGAAGACGAAGAACACACGAAGAACACGAAGAACACGAAGAACATGAAGAACAAATGATTTCTAAACAAGCTCATAGCCAGAGATTCCTTGTAATTCTGTTTCAAAGATCTTCGATCCATGCTTCAGCCAAATTGAAGTATATTTGGTGTTCGAATCAAAATCACACCACCGCAATTCTAATCAACAAATCTTTCAAGGAGATCGAATCAGAGGATCACTCTTTTGTAATCACAGAGAATTGTACCACACATTCATTAATACAAATTCGCATTTGTGAAACTATTTTACTCGTTTGATTTATTTCGAACCGAGAAATTTAGTCGTCCACACACCCCAAACTCCCATAAATGCAGAAAAAATATTTTTTCAAAAATCAATTTCCTTCTAACCAAACACAGCATTATAATGGATATTTTTATAGTTTAAGTGTTAAAATGTTTTATTGTTGAGTAAGAAATTTAAAATTTAATTATGTCTAAAAAAATTAGTGTTTTAACGTTATAGTATAGAACAATCGTCATGGAATGCTGTAAATCTAAATTCTACCGAATTTATATAAAGATGAATTAAGAGTCATACTGATTAGTATTAATGCAGATAAAATAAATATAAATTCAAAAAAGTTCAGTACCATTTTCAATTCTTCCCCGTACATAACCTTTTTGAACAAATATCAAGAAATTTGCTCTAGCAAATTTTCAATTTAAGCATGTTTGACTAAAGAAATAAGACCTTTGACTGTCCATGTCGTTATCAAATTCTAACGTAATGAATGGACAATTAAGCTTTACCAACCTTGAAGGAGACTCTTTAAGTAGTTTTGTGCAGGTCATTCCTTTATTCCCGGGTACTCTCTTTCTCTCTGTATGTGTGTTTGTGTGGTCAAGCTATAGGCATCCGCATTTCAAAGTATTCTCAGTGTGTACGAGCCAGCTTGCTTGTGTGTTTATAGTGTAAAGAGCAAAGCTTAGTCTTTGATCAAATCCGTAGATAAAAATCAATTATGGGAGATGTTCTGACTGAAGAACAGATTGCTGAGTTTCAAGAAGCTTTTTGTCTCTTCGACAAGGATGGAGATGGTATGCCTTCTCTCTCTCTCTCTCTCTCTCTCTCTAGATTTTCATGGCACCAGTGGGCTTTGAACCCAGCTGATGTTTTCCTTCTAGGAAATATGATCTTATTACTTCAGTTTTATGCTTTTTGTTTTAGTTTCTTGAGAAGTAATAGTCTGGGGTCTCTTAATAAAAACTAAACATTAGCACTAGAGCACAAGATTAAAGGATGATTATATAATAGGTGTTTTTATTTTTTTATTTTATTCATCTTTTTCTTTTTGGGCTGATTTGGGTGTCCAGATTTGACCAAGTAATTATTCCTTCAAGTGTGTATAATCCCCCGTATCATACACATTAGATAATAGTATTTTTTTAATTATATAGTGGCAAAAATTGAGCATGTTAGAATTATTATTAATTTAAAAATATATATATATATATATATATATTTATAAACTTGATGTAGTTGGGGATTAAAAGTTTCCAACTATTAATTTTTCCGGCTGTTTCTTTGAGTTGTTAATTTGTCTTACTATGGATATGGCATGTGTGTGTAACTGTAAATAGAATCAAGAGAATTTGACCAAGAACTACACCTGGCCTAATTCAAATGTTGCCTAATATGTTAACTCTTTTGACACAATTACTCCCTTTATTGTTGTTGTAGCTTGTAGGTCATTAACTTCCGTCATTTAAAAGAAAACTTAAGAAAAAGGTCGAAAGAAAACAGAGTTTATGTATATTCTTAAAACTTTGAAGAAAGAAAACAGAGTTTATGTATCTTTTCTCATACTATATACTCTATTCATGAAACGGTAGGCTGCATCACCATTGAAGAATTGGCCATTGCAATCAGATCATTGGATCAAAATCCTACAGAGGAAGAATTGAAAAGCATGATCAATGAAGTGGATGTTGATGGTAATGGAACCATAGAATTTGGGGAGTTCTTGAATCTCATGGCAAGAAAATTGAAGGTAAAGTACCAAAGAAAAATCACTCAACAACATTTTAATCTTTCCAAACATCTTTTTCCCAGTCTTGTGTTCCTTTCTTTCAATTAAAAAAGAAAAGAAAAGGACTGATGGAAACTGTACGTTTTATTTATTTATTTTTGTTTTGTAATTACAGGAAAATGAAGCAGAAGAAGAATTGAAAGAAGCCTTTAAAGTGTTTGACAAGGACCAAGATGGTTACATATCACCAACTGAGGTTGAATACTTTGCCCCCATTATCTTCCTTTACCATGTCTAAAAATCTCAATGTCAAATTTTCAACAAAAAAAAAAAAAAGGAATTCAAAATGTCACTATCACCTAACGATCGAGGCCATGCATGCATTCATAAGTTTATGCTTCTCATTCAATTATTTTCTTCCTACACTAAAAATGACAATAATTTTTATTTCCCTTTTTGAGATTTTATTAATGAATCTATCAAACAAGACAAGAAAAGATAGCGTTTTAATTTAACAATGTTGTGACAAAAAATTCAATTCGAGATTTCTAAAATAAACTTATGGAAATAAAAATTTGAATTTTTTATTATTATATCTAAAAGCTCTTTCTGTTCATTCAAAATTCAAAATCAAATATCATAATGATTTATTGGAAATAATATTACATTGGAGCTTCTCACCTAAATTTGTGTTATCATATAAATTTTGTTTGAAGATTCAACCAAAGTGATTGCTCCACCAAATAAAAATGGTATTTAATTTATTTATCATTGCAAAGAATATTAGTCGTAGTAGTGGACATGACACATGATTTGTCTTCTTATTCTTGTAGTGCTCCTATTGACATTTTCTTTTTCCGCATGTAATTGCAGTTGAGGCATGTAATGATGAATCTAGGAGAAAGATTGACAGATGAAGAGGTGGAGCAAATGATCAAAGAAGCTGATTTGGACGGCGATGGTCTAGTTAATTATGAGGAATTTGTTAGAATGATGTTAGCCGCTTGATTATATGTGCATCTCCAGTTTGAGTTTTTTTTTTAATTATTTTTTTTATTATTAATATCTTCGACTTATTTTGTAAGTAAATTGAACAAATTAATAAAAATATACAGAATATCTCTACATGTCTTATTGTATTGAATGATAATGGGATGCATGTGTAACTATACGCTCAAAAGAATACTTAAATGATCGAAGAGTTCTAGTCATCACCAACATTGGATTTTGATAGATGGCCAGGAAATATATATGGAATTATTTTAGATACCAAAGTGAATTATTTTAAATGAATCTCTCTTTTTCATTATGTTATATATGTAAATATAGTGTAAACAATATAGGATAAATCATACTCTAGTTTTAAATACACCAAGTTCATAGTTTGATTTCAACTAATTGGCACTAGAGGCTTACAGCTCACTCAATTTGACTCATTAATTTTCCTTATTGTCCCTAGAAAAAATATCACTAGATTGTAAATTACCCTCCAATTGATTTGGCCTATTGCAGGATTCTTCCTAGCATAAATTATCTTCAAAATGTTAATTCTCCTGTTAAAATAAGATTTTCTTTTGAAAGCAAGAGGGCAACTTTATCAAGAACAAAGAACAAAACAGTTCATCCTCACATGCTACATTCTCTACCTCATGTACATGCAGCAATATTTTCTACTCCAAAATCTCGAACTTATATTTTCTATCCCATGCACATGTTATATCATTTCAAAATATTATAAACAAATGGGTAAACTGTAAATTACACTCTAAAGTTTAAGAGTGTTTGGATTTTAGACTATGAAGTTTTAAAATTTGGACTTTACACCCTAAATTTTAGGGGTGTTTGGATTTTATTCTCTAATGTTTGAGATTATTTGGATTTTACACCCTAAAGTTTCAGAATTTGGGATGTAAAATCCAAACACCCTCAAATTTTAAGAAGTAAAATCTAAATTCTAAAACGTTATGGTCTAAAATCCATATGCTCTTAAACTTTATAGGGCAAAATCTAAATTCTAAAAGGCAATTTGCAATTTACCCAAAAAAAAAAAAAACAATGATAAAGGTAATTAATATTTTCAAATTTTTTTTTTTGAACTCAAAGGCAATCTCATTCATTCATAATATTGCAGTTATCAAAATACTTGGTTTCAGTAGTGGGGGATTTTCTTCCAACCACACTATTTCCCCATCTATTTGTCTAGCAAATTTAGCTAATGAATGTGCCACTGAATTGGCACCCCTCTTAACACATAAAACAGAAAAAACTCTAAGCTCCCTTCCCATACATTTAATATCTTTATACACGTCCCAACCTATCTCTATCAGACTTTGGACCGAAAATTGACTTCATGAATTTACAATTATCCCCCTCTAAAATAATCTCCCTAAACCCAGCTTCTAAAGCAAACTCCACAGCTCGCCTACAGGCTAGCGCCTCAGCTTCCTCGCTGTCCTGTACCTGAGGGCCTTTCCCCACCATCGCCGCCATAACCTCACCACTCTCATTCTGAATCACTGCACCAAAGCCTGAAACCTTCATCCCTTTGAAACATAAGATTTGGTACAAAGGAATGTGAAATCATAGAAAACATGTATATTTGTTCCTTTAAGAACTTGGTCACATCATATTATTTTGTATTAAGCACTACCAGTACCAGCATTAACAACTATAGAACGCTATCAAAAAAAAAAAAAAAAAAAAAACTCTAAAATTAGAGCAATTGCATCAGTGGGCCTAAAATACAAAATGTACAAAAATTTACACAATATAGCATAAAGTAGACCTAGATCAGTGCTTGCATACTTTTGCATATATCCAAACTTGCTATACTAATTGTGCATATATGTTATAAAAACTTATTTCACTCTTTTTTTTTCTCTCTCCTCTAACCTGAGCAACGCCTCTTCGGTCCTCTCCTTGTTTTATTACGTCTCTGCTTTTGTCATTGTGTTCTGGGTGAAGCAGGGTCACTGACTAAAAATGTGCATTTCAATTGCTACTAAAATCTGGTACTAACACTTCTAATAAAAGTATGAGATAACTGGTGAGCTTGTTGACCTTATGGGCAAGTTTAATACTTGATTTTCCTTCATAAAAATCTTATAGACAATGAAGAAAAGTAGAAAACCGTTATGTTACATCTGCAAAATTAGAGAGCAAATGGGTGTCCATGCTCTTTTTAAAACATGGGAATGTTTTTTTATTGCAATCATATTGCCTTAGTGGAATCTGCAACTAGTGGAAACAGATTTGATACATGAGGTTGGTTTTGTTTCTTAAGGATTGACAGATAACAAAAATTTGCTATCTTCCTTCATTTCTCTGTTCATGCCTTCATGCTTCGAAGACAGATCACAAAGAAGAGGATGAGAATCATGTTGTAAAATAGCAGAAGCTCAAAAATATCAAAATTGATTATGAAAATATTTTAGGCTTAAAAAAAATCTTCAAACAAATAATAAGAATGGAGAAAATTTATTCAAAAGAAAATAGACACAAAACACTAAGATTTACGTGGTTTGACAATAGTCTACATTCACGGGCAGTGATGAACAAATTTCACTATATCAAATTTGAGATAATACAAATTAGTGTAAAGACACTCTCACAAACTCAAATCCCAAGTACACCCAAATAGCTCTCACAAATACAAAATACCAAATGCAAATTGTGTACAAACCAAAGAGAAAGCTAAAAATCAAATACAAAAGTTGCAATACACTTAGAGAGAGCAAATCACCAAACCACTGAATCAGAACCAAGCGGTAAGAAACCCCTCTCACTATTCCAAATTGCAACTCACAAATATCAAAGAACCAAAACAAGAGAGAGCCTTTTTTTCTCACACCCACTCTTTCTCTCTCTCTCTCTAATTTTTCGTAGTAGCACTATGCTTATATAGGAAACTTGAGTCAGCTAGCATATCCAAAACTAAGAAGGACTAGACTTCTTTTTCACCCACAAAATGAGAATCACTCCTATTCCAAATAGAACTCAAAATCAAGTGGTAGACAAGACTTAATAAAGCTTGATAACTTCAAATAATAGTAATCCAAAAGGAATGAAATTTCTTTCTTATCCAAATCCAATAAGGAGTCAAACTCCTAATTCAAGCCATATTCTACAAATCTCCACCTTGGCCTTAATTCCATCAAGCCTCACAAACGAAATTTGTAGACCACCAATACAAATCCTTAACAAGTCCCCATCTTGACAAGACATCTCTCAAGCTACAATTGCAAAAGCACTAAATCAAATTTAGAGCCTAACTTGAACAAAGTGCAAATTATTCAAAAAAAAAAAAAAAAAAAACTTCCAAATGTGCCAATGGACGTCAAATGCACCCAAAGATGGTGCCAAATCCAAAAAAAAAAAAAAAAAAAAAAGAAAAAAAAAAAGAAAAAAAAGAAAAGAAAAATCCTAACAAGTGCATATCACCACAAATGAAACTTCTCCGTCGCATCCAACAAAGCCCCTATAGGCTAATTCAAATTGCAAATACCAAACAAGTCCAAGCAGCAAAGGCTTAATCACCATGTCACCACCAAAAATAACATCATGATTCCTACCTCCAAAAGAAGTAACCTTAATAGGCCCCCATACATGTACATAGTCAAGCATACTCCTAGTATGATGAACTACTATACTAAACTTGACCTTATTTTGCTTCTCCAAAGCACAAGGCTCACAAACTTCAAATTTGCAGTTCTTGGTGCTCTCAAACAATGTATTGTCATTGGCGTCCTCCAAATGTCTAATAGTATCTGAAGTAACCTCCCCAATCGCTACTCCACCTACAACAGTACTCCCTTTAAGGAAATACATTTTCCTACGACGTGTGGGCATCATCACTACCAGAGCACCATGTAGTACCTTAAGAGTTCTATTCTCTATAGCAATCTTGAAACCCTTGGATTCTAATAAACCAACTGAGAATAGGTCCCTCACTTCCTCTTCAATTCAGGTACGTATTGAATCTCATTCAGAAAACAAACTGTTTCATCATGCAATCTCAACTTGATTTTACCTTTCCCCAAAATCTCACAGGTTTGATCATTACCCATGATGACTAAATCAAGTTCCGACTCTTCTAGATTGTAAAACCAATCCTTCTTCGAACACATATGGAAGGTGCAAGCTAAATCCAAAACCCATTCATTTGAATGGCAAACAAATGATGAACTAGTCCATGCAAAATCAAAATCCTCATTACTATCATGTGCTACATCTGCATTAGAATCATTTTTGTCCTTGTTCTGCAACAAAGGACAATCTTTCTTTCAATTCCCCTATTTGCAACAATAGGCACACTCATATTTCTCAAGTTTCTTATCATTAGACATGCCCTTAACAATCAAACCTTAGTCATCGTGTCCCTTTGAGCTTGTTTATCTTTCTTACGATATTCATTATTAGTAAAAAAATTGGACACATCATCAAACTTAATCTCATCTTTTCCATACAAGGATGTAGTAATTAGATAATCATAAGCATCAAGCAATGAATTCAACAACAAGAGAGCTTTATCCTCACTACTAATATCAACTTCCAAATTTTGCAAATCAACAAGTATTTTAATGTAATCATTCAAGTGCTCAGATATAGAAATATCTGCACAATATTGGAAACGAAAGAGCTTCTTCTTCAAGTAAAGACGATTCTCCACACTCTTGGTCATATACTTGTCCTCCAATTTCTTCCAAAGCTCTTTAGCCTTCGTCTCCCTCATAACAAACTACTTTTGATTCTTAGCCAAACACAAATGAATGATACCAACCCTTGTTTGACATCCATTCAGGTTTGTCTTCCAAAGTAATATCCAACTCTTGTTGGACCATGTTAGGTTCTAAAGATTTAGAATTAAATATTTAGAATCATTATTGTATTGTGTTAGCAAACCGAGATCAAAACATGTCTAGTCTAAGTGTTTAGGCAATGCTTAAATAAGGATGTTTCAAGTTTTGAAGTCCAGCTGTTTACAGAAAAGAAAAGTGAGGTTCTGCCTTTCTTGATCGATCAAGAATTAGGCTCGATCGATCAAAAATTGCAGGCACAGTTTTTCTGTAGATTTTTAAACAAGCCCAAGCTCGTGAAAACATTTAGGGTTTTACTTAAACTTCTCCACATATAAAAGGAAAACCGTAGCCACGTTTTGTGAGAGCTTTTGAGAGACTTTGGAGGTGCTCTTGTGAGATCTAAAAGGTATTGAGCCTTTCTCTTTCAAAGTCACTACCGGAAATCATTCTTATACCATTAGAACTGGTAGATCCGAAGTTGCTGCAACAAGATCAATAATAGCTGATGTTTTAAACCTTCAAGGGTGGTCTTGGAGTCACAAACTGGAGAGTTTGTGTTGCTAAACCTTTGAGTGGGATCTCAAAGTCAAAAGCAAGGCGGTTGTGTTGGTGTAAATCCAAGAAGAGAAGGAGTCCATGAATTCGGAAATTGCACGTGGTCGTGTCAGTAAGTTACTGCATGAGGTAGCATTAGATTTAGGGTTAAATCTTTTGTAAAAACTTTGATTCTCTTATAATGGATTTGGTTTACCTTGATTATAACTAGATCAAATCCTCCCCAGCTTTTTACCTTGGAATGGTTAGTTTCATTGGTTTTCTTGGGTAATCAAATCGTAGTGTTATTTGTTTTTCTGCATTTTTACATGATATGATTAATTTGTGTTTAACCTAGACCTGAAAATTAATCTAAGTAATCACTTGGTTAATAAATTAGGTTAAAAAATTTGTCAAAGGGGTCTAAACAAACTTTCAGACCAAGACATCCATAACTTCGCATTGCCACATGCTAAAGTTATTCATTCCATCAAATTTTTGTAGTTCAAATTTGGCATTAGAAACCATCATCCTAATCGTTAAAGGTTTTGCAGAAGACTCTACCAAAGTTTTTCCAAAGGAATCCGCCAAAGATTTTGTAGAGCAATCACCTGACATCTTTCTCCCTAATAATCAGATTCACAAACCAAAATCTCCAAAAATCTTCGAAGAGAACAAATCCAAACGCCTAGGTATTGAACCTTGGCTTTGATACCAGTTTGTTATAAAATAGTGGAAGCTCAAAAATATCAAGATTGATTATCAAAATATTTTAGGCTTAAGAAAAATCTCCAAACAAATAATAGGAAAGAAGAAAATTAATCCAAAAGAAAAAAGACACAAAACACCAAGATTTACGTGGTTTGGCAATAGTCTACATCCACGGGCGACGACAAACAAATTTCACTACATCAAATTTGGGATAATACAAATTGGTGTAAATGCACTCTCACTAATTCAAATCCCAAATACACCCAAATAGTTCTCTCTGACAAACACAAAACCAAAGAACCAAAAGTTCACAAATACCAAATACCAAATGCGAATTGTGCATAAACCAAAGAGAGAGCCACAAATCAAATACAAAAGTTGCAATACACCAAGAAAGAGCAAATCACCAAACTGCTGAACCAAAACCAAGCGGTAACAAACCTCTCTCACTATTCCAAATTGTAACTCACAAAAATCAAAGAATCAAAACAAAAGAGAGCCTCTTTTTCTCACACCCACCACTCTCTCTCTCTATCTAATTTTTCGTAGCAACACTATGCTTATGTAGGAGACTTGAGTCGGCTAGCATATCCAAAACCAAGAAGGACTAGACTTCTTTTCCACGCACAAAATGATAACTTCAAACAATAGTAAATCAAAAGGAATAAAACTCCTTTCTTATTCAAATCCAATAAGGAGTCGAACTCCTAATTCAAGCCATATTCTACAAATCATTCCGTTCAATACTTGGACAACCACTAACCAAAAGGCAATTCATAATTTCATATTTTTTCAAAGAAAGAAGAAAAGTAATTCTCATTGCTACCAAAATTCAGACTAGCAGAAAAAGTTACATTCTTGTTCACTTAAATTTAATTGTTAAAACCACCTTTTTTTTTGCTGAAAACCCTAAAAAAATTGTGTAAAGGATATTACCCACAAAAATTTGTTTTTGTGACATATGGCTATTGAAAAGGAATGTAATTTGAAAATTTTATTCTGATATTAAACTTAGTGAATTTCAAATTACAATGAAGGCTCACATTAAATAAAAGTAGTACAACTTAGAAATTTAGAATACCAAATTCCTAACACTGGCGTTGTAGTTGCCATAGATACTCGACGAGCCACTATTCCAACAGTTCACCAATTGGTAATGGTAGTCCGATGGTTAGAGGCATCAATCTGCTGACAGTTACCAAAGCCACTATTTTTGCGGTTTGGCCACCGATGCTGGCGGTATGGTGGGTGGTGACACCGATTGGACGGCATTCGTCGGACCCACTATTTTAACAATCCACTAACATGGGTCACCACTAACATTACATTTTTACGTACCAATAATTATTTGGAATATACTTAAGCCATGTCATCAATTTGTAAAATTGTTATAAAATGGTTTTTTTTGTAGCATTACTCTTTTTAAAACTGTTATGTGCATATGAAAAGTTTGTATTTTTAGAAATATTTAATTTTAAAAAAATTATTGTATTACACCTAGTAATCATAGCTATTATAGCTCATATTGGGATGAATAATTTTTACTTAATTTAAGGAATAACTATTACCAATGGATAATTATTCATTGTAATCAATATAAAATCAAATAAAAAATTATTTATTCCACATAAATAAT
Source organism: Lithocarpus polystachyus (assembly GCA_033629205.1). Taxonomy (NCBI): domain Eukaryota; kingdom Viridiplantae; phylum Streptophyta; class Magnoliopsida; order Fagales; family Fagaceae; genus Lithocarpus; species Lithocarpus polystachyus. The sequence goes on along the minus strand of CM066164.1, from coordinate 31,331,931 downwards.
CATTCCATCACAAGATATATTACAGCATATGAAAATTTTAATTTTATTAGGAACTTGCCAAGATTATGCTGAAAATGTAACCCATTTTTCAATGAATCAATTCTTCTTTAAACACAAACATTTAATCCCAAAGTATCACCGAAGTGGACTGAAGGGATGACTAAAGTGGATAGAAATGGATCAAAGTGAATCAAAATGCTAGAATTGGTGAGTAGCAATAATAAATGTTGCACTTATGCTTTTGGATATTATTATATAGAAATTTTTGGTTGTAAAGTTAGAATAAATTAATTGTTATGACTATTTAAAAAAAAGTCCTAATTTGGTAAGAATGTGGTGTAATACCCATGTTTTACACCATTCAATAAGAGATTATCACGTCAACTTTTTACTTAAAACTCAATACATCCTACCACACATAATAATATCTCAATAAACTTATAGTTAAGTTGGATTTTCAAATGGGTATTAGAATTGATTGATTGTGGTTGTGCCTATTCTTTAATATGTAATGTGATAATGTGGCATGTTAAGATTGGAGGGGTAAAACTTGAGTTTTACACCACATCCTTATAGAATTTAGGCTCATCAAAAAAGTATTAATTCTTATGTATAGAATGTTTATGCGTTTGGAAAGAGAGATTTAAAAAAAAAAATTGTTATGTGTATATGGGAAGTTCTTATTTTTAGAAATATTTAATTTTTAAAATTATTGCACCTAGTATTAATAGCTATTACAGTTCTTAACTATTCCTTAATTTAAGGAGTAGATATTGCAAAGGAATAATTACTACTTTTAATAAATATACAAACAAATAACAAAATTGTTTTTCCTCATGAATAATAATTTCATTATAAGATCTATTACATCATACCAAACATACCCGAAGAGTATTGCTCATTTCCTTAAGTTATCTTTTGTGTTTTCCTTCATTTGAAATTTTTTTTTCCAAACGGTACTAATCTACTAAAAATATTTGATTGAATTACTAAAATTTGTCTTACAAATGGTTCATCCTCCATATCTCTTCAATTGCCTAAAGAGAAATGATATTTAACTAATAAGTAAATTCGTTACATATATTAAAAAAATACAAACCTTCAATAACATAAGAAATTTTAATTTTATTAAGAACCTACTATGATTATGTTGACAATGTGACATTATTGCCAATAAATTAACTCTTCTTTCTACAAAAACCTATCGTTCCAAACTATCACCAAAGTGGATTGAAGAGGATCGAAGGAGACCTAATTCGATCGAACTGGACCAAAGTGGACCAAAATGCTACGTTATTGTGATTAACAATTACACTTAAGCTTTTCGATATTATTATATAGCAATGTTCGGTTCTAAAGTTAGAATAAAATTAATTTTTATGCTTATAAAAAAATAATTTTTATGTATAGAAAGGTTCTTTTAAAAAAAAAATTTATGTGTATATGGAAAAAAGTTTGTATATTTAAAAATATTTAATTTTAAAAATTATTACACCTAGTCTATTACAGTCATTTTAAGGAGGTACAAGTATTTCTCAATTTTTAATTAATAGTTATTATTAAGGAATAATTATTCATTCTATATATGGGAAGTTTACACATTTGAAAAGAGATAAATTTTTTTAGACATTTTTTAGTTTTAAAACATTTATATGCATATGAAAATTTTGTATTTTTATAAATATTTAATTTTAAAATTTATTATACTATATATATATATATATATATATATATATATATATATACACACACACATATATAGCCTATGACATATTTTTAAAACAACCAAAGAGCCAGACAATGGGTACTCGAAGCCTTTATGATGTACCAATTGTATTTTGGTCCTTATTGACCTTGCTTGTTCACATGCTCATTTGTCTTGGAACAAATGGCTTTAGCCTTAAGCTCATCCCAAGATATTCCATTGATTTAGTGCTCTTCCCCAAAAATTTAAGTCACCATGAAAAACACACTAGAATAGTTGAACTTTCTAAAGCTCGAGCTCTTCATTTTCAATCCATGAATTTCACAAAGGCAACAATGCAAGGCATTAAAGCACTAGAACCGAAGATACTGTATCATCCCGAAAATTTATATGTAGCTCTAATGGACATTGGCACAACACCATACTTTGCACTATTGGTAGTGGATACCGGTTCCGATACTACATGTGTTCAAGGTGAAGGATGCATTAACTGTTTCCCCCTATGTGTTGGAAATTTCAAGTACAAAGAGTCCAGGACAAATAGTCCTGTATCTTGTGATGATCCCCTTTGTTTTCCTAGAATATGTGAAGATAACATATGTGTTTATGAGCTCAACTATGGTGATCGTAGTCACTCTAGGGGTTATCTTTCAACTGACACATTTAAATTCCCTACACATGAGGGGGGACATGTAAGCTATGAAAATGTAGTTTTTGGGGTTGGCTTAGACAATCAAAATATAGTATTTAGTACATTTAGGGACACTGAAAATACAATAGGTATAGGACGTGGATATCAATCAATCCTATGGCAACTAGAAGATGACACTGACCTACGTTTCTCATATTGCCTTTCTTATTGGACCGATAGACAAAATGCCCACACATATTTACGTTTTGGAAAAGATGCACAAATTAGAGGAACTGATCAAGAAATAGTACAAACAACACCATTAATACCCGATGTAAATAGGTACTATGTGCAAGTGTTGGGTATTAGCATGGAGGGAAAGAAGCTTCCAATAGATCCAATAGTGTTTCAATTGAGAAGTGATATTAGGGGTGGGTTTGCTATTGATACAGGATCCGCATACACTTTTCTTGTTCAGAATGCATATAACATTGTTAGAGATGAGATAGTTAGATACTTACAAGCATATAACTGGAATCCTAAGGTGCATTCAGAGCTACCTTTTGACCTTTGCTATGATGTCATCCCAACTGAAAATCAACAATTTCCGTCATTAACAATTCATTTTCTCGGAGCAAACCTTGAGCTTGGTAGTCATCGAGTCTTCCAATTATTTTACGATGATACTTTTTGCATGTTTATCTTGCCTACTTCTCAACAAGGGACGAATCTTCTAGGGGTATTTCAGCAAGCAAATTATCGATTCTTGTTTGATGTTGGAACACTTGAAATGAATTTTAACCAAGAGAAATGGGGCAAAATGGGCAAATGCCCTTTTTAGAGAAACTAAGCAGCGTTTTGCCCCAGTTTCCAAACTAATTAGGGAAATGCCCCTCTTTTGTAACTCGATATCAAAGACATCGAGTTTTATAAATAACTTGATTTTCTATTAATCGAGTTAAATTAAGCTCTCTTCCATGTTGGACCTTCCAGCGTGGCATTTTCCTTTTTGAATCTCTAAATAACTCGATTAATATAAAATCGAGTTATATAACCGAGTATCTTTATATCGAGTTATGCGCTTGGTATACACTGTCTTTTCGTCAGGCGTACGGTTCTGTCTATTAACATAACTCGAATATGTAAAAATCGAGTTATGGACCATAATCGAAGCTTTAAAAATCGAGTTACTGGTTTATAACACCATTACATATCCTCGCTTTCAAAGTGTCTTGCTTTAACTGATTTCTTTGCTTGAACTGATTTCCAATCTGCTCCACAAATCCACAGCTGCTTCTAGACTCAACTGAAATTTGTATCTCCTCAGGTAAAAAACTCACACCAAAATTTTAGGACATTGGTATGTTCATTTGATACTGTACTGATCTTTTTTTTTTTTTGGTTGAATGAGTGTAAAGTAAGTACATTGGTGTGGTTTTGGTTGTTTGTTGTAGTAAACGTTAGTCACAAGAATTTTAGGGCAATGGTATGTTCATTTGATATTGTATTTTTTTATTTTTATTTTTGGTTGAATGAGTGTGAAGTAAGTACATTGGTGTGGTTTTGGTTGTTTGTTGCAGTAAACGTTGGTTATAAGAGAGCGAAATGTTTACTATAAGAGAACGAAATGTTTGTTGCAGTAAACGTTGGTATTGCACATAATTAGCATTAGTCATAATCATATAGGGGCGTGTACATAATTATCATTATTCATTGGCACACCACATTAACAACAACATTTTGTATTGCACACAATGTGTAGATATTAACAACAACGTCTAATGTTTATGGTAAAATGTTAGTGTTAGTATTTCATTTTTAGCATGTAATAGTACATAAATTTATGAATGTCTTTGTCGTGTACCATCTTATGCATAATTACATTATTTTCCAACAGTTGATGCACACTGTGAACTTGATTATTTGATGTTATTGTATTTAGCGTCAATGTCTGGTTCTGGCAATCCACAACTCTACAGGCCTCATGATGTGTTCACTGCTATGGGTCGTTGTTGGGTATTGGAAGATGAGTTCATCTATCCAATCAATCCGAATCTGCGAAATAGTGCTTACGTTCACAATACCATGAGACAGGAGTGGGCTTGGTTATTTCGCGAACAGAAAATGTTTTATGATGAGTTGGTTGGTTTTAAGTTGCCAGTGCCTCGGCGACTCGCATCACAGATGCCCAGAGACACGATTGACGAACTTCGTAAAGCATTAAATCGCATAAGAGAAGAAAATAATCGAATGAAGATATGTCTTAATCGATATCGGACCCAAGTCGAAATTCGAGAGTCAGTGGAGGGAGGGTGGTACGAGCACGCTCAGTTCATGCAAACACTTCTTGCTGATCCCATTTATCAGTCAGATGTGGAGATGTCAGATGAAGAGTAATTATGGCGGGGTGTAATTAGACTTTGTTGGAGAACTATTTTGCATAACTATGTTTTATATGTATGTGTGTCATTGGTGTTGCATTTGTACTACGTAAACCTTATTATTGATTGTGAGGAGTATGCATGTTATTTGTAATCTAGATTATTCTCACATAACGCATAAAAGTTAAATATTCCCACATACATTGTTTTTCAATAAGCACGTACGACATAACACAAAAAACTTAAAATAACTTACACGATGCCACCAATATGCATGCATTGCATATTAAACACTAACACTACAAACATTATTAACTTAACCCTTGACATAACACACACACCACATAGGCATTCACTCAAACAGGTAATCCTCGTAGTTGAGGACATTGTCAGGTTCCATCGAAGTGAGTTGCCTGTTGGCTGTGGTGGCTGCACAAAAAACTTAAATATTCTGACATAACACAAAAAACTTAAATATTCTGACACGATGCCACCAATATGCATGCATTGCATATTGAACACTAACGATACTAACATTATTAACTTAACCTGTAGACATAAGACACACACCATATAGGCATTCATTCTGACAGGTAGTCCTCGTAGTTGAGGACATTGTTACGTTCTACTGGAGTGAGTTGCCTATTCGTTGCAGTGGCCAACTCCTCCGCCAGTTGTAGCATGTGATACCTTGACCTACGGAGTATCATAAGATTGTTCTCTTTTTGTATTTTAGTCACTGCACGCTCATACTGGTGCATGTTTCGCCGTGGCAGTGTGAGCGAGCTACGGTCGACAAGAGGTGCTCCAAGTCGCACGAGATCATCCTGCAGAGCGTTGGATTCGTTCACGCGAAAGTCCCACTCCCGCCGTAGTCCGGCATAGTATTCCCTCTCGTCGGAATCTCTTTCCCTTCTATAGTCATCTGGAAAATGAGGTAGCATCCAATTGCGCATTGACATTGGAAAATGTGACTTTGGATTGGTATGTGTAGATGTTTTCCAAGGGTAGATGTAAATGGGACTTGAGTATGTGTAGTTGTTTTGCAACACAGATGTAAGTGGGACTTTATATAGGGGTTTTGCAAGGGCAAGTATTCACATGGATGTGATCATATGTAAGGATAAATATTCACGTGAATAAAGATGATATGACTGAAAAGTGTATTGTTCAGTGGCGAGGTGTTAAGGAGAACATGACTTGGTTGTACAGTGGCGTCTGTTGGTGCATGTGGTTTGCTGAGATAACTGTTTGATATGGCTATAGCTTGTGCTATAGCAATGGGCTGGTGATGTGTACTACAAAAGAGGTTACGTAGTTATTCCCGTGAAGACTATTCAGCATTCATGTGCTTCATATGACATGACTTGACGAGACATGCTGAGCTGTGTTAAATGTATCATAAACTTTTCAGGGATGCAGAGCATCCTTAAAAACGGTGCATTGCAAAAAGCTGCATATTTGTGTAGTAACGTGCATGTAGGTGATATGACTGGACATGGTTCAACAGTGCAAAGCTGTTGGGCAGCACATGCAGCACTGCGAACATCAGTGTAGCAATGGTGGACAGCTCACCCCTAAAATTGATGTGTAAATTTTTCAGGGATGCTTTGTGTATTCACATGAGTGTGGATGGGTACTTGTAGTTAGGGTTCAACAGTGTTGAGCTATCGACCGTAGCTACACTCATTGCTCCCTATGGTGGTATTTGGCAAGTGGGATTGAAGAAAGCTAATAACAACATTTGGTTTTGTAATGGTCCGCAGAATTTCATTCAATACTATTCTATCTGTTATGGTTATTTTGTAGTCTTCAGATATGAAGGAAATTCAAGCTTCCATGTTCTTATATTTGCTAAGAGTGGCACTGAGATTCAATATCCACCTAGCAAGAACTATAAATTGGAAGATCATCAGGTAGGAATAATAGACTTAGATGAAGATGATACAAACATATCTCCCTCAATGTACAAACCCACAAAGCATGAAGTTAGAGCAAATTTTGTTATGAAAAAATGGAATAGCATATAATGTTTGAGTAAGGAGAGAGCAATCCAAGTAGCCGAAAAGTTCAAGCCAAAAAATCCTTCTTTCATGGGTATCTCGCGGCCGCCTAATATGGTGAGCCTTTATACATAATGTGATCATGATGTTCTCTTAAGTATATGCTCTAATACTTTAGTTGTTTCTCCTTCTTGTGCAGTATGTACCTGTTGAATTTTCTACCACGTATATTATTGGGATGCAATTTGTCACACTTCAATGTCTTGTGCTATTATCGCCCATCAAAACCGGGTTATGTTCAGCAATGAGATTCGGGAAGGGATGGGTTGCATTTTCGAAAGATAATAATTTAGAAGACGGAGATGTCTATGTCTTTGAGGTGATCAAGAGGAAGCCTGTTGTGCTTAGTGTCTCAATATTTCACGTTGTTGACCATCAGAGTTCAGACTAGGATAACCTATTTAAATTTTTAACTAGTGATGTTTACGCTTATATTTAATTAGGGACTTTGATCACAGGTATGGTTTATATTTGATGGAAGTGGTTTTAATACTTTCCTCTGACCAGTTTGGTATGTCTTGTTGAAGATTATTCAGCATTCCTGTGCTTCATATGATGACTTGACGAGACAGTGTCAAGCTGTGTAAAATGTATCATAAAATTTGTAGGGATGCTCTGGATCTTTGAAAACGGTGCATTGCAAAAGGGCATATCTGTGTATTGACATGCGTGTAGGTGATATGACTGGACATCTTGTAAAACAATGCAAAGTTGTTGAGTAGCACATGTAGCACTGCGAGCATCAGTGTAGCAATGGTGGACAGCTCATCCCCCAACATTGATGCATAACCAATTCAGGGATGCTCTGCCTCCTGAAATAAAGGTGCATCGCAAAGGGTGGCACATCTGTGTATTCACGTGAGTGAGGATGGGTACTTGTGGTCAAGGTTCAACAGTGTTGAGCTGTTGAGCAGCACATGCAGAACTGCGAACATCAGTAATGCAATGGTGGAACTGCTCACCCCCAACCCACCCTGCTTACACTTTTGAGGGATCCTCTGCATCCTCGAAAACACTGCATTGCAAAAGGTTGAATACATGTGTATTCACGTGAGCATGGATGATATGACTGAACAAGGTTCAACAGTGCCGAGCTGTTGAGCAGCACATGCAGAACTATGAACTCGTCTTGGCTGAACAGTGCCGAGTTGTGTCAGCCTTCTCCAACCTCACTTGCCAAATCCTACTATTACGAGCAATGAGTGTAGCAACACTGGGTTTACATAAATATGCTCTTACAAACTTTTCAGGGAGTTTTTGCGGATATACGCTGTAGTTACATACTTCTCAAACCTCCCTTTTAAAATTACATGAAGAGAACTATGCTTCCAAGGTTTACATCAATGGGTTCCGATCATCACAATCGCAACGTTAGGGACAAATATGGATCAATGCTACAACAAACCAATAACTTGAATGAAACATTTTAAAGGCTGCTCAGGCTTTTAGGCATTTACCCTACTTCTAAGCAAACCAAATATTGTTGTGACAGTGTGTTGTGTGAGCCATATGGATTACTAGGTGAGTGAGTGGTTAGTCTGGTTTGGATGAGTCTTTATGTAATGTATCTATATAAAGTAATACACTATCAGAACTAAGATACACGGATACGTGTATATGAGTCCGCGACTAAAACAACTCATATAAATGAATTATTCGTATTATTAAATCATATGTGTGGTTGGTTTGCGTGGTTTGGATGAGTCTGTATGTATTGGATCTATTAAATTTTCCTACAAGTAATGTGCAATAAATCTAAGTTCTGATAGTCATTTCACTTCCTAAGGGTTTTTCTACATTACAAAGCAATGGATATTGTCCAACCTTCCGCACATGAATCGTATGTAGCAACAAAGAACAGCAGAGAAAAAATGAGAAACTGATGTCATATAAACTTAGCCAAAAGTAATGAACAGTTCATCTTTAGAGCTGCAAAAGTTAAACATACATAATCATCATTTGCCAGACATTAACAACAACGTCTAATGTTCGTAGGTAGAAATTTTTGGAAATCATCATTGCTTGAATCTGAGAAATCTGAAATATCTCTTTCATCATCTAATGCAGTAATTGCATTAATGGACTTGATGACTTGCTCTTGCGCCTTCCCCTTTAAATGCTTCCTAGCTTTTTGGATTGAGTGAAAACGGTCTAGTCGCCTTTGCATTTGATTGTTCTCTTGTTCAAGGCGAGCAAGTATGTTGGTAGGTTGATCTCTAGGTAACTCGGCTGAGCGTGCCTTAGGAACTCGTAACCCGTGCCATCGACAATACACCTCTAACTCACACCGCTTCTCGTAAAGGGTTGACCATAACGGTTCTGCTACTGTGAACTCTATTGTGGTGGTATCTGTACTTAGTTTTGTAGGTTTGCCAACCATGATGTGCCCAACGCTTCCAAGACTGTCGTACGTGTATATTGGCATATTAACGAAATCTCTCTTCTTCCCAACCCATTTCCCTCCATAGTGGTCTGTGTATGTATGTAGTTGTTGATCTGTTGGAACTTGTGATGATCCATTTGTTGAAGTAGATCCAAACTTTTTTCGCATTGTATGATTTGATGTTGAGGCATTGCGACTCATAGCTTAATGAACCTACGAAGATAGCGGGGTAGAAAGAATGTCATCGTTGTGGTGCATTTATAACCTCATTTCATGGTCCAAGCATTACAATTGACTATTGTAGGGTTTGTCATGTCAATACAGGCTGGAAAAACACTATATGAACAGGATTATTAATAATACTAATAATAGTAACATTGGGCATGAAAATAACCATCATACATGTTATTCACAAATTACTTGTAACTCATACCATGTTTTTCAAATTGCCACTAAAATAACAAAATCTTCAACTGCCTTAAAGCCACTTCATATAACTGTCATACAATTCTCGAAATATGCTACAGCAACAACGATGGCAATCATCAAGAGTCAGGCGGTGGAGAAGGTGGTAGAGGACGTCTATAGTCAGCTAAGTCCGCTCGCAGAGCTGCAACCTCGGCAAGAAGACCATCGAGAAGCTGCCCCTGGGCTGCCTGAGTTGTCATAATGGTCTCCATCATTGCACGAAAAGAGGGAGGAGGAGGGCTTGTATGTGCTGCAGCAGCAGTGTCAACATCTACCTCATCATCGCCATCCTCGGCAATAGTAGCTGTGGGATCCGCATGCATGTCCTCATTTGGAACATCTCCAGTAGTAGACCGTACTCGTGGTCTCTTGGATGAACCAACACTGGTTTCGACCAACTTCATTTGGGCACTTCGCTGTTTCAAAAATGTGGCTCCTATGGGGGCTTGGATGTGAACCAACTCTTGGGAAGGAAAGTTATTTAATCCTAAATATTTGAGGACCCTATGGATGAGAACCGGAAAAAACAAACCATGCCTCTTATACTTGCTCCTACGCACCTCCACTATGGTTTCAATGAAAAGGGAAGGAAAACAAATGGAACTATTGGTGACGAGGGCATAAAGAAAGAAACACCTGTCTACAGGGATTGTATGGATATGAGAGATAGGGAAAATGTTGTGACAAGCTATCCTAAAGAATATATAATTAAGCTCAGTCAACTCACTCGAGCTAATACTTCGGTCAGAACCTCGAGTGACTGATCGTCCACAAAGGACATCCATAACATCATCAATACAAGGAGACCTAGAGTATGGATACGTAGGTGTATCAATTATAGGTACATCAAGAGCTTTAGATACAAGATTCCGAGTTATTGTAAACGGCACACCACGTATGCACGATGCCACTCTGTGACCACCGAGATCCTTATGCACCGAGAGATTCGAATAAAATTCTCTAATCAAGTCAGCTGGAGGGGGTTGTATGTTTGTACACAGGGACAGCCAATGCCTACGCTGTAGATTCTCACGGATAGAAGGATGCAGTTCATGTAGATTGATTTGCCTTTCTCCCCAAATACACCTACGCTTAATCAAGGTTTCAAAGGTTTGCTCATTTTCGGGCGTGAGGAACCTTAATTGATCAAACACCATTTTAGGTTCGGATGCAGCTTTGGATTTTGCCCTCTTAGCCCTCTTTCGAGCCATAACTAACTGATGGTCAGTAAAGGAATCACGATGAGCTCATAAAAAAACAGAACAAACTGCTGCATTACGAAATCGAGATACACAGAACATTCATACTACCTAACCCATTGATATTTTCATATCCAAACAGATCATCTCATCACAATCTACATAGACAATGAAGTTTGAAGCAGAGAACAAAATTTGGAGAATAATGCACTAGCATGTGTAGAAAATTATCCATGCAACGTACTTCATATACAGTTTGCAACAACACAATGAAAAAACTTCATGATAAATTCACAGGTTGTGTAGTTGGTGGAATACTTGTAATGCATTTTGGTCCGACTCAATAATTTGAAGACAGAGCCGTAGACATTACTAAGCTTTAGTTGAACTCAAGCTTAGTAATACTATGCAAATTGTTAACATATTGAATTTTGTCAAAATGTTCAATAATGTCACACACCGATAGAAAGCATTCTAACAGCAATAATATTATGCAGGAAACATAATATTATGCATGTAGTAAGTTTCACCTATTTTGCCCAAAAAACATTAAATTGCACAATGTACAGTTCAGACATACAAATAGCATAAGGATGTTGAAAACATATATGGAGCCATTGGCAAGCTCATTTTGTGGAAGGAGACTAGTTGAAGCCAACCTACGACAATGACTAGACAAGTAACCTTAGTAACAACAAAGCATTTGACTAGACAAATTTCATCACAATCTACACAGACAATGAAGTTTGAAGCATGAATCAAAAATTGATGCTTAACATAGCACCACCAATGTGTAATTTTAAAGACAATAACAGTTAAAAGAGTCTTACTATGTCAAGCCTTAGAAGAATTTGTGCGAAAATTTGTCGATTCTAGCCAGATGCAGCGAGAGCAATCGAAGATGGAATTTCGGACAGCTGCAAATGCTGCAGAACTGGGGGAGAGCTTATAAAGGTGGGTAATCACATATCTCGATTTCCGAGTAACCGAGTTATCATAATACTCGATTCCAACTCTATCGAGTTATGTCCAGGCTACTCCGACAGACATTTGGACTGATCCTCATGCAGTCCAAATGGGACCTATGGGCCGTCCACATAACTCGATTATCTGAAAGCCGAGTAAAGGAACAAATCAATTACTAAGAAGTCGAGTTATGTTCACCGGGCCCCCGGTTTTGTGGACTGATCCACATGCAGTCCAAGAGCAATCCAAATGTCCAGAGGGTCCGGGATATCTACTGCCATAACTCGATTATTTAGAAATCGAGTTATGTTCAACGGCCCACCACGGCCAGCCCAGATATGTGGACTGATCCACATGCAGTCCAAGACCAATCCAAGTGTCCAGAGGGGTCCTACTCAAATCTCGATATATGAAGACTCGAGTTATAATTACTCATATCCAACGCCCAGCCCAGATATTTGGAATGATCCATATGCAGTCCAAGAGGAATTCAAGTCTGCAGAGGGGTTCTCTGAATAACTCGATTACAGTATACTCGAGTTATGTATCCAAGCTAAGTCCAGTTTGTCTTGCACTAGTGTCACTAATTTGGTTGATCTCGAGTTCTCTCAGCTTAATCTCTAAAACGTATACTAATTATTATATCTTTCAACTTAATAATAGCGTTTGTTGCTGTACTGAACGCTACTATGAAATCACTTTTACAACGTACCCAATGCACAGGGACGGAGCTACGACTTTAAGTTAAGGGAGGCGACTCTGCCCTCTAGCTCGGCAGCTTCTTAGCCACTGAGAGTTTGTTGTTTTTTGAGTTTTTGATGTGTGCGTCTGCTGGGTAAAGGCAAAATTATTCACAAATTACTTTTTAAAGAGCTAGTTGTTTGTTTCAGTAAATTTGGTTAATTGGACTTAATTTTTTTTAGCCTTTTTATTGGTGATTTTGTGTTGTTGCACAAATGTTTTTGGGCTAGTATATGTTGTTTTAAATTTTAGATCTATCAACTTTTTCAATGACCTTTAAACTGATGAAAGTGCTAGAGGTATATTGTTATGCTAGGAATATCATTGCAACCCCCCATCAATCATTTGGCACCAAGCACATTTAAACTCATTCATTAATCACTGTCCATACTCTTACTATGTCATGTAAAAGACAACAAAATCCTCAGTAATAGGAAAATCACAGAGACATAAACATATATATGTAAATACTTTAGATCGTCACAACTATGGGCATATTACAAAAAACAACCAAGTAAGAAGCTCCCATACAATCTACATTATATACTTTGGTCTTTAGAGTTTGTAACCACTTATAATTACTTGAAAATGTGGACTTTGAACACAACATCGTCCCCCATGATCAGCTCAAATACGCAAACATCTCCTACTTGCAAGCCATTTCCCCTCGCAAATGCAGACCAACCAGCAGATACGACACATGATGAATCCCCGCTTCGTTTATACACATATAACTTCACAGGCCATAATTGGTCCACAACCTGGAGCTTCACAGTGTGTATACTTCCTTTGGTGTAGTCCTTCGTAGGGCCTTTTGTCGGTAAGTAGCTGATAATGTCACGGGGTAAACTCTGTACAAATAAGTCATTGAATATATATTTCATATTAATGTTGAACCCACACTTCATTAAAGCAGTTATGATGCAATACAATTATTTGTTATGCTGATGGTTGACGGGCAGTTATGCAAATGCCAGTGATTTGATCATGTTATTCATCCATCTACTCTACATGAAGCATGTGATTTCCGTCTACCACCTAAGATGATACTATTTCATATCTAGGCGACACTGTTAAATATAGATGAAACTTCAATTCCCCTAAAAACACAAAGACCCAACTCATTACCAACAATACCTATACCCATCAACTATCTGCTACATGCTTCCTAATTGATCTATGAAAAATCAAAGTTATCATGCATTGAGGAAACCCAACAAAATACATTAATTTGGAAGCTTACCGCACGATCCTTGCCATTAACATATGACGGATGAATGATAACCGTGAAAAGGGGATTTTCTGATTTCAAAGCACTGGCTCTCACAAGATTTTCATCTACTCCACCATCTTTCTTAGGACATTGGTCATGTGATGGCCCACCATTCCTATTGCAAGCAGATTCCGGTCCAACATCATGACCTGATCCTGACATGACATTAAAATATGAAGTCATGCACATGAAATTAATAGTAAACAGGCTTACACAATCAACCAGTTAAAATTTGAAAATTATTGTGTAAGATTCACACCTGAACCCTCTCCCCTAGTAAAGCCGTCCATGATTTCAACAGAGTTATCATCACTGTCATTGTCTTCCATTCTACAAAGTTGGAGTTGGTCATGTAAATGATAGTCTATTTCTGTTGCAGTGGCATCAAATATTAGTACATGAAAGTGTGAATTGCCTTCATATCTGAAAACTAGCAAGTGCCCCAGGGTTAAAGCATGACAGCTTGCAAATTCGCACCAACCATTTTGAAACCAAACCTCCCCATCACGGTTTGTCAACTTCAGTTTCCATGTTGTACCATTTGGAAGTGTAAGAACGGCCATATCTGACAGTTCAACTCCATATTCGTGAATAAACTTCCTTGGAATCCGCTGTAAAACAAATCTCCATAACGTAAGTATAATATTATAAGTATAATACATTAGGTTCAAACATTAACTTTAAGCACATGTTTAACATGAGCAATAACATACATACATTACGGGTTATTATGTTTAACGACAATTAAATTCAATACATATGATGTGAACCAGGTAATCTGATGTACTACACAAAAATTGTATAACTAAAACCTAAAAATCTACGAATGTGGATATCATGCTTTAGCGAATAATGGAAAAGAGAAAAGGCTATCATGCTTGCATGACTGCACAGTTGGGATTTGGGATGGGAAGAATTTTTATGAGTGAGGTGTTGGAGGGGGCGCCAATCTTTTAATCTTCTGGGGGCGAACTCTTAACTCAAAATGATTCTACACATACATTACTATATACTTAGGGTATAATTGAAGATAGTAAAGTATAATTTTCCCTAATATTTGTTCAATTCATTTCAAACCATCCTATAGTAATTCGAGAACTATGATTTGCTTAAAATGCTCCTTCTAAGTGGAGGCGGAATCTCACACACAGCATGTGTGAGTCTCAGCATGCTGGGAGACCACTCACTCACACATGTAGTAAAAGAAATGTTTATATCTACTTTGGTAAAAACACCCTTTAGATGAAGTCTTCTATGTCTTCATCTGCATTCTACTTGCCTCCTTTGAATACAGTTGTACATGTTTCTCTCACATCCTCACATACTTCCAAGTTCACTACTCTACTATAGCAGCAATGAGATGGAAAAAAATGGGATAGTACTGTTTGTACTAGCTGTGAGGGTTTTCAGTTTTGTGTGACTGATTTGAGATGCGTTTTGTTTTGTTAATATTAACTAAACAATGAGGCTGGCAGCAATATCGACAAGGAAATTAAAGGGAAAGGCATGTAGCCAATTAACCATGAGAATGAAACACTACTGTAACCCACAGATGCTTTGCAATGGGCTAACATCTATTCTATTTGTAGAGAGTAGGTCATTGTCCACTGGATTAAGTACAAGTCTTTCAATAATTGCATTAGTCAGGGTTCTTTTATTCGAGGAGAAGTTTTACCTGTTAGACAAAATTTAAGTATTCTGAACAAATGGGGAGGGGGGGGGGGGGCGATTATAATTATCTGAGGGGCCCTATATCCTTTTGGCTTTTTGCTATATATGCTGTTCAGAAAATTTAAAAATTGGTTAAAGTGGCCATGGCACCCCCAAGGAGCAACATGGCTCTGCCCCTTATGTGTATGCTTCTAATTATTGTATCTACTATTTCCACTAATTTCCCAGTTCACATCTCTGTTTTCATTGCCTATTCGAATCCTATTCTCTTGAACTAAGTTCTTGACTTGTATTTTCCATCAAAGTGCAGGAATTCTTACCCAATTATAACTATACCCGACGCCACAAAAACACATCAAAATACGAGTTCATAATACTGCTCAATCATGTTCACAGATTTTCATCACTTTGGTCATCAACAAATGTAACTATTTTCAAGAATCACAACAAACATATATCAAGTGGACGCCGTTCATATAAAAGTATGATTGAGGAGACAAAAATATACCGAACTTGCTACAATACTTACAAGCTTTCCTTCTCGAAGAGTTTCTGGCAAAATAATCTTGAAAAAGTGGGGGGCCTTCGCCTTCAGATCAGGGGGACCATCCTTATTGTCTCTCCGCCATTGAGAAGTCATCGTTCTGCAAATCCTCACTTCGATTTTTTGAGCAAACTGTAAATAACTGTTGATGCTTCATACGTTCAGTACTAAAGAGTGTGTTTTACACATAATCCGATTAACGGAATATCGAGTTATGTGCTTTGTTCTCGTCAAAGGAATCCATGTTGTCTTCTAGAGAAGCTGAAAGGAATCCATGTTGGGCCGGATGGCTGACACGAGACCAGTTCACATCACTCGATGCCATATAAATCGGGTTTCGTGCACATTACCCGATTCAAAGGAAATCGAGTTACTCGTACTGGCCCCCCAACCGATCCCTAGATATTTTTGGACTGATCCAATTGCAGTCCAAGAGGAGTCCAAGGGACCAGGAGGTTCTTCCACGTAACCCGATTACTTATGCATCGAGTAAAGTGTACTGTAACTAACACGAGCCAGTTCACATAACTCGATTCCATATGTACCGGGTTATGTTCACATTAGCCGATTATGCGCAAATCGAGTTACTGTTTACTGGGCTCCCTCGCCCAGCGCAGATATTTTTGGACTGATCCAATTGCAGTCCAAGAGGAGTCCAAGGGACCAGGAGGTTCTTCCACGTAACTCGATTATTACTACATCGAGTAAAGTGTACTGTAACTAATACGAGCCAGTTCACATAACTCGATTCCATATGTCCCAGGTTACGTTCACATTAGTCGATTATAAGGAAATTGAGTTACTTTTTACTGGGCTCCCTCGCCCAGCCCAGATATTTGGATTGATCCAATTGCAGTCCAAGAGGAATCCAAGGGACCAGGAGGGTTTTCCACATAACCCGATTACTACTAACTCGAGTTATGTTCCTACTCCGGCCTAATGACTTCTAATTTGGATTGATCCATCTGCAGTCGAACAGGAATTAAACTGTCCAGAAGGGTCTTCTGCATAACTCGAATTATTGATAATCGAGTTACTCGTGCCAGTTCACATAACTCGATTCCTTATGTACCGGGTTACGTCCACATTAGCCCAGCGCAGATATTTTTGGACTGATCCAATTGCAGTCCAAGAGGAGTCCAAGGGACCAGGAGGTTCTTCCACGTAACTCGATTATTACTGCATCGAGTAAAGTGTACTGTAACTAACACGAGCCAGTTCACATAACTCGATTCCAAATGTACCGGGTTACGTTCACATTAGCCGATTATAGGTAAATCGAGTTACTTTTTACTGGGCTCCCTCGCCCAGCCCAGATATTGGACTGATCCAATTGCAGTCCAAGAGGAATCCAAGGGACCAGGAGGATGTTCCACATAACTCGAATTACTGGTAATCGAGTTATGTTCATCTGACGTTTGTCAAGTTGTATACAGCGAATTGGTGACCATTTCTTATTGCTCAAGACTCAGCAGTAGAAGCTGGAATGGATAACAAATTGTCTTCTCCATAATTGGGTAAATATTTTTCCTTTGGCTTATAAAAGTTGGTGGTGAGCATTTCTTGCGATTAGATGGTCAGTGGAGCATTTGGGTGAAAACTATGCTTTAAAGGTGTGAAAGATAGGTGAGTGAAGCATTTGAGCAATATTTACCTTTTGACAATAACAACGATGGTGGGATGGTTACAATGGGCAGATTGTAGTGGGTTTGGGAGCATTTCTTCTTGCGGAAATCTCTGTAGCTTGAAGATAGGGTATAATTTGGGAATATATTTCCTGCATGGAGTAACAGCTGCTGCAACACTGTTCACACCTAATCGTACAGCTCATTTGGGCTGTTTATTCATCATAAAAGTGGACCTGTTCACAATCAAACTATACACAACAACTCATCCATCTACTTCCAACCACTTCCGTAATCAAATCGTCTATACAACAATTTCGGACATGCATCAAACAACTCATGTCCTCGTTTCGAATACAGTTAGGGAAATCATCCATGTAAGTAAAGCTACACATTTAACGACTGTAGATGTACAAAAATAAAATGTCCAGCCCAGATATTTTGATACTTCACAATTGTAACTTCAAACTTGGAAATCCGTCGCCAACAATGGTTTTAGGCAGTCATGGTGTCTGCACATTTGACACCATGACTTTGTTCTCTTCAAAAGATGGCCGGTTCTCTGAGTATGACTGCCGGATTTCTTCATTCGTTCTGACAACTTCATCCATGGTACGTCTCAAGTCTGGCACCTTTGCCACACAGGACATGGCAACAGTATTGGAACTACAAACCTCCCTTTGCTGCAGGGCTGCCTCCTTTCTGAGGAGTAACCAGACCAAAAATTAGTATACAACCCACATTAATTAATAAATTGAATTGACAAGGCATTCAAGAACCCTTCAAGCTTGCCTGCTTAAATGCAAATGCATCTAAAGTTACACCTTCACCAAAAATTAGCAATCTAAAGCAAAACATATACAGTTAGGGAAATAAAGACCCGATGAATACCACCCCATTTCAATTTGGTATACAACATCATGTATACCACCCATTTCAATTCATATTGTTTAGACCTCTTGTAACAACACTAATTCACAACACTAATGAAGAATAGGGGATCTTGTTACCCCCTCATACCTCATTGACTTGTAATTGTTACCTGCTACGTACCACCATGGCTTGTTGATGCCACATTTTGAGTCGGACATCTACGACGGTTATGACCCTCTTGGCGACACAGCCCACACTTCAACTTTGGTCCATTCTCAATCCACAATGACGTTGGCAACTCCCTATCCTCGTCATCCATCTCATTGCGGATTCTCGTGGACTTCGGCCGACCTTTCTCTCGGATCAACCGTGGGTTTGGCATCACGATTCTCCTTTCTTCTGGCTCGGGCCATTCTAACCTATCTTTAAGTGGTTGGAATATCGGCTTGTAGCTGCGATACCATTCTTCGACGCAGTAGAAACGATCCATATACTCTGTGGCATCGTGGTTGTGCTTGGCACAAACTGCTATCAAGTGTGAACAGGGGATCTTGTTTGCTTCCCATTTCCCGCACGTGCATGTCATGTCAATGAGGGAAACCCTATGGGTGTGAGCTCCCCCGCCAGTGTTCAACAGTGAAGACTGTGTGTCCACTGTATATAAGTGCTGTTGCGCGCTCATCCTTCTAACCATATGGAGCTTCGCCTTCTCTTGATTTGCCTCGAACTTGTCACAGGCATATTTGCACCACAATTGCCCCTCTTCCAACTGCTCTAGGGTTTTGTTTCGACGATCGTCAAAGTACGAGTTCACCTTGTAAAATGTGAACATCACCATTGCAGTTATGGGCAAGCTACGTATGCCCTTAAGTACCCCATTGAAGCACTCTGATAGGTTGGTTGTCATTGCCCCATATCGGTGGCCATGGTCATGTACAAGTGTCCACTTTTCTTGATCTATCTCCTTAAGATAGTCGTACGTAGCCCGGTTGACATTCTTGATGCAATCCATGGTGTTTTCAAACTTCCTAACTTGATTTGCAGTTGCTGCCTTCCATACCAAGTTTTTCAACGCCACACTATTGAAGTTAGTGTTAACATTGCTTACTAAATGGCGGACGCAATACCGGTGATGGGTTAAGGGCGGTTGCAAGTAGCCCCTAGTGGTGTCATCGAAGCATGATTGTATCCCACGATGCCTGTCGGAGATTATACACAAACTGGTCCAGTCCGTAACATAGGTCAGCAGGCATGCCAAGAACCATCCCCATGTCTCCGTGCTCTCGCTTTCAACAACGGCAAACGCTAGTGGATAAACCTCGTTGTTACCATCTGTTGCCATTGCTATCAACAACTTTCCTTTGTACTTGCCATAGAGGTGTGTTGCATCTATACTTATCACCGGCCTATAATGCCTAAACCCTCTAATACACGAACCGAAAGCCCAAAACGCGGAGTTGAATATACAAGACCCCGGGACACGGGGGTCGCACTTTAACGTGGTTACAGTGTCTGGATCTGCATCGGACAATGCCGCTAGAAACCGCGGCAATTCCGCGTAGGACTCGTCAAAATCCCCGTAAATACGCGCAACTGCCTTTTGTTTGGCTTCCCAAACCTTGTACATAGTTACATCATGCCCGTGCTTCGCATGCAGCATACTACGTAGGTCCTTTACCTTTCCGGTTAGGTCCTCCCGTACATACTTCTCAAGCGCAATGGAGATGAACTTTGAATCCATCATCCGCCCATCAGTCGCTACTTGGACGGATGTGTAACTGTGGGGACCCTTACATTTACTGGTTTGCCACATCCCGTGCTTCTTGCTGTAACTGGCCCGAATTGACCATGGACATGCCTCGTGTATGCACCACACCACCAGCCTATTGGTGTCAGACTTGATGACCTTGTATTGCTTATTGTGCTCGACAGAGTAGAGGGTCAACACGTACTTCACGGAGGCTTTATTTTTGAATAGCATCCCCTTCACTGGCTGGTCCCCTTTATGCCAACTTGTAAGATGTTCTGCACCCAATGCCGGGGATGGGTCAAACACATTGTCCCATGTGTTTGATGTGAACCATCCTGGGATCGACACTGTAGTAGGGCAATCCTCCTCGTTGTTTTCAATCTGTGGTGCATCTAATACCGCAGCATCGTCCACCGGTCCATCAGTATCAATGAACTCTTCGTACATATCTCGGCTGGCATCAACATCAATTCCCCCCTCCATATAGGATTGGACATGTTCATATGCGTGACTAGACCCGCCCACGTCATCTGTATGGGTGGCGCCCAACACCTGGGTGTTGTCCAAGAACGCAACCGAACTGCATGGTTGACTATTGTAGGGCATAGGCGTGGCATCAACGAAGGAAGCATGCACGCCATGCGGCAATGATTGTGGCTCTTCCACCCCACTGCCGTGTTGTGAACTTGCACCAGCATGGACCCCAACCGCCTCAACGGTTACATACAAGTCGGACGCTATGAACTGGGGGGTCTGCTTAATCACTGTCCACATCATGTCCACGTCGGCATCGCAACCCAACGGATTTGAGTTGTAGACAACCTGAGTATTCACAAGTAGCTGGGGGGCACGGTACACAATGGACATCTTGTGTGACTCCCTGTCCAACCCAATAGCCTTCTCTATCTTCCGGTGCATTTTTCTCAAGTGTGTTCCGCATTTCAACTCAATGAACTTCTGCTTCACTGACTCGCCTCTATAGGACAGCCCATGCAAGTCATGGAAATACTGCTCCCCATCGTAGTAAATGTAGAAGCAATGACGACCCATGGTAGACCTGGATAAGGACCATTAATTGAGGTTATCATGCAGAAGATAGGGGGTTATGTTAATGCAGCAATAAATAACTCGATTACGGAGATTAAAATGATATCCTAAGTATTCTTCACAAACTTGATTCCCCCGTACACTCTCACATCGGGGACCACAACTGTTGCACGCTTGGTGAGAATGCAATAGTGAGGACGAAAATGATAAACTGGTCAGCAAAACTTGTTCACCTCGCAGGTTATCTTTTTCAAAACCCACACACTGAAGCCTTTCAGAACTGAAAGAGCCGTACAATTTAAATCTCTAATTGTTTGTAACATCATTGTTGATATCGATGGATGAATGAATGCCAAAATTAGGCATTTACCCTACAGTGTTTGTTTGTATATATATGTTCCCATGTCTATATACATATAGACCAACAATGTAGGCTGGCGTTGCTCAAACACACACACACACACACACACACACACACACATATATATAGTGGAGCATTTCAGTGGTATAGGATGTTGCTAATGTGTGTCCTACTAGCACACAATAATTACTTATTTTGTAAGAAAAATTACCAGTTCGAATTGAACAATATTGACAGTTTTTGCAATTTCGAACAAAATGTCTTCGAAAATGAATAGCATTATGTTTATACATAATGCTATTCATTTATATATAAACATACCTATGTGTTCCTAACAAAATGTTTGCAATTCCACACATTATATATAAACATACGTATATGTTTATATATATATATACATATTTTACTAGGTGTGTGTGTGTGAAAATCATACAGGTATATTGTTGTCCCATGTGTTTATATATACATATATGTACACAGACATATATATATAAATATGTGTGTATCTACATATATATATATATACATACATATACACACATATATATATATATATATATATATATATATGTATAGGAAATCTATATATACACGTCCACAAAGAACAATAGTAAGAAGGTAATCAAAAGTATACTAAAGTGTCGATCTAAGTGTAATCCTAGTTCTTCAGAAGACAAGATATACCTGTCAGGGAGAAGTGCCACAACCAAGATGAAGGGGACCACAGTTGTAGCACGCTTGGATCGGATGCAATAGTGACAAGAAAACTGTCTTTGGGGTCAGCAAAATGTGTTCACCTCGCAGAGTTTGTTTTTCAAGACCCCACACATATAAGGTTTTCAGCGAAGCAGGAGCGAGACACGTGCATGGGGTCTAAATCAATATATACTAACTCGATATATTTGGAATCGAGTTATATACTAACTCGATATCCAGGTGCTCGAGTTACTGTTGACGCACTACGTTGATGTGACGGCAATTCAGAAACTCGGTAAACAAGATATCGAGTTACTTGTAACTCATTTATATGCTGAAGGCGGTATCAAAGAAACTCAACTTTAGAGATATCGAGTTTCTTTTTCCATTATTCCTACTTCTTTCGAAACAGACGCACTCCACTGGTAAGAAAGGTGCATTCTCCCTTCTGGTGCGAGGACTTTCCACCATCTTTGTAGAGCAGGATGGGACGTACCTACGTTGTGTTTAACGGTCGTGTTCCAGGCATATACAACAGCTGGCTAGATGCAAGCAGACAAGTTCATAAGTTCCCAAACGCCAATCACAAATCATATAAAGATCGGAGGGAAGCAGAAGCCGCATACATGGAGTATTTGCATTGTAATGGTATGGATGCGTAGGGTGGTGCGTCCGCATCGTGGGCAACTCCAAACATATCAACCTCAACTCCACCGAGCACTTCTCGAAGCGAAAGAACCAACTACGACAGTGGAGACATTACTCACACCTTGTTAAGGTTTCAGTTGGAAGTTGCCATTGAGGAGCGTGACCACGCAAGGAGGATTGCAACCTTGAGTGCGAACATGTTGAACGAAGTGGTGGGCCATGTTGTGGCGGATGCTGAAGTTGATGCACCCACGAGACAACGTACGGGTAAATGAATGCAAAAGTATGACTTCTTGTTGTGGTATTCAGTAAGATATATATGTCAAGTAAGTAGTTTTGTGTGTGTGGTTTGATGCATGTAAAAGTGTCATCATTTTCCAACTGTTTGATTGGCAGATATGTATATATGGGGAGTAACTGTAATAAATAATTTGTTGAAGTACACTACTTTGGTCATCTTCGGTCCATTGTATCTACGTTGGTCTTATTTGTTCCCCTTCGGTCCATTGTATCATCATAGGCATATTCAGTCCCCTTTGGTCCTATTCGGTCTAGTACATTTTATTCGATATATTAATGTAATGCTTTGGTCATATGAGGAAAAAAATTGGTTCACTTAAGTACATGAAAGTGTGTATTTCAGTGTCACAAGAGCAGCCCATACACAATGGGACGTACTTAACGAGTGTATGTATGGGAAGTAACTATAATACTTGAGTTTGTTGAAGTGCACTGCTTTGGTCTTATTCGGTCCCCTTTGGTCCTAGTCGGTCTAGTACATTCAATTAGCTATATTAATGTAATGCTTTGGTCGTAACCCAACCATCACAATCACTTAAGTCCATTACTGTGTAGTTACAAAATGAGTCACAATTAACGAATGTAAATGACATGAAAAACAACAATGAATGCAAAACCTCTGGACGGATGATTTCAAAATCCATTGAGAGGATTCATTGCAATCCATACCAATAAAAG
Organism: Lithocarpus polystachyus; assembly: GCA_033629205.1. Taxonomy (NCBI): domain Eukaryota; kingdom Viridiplantae; phylum Streptophyta; class Magnoliopsida; order Fagales; family Fagaceae; genus Lithocarpus; species Lithocarpus polystachyus. The sequence goes on along the minus strand of CM066164.1, from coordinate 31,307,928 downwards.
AAAATTCAAACTTTAAACGCCACACTATTGGAATGTTCCATACATGAAAAATCAAATACACCAAAAAATGAGTGAAGATTCTTCAAGTCAATTCTGACAATTTAATACCCAAAATATACAAAGTCAAGAACCTTCTAACCATATGAATAAAAATTGACACCGACCAACTAATAAAACAAGTAACACAGCTATAGATTCTGGAGTCCCAAACGCACTAAATAAAACCCCAAAACGATGACGTGACTTGTAATACTATTCTAAATTAATATATAATATTGTTCTATCACAGAGAGTACTTTATACAAATGTCTCACTTCAACTTCAAAAGTTAACTGTTAAATCTAAGTGTATGATATACCTTTCCTCAAACCCAAGAGCCAAACTTTAGTGCATGAGACCTATATAGTTCCCAACTTTTGGAGCATGATCAGTTTAGTGAATGACAGCCCAAATACGAAGCACATGTCTTAGTCTTCAAGTTTAAGGACTGCAACGGCACAGTGGAGTAGTACAAGTTTCAATCCCAACGACTATAATCTGCCCTCCAGCTGGCTCGAGTAGACGGAATAGAGCACCTATGAGAGTGGTCTTCCTACTGCCAGTTCTGCCAACAATACATAATTTGTGCCCTCCCTCAAATGTGCAACTGATCCCCCGAAGAACAAGTGGTGCACTAGGCCTATAGCTGATATGTTTTAACATTGATATTGTTAGAAGCTACGACTTTAAGAACCTTCTTTAATGTTAACATTAAATTGAGACCAATTTACCTGCAAAACACAGATGGCCAATTTGTTGGAGGCCGATTCCCTTCTAACGGGAACATTCTTCAAGAGGTTTGGTGCAATGCCCCAACAGTCCTTTTGCCTTTAGATCAGGGGGAAATGTCTCAGGTTCGTATTGAAGCAAGCATTTGCCATACATATATATATGACAATAATCGCATTAGCAACAAATGATTATAAAGGTTAACCAATGCATGCTTAACCAATTCCCATGATATTCAATGCATGCTTAACCAATGCTTTAGATCCCATATGCTACCTCTGAAACACCACGTATGGGGCTAAGCTATATCTAAGTTTGCTTCTTTAGATGGCCCATAAGCTTAGGTCACACTATATCCTGTCCAGTCTAAAATATTATGCACTTGAGAAAAAGAGTTGTATTGGGTAGTTCAGCTAATTAAACGCAAAAACAAAGATACCATTGAATACTATCCAACGGGAAGAAAGGGAAGGCAGCTACACCACCATTTTTTTAGTACACTAGTTAGGGCAGCACGTGCAAGACACGTACTTGCCGTGAAAAAAGAGTAATGGTTAAGATAATTCTAAATGTTATATACAGACAAAAATTAAATGATTTATATCAAAAAACATAGATATAAATAATTTGATTTGTAAAGGATATAGAATTTACATTAATCAAATCAAAAGAGACATTAATTCTCAAAAAATAAAATACATTAATTTTACTATATGCAAATGAAACAGTAATATATCCTTCTCAAATAAGTATCCAAGCTAATTTATAGGCAAATGAATACAGTTGTATCATCCATTCTAACTTCACCGCAGCAGCTAGAAGTTGAACAATGACATGAATAATCAATTACAAACACTTACCTGTAGTATATGTGATTGTTATTTGGAGAGATACAGAGCTTCAGTTTCATAGCTCAAGGAAGCTCAACGAAGACGTATACATACATATTATTATCTTTTGGTTTTTCTATTCGGCTAGTATGTACATATCACTGCCAAGAATTGGCAATTCAGAGTTTCAACAACCATTTGCTAGTACAAGCTAAGCAGATGAACCATGCTAGAGGTATATTCAACCCTTCATATGCAAGCCGCCGCATAAAGTCCCATAGCAATAACGAATTTTCCAATGAAAAACCAAATATATGCCAACAGAGAAGCAATAATTTACAACCATCGTATTGCAGTCTAGGAGTGAGCAGCTTTAAATCCTATAATTGGTCCACAACCAGAATAGGAAATTTCAATTACGGAGCCATTTTCAGTTCTCCATGCCCTCAAGATAATCATTAGGCTGTTTCATCCCCAGTTCAAGCAATGAACGCCCTCCATCATTTCATTAAAGCAAGCTACGGACAAGATTTGATTCATTGATAGCAAATGACGCACACAATATATATATATATATACTGAAAATCATAAAATGAGAAGGCTAATTGATGAACAAATCAATAAACATATTTTTGTTTCTTAGGAAGTTCCCAAATTGCTAGCAAAATGAAAAGTTCATAAACATATATACAATGTTAAATATCAATTAGAAATCCCAAGAAGCGAAAGGAACAAAACATGCTCACAGAACATATAATTACTTGCCGTTTTGGGCTGTAGGTAAGTTATATTGTGAGCTGCTCTAGAACTGCTCTAGAACTCAGAAAAAAAAAAAAACAAATACAAATTCCATTCTCCAAAGTATCTACTAAGAAACTTGTAATGAACTGTACACAGATCTAATCATTCTAGAGAGGAGGGGATTTGAAGGAGATTAAAAATAAGAGAACGAGAAGGAGGATCTGCCGATCTCGGAATTTTGGGGAAGGCGAATCAGAAAATTAGGGGAGAGACACATACCTAGCCAAGCCACCCATTTTCCTGACCAGTTCATTTCGTTTATAACCATTTCGTTCATAAACATTCGCTTCCATCCCAAACTTTCCCTCGCCCCCTCCCACACTCTTTCTCTCTTCAACTTTTGTGCTGGTCCCTCCACTTGAAACAGCTTTGATTTTCGTAGATAAATCTTGCTAGAAAACCTAGGGGAAAAAATATTCAAATAGCAAAGAAACAAGAGAATGTAGGGCGTAAAGACACGTATATAAGAGAGTAAAGCTCAAGTGTAACATTACCTCATAATAAGAGAATGTGATATTTTGTTGATTTCCCAAGTTCTACTCCATGTAATGTGATTTAGAGGATTCGCATTAAATCAGAAATTTGCCCATTCGAGTAGATATTGAAATAGTTGGAGAAAATTACTGGCATCAGTGTAGCAAGAACAAATGCTACAGATTTGAATAAAAACAAAGTAACTTACATAGACATCTGCAATTGAGAATTAGGATTTATGCAGATTTCCTGTTTGATCATGGACTAATAAGACATAACCCAAATCCTAAACCATGGGAAATTGTCTGGGATGTCCACTTTGTAGACAATAATCAGCATTAGAAGCGGGGATGGAAAACAGACTGTCTTCTCCATAAAGTTATATATATTTTCCTTTGGCTTATAAAGTTGGTGGTGATGGGGATTGAGATGAGATTGTGAATGGAGCATTTGGGTGAAACTAGGGTTTGTCATGTGTGAAAGATGGGTGCAGCAGTTGATCAATATATTTCAAGTTATTGACAGTAACAAGGATGGTGGGATGGTTACAATGGGCAGATTGTAGTGGTTTTGGGAGCAAAGAGGTTGTGGTGATGATGAAAGTGGCATTGTGCAGAACTCTAGGGGCAAGAAACCAAAGTTCTGTTAGGAAGAAGGAATTAGAGGTTTCTTCAAAATCCTTCAAAAAATATAGTCTATTTTTTTCCCTTCTTCTTGTCTTGATCTTCTTCTTATACTTCTTTTGTGTGTGTGCGCGTGACAGGCACATATAATGAAATTAATGGCAGAGAGTTATTTTCCACAATGCCTAAAATTTGGGAAGTAATTGCTCTAGTGTTAGAGTTGAGGGGGGAGCAACAAACCTAACAGTACAGCTTAATGAAAAAATGCAATTTACCTAAAAACCATGAAAGTAAGAACTGACAAGAGGCAGGTCACATATAAAATCCTATTTGTTGGCCAACCAGTTCGCAAAACATCACAATTGAGACTTGATTCAAAAGTGTAACTGAATAGCACACACCAAGGCATTTAATGATCTTTTCGTTTCCGCCCATATGCCCTCACAGGTCTAATCTTACCTGTTTCAATAGACACAACAGCATAATTGAATTAACATATTCAATCAAATGCATGGTACAAGTAGCACGCGAAGATGGGAAGTGTAGACAGAGTACATACCATCACCGGTCCCGCAATCAGGAGCATGCGCAGGAGGGCGTCGTGATCTCCGCAAACCCTCCACCGGCTGAATGTCCTCAGCCGGTATCTGCTCAATCTGTACAGCTTCGTCGTGCGGGGTTGGAGATGAAGCTGCCATGCTGGGGTCCACGTGTACTAAAGGTGGGGTGGGCATGCCTGGTGTGGGGACAAATATGCATCCACCATCATGGGCAGATCCACTGAAAACTGGGGGCGACATATGGGGAGGGTCCTCATAGTCCGTGCTAGGACCACGGGGCGTAGTTTGAGCTGGAACAGTGTCCTCATGACCAGCAGTGTGGGATGGACCAGCACCAATGTCAGACGTGCATCGTGGTGTCCTACCGCCATCGTCAGACAAAACCCAATCAGTGCCAAGCCATGCCTCTTCTGCACCCGAGTCATCCCCTTCCTCGTAGACAGGATCTGGCTCAGTCGTATGGCCGCGACCAGCTCGACCACCTCCACGACGTCCACCCCCTCGAGACCCACCACTTTGCCTGCCGCAACCTGGGCCCTGTGCAGCAATGTCGGATGCTTCTGCGAGCGCATCCGCCAATTTAAGTCGGCTCAGCTCCTCCACAAGCTCTAGTGTATATTTAAGGTCATTGTGCATGTCAGAACCTTCATCGCACCTCTGTATAGACCTAATCATTATCCGAACCTACAAAACAAGGGCGTCATAAAAGCAGGAACGCAGCTATGATGCAAAACATGGATAAATATGTTCCAAAATCAAAAGAAAAAGTAGTAAACATAGCGAATGAAATCCTTATATTACTCATAATTATTAAACATCTTTAAAAAGATAGCATATAAAAGTCGGGGTTGGCCCCCCACTGTGCAAAAATGTATAGTTCCACGTCTTACACTCAAAAATTTGCAATTTCCTGCTATGTTTGTGGCTATGCAATCTAAACATTGAGATAATACTCCCGAAACACACGTATGGTTGGTTGTACATAAGTTGAATCTTAGCATAAGTGAAAATAACTGAATTCCAGTTGTGTATGTAGGCTTCAACAGAGTGACAACTCCATTAATATCATACTGCAATCAAGACACATATTATGAAGTTATTATTTCCTAAGGTACACCAACAATCCAATTAAGTGATTTGATCATGCAAGCTTAAAGTGCTTAAAGTTTCAATTAAGGGAAGTACCATAAATAGCAACATATATCATGTTTGAATCTAGTAGTCATGGTTGCATATCATAAAATATGTAATTGGCGTTCAATCTTAGGTCATGTACTAATGTCCATTTGAAAATACAAGGCAACCAAAAATAGGTTATTGAAAACATAAAAATAAAAGCATAAAACTCAACCCACCCTTTTTAAAATTTGAACTTCGTACATGAACAAAGGTGTGGTCATTGCCAATTAACCATTCCTCGCGCAAAGCAATTGGATCAAGACAAATTCACTTAGTTATGAAGAAGTTAAATCATGCACTATTTTATTGACTTTAAAACATAATGAAAGAAAAAGTCATTGAGATGTAGAGATGTAACGACAATAATTAGTGTGGAGTTTAAAGGTGCATGATAAACCTGCTGAAGATATTTAATTGAACAATGGTTTCAACAAAGGGGAAGGAAGTGTTGCCTCACCATGAGTTCCCAGTACGCAGACTCTGGAGTTATGTACCGCCTTGTGTTGCGATTGTACCACGTCATGTACTCAACGAGGTACGTATCATCACCGTCCAGAAGAGGGGCAGCGTGAACTTCATCCCCTCGGTTGGCCCATTGCTGAATATGGAGTTGATGTTCTACCACCCAGTCCTTCTCCCATTTACCCTGGAGGGATATCTTGTGAAGGGCAATCGACGTATCCACCACAAGTGGAACTGGTTGCTTCATCCCAAATTGACGGAAGACCCGCTCGGGATGATGCCCCTCCACTATCCAAAAGTATATCAATGGCACCTCGGCCCTCCAAATATGCTGCCCGGCAGTGCAATACGCGGGCAGGGAGCCCAGCGTATGTGTGTACGGCTCCCATACAATCTGCATAAGTGGATTATGTTTGTGGATTATGTTTGTGATAATGAGACATCATATTTGTTCAATTCAGATTATGCTTGTGATATGTAATATGGAAAGCATGGAATTTGTTGCTTCTATTCATACACAAAATCTGCAGCCATTATTGGGCAGAAAGTAAAAGAACACCAACATTGTCTGAAAATTTTTTTTCAGGTAATCTGAAGTCAACAAGCAATTAAGATTGATCTGCAAAAAATAGTAAAAGATATAGGTTGACCGAGATCCACATTGCATTTTCAGCATAACGTTCAAAGCTAAGTGACACCATCAGCTACTAGGGATTTCAATATGAACTAGACTTAGAGGAGGGTACTGGAGCATCGGTCAACTCCGCTCTGCATTAAGATGAATCCAAGTTGATTTCGCAAAACCATTCGATCGTAATAGAAAACTTGTACATTGTTAATTGCATTAGTCATTAATAATGTTGCATAGTTTTCATAACAAAATGACTATTAATCAATCTGCATTCTACTAACTGTACTTAATTTTCTCTTGAAGCTAGCAAGTATACGGAGGAAACACATATATTTGGTCTGCTGAAGACATTGCATTTGAAGTAGCACTTTGTATTGCAAGAAATGGAAGCTATGTAAATCATTACATGGTATGATATTTTAGTTATAATTCTCATCAAAAACTGTTAAAGGCTACTCATATTTCTATCTAAATAACATACCAACCTCAATTTTAGTGCTGGAAATTACATAAGCCTTATTGTTCTCTTGTTAAACTAATCATGTCAATGTCTAAAATTACATTCCTCATCCTAGTACCATGGTGGAACAAATTTTGTGGAACAAGCTCTGCATATATCATCATAGCTTATTATGATCAAGCTCCTCTTGATGAATATGGTAAGCAGCATAAGTTCCTATGGTCCTAAAGTAGTAATTAATAATCCACAGCTTTTACGAATTTTAGGCCTATTAAGGCAGCCTAAGTGGGGACATCTTAAGGAGTTGCATGCTGCAATTAAATTGTGCTCTACAACTTTGCTGCAAGGAGCATGAACCAACTTTTCATTTAGGTCAACAACAAGAGGTAATGTGTCAAAAGTCTTACAGTGTTCGCATATTTCGACTGATTGGCAATTGTGGCTTACTAACTATGCTAAACCGAATGTTACTGTTCAAATTCAAAATATACCACTTGAATTGCGTCTAGAAGTCGATCAGTATTCTCCCAGAAGCCAAAACTATAACCTTCAATTCAGCAAAGGTACTTTATAACTTACAATGGAACAATGTTTTTTGTAGTTATATACATGTTTGTAATCCTGGATTCTAACAATTAGAACAAGAAATACTCAATTGTCTACCTATTAGGTAGAGAAATAACTAGCATTTCGAGCTCACAACATTTTATTAATTAATTACGAACTGTACAAGCTTAGTTTTGTGTTTAATCAAATTTCTAGCATATAATGTTTGAGTTATGAAATATCATTTATATTCTAATATGCCTTGATTCCCTTGTTTTGAAAAGACCCATATTTGTACAAATTTATCATACGAGGCCTTCTGTTTATAATTTAATTAATATGTTGTGAGTTTACAATCATTCGGCTAATATAAAGTTTTGAAATTTTTTATTTTCTTTTGATGGCAGGCTAAAAGATCTATTTTCTATTGTCTTAAATAGGTTAAAACGATGTATAATGACACAATCAAACAATCAACACAAATTTTTGATTAAGTTAGTAGCTGGGAAGAATTTAAAGATGTCATCGTAAATTTCGAAGATGCATCATTAAAATCAAATAAATTACTTCAGCTCACAAATACAACAAAAGAAAAATCTTATTATATTTGGTATAGTCTTAGGTAAATTCATTTCTCATCGAATTATAACCAATTACATATGAACAATACGTGTGCCTTCTCTTCATTGCATCAGCTTAATGACATTTGTAAGAACTGATGGAGTTTTTTTTGTTGCAACACAGGCTTGAACACACTTTGTCTTGCACTAAACCAGTACTTCATGCTCAATCTTTTGCGCATGTTGGTGCTTTTTTGAACAACATATATATAGCTACATTACTTATTCAATTCAGACATCTTGTAAAAGGGACTAAACCAGTACTTTCTCTTTTGGGCGTAAATCACAAACAGTTCCGTACATAATGAAGGATATAGCCAAATTCTACTTAATATATATATATATATATATGACTAAATTTAAATATAATCCATTAATCCAACAAACCCACTTAACCTAACTCACGTGAGTCGGGTTGAGTTGGTTTCTACACATGTAATGAGTTAGGAATTTCTCAACCCAACATGCTTAGGTTGAGTTGGAAAAAACCCTTCAATCAAACCCAACTCGACCCATGATGTACACCCCTACTTTTGATAATAAGAAGTCTCCAAATACAAGGTTGTAAAATTGGTGGATTATATAATATTTGTTTCTGCTAGGTTAAAAAAAAAATTGAGGCCTTTGCTTTAACATTGGCAAGTGGAATTTTGAGTTTATGCTTGTTCGTATTCATGCAGGTGCTGCAAATCTCAATTCTAATGTGAAGTACTTCACAATAGACAAAATGATAGGATGGAACCAATATTCTTAAATCAACTCATTCCTACAACAATCCAAGAATTCAAACAAAAATAAAATCCTCAAGTTGAGGACGTAAATTAACCGAATACCTGCTCTGCCCGTAGTGTAGCCAGTGACGTCCGGTACGCAGCAAGGACATGTGTGGCATGCTCTGCGGTGCATTTTGGCCTGCTCCACCTAGAAAACATGGGGTTTCGACAAATGTTCGTTACTGAACTTTACTTTTAACAAACTTTGCTTTATATTTCACATCCATATACTAAACATTGATAAGTTTCTTTTGTTTGTTAGTTTGACATATTTTTAATTATATCAAAGAGACAAATAAAATGGGACTTTATACTATTACGCATAAATAATTATTCCGAAGAGACACTTTAGCTTGAATAACGAGAACTCAATGAGCGTAACGTACCTAATGGCAAGAGGCCCTGAGTGCACTGGCGGTAGAGGCGGCCTCGCAATAGGGCATATTCGTGGGAACCTTGAATAGGCCCATAGCTGCACCAACAAGATTGCTCCTCCAATCTGCATGGCATCCTTCTTCGATGCACTACAAAGTTGCCTGTAAAGCCAAGCCAATGCTGCACTGCCCCAGCTGTACCGTCTCCCATTGCTAATTGTTGAGCAACTGCAGAGGCAACAATGAGACCCGGTCCGCAGACTTGTCCATGAACAACAGGGCCCCCATCCGTACAAGTAAGTGGTAGTGGGCATTTTGCTGCACAACTTCGTCACCAGCGTCCGCAGCTGGGGGAGTGGCAAACTGTGCATCAAGCCACTTGTATTTTATCCTCGCCCCAGTAAGGGTAGACCTGTTTGAGTTCGGTATCACGGGCGGAGGTTCATGGCCCAAAAATTCTTGGCACACCACGTTCCATTGCATGTCTGTCCTCCCAGTGACAGGCAACCCATCCACCGGAATTCCCAGCATCACCTCCATATCTTGCAAGGTGATACCCATTTCTCCATGGGGTAAGTGAAACGTGTGCGTCTCTGGACGCCACCGCTCAACCAAGGCCGTGATCAACGCGTGGTCGACCTCCATATCAGGAACCTTGAATAACCCAGTCAAACCTGCTGCATCTATGTATTGCATGATACGTGGGTCCAGCCCACCCTGCGGCAATACACATTTACGGCGTTGAACCTTTATGATGCCAGGCACCTCCTGCACACAAACAAGTATGGTGTTAAGTAGTGCACACGAGGTAATTATAAAACAGACATATATTAATAATACAACTACATACCTCATTGGCGGCGCACCTCCAAAGCGGAGTTGACCGATGATCCGGCTGTCGGGTCAACTGGGTACGATCGTCAGGTCCAGGCTGCACTCTATCTAGTGCCTGCATATCTGACATGGCAGCAAATAGATTGTTAGCAATTATCTAACAAGTAAACCACAATTAATATAAAATAAAAGAATAGATACATCTTGTTTGACATATTATGATCCCAACAACATTGTCAACATCACTCCTTGCCCCCACTGAACATGCAATCCAAAAGCAATCAAAGTAAAGCTTAAATAAATAAGAACCGGCATAGTAATCCTAAATATAAACACTTCTTCGTCTTTTTTTCCTAGTATCTGTAATTGAAGTAAAAAAAACACAAACAAGTCACTAATTAATGTGCTAGAAACTTGATTGATACCTAGATGTTCAACATTTGAGCAATATTTAAATGTGACAGTTCTTTTTGGTTTATGATGTCTTTGAGAGGGATTTTAGCAGAGAAAATATCAATTACAATTATTAGGGGCAGCATATGGAGGGAAGAGATATTTAAAAGGACATTTAAATTCAACTCTATGGCTTATGACCAATGCAGTCACATAGTAAATATAAATTGCAACAACTCAATGTTTAGATATTCTATTCTCAGACCTGTTCAATCAAACTTGGTAATGTCAACAAAGTAACACTCTCTATAAGGTCATCCTTGACAGCTCCCCGTTTTATGTCCTATGCAATTGCCCGTTAACGATAGACCACTAAGATCCCTACAACTACAAGTCATTTGGTTCTCAACCTAAGCATATCTAGAAACCTATACTAATTATTCTACATTTCTACCACTAGACATGTAAGCATACCATGACTCAGTCAGCCCATTTCCCACTTGTTAGGTCTATTTTCAACATTTGACGAGTTAGCCCATCTCAAATTCACCAAAGGGTGCAGGACCATTGAATGTTCAATTATTCCTCTCCCCCTCCTTATGGTCAATTTTAAACAAAGAGGAGTTGTATTGCAAGCAAAAGAACTTCCCGTAAAGTTACTTTCAATTTTCTACATCGGACTGATATGCAAAACAAAAGTAGTGTCAATTCCTAGATATAATGATATTTATAAAAATCTAGATATACCAAAAACAATGAGTTGTAAAACTTTTAAGGGATGTGAAAGAACTTAATTTGTTTGTTGCTGTACGAAATGCTACCATTTCATTTCATCACTCTTACTGGTTTTTAACTGGACTTACAGTAGCAAACTTTCTGTTTCATGTGAATGTGTATTGCATTTCATAGATTTATGTATATAGGATGTCATTATGGGCAGAACATAACAACCAGAGTCTCAAAGTTTTCATCATTTTTTTCTTAACCTCTGTACCTAATAGAACCAATCTTTATGAGATGGGTTCTGCTTCAGAGCTAACAGTTGGTGCTAGAGGCATGAGACACATTTTACACCATTTACAACAACTACTTAGACTCAAACGTAATTACTTCAACACCATTTACAACAACTATTTCGACTCAAACGTAATTAGTTCGACACCATTTACAACAACTATAACAAAATCAGGCCTACAATCGAATAAGACACTTTTTACAAAAACCCAGAGACATCACTGAAACACCACCACTCAATTTGCCAAAACCCCCCATCAAAACCCCAAACCCCAAGCACATTTAAACTCATTAATCACTGTCCAAAATCATTGCGTCGTGTAAAAGACAACAAAATTCTCACTAATGAGAAAATCTCACAGCCACAGACATATAGCAAGAAATACTTTAGATCATCATCATTGCATCATATAAAACACACCAAAATTCTCATCTTCACTGGTATATTTACTACTTTTTACGAAGTTTCCACAAAGTAATCAAAATCTCACATAAAACACAACCTAATATTAACCAAAATCAGAACAGATATCAGAGGACACAACCGTACCTGTAATCAACGGCGGCGGGAAGCAACGACGACGGGAAGCAACGACGACTGATGGAGACTGGACAGAGAGAGAGACTGATGGAGAGTGGGGAAGCTTGATCACAGAGCCAGCGAGGGCGAGTGTGGAGGGAGAGTGATGGCAGAGAGCGTGAGGGAAAGAGAGAGAGCGAATAGGCGCTGTGAGACGTTAGGGTCCTATTGATTCAAACCGCTGAAGAAAACTCGCTTTTCAGGTTACCGAGTTATGAATAACTATACAGCCATTTTTTAATTGAAAAATGCCAGGTCAACTGCGCCAGCGTGGCACAGCGGTCGGACTAACTCGATTAATATAAAATCGAGTTATTTATAACAACTCGATGTCTTTGATATCGAGTTACAAAATAGGGGCATTTCCCTAATTAGTTTGGAAACTGGGGCAAAACGCTGCTTAGTTTCCCAGAAAAGGGCATTTGCCCATTTTGTCCAAGAGAAATGTCATTTTAATTAGAGTGACTCAAATAAATAGAACCAAAAAAAGAAAAAGAAAAAGAAAAGAAGTTTTAACATTCCTCTTAATTTTTTTTCTCTTTGGGGTTAGGGTGTTTTGGCATGATTTGAACCCAACATTTCATTCTTGTTTTCATTTTTATCTAATGAGGGTTTTCCAAGTTTTCCGAGGACCAAAATATTCCTATAACATAAGGAAATTGTCCTTGATATCATCCTTACACGAATACCAAACACTACAACACATGACCTTGGTGTCAACATGTATAATAGAATTTCAATTTATATTTTATAGTGTCTACTTTATGACGATTGTTCTTTTTAATTAGACCAAGGCACAAATTGGTGTTTAATATAGGTGGGGTTCAAACCTGAGACCTCTTAGTAGTTAAGGATTTACCAAAAAAAAAAAAAAAATTAGGCCTTTGCATTAACTTCTACATTGCTACACGTTACTCAAATACTAAACATAGCCAATTTCTTAACAAAATTTGTAATTTTGAATTCACACTTTCCCAAAAGTGATCACCACATTTGCTGCATTTTACACAATCAAGTGTTGTGTATTATCATCTAAAACAAATGTGTTGTGTATTAATGTTAGATATAACAGTATTGCACTTGGACACAATGTGTACAATATCCTAAATTACTCCCCTGTCTTCTCCACTTCATAAAATAAAAAACTAAAAATAATTTGCACTAGCAGACCATGCTAGTGCTATACACTTATGGAAAAGAAATTGAAATTGAAATCTTTATAGGCCATAAACTAACAAGACTTAATATCTCTAAATCAATATGACCATTAATTATGTTAATGTAGGCAATTATAATATATATATATATATATATATATAGAGAGAGAGAGAGAGAGAGAGAGAGAGAGAGAGAGAGAGAGGTGTTCAAGTTTCACCTTTTTATAGCCATTAATTTTCATAAGATCTAAGGGTGAAAAAGACACCACTTAACATGTCATTAATATAAAATTAATAATTGCCACATTAGCTAACTTTCCTTAAAAAAAAAAAAAAAAACCCACCCACATTCACTGTAACTAACACTTTAATCTTTTTCCTTTAAAAAAAACATTAATAAAGGAAAATAAATTTTCATAATATCGTTCATACTTCCATTTCTATCTCTCACATATTTAATTTCTCGTAGATTTTACGATTGAGAGAGGTTACTACACAAATAATAAAAAGAAATCAGAAAATTTGTAATTATTTAGTAATAATAGTGATCCCTCTCCCCACTGTCTCTGATCATAACAGTACAAGTTAGTCAATCTCATTCTATGAAATTAGTAACATGGGATCCTTACTAAGGCAGAGCACTTTTGCACATTTAATATCGCATGACCATGTAGTAAATTGTGTAAAGAAATAAAGGCAATAAGAGAGAAACTTATCAAAATTAAACACAAAATCGCATCATCAACAAAGTCTTGACCAAGTAACAATTACTAGCTACAATTTTCAGTATCCAAAGAGGTTGAAACACAACAAAATCAAGTAAGGGCACATGTGCAACTCATGTTGAATTAAGTTTTTCTTTTAATTTTTAATTTTATTTTTGTAATAACCTCCTTTGTAACAAAGTTTATGCAAAATCTACCAGAAATTCAATATGTTAGAGATGGTTATGGAAGTATGAACAATATTATCAAAATATCATTTTCCTTGTTATTAAAAAAATGATTATTTTACCCAAAAAAAATGATTAAATATTGGGAGCCGTGAATGGATGGGTTTTAATTAGCTAATGTTGCAATTAATAACTCTATATTAATGACATGTTAAGTGTTGTGTTTTTCACCCTTAGATCTTATGAAAACCAATGGCTATAAAAATGTGTAACTCCATAGGTGTAGCTCTTGTGGTGTAACTCTTGTGGAGTTACACTAGGTGAACAATGTTACACGACTAATAGTTTTTAATTGAATGCAAATTTTGATAAATCCACTGTTAGATGATATTATCTTCGTATATTCTCCATACTTGTAAAATTTCAAGGTGATCAAAGATCAGTAGCCATGTTATCAATTAATTGTTTAAAATTTAAGTTTTTGTTTCTTGAAATAATGCATATAAGATTAATTTATGGATCAAATGGTAAATTACTTCTAATAGGCATGAAATTTGGCATGCATGTTAAAAGCATATAGAACATGTAATTCAATGGTTGGATTTTCAAAATATGAATTTAATAATAAGTTATTGAGTGGTGTAACACTACTTAGAGTTACATTAGGTTAACCAACCCTATATGTGTGTGTGTGTGTCTATATATATATATATATATATATATATATATGAGAAATGCTATCGGATGCCCTTAGGGCACTGAAAAAAGTTTTATGGGAAAAGAAAAAAAAAGAAATTAATATTTTGACAACTTTTTTTATTTTCCATAAAAGTGGTATCAAAATTTTCCTAAAATTGATTATTAACCATTGCCTTAAGGAAACTCGTTAGCATGACCATATATATATATATATTTATAAGTTACACTTGGTGTAATTCTTTAGAATTATACATTTTTTAAACCATTGAATTTAAGTAGATCCAACGGACAAAAAAAGACTCTCATTAATGCTAATATTCTCATTGATTTCATTTATTATCCCTTATGTAATACATTCCATACTTATTTCTAAGGGTAAGACTTAGGTGCTGTTCCTTAGGTTCCTCTTTTAAGATTCTACGATATAGATTTTTTCTCATGAGATGGAAATGTATTTTTAAGTTAAGTAGCCACATGGCTGAATCTTAAGAGGGGACCCTAAGGAACAGCACCTAAAAAAATTTATACGTCTGACTCTTTCTCTCTCCACTAGATGTCTCTCTCTCTCTCTCTCTCTCTCTCTTTGCACATTTCTCTCTATCTCCTCCACAGCTCTTCCACCTCCACGGTCAAGTTGCCGGCAGCAACCAAAAAAAAAACCCACAGTCGCCTGTCTTTGTTGAATAACACAACTATTGCTTTAATTTGTTCTTGATCTCCACGTTTCTAGCCTCTGTTGTACTTGGACACAATGTGAGCCATGTGAAAAATTTTACAAGCAAAACCTTCCACTCTTTGATCCTCAGCAATCTTCAACATATGGTAACGTGCCCTGCAATTCAAGTCCTTGCAAGGCATTAGACACTGCCTCTTGTGGCACTGATAAAAACACCTGCCATTATGGTTATTCATATGGAGACCAATCATTCAGTAATGGTGATCTTGTTGTTGAAACCTTAAGCATTGGCTCAACTACTAGCCATCAAGTCACAATACCAAAGATTTTATTTGGGTGTAGGCACAATAATGATGGTACATTTGGTGAGGCAGGATCAGGCATAATTGGCCTAGGAGGTGGCCCTTTTTCTCTAGTCTCTGAATTAAACAAGTCTATCGGTGGAAAATTTTCTTATTGTTTAGTTCCCACAGAAAATTCAAATGTTACAAGCAAGATTAATTCTGGTAGCAATGGCTAGGTTTCTGGCAATGGTGTGATTTCAACTATCCATCTCTTTAAATTTTGGTAGCAGTGGCTTGGTTTTTGTTACAAGCACAAAGAGCTTTTGCGACAAAGCGGTACATCAGAGTTCAAATTTTTAACTACCACTTTACGTGGTTACTTTCAAGAGTTTTAGTCAGACTCAAAGGGTTCCTGATACTTTAGGAAAATTTTCAACAACGAATTACTCAATTGAACTTGATTATTATCTTTTAACCTATAGAAACAAATTGACTTACATTTCAACCTTATTTTTTAACAACTCTAAATAGTTGTTTATAAGGAAAAAAAAAAAAAATGTGAACTCTGAACCAATTCAGGTGTACTACACTACTTGCCTTCTAATGGCTGTCTTTCAATGGTAGCATTTTAAATCATAACCATCTTCTTCCCAAAATACATGTTCAGAAATGGTAAAACGGTAAACACAGGGAAGAACATATATATCAAGCTTCCTCTGTGATGTTGCTCCTATTTCCATCCACGACCACGCCAAAAACTTATGTTTACATTACAAAATGAATATAGGATAAAACAACCTTTTGCCTCTTCATCTGCGTCAAAGCCTAGAAACGTGGAGATAGAGAACAACTAAAAGTAATAGTTGTGTTATTCAACAAAGTCCGGCAGCTGAGGCCTTTTTTTTTTTTTTGGCTGCTGTCGGCGTCCTGGCTGTGGAGGTGGAAGAGTTGTGGAGTAGATAGAGAGAAACCTGCAAAGAGAAAGAGTCAGATGTATTAAATTTTTTTAGGTTTAAAAATAAGTATGGAATGTATTAAATAAGGAATTATGAATTAGATCAATTATAATATTAGTATCAATGAGTCTTTTTTTTACCGTTGGATCTACTTAAATCCAATGGTTTAAAAAATGTGTAACTCTTCAGAGTTATATTAAGTGTAACTTGAACCCATCTCTATATTAATAACTCTATAACTCTATATTAATGACATGTTAAGTGCTGTTTTTTTTTTCACCCTTAGATCTTATGAAAATCAGTGGCTATAAAAAAGTGTAACTCCATAGGTATAACTCTTGTGGAGTTACACTATGTGTAACTTTTGAATATATATATATATATATATATATATGCAACTCTTAAGCTACTTTACACATATTAACTAAACTTTGCCATATCATTAACTAAAAGTAATTTACATAGAAATTTGAAATTTAATAACATTAGAAGAATTAGAGTTTGAATTCCCCTTTCTCCACCTGTTGTAAGTATTAAATTATCAATAGTAATTCTACCCAAGTAAACTTCACTATGTTCAAAATCATTTCCAAGTCAAAGTTTAACTTTTACTATATTTAATTTATATGATATGCAAAATCTTAATAGGCTGACCAATCAACTAAAGCATGGTTCCCATTTAAATAATATCTATATTCTTAAGGACACTCCAACTTATCACTTTATTCGGAGTGTATTACAACTTTATGAAAATTCCAGTAACCCAAAGACAAACAACATTTGCTAATCACAATATTAGTTGTTTTTTTAAGGCATAAATCCATTTTTGGTTCCTACATTTTGACCATATTTTCATTTTGGTCTCTACCTTTTTATTTTACCTCTTTAAGTCACCAAAATAAAAGAGTGTGTTTCATTTTGGTCCCTACCGTCATCTCACTAATGGAAACACCTTACGTGGCAGATGACTAATTAAAAAATTAATTAATTTTTCTTCCGTGTCATTACTAACCTATCCACGTCAACTTCTTGCCACATTTGGAGTCACATGACTGACTCACATGTGTGGCTAACAACTAAAACCCCTAATTATGAACCTAAACCCTAACACCCGAATTTCATGATCAAAGCTCCTCTCCTACAACACAACTTGTTGAAAAACATAGGTTTGCATCTTATACAAAACAAGTAGCGGAAGCAACACAAGAATCTGCTTCATTTATGAGAGATAATATACAACTTTAATTATGAGGAATTTGTTAGAATGATGTTGGCTGCTTGATTATATGTGCATCTCTAGTTTAGTTTTTTTTTTTACTCGATTTATTTTGTAAGTAAAATAAACAAATAAAAATATATAGAATATCTCTACATGTCTTAGAGTACTCACATCAAGGGTTTTAAAAATTTTAACATTTAGCAACTCAAAAAGTCAATTTATAGCATTTAACACTTCACTTCACAATACACCTAACATCAAAACTTCTATTGTTTTCCCACTTCATTTAAATATTCTTTCTTTATTATTTTTTATTCCTTTTTTATATATTTTTTACTCTCTCTCTCTCTCTCTCTCTCTCAACCCAACAATACTACGCATTGCCAGCCCCTGGCCACTACAATACCAACAGCCACCATAATATCAATAGCCACCATGCATGCCCAAAACTCAAATATTACCGACATCCACCATAAACCCACCACCCACAAGCCTACCAAGCCACAACCCACTATAAATAAATAAATAAATAAAACCCAAAACAAAACCACCGCCAAGACCACAACAACAACCACCATTATCAACAACCCACCACAAAACCCATTAAAATAGACCAACACCACCAGCCACTACCACCACCACCAAAAAAAAAAAAAACCTCAAAATTTCAACCACAAACAAGAACCCAGCAACCCATCGCCGCTAAGAAACACCTCCATCGACAAAGCCCATTCCAAAACCAACCCACCACCGAGATAAGAAAGAGCTGAGACAAAACTGACACCACCACACAACCACCACCACAACCCCAAGAAATCCACAACGAAAACAGATAGGAGAGAGAGCGATGGCAAGATGGTAAAGAGATCACCTTGAAGTTTTGGTTTTAGATTCGGTTGCAACTGAATAAAACAAATTTTTTTTTTTTGGGTTAATTTACGTTGAAGAGAAGGGAATTTGGAGAAGATGGATGGTTTTATGTCATGAGAGGGAGAAAAGAGAGCTACTGGGCAGGGGCACGGTGATAGAAGAGAGATGAGTAGTGGGCACGGTGATAGAAGAAAGAAGATATACAGAGGAAAAAGAAAGAATTTTTTTTTTTTTTTGGATAATTACACTTTACCCACCTGTGGTTTGCCTCTAATTTGACTTGCTTACTCGTGGTTTCAATTTTGACACTTTACCCACCTGTGATTCCCTCCGTTACTAATCCATAACCCACCTTTGTTAAAATTAAGGGTAAATAGGTATTTTTGCTCAAGTTTTATGTCTCTCTCCTTCCAAAACAAAAAATAGCACAAAAATGCAAGAGAAAGAAGATCAAAAAGTGGTTTTTGTCTCTCTCTCCATTCACACAAATCTTGAACATGAAGAACATACCCAAAAAAAAAAAAAAAAAACCCAGATCAACCTACACAAGATCAACCCCAAAGCTCCAAGGCGCATGATCAGATTGTTTTGTTACAGAACTCTGCTTTGTATAAATTTCTTAACACATTGCAGAAAATCCAACGCTTGGATATGCTTCTCACAACATTATTTCTCAGCCCAATTGACTCAGCAATGCACTTGTATGGAGCTTCCAAGCTCAGAGTTCAACTCTCACGCATACGGCATTATGCTTCAAGATTGTGTCCAAAATGGTAACCCAACTTTAGGGAAGGCTCTCCACTCTGAGATTCTAAAAAAGAGGTGGCTGTTTAGACTTGTTCGAATACAACATTCTTCTCAACATGTATGTGAAATCCGAGTTATCTTGTGTAGGTTGATCTGGGTTTTTTTTTTTTGGGTATGTTCTTCATGTTTAAGATTTGTGTGAATGGAGAGAGACACAAATACCACTTTTTGATCTTCTTTCTCTTGCATTTTTGTGCTATTTTTTGTTTTGGGAGGAGAGAGACATAAAACTTAAGCAAAAATACTTATTTACCCTTAATTTTAACAGAGGTGGGTTACGGATTAGTAACGGAGGGAATCACAGGTGGGTAAAGTGTCAAAATTGAAACCACGGGTAGGCAAGTCAAATTAGAGGCAAACCACAGGTGAGTAGGGTGTAATTATCCTTTTTTTTTAACATAGAAGAGAGAGGCAACGAATAAATTAATATTTTTCGTGTATAACTTATTACTACAGTAACGGTTATAGATAGTGGTAAACTGTAGCCAGAAGTTAAAATATTTTAGATTCAGCTCCTTTGATGCAGTGAGCTTTTTAGTGTTAGTGGTGTTAAAATGGCAATTTAGCACTTTTAAGAGCCTTAATGTGAATACTATTATTGTATTGAATGATAATCTCAAAAGAATATTAAAATGTTCGAAGAGTTCTAGTCACCAATATTGGATTTTCATAGATGACCAGGAAATATGGACTTATCTTAGATACCAAATTGAATTACATTAAGTTATAAAAAAAATTCCAACTAAATAGAAAGGCCATAAAAAGTGAGAAAAAAAAAATCCTTTGAACCACAAAGGCGTAAAAAAACTGTCATTAGTCATAGCTGGATTTATGATTAGCCGAATAAACAAATCTAATTGTTAAAGCACTAGCATCGGGTGTTGTAAACAAACATTACTTTGACACATCAAAAAGCTACATTTTCTATTTTAAAATATCATTTTACAATATACTTGACATCACATGTTCTATTATACAATTCTATACATTAAAATAATGTATATAACACATTAAAAAAAAAATATTAACTCAACCAACCATTGTCGCCACAACCAACGGCCACCACCTAGTGGGCAAAGGCCACCAACCAACCACTACTGCCACAACCAGCGTCAACCACACAAAACTACCATAATAAACCCCAAAATCAACCCACCACCACCACCACTACACGCAGCTTGTAGCCACCAACACTACAAACCCAACACCCAAAACTTTCAAAATAAAACTCCAAAATCAACCCAAAACCAAAACAAAAGCAAAAACAAAATTGAGATGAGCCTGTGGGTGAGATTGGCCTCGGGGTGGACTCTACGTCGGCCGGTGTTAGATTTTGTGCCCTAAATCCAATTTATTGGCATGTTATAAATAACTAAATTGTTAATTTATAAGAGACTATTTGTATGTGAATTAATTGGACAATATCATATAGTCCTTGAGGTGCATTGTATGTGATTTAGTTACAGAATACGTAAATCCCAAGTTCCCTGTAAAGTAAAAAATGTAGTTCATAGTCGATGATGAAATTGAGCGTTTCATCTACGAAGACTATAACATGTCAACTAAGATGGTTTGTCTTGGTCATGGAAGTTGAGACTTCTAGTTGATGTGTTGATATGTCTTAAGTGTGTAAGACATATTGAGCTGGACCGTTTTGAGATTAATTATTCAATTAAGAATTGTCACCTGAATAATAAATCTCACAACTTATATTTTCATAGATGAAAGGTCAAGAATGTATTAACCTCTTATGATAAATTAACCGATTAATTAGCCAAGTGAATTAATTAAGTCAATTAACATGCAATACGCGTGGTTGCACAAACAAATCACCAAATAACTAAATGTAGTGGAAAATAAATTTGACACGGTGATTGTTTACAAATGAGGAAACCCACCAAGGCAAAAAAACCCCATCGGATGAATTCAAGGTCACTATTCCCGAGAATTCACTATTATCAAAACAAGCGTTACAAGTAAAGGAATCCCAATATCTTATACCAACCTATAGTTGAACCCTTACCCCAAAACACAATTGGACTTGTAATGTAGTGACAATCTCTCATTTCAATGCATGGCTCCAAGTACGTGACTAACCAATTGATGCATGGAACCCAGTACGTGACTAACACACTAACTTGAGAAGGATGTTGACTGCAAAGTTCTTCAGTTCATCCACACGATGAAGATCAAGAAGCTCCTTGGTCACAAAACCCTATGACGTACAAACGCAGCAGCTTATTTAAGAGAAAGATGAACTAGTGAAAATTGTCTTCGGTTACAATATGCATGAATAAAACCTTTGCATCAAGTAAGAAGATCCTTAAAATAATCCTTATATATGTCTAGGGTTGTGAGAAAAGAAAACCTAAACACATAGCTTGGATATGCATGAAAAACAGATCTAAAAAACTAATTTTCGTAATTCTCGATAGATACAGCTGTTGAGATTATCTATCGAGCTTCACCTTTTAAATTTCAATAGATACATTTGTTGAGCTATCTGTCGAGCTTTAAAGAACAACACTTCTTCACTTGATTCTTGGACAGATTTACATGGCTTTAATACTTGGACTTGAATTCTTGTTCCTTGAAGTATTAAATACATCTTAGATCTACTCAATTACAGTTTTGTCAAAGGATTAGCCAATTCTAAATGACATATGTTCTTAACATGATCCACATATGTCTTAACAATCTCTCCTTTGGCAATCTGTGACAAAACCAAAACAAACAAATGAAATATGAGAGAAGTCATAAATCACTCAACTCATACTCACTTGTTGAATACAATAAAATCTTCCCTAACACAAACTCTTGAAAAACTTTGCAAGAAGAGAGTTCATGGCTTGGAAGATTTTGCCAACTTGTATTTCTAAAACACTTTAAACAAAACTCATCAATGAATTTTAGTGTGAAATAGAAATAAAAGATTGCAGACAATAAATAAGAAGCATGTGTATAAAGAGAGAAAAGAAACAACACATGGAGAGATAGGTAAAAAATGTAATAACAACCTCATCAAATATATATAGATCAAATAAATACAAGGTTTGCTATCACTAAGTGGTCACAAGACCAATGTATAAGAGACAAAGCATCTAAAGGATAAAGCAAAGAAAAGTTACAAAAGTACATCCCTCAAAAAAAAAAAAAAAAAAAAAAACACTCCCCTTAACAAAAAGTCCTATGCTAACTCTCCCCCTATGTATGTAACCACTCTCATACCCAAAACTACTTCCCTTTTTTGTCACCAATGACAAAGGGCAAGTCAGTGAGAAGCGGTCATCTCCTCATCACTGGATCACTGGAAGAGCTAGCACCATCATCCTCATCAGCATCATCATCATTGGAGCCATCATCATCGCCCTCGTCCTCTGAAGCTTGTGGAGATGGAGATAAAGATGGAGATGCGGTGAAGCCACCCATGACAACTTGTCGTCATGCGATACGACCAACACGGATGTTCACCTAATACAACTCATCACTGAGAGTGTCAAGACGAGCATCCATGCACTCAAGCTAAGCCATGATGGCCTCAAGAGTCACATCACTAGCGGAAGAAGAAGGAGCGGAGTTAGATGGAACGGAAGAGGCTGAAGGAGACACCGTCTCAGTCTGTGGCCGCTTCGATTGAAGCTAGGCCTTACTCCGTCTAACGGAAGCGCTGCTAATGGCAAACATGATGGTGAAGTGAGCAGACTCTGGATAGGAGACAGAAGCATGGCGAATGATACTCGTGATAGCAGAAAGGTAAGTATGAAATGAGAGGGAAAGTCAATGGTAAGCCCCTCAAGAAGGGATAACAAAAGGCGAGCACAAGGCTCAGTAATAGAATTATAGTGAGATAAAGGATGTAAAACAAATGTCATCACCATATTCAGGAACCTCGGACCTTTTGCAAAGCCCGAGCAAGGGGTGTTTTGACGTTCACCCCAAGATGAAGGTGTTTCACAGAAGAGAGACATAGGCTCATCTTTAGACACAGTCTTTAGATGAGGATAGCTGGGGTAATCAGGATGAGATACCCTCAGGACGTGTAGCACATCAGAGATAAGCTCTAGTGTGACTACAATACATATACCTTGAACAGAAGTGAGAAAACGAGGTATGAAGTAATCAAAACTATGCATATTGGAGTAAATAGCCTGAATGATCATAGCGGGACAACTGACCGGGATCTCACAAAGGGATTCCCAACCCCTACTATTAATGACAGTGGGTAAGTCAATATCGGAGAAATTCGAAAACTTCTCCGAGAAGTCCTGACGGGCCTTCTCATCACGGAACCAGACGTGAAGAGTAGAATCAAAAGAAGAAGATGCCCCAGAACGAAGAGGGTTCCAGGACGGAGTGGATTTGCGCTTGGGTGCCATGTATAGACAATCTGAAAGAAAGAAAGAGAGAGAGAGACAAGCAAAAAAGCACCAATTAACAACAACACCATAAAGAAAGAAAAGAATGATATGTATGCATGAAAAATACATGAACATATGACATGTAACAATAAAAACATTATAGGCTTAGCCCAATCCAAACCTACCAGTACACAAGATTCCAACATATAAAACACACATCTAAATGCATGAAACATTGTGAAAATGTAAATGTGATGCAATGTATTTGCATAAAGGATCATTTAAACATAACTCAACCAAAAAATTTCACAAATAACTCAACAATTTTGAAAAACCCAAAAACCTAGGTCTAAATGAATGAAATGCATGATAAATGAGAGAAAAGAGATCATACCAGAGGAAGAAAACAAGATATGGGCCGAAAAACAAGTGGGGAAGGTGAAAGGGTTGAGGGAAAAGTGTTTGGAAGAGAAAAGAGAGAGTTTTTGTAGAGAGAGATCAGAGAGAAATGAGAAAAAAATTGCGCTGAAGCTATATATAGAAACAAGAATCTCGATGGATCGAGGAACTGTCAAGCACTAATTCTCGACAGATATATCTGTCGAGGTGCTGTCAAGCATCTGTCGACAGTGAAGAAACCTCGATGGATCGAATAACTATCGAGAAGCTATTGAGCAGACAGAAACTTTCTCGATGGATCGAGAATCTATCAAGAAGCTATCGAGATAAATTCTAAAAAGCTTCGATGGATCGAAAATGTGATAAGATCTGTCGAGAAAAGCAGTCCAAGGGTCTTGATAGATAGCTATCTGTCGAGAGCTGTCGAGAAGTTGTTGAGATGAGCAAAAATAGTTTTTCAAAGAAAAGAAAAACACAGACATGAATGTAATCAAGTATGCTATCCAACCAAAGATTCAACCAACATTTTTAAGCTTCTAAAGTCATCTCTCAACAAGAAAAATGTCAAGCATTTAGATCCAAAACACACACACACACACACACACACACACACATTAAACAAGTCTAACCAATTTTATATTTCAAAAACAAGTCAAGATAGTTTATTGAGCATACATTAACACATGTATTTCTTGTGATGGCCAAATCACATTGTACCTGCACATGTATCAAAAGTAGTAAAGAATTTTGTATGTTGTGTGTGAAAACATTGCAAGATTGCATGAGTGTCTACATGTTATGACGATTTGAGATATGAGAAAATCGATTTAACTCACACACAATCACAACTGCTTGATGGGGACTATCACCTTTGAGGTACATTCTATAACTCTCACATCTCCTAAAAACACATTTGCAATCATATATAAAGCATTTTGATTCTTTTTGCTTTTATTTTTCTTTTGTTAAGCATATCATACATGGGCATATAAGAGAGAGAAGAAAATACCCAATTATGTTAAGCTTTTGACATTGCACTTTTGTTATGCCGAAGTATACAGATGTCATTTCATGATTGGCGGGCAATAGTGGTGAGATGTTTATTTATGCATTTCTCTTAGGATTTTCTAGTCCTACCCGTCAAAAAGAGTGATATGAGTGTTAAGTACAAAAGATTACCTAATGTTACTTATCACAAACAAAAGCTACAAAGCTCACTTGCTTAGTTGTGCATAGAGATGCTCATCAAAGCTACAAAAAATACAAAGTTTAGAAGTTTCAATGGCCATCCAAGGTACACAAGTACCAAAGTACACAAAACACTCACTGTTTTTGTATTTTTATGATTTTTCATTTTTATTTTATTTCATGAAAAACAAAATAAAGCAAAACTGAAACAAATAAACAAAAACATGTTAAACAAAGCATAGTATAAAAACTAGATGCAAATGCATGAGGAAGGAGGAGGAGGAGAGGACATCAATCCATGGAGATAACACCAATGTTTTGGCGAAGGAATTCAAATCGTTTGCTATCAAGAGGTTTGGTGAACAAATCAGCCTTCTGATCATCAGTGTGAATGAGCTCAATAGTAAGAGTATCATCTTCAACAAGCTCCCGAATAAAGTGGTGTCGAATCTCTATATGTTTGGTTCGAGAATGTTGAATAGGATTCTTAGAGATATTAATGGCACTGATAATGTCACAATAGATGATAAGATGTTCTTAACGAATACCACAATCAAGGAGAAGTTTTTGTATCCATAGAAGTTAGGTGCAGTAGCTACCGGCAGCGATGTATTCAGCCTCTGCAGTGGATAATGAAATGGAATTTTGCTTTTTGCTCATCTAGGAGACAAGATTATTATCCACATATAAACAACCCCCCAAAGTACTCTTTCTATCATCTACATTCTTAGCCCAGTCTACGTTAGAATACCCAGCTAAGACATCATTGATGCCCTTGCTATACCATACACCGAAATTGGCAATGGTTTTGACATACTTTATTATTCTTTTCAAAGCAATCATGTGAGACTTTTTGGGATTAGCCTGATATCTAGCACACACTCCAACACTATAACTAATGTCAGGTCTACTAGCAGTAAGTTAAAGAATACTACTTATCATGCTTCTATATAGTGAAGAATCAACATTTTTTCCCAACAAATTAACAGTGAGTTTAACATTTGGGCTCATAGGGGTTTTAACAGAACTAGCAGATTCCAAGTCAAACTTTTTCACAAGATTTTTAGCATATTTAGAATGAGATATGAATATACCTGACTCTTGTTGACGGATTTGCAACCCAAGGAAGTGTTTCAACTCTCTAATCATGCTCATCTTGAACTCGGCCTGCATGAGTTTGGAGAAACTATAAGCAAGTTCATCTTTTGTCGACCTGAAGATGATATCATCAATATATACTTGAGCAACTATCAACTCGCCGTCTTCCCTTTTGATGAAGAGTGTCTGATCTAGTTTTCCTCTTGTAAAACCATGTGAGTCTAAGTATTGTGTAAACCAATCATACCAAGCTCTAGGTGCTTGCTTTAAACCATAGAGTGTCTTCTTGAGGTACAATACATGATTCGGAAAGTGTGGATCAATGAATTTTTTTTGGTTGAGCCACATAGATATCTTCTTTAAGGAAACGATTCAAGAATGCAGTCTTTACATCCATTTGGTAAAGCTTGAACTTCAAGTGACGTGCTAGGGCTAGAAGAATCCTAATGGACTCCATACAAGCTATAGGAGCAAATGTCTCATTATAGTCTACTCATTCCATTTGAGAGTATCCTTGAGCCACAAGATGAGCCTTGTTGCGGATCACATTTCCTTTCTCATCAGTCTTATTGCAGAATATCCACTTTGTGCCAATGATGTGCTTACCTTCCAGTCTAGGTACTAGAGTCCAGACATCATTCCTTTGAAATAAAAGCAGTTCATCATGCATTGCCTCAACTCAGCTTTCATCTTAAAGAGCTTCCTCAACCTTTGTGGGTTCAACCTACGACAAATAACAAGAATAAGACACAAAGTTAGCAACACATTTATCAACTGTACGCTTCTTTAGTGTAAGTTCATTCATATTTCCCACAATTACTTCAAGAGGATGATTCAACTTGATCCTTGAGGAAGGTCCTTTCTCTTCATGGGATTTAGAATTAGGTGAGGTGGCCCAGGTGGGTATGTCTGCTGAACCTTCTACAACACTTGGAGTATTGGGAGTACTTGGAGATGCGGGTTCTTGATCAATAATTTCTTGAACACCCTTAGGCTCGTAAGGAAGAATTTCCTTAGGGATCTCTTCATTAATTGTCTCAGAACCAGACTCTAAAACTTCATCGATAACAACATTGACTGTTTCCATCACCTTCTTAATTCTCTTGTTATATACCCGATAAGCTTTGCTAGTAGAGAAGTATCCCAAAAATATTCATTTATCGCTTCGGGAGTCAAATTTTTCCACATTCTCTTTATCCTTGAGAATGAAACAAGTACTTCCAAAGATTTTGAAATACTTCACATTTGACTTTCTTCCATTCCATAGCCCATAACCGGGTCTGAAATACACCCTGTTAACCATGTAAAGTTTTTAGACGCCTTAAAACACAACCAGATTAACCTAGTTAATTAGCCAAGTTATTACTTAATCAAATTATCCAATCTAGGTTAACACAAATATATCATATCATTGCAAAGTGTGGAAAATAAAGAATACAACGATATGATAACCAAGGAAAACCAAACCGATAAAAAACCCTGGGGAGGATTTAACCTAGCTATCCTTAAGGTAAAACAAATCCACTATGAAAGAATTGAAGTTTACACAATAGCGACTTAGACCACTAACATCCTATTGCTACCTCGAGTTGGAAACTTACTACCACGACCACTTGACAGCTCCGAGTCCACGGACTACTTCTTTCTTGGATTCCCAGCATGCACAAGCACTCCCGCTTGTATATCTTTAAACTCTTGAAACTGCAACTAAATTGATCACGAAACTCTTGACATCAATCTTAAGATTAGAAACCCTAAGTGTTTGTGAAGGCAAACACTTCTAGATCTCACAAAAGTTCACACACACAGCATAAAAAGCAACTCTAAATCGTGGCTAGGGTTTTATCTTTTATACTTAGGGCAAAACATAAAACCCTACACGTGAAACGGGCTTAGGCTGAGTTGGAAAATTTTGCTGAAAAACAATCTGTATGATTTTCGATCGATCGAGTCTAATTTTTGATCGATCGAGTCAGCCAGATTTACATAGTAAATCCTACAGTCACTCGATTCTAACTTTACATAAAAACATATATTTGAGTAAGTCTAAACAAGACTAAAATGTTTTGATAATGGTTTACCAACATTACAAAATGAAGTTCTAATACATAAGTTCCTAATTCCTTATAACCTAATAAACTCCCCCTTTGGCAACCCGTGACAAAACACAAACTAAACAAAGTGCTCAAAGTTTACAAAAAACAGCCCATTACAAAAATAATGCCCAACACAACAAATTCAACCTAACTACTATCTATCAGTTGCAAGTGTAGACAGCAACACGACTGAATCAACCTGTATATTCCTGAAGCACTCAACAAACGGATCAACACATGTGTGGAAAATACAAGTAAAACAAAATAACTTCTTGATTTCACATAACATAACAATAAAGACATATATCATGAATAATCTCATAAATATAAATCAATAGACAATGTGAAACAAGAAACATATATAAACAATGTATCTCCCCCTATCATGGATAACCCAAACACAAATACATTATGAGCTAAAAATGTAAATACAAAATGAAGCACCTAGATACAATCTACAGCTCCACAGCTCCAAAACAAAAAAATCTCCCCTTAACAACAAAATCTCCTCTACAAACGTACTCCCCCTTTTTGTGACGAATTGTCAAAGGGCACTTACTCATTATCAAAAGGAGGTGGCGGAGGTGATCGTCCAATACTCTCCAAATCTGCTCACAAGGCACGAAGCTCATCAAGTATGTCCACCAAAAGCTGACCATGAGCCGCCTGAACAGTCATGATAGTCTCCAACATACAACGAATGTCTGAATCATCCGTAGCAGAAGGTAGAGGAACAGCAGCAGCAGCAGCAGCAGGATCGACAGATGCCTCAGCAGTAGTATCACCTGTGATAGAAGGAGGAGGAGGAGGAGCATCACCAGAAGACTCAAATCTAGGGCGTTTAGAGCTTGCTCTCATCTGAGCAGCCCTCTGCCTAAGAAAGGTGACACCTATAAGAGTGACTATGTGTACAAGCTCAAACACGGGGAAATCATCTAATCCAAGATGCAAAAGAATCCGATGAATGAAAACTGGAAAGAAAAGAGCATGAGCAGTAGAACTACTCCTATGAACCTCAATCAAAGAACGAATGAAAAGATGAGGAAAACTCATAGGAACGTCTGTAACAAGGGCATAAAAAAATACACATCTCTCCAAAGGAATAGTGTGTAGGTGAGAGATAGGCCAGATGGAATGGCAAGAAATCCGAAAAAATAGATAATGAGTCTCGGTCAACTCATGAGAGGTGATCTGAGGATTAGAACCCCACTGGATAGAAGTATTAGTAATAATTGACATAATGTCATCCAGGGGAGGAGGCTCATTGTAAGGATGGACAAGATGCTGGACTAGTGGCACCCCAAGAGCATCAGCCACTACTAAAGGAGTAATGACTTTCTCTGCACCCCGTATCCAACTCTTTGCTTGAGTGTTGGAATCATAGGTGTAGACAGAGAGGTTCAAGTAGAACTCTCTTATCAAGGTAGCCGGAGGAGGATGATCAACATCTAATAAAGGTAACCAGCCTCAACGGTCAAAGTTTCTCCTAATCTCACCATCTAATTCATCTAACAAAATGTTTCTCTTAGCCCAGACATTCCTATGGATATTCAACTTCTCATAAGTTTCCTGGTTTTTCTCAATCGGAAACCTAGTACAATCAAAGGTGGGAGAAGAAGACGAGAGGGACACCCTATGAGCTCTAGTCTTCCTAACCATGATGCTAAGGATCAAAAAGACAGACACAAAAGAGACAGAGAGAAAAAAACACAAAAACAAAGGGCAGACTGCAAGTTAGCACAAAAATATATAGAAAAAAACAATCTATATGATGCATGAACAATTTCAACACATGATGCATGCTCTAATGCAGTGAGAATGAGTTCAATTGGACTTTAAATTCACAAAATTGGCTTGAGCGTAGAATTTATATCAAAAATCCCAATGTTAGAAAAACTCACTTTCAGAAAACCAACAAATTGACCAAATTGATCTTTACACAAGATAGATACCATAAAATAATTATCAAATCCATCAATTTAACAAGTCAATTTCATCAAATTAAGCTCAATTGAACAAAACCCCCAAATCGGGTAGTTTCAAGCCCTAGAATTTTCAATTTTTCCCAATTCAACAAATTGATCAAATTAAACACCAAAGATCAATTTAATAACATCCCATAACAAAAACCCAATGATCAATTTTCAAAGAAAATGCTTAAATTAACAAAATCCCCAATTTCTCATAGGTTTGAAATTCTCCCTTAAATGCATGACAAAAATGCATGAAAACATGAAAATGAATGAAAAATGAGGGGTATAAAGGTCTTACCGGTGTATGAAGACAAAAACCCTTGAAGAAATTTGGCGGAAAATGACAAAAATTGGATCAGGTAGCCTTGACCGATCGAATGGAGAGAGAAAAGGTTTTGAAAAAGTTGAAAAAGTGAAGAACACGTGACAAGCTAAAGGTTTTAAAAAACTCTCTATGCGATTTTCGATTGATCGAAAATTAGATTCGATTGATTGAAAATTACATTCGATTGATCGAAAATTACAATTAATTGATTCAACAGGGATCGAGCAGCGATCGAACCAGGCAGATTTAAACCAAATTTTTAATCGCAATTTCGATTGGTCGAGGAACATGTTCGATCGATCGAAAATCTGGAAAAATCAATTTTTTGAAAAACATAACAGTTTTATGCAGAAACACCTTAAAACATAGTATTTTATGAATAGAATGCATGAGTATGAGATGGAATGCTTTTCAAAAATGCTTTTCAAAAACACTTGAATTGAACCCAGATTTCCCAAAATTAAGATTTTCAAACAATTTTCCTTAAATTCTCAAACTTCAAACACATTTTGCATTAAAAACCAAGAAATTCTTAATCTTGGATGGCCACAACAAAATCACACACAATTACATGTATAAAGTTTAGCAAAGAGTAACTTGTGTAGTATGTGTAACTAGCAAAAGCTTGATAAACATGTGAGGTGATATATGAATAGTAAGCAATCACAATTTCTACAAAATTCATCACATACAATTGAAGGAGACTATCACCTAAAGAGTTACATCATATAACTCTCACATCTCCTAGAATAAAAGCTTGCAATCATGTAAGTTTCTTGAATTTGCCTCATAATGTACACACCAATTTTATTTGATTAGAAACTTATTAAAATAGCCAAGACAATGTACACACCAATTTTATTTGAATGTGAAGTTATTATAGCCCAATAATGTACACACCAATTTTAGCATTTAAACTGATGCTACACCTTATGTTCTTTTTATGCATGTGCTACACTTTCTCGAGCACAAAATCTTACGATATGCACTAAGGTGTTCGTGATTGGCTAGTAGACAGTGGTGAGATGGTTATTTATGCCTTTCTCAATAAGTTCAAGTCCGACAATCATAGGCATGCGATTTCAAGATTAAGATCATGTGATCAAAAACTATAAACATCTTCCCACACAACATGCACTACTAAGCTCAAACTAGTAAAGTGCAATAAATAAGCTCATCCAAGCTAAACAAGGTACATAAACATGTTATGTAAAGATAATATGGCCAACCTTGATATCAAATTCAAGAAAAATAATGTAAAACCCATTTTGCTTCCCTTTACCATTTTTTTTTTTTGAAAAAAAAAAAAAAAACAGCCTAGAATGAAATGCATGAATGTTATGCAATGCAAATCCTAGAAAAGTAAAGAAAACAAAAATAACAAAGAAGAATGGTCACAAAGAGTAGAACGATGAAGCACAAGGACCATGTTAGAAAGATTCAATTAGATCGAGTCTTTTGCATCCAAAACTTTTTAGATACAACCTTTGCATTGGAGTTATTACTCACATTAGAATGTTGACCAACTCCAGGATTGGAATAAAGGTTTAAAACCTTTACCAACTCACCAATAAGTACCAAAGGATCTTGTGCTTGAGGCACAGGTACTTTTGGCTTATTTGCTCGCTTAGCAGCTTGCAACTTGAAACAGTTTGGACGAATGTGCCCAAACTTTCCGCAAAAATGACAAACCTAAGTGGGCCTATCATGCAACTTGCCCTTGGGAGGATTAGGATCTAAGGTTTAGATTCTTGAAGACCAACCCTAATCTTCCTAGGAGGTGTGACTTCTATAGGTTTAGCAACCTCACTCACAATGGGTTCAGAAGAAGGAACAAAGTTTGTGGAATGAGGTTCAAGCATAGAGATACTATCTACAAAACCTAAACTAGTTTTGTCAGAGGGAGACTTTTGAACACTGAGCATGTAATCAAGTTTGGAACTTGCAGACCTATTAGTTTGTTCTCTAGTAACAAATAATTCAAGTTCCAAATTCTTAACTTTATCAAGCAAAATCATGTTCTCAATCCTCACATTATTCAATAGTTCATTAGCATCAATCAGTTTCACAAGAAAATTTTCTTATCAAGTTCAAGAGATGCAATTTTCTTTAAGCCTAGATCAATAATCATAGCATCTTTTGTAGCAACTTTGCAAAGTTTATTGTAGGCTTCTTGCAAATCTGCATCCTCTGAGAGTTCCCCATCAGAAGGGTTCTCTTCAACAGTAACACTTTCATCAACTACAGTATTAGCAGTAAAAGTAATGAAATTTTCATCCTCATCACTACCAGACTCATTGTCAGAAACTTCATCATCACTAAGAGTTACAACCATAGCCTTACCCTTAGACCTAAAAAATGTAGAACATTCAGATTTCACATAACCATACCCTTGACAACCAAAACATTGTTGACCCATAGAATTATTAGAAGGTTGACCCATAGAATTATTAGAAGGTTGACCTACTTTCTCTTTGGATTTTTTAGTGTTATTCACCTTAGTGGGATCATTCCTCCTAAAATTTCTAGGTTCAGCATTGTTTTTACCTCTTGCCCTTC
This sequence comes from Lithocarpus polystachyus, assembly GCA_033629205.1. NCBI lineage: Eukaryota > Viridiplantae > Streptophyta > Magnoliopsida > Fagales > Fagaceae > Lithocarpus > Lithocarpus polystachyus. The sequence continues at coordinate 31,274,450 of CM066164.1, read as the reverse complement.
TGTTATTGTTCCTAAGAGAGTTTCTAAAGTTCTTGGCAAGATAAGCAATCTCTATTGCAGAGAGTTCATCATTAAATCCATTCACATTAACATCATCAACAGACTTAAGAGCCATTGATTTGAATTTGCTTATCTTAGGTAATTGTAACTTATAGGACTAAAGAGATCCTACAAGTTCATCAACAGGGATGGAGTCCACATCCTTACTTTCAGTGATGACAGTCACTTTGTGTCTAAAATCTTTAGTCAAAGATCTAAGTATCTTCCTAACAATTTTAGGTTGATCATAGATTTCACCCAAATTATATGCAGAATTAACAATATCATTAAACTTAGCATAGAATTCATTAAAAGATTCATCATCAGATATCCTAATACTTTCAAATCTAGTAGTTAATTGCTACAACTTATTAATTTTAACTACCTTTGTGCCTTCATGCATAGTCTAGAGGATATTCCAAGCAGTATAAGCAACCTCAACATTAGAGATTCTCTTAAATTTCTCCATAGAAATAGCATTAAAGATAACATTCATTGTTTTGCTATTAAAAGTGGCTGCTTCTTTCTGAGAAGTTTACCACTCACTAACAAGAGTAGTGTGCTTCTCCCATCCGTATTCAACGGAACTCTCTCTTCTATAGATTTCAGGAATGCTTTCATCCTTACTTTCAAATAAGCATAATTATTCCCAACAAAGTGAGGTAGGATAACAAGAAAGTGACCGCGTTCCATGACAACAAGGGTCAAGGATCAACTCTTAGATCAAAGGATCTAAACGCTAGAGCTAAGCCGCTCTGATACCACTTGTAAAGTTTTTAGACCCCTTAAAACACAATTAGATTAACCTAGTTAATTAGCCAAGTTATTACTTAGTCAAATTATCAAATCTAGGTTAACACAAATATATCATATCATTGCAAAGTGTGAAAAATAAAGAACACAACGATATGATAACTCAAGAAAACCAAACCGGTAAAAAAACTTAGGGAGAATTTAACCTAGCTATCCTCAAGATTAAAAGAATCCACTATGAAAGAATTGAAGTTTACATAATAGCGACTTAGACCACTAACATCCTATTGCTACCTCGAGTAGGAAACTTATTACCACGACCACGTGATAGCTTCGAGTTCACGGACTACTTCTTTCTTGGATTCCCAGCAAGCACAAGCACCCCCGCTTGTATATCTTTAAGTTCTTGAAACTGCAACTGAATTGATCACCAAACTCTTGACATCAATCTTGAGATTGGAAACCCTAAGTGTATGTGAAGGCAAACATCTCTAGATCTCACAAAAGTTCACACACACAGCATAAAGAGCAACTCTAAAGTGTAGCTAGGGTTTTCCCTTTTACACTTAGGGCAAAACATAAAACCCTACACGTCAAATGGGCTTGGGTTGAGTTGGAAAATTCTGCAGAAAAACAATCTGCACGATTTCGATCGATCGAGTTAGCCAAATTTACACAATAAATCCTATAGTCACTCGATTCCAACTTTACATAAAAACATATACTTTGAGCAAGTCTAAACAAGAATAAAACATTTTGATCATGGTTTTCCAATATTGCAAAATGAAGCTCTAATACATTAATTCTTAATTCCTTAGAACCTAACAAACCGTACGACATGCAGTGTTGACGACTTCTCTGCACAAATTTCTAGCCATATCCTTGTTATACAACATGGCTCTGGCCATCTCCTGAATAACTCTATTCTTTCTTTCTATCACACCATTTTACTGAGGAGTAATAGGAGCAAAGAATTCTTGAAATATACCTGATCTAGTGTAAAAAGACTCCATGTATGAGTTCTCAAATTCTTTACCATGATCACTTTGAATTCGATCAATTTTCAAGCTCTTCTCATTCTACAATCTTGTACGCAAGACTTTAATGTGCTCAAGAGCATCTAACTTAGATCTTAGAAGAATGACCCAAGTGTACCTGGTAAAACCATCTACCATAACCATAATATATCTCTTTCCTCCAAGAGACTCGGCTTTAGTTGGACCCATGAGATCTAAATGTAGTAGCTCCAATGATCTAGATTTAGCTGAGGTCTGAGTGCCTGGATGTTTAGCTTTTGTCTGTTTTCCAAGTTGACACGGTCCATACATGACATTGTTCACTCTACTGAGCTTTGGTATCCCCAAAACTGATTCATGCTTAGATATAATTGAAAGATGTTTGTAACTAGCATGTCCCATCCTTTGGTGCCATAGATCTTCATTGGGCAAACGAATGCTATTGCACACAATATTTGCATCAGGTACCAATACATAACAGTTGTCTAGTGTGCATACACCACTTATGAGTTTCTTTCCAGACTCATTCAACACAAGGCATTTCCCTTTTGAGAACAGCACCATAAAGTCTTGATCACAAATATGGCTTATGCTCAACAAGTTCACTCTCAGACCTTCTACATATAGCACATTTGTAATGTCTGGCAGTCCAGGTAGAGAAATAATTCCATTCCCTTTAATCTGTGATTTGCTCCTATCACCGAAAGTGACATTACCACCTTTCTTAGACTTGAAAACCTTAAAAAGAGAGTGCTCTCCAGTCATGTGTCTTGAGCAGCCACTGTCAAGGTACCACAAACATGTATCCATAACCTTAAATGCGGACTTCATCTTGAAGCACACCTTATGCTTAGATGACAAATTAGTAGGAATGATGTTTTCTTTTATCTGCCATTTACGAACAAAGCTTTTAACTTTTACTCTTCTTAGACAAACTCCTCTACAAATTTTCATTTTGAGACAGTTTAGTTTCTTCTTTGTCATGCTAAGATCTTTTCCAATAATCATCATGATAGATTTCAAATTTTTAGACTTACATTTTCTAAGACACTCAATCAAGTAGAGATTAGAAAAACAAGATGTATTTGAAACAAAAGATCTTTTCATGCTGGTTGTAGCCATGATAACAAGGGTCAATGGATCACACAGCAAAGATTAACCCTAATTAGAGTGTGCCCACTCTGATACCACTTGAAATGCCAAGAATGTATTGACTCCTTATGGTAAATTAACCAATTAATTAGCCAAGTGAATTAATTAAGTTAATTAACATGCAATACGCACGGTAGCACAAAAAAATCACCAAATAACTAAATGCAGCGAAAAATAAATTTGACACCGTGATTTGTTTATGAATGGGGAAAACCTCTAAGGCAAAAACTCTACCGGGTGAATTTAAGGTCACCACTCCTAAGAATCCACTATTAACAAAACAAGCGGTTACAAGTAAAGAATCCTAGTGCCTTATACCAACCTACAATTAAATCCTTACCCCAATACACAATTGGACTTGTAATGTAGTGACAATCTCTCCTTTCAATGCAGGGCTCCAAGTACGTGACTAACCAATCGACGCACGGAACCCAGTACATGATTGACACACCAACTTGAGAAGGATGTTGATTGCAAAATTCTTCAGTTCATCCACACGATAAAAATCAAGAAGCTCCTTGGTCACAAAACCTTACAGCGTACAAACGTAGTAGCTTCTTTAAGAGAAAGATGAACTAGGGAAAATTATCTGCAGTCACAATATGCATGAATAAAACCTTTGCATCAAGTGAGACGGCCCTTAAAATAATCTTTATATATGTCTAGGGTTGTGAGAAAAGAAAACCTAAACACATAGCTTAGATATGCATGAAAAATAAATCTGAAAAACTGATTTTCGTAATTCTCAATAGATATAGTTGTCGAGATTATTTGTCGAGCTTCACCTTTTAATTCTCGATAGATACATCTATCGAGTTATCTGTCGAACTTTAAAGAATAACACTTCTTCACTTGATTCTTGGACAAATTTGCACGGTTTCAATTCTTGGACTTGAACTTTTGTTCCTTGAAGTATTAAACTCATCTAGATCTTTCTAATTACAAGTAAAGTGCATTTTGTCAAAAGATTAGCCAATTTTAAATGATATATATTTTTAACATGATTCACATATGTCCTAACAATAGACTCTCAATCTTGAGAGGATAGTGAATTCGATCATGAAATGTAGGTTGCTGTGTTATATCAGGAGTGAGATCTAAATTTAACGATCAAAACCTCAGTATGTTGAGTAATTGCACGTAGTGTTGAAGGAACACATATTCTCAAGATAGAATCCATAATCACTTTTTATAGAGACACAAAATTTCCCCTTAAGATAAGTTTAATGGGAATTGGTTATTCAAGGCCAGCCACTTTAGTAAAGAGTTACTAAAGTTTATATTTAATAAAATTAGATTTCATAAATATAAATACTAAAATATTAAACCGGGGACTCAAGAAATAAAATAGTTGTTTATAAAGTGACAGTTTATTATGAATTTGTTCACTATGGATATTTTATGGAGGGGTCAAATGATATTATATTAGAGTCTTGGGATAAAATTTATTAATAAGGCCTACAGTGCAATTATATTTCCATAGTGGTACTTGTTATATAATTAATGGTAACTTTTGGCTTGCAAAGAGTTAACAGATAAGTTTGAAGCCATTAGAGTTGAAGCCATTAGAGTTAAAGCCTTGTTTATCCCTTTGGTCCCATCCCAAGCCACACGCTAAAGCAAGCATAAGGTAAAACAAGCATAAGGTACTTAAAACAACCTTGTTTTGTCTTGTTTTACCTTATGCTTGTTTTCTCGTTGTTTTATGGTACTTTGAGTTATATTTAGTATCTATGCTTTGTTGTTCTCATTGCATCGTGTTTATGTGTTGGACATGCAATTGATTTTTTGCATTTTGTTTATATATCCTTGCTTTGTAGCATTTTAAGTACTTTTAGATTAATGCATACATTTTCTTTATTACTACACACTTGTGCCCTTGTTGCAAATACCTTTTGTGTTTTTGCATTGGCTGTGTGTAAGACATGCATACATCTTTATGTTATTGTGTTTATTGATTGCATGTTTAGATGATCATTTGCTTTGCTATATGATCATTGTAGTCATTTCTATCTGATTGTTTTTGTGTTTGATCAAGTTGCTCATATGTTTTACAACATGTCTACTTGATCGCATTTTACTTGTTACTTTATACTTGTCCTTTTATCACTTGATTTAGCTTGAGGGTCTAATGCGTTTTGTGCAAATATTTCAGGTTACCGGTATACATGTTCCAAGTTCATCACAACTTCTAGAATTAGGTATGAGTGAGTTTTACCATTGTTCCCAAACTCACGTTTAAGTCTAGAATCTGTTTTAGGGTGTTTTGTCACGGAATTGCCAAAATGGGAGATTGTAAAGTTGTGATTTACAACTATGTTTTATGTTGGCTTTATTCCATGACAAAAAGTGTTGTAATTGCTTTAATTTTGTTCCTTGTATTTTGTGGGATTTTATTGTATTGGGTTTAGTATTAAGTTGGTGAAGACTCAAGCTTAATTAAAGATTAAGTGGATTTCGCGAGAAGCTCACGAGTAGCTAACCCGCAAAGTAGCCACATGAGAAGCACATGACTGGAAGCTGAATAGTCATGCTAGACTGTCGTTTTCCCGAGTGTCTCGCGCGTAAGGCCTTCTCGCGAGATACTCATGAAACATTCTGCTTGGAGGATTTTAAGTGAGATTTTTTTACTCTTCACCCATACTATATATACTCTCATTACCCATAAAAGTAAAAGAGTCCATTTAGAGAGAAAAACCCTAGATAGGTTTTTTACAACACACACACACACCCATCTTTTAGAGAGAGAGAGCTACTCATCCTTCGTGAGAAATTATTCTAGCCTCTTCTCTTTTCCTCTCCCATTGTCATACCTTGAGAGGAGATTGATAGCCCAAACACTTACCATACCCAACTTCAGTGAAAAGTAAGGTTTTGGTGTTGCTGGGAAGCATTGGAAGAAGCCTTATGTTTGGCGGATGCAATTGGGCTGAATTGCGTGATCCGGAGAGCTAGAGAAGACAAGGCTTGGCGAAGTCAGTTGGTAGTAGGAGCTTGGAGGGCTCGAGTACATGGGGTAGATTAGGCTTGGATGACCTTTTGTTATTCGTGTACTCTAACTTATTCTCTGGTGGATCGATTTACCGCTTGGAGAGCGGCAGAGAGGTTTTACACCGAGTACTTCGGTTTCCTCTTCGATAACACATCGGCGTGTTATCTTGTGTTTGCATTCTTCTTCCGTACTCTTTTAGCTTTCATACTACTGTGATTTGATGAATATGACTTAGAGTAGTTTTATTGTTTGTTCGCTCTCATTTACTCTATTCCGCACTTAGTTTAAGTTAGAATAAAATCAACTGAGCCATAATCATTTAAATTGAGGGTCTAAACAAGTTCTTGTGTTTTTTACACACCGGTATAATGTCTGGTATACTCTCCCCCTTTTTGTCACAAATAGACAAATGAATCAAGAAGAATAAGGAAAGAAAAGAAGATATGAACAAGGGTAATGATGCATGAGGGGTGCAAGATGTAAGAGAAAATGAAGCTCAAACAAAAGATAAAACATCTCAAAGACACGATGCTACAAAGCATAAAGTAAACATGACATGTTAAGGATGATGGACATGTTACCTAGGCGTGACATAGACACAAGAACATGTTATATGTGCTAAAAGGGTCTAAAAAGACTTAACTAGCATGAATGAGAGCAAAACATGTCAAGTGTTAGAGTGTATGCAACAAGGTGCATCTAGTGTGCATCTATTGTGCATGTGAGATGCATGACCAATGCATGAGCTAGGCACTCACGGGAAAAAGTGTGTAAAACATGCAACCAATGATCAAAACATGATAAACATGCATAATCATGGTAATCCCCAAAAATTGGTACTCATCGAAGTCCAAGACAACAAGAAAATGTCATTTGGGCATTTTATCAAACACATAAAGTGCACACACTACACATGTATGTTAAACAATGCATGAACATATGAAAATCTTACCTTAATACATGTTATTTTTGCCACAAGGGGCCAACATCCCAAGAAAATCATCATTTAAAAAAAAACCTAATCAAAAAGATTGACAAAAATTAAGTTTTCCAATTCCTATTTGAGAAAATCCTAACTATGAACATAAAACCCCCAAAAACATAATCTAAGAATCAAAATTGATGAAAAGAGTTAAAGATTACCTTAAAGTTGTTTATGGAATGTAAAACACTTGAAATCTGTTGGGTTTTGATGTTGAAGCATTAAAATAGGGGTTTGGGAGAAGATGGGAGGGGTTTAAAACAAATGACCCACGAAATGTCCTTTAAAAAGCTGGTTTGGAAATTTTCATTGGTAACTCGCTAGTTTGCTTCCCGCGAAACTTTTGCTGGTATTTCGTTGGTAAGCTTTATTCCCGAAACAGTCACGAAATAGTCGCAAAAGTCTCTGTCCAAAGTTGAAAAACTTGAGGACCATTTAACTCGTGATTGAACTTACACATAAAATAAGTCACGAAAACACCCAGAAAACATGTTTTTCACACAAAAACAACCTGAAAAACTTTGAAAAACATGGGTGATATAAATCACTTCCAAAAACAAACAAAAAGAACAAAAATCTTTTTGGTTTGATCCACATACGGTTGAGCACACACACATCACATTTGAACATGTACAATCACACAAATGAAATAAGCATTCATTGAACATTAGACTTGTCTGTTGTGTGTGTATCAAATGTAGAATAGTCCTTAGTCTAGAGTGAAGTTTCAATGATCAATTCAATTAAGTCATACACAACTAGTACTAAGTCAAGTGGTCTATCTCAATTATAGAAATGTGCATATATGACTCCCACAAGAAAGTGATTACATATCTTTGAAGCTTTACTTTTGGCTTCTTTCAATTCACAACTTTTTATCATTTATGATCAATACATCTCATTTTGAGATCGATGCCTGAAATTTTTAATATTTCATTTTTGAAAATAAGCCTTTGGCTTTATGGGAACCATATATTTCAATACAAGTTGCTTTCCCTTTTTCCTAGTCAAATAATAGTATGTGCGACGGCTTTTGCAGCTCATTATCTCTTTTTATTTTGATATTTACATTTGTTGAGCTCTTTAAGCAAAAACATAAAAAGTGTGGAAAGATATATAGACACAAGTCTATGCATGTATCAAAACCAACAAGACTATTGACCAATCATTCATGACAAGCTTGAAGATCGATTTACAACAATCACACATAGATTTCAAGATTTTTTTCCACAAAGATGAATGTGCATACAAACAAGCTAGCTCGTAAATGCACTATGCCATTAGTACGAAGGTACTAGGCCAAACTCACATGAGATAAGTACACAAACATATACGATCAAATTTTTTGAATTTTTCACTTTTTATGTGTTTTTGGATTTTTTACACACACAAAAACAAAAGCATAAAAGTAAGATCAAATGCAAAAACAACAAAAATAATGCATATAAAGAGAAAAATGATGCACAAATGCATGACAATGAAGTATCTAATGTATGAAAGGTCCTACAAAGATCGAAAGAATTAGATCAAGAACTAAAAGAGCAAAAGCTCAACTATAGGAACCCTTCCTCATCCAAACGAAACAATTGTTTTGAATAAGTGTCTCATGAGAAGTGAGACGAAGGTTGGAAGAATGAAAACCGAAGATGCACATAGACAAGGAATTAAGAGCATTAAACACTTTCTTTAACAACATGCTATTTTCACTTAAATCCAGTTTACCATTTTTAGCACAACTTCCAATAAGCTCAAGTTTCTCTTTTCTTTTGATTCTTTTAAAAGTATGGAACTTAGAGCATTGAGATCTTAGATGACCAAAGGCATCACAATGGTGACAAACAATGGATTTAGGTCCATTAGGCTTTTTGGGGAGGGATCTAACAACATGGTTTTGTTCTCTCTTCAACTTGGGACAATTTAGTCTAATGTGACCAATCACACCGCAATGGTGGCAAGTTAGAACAAACTTAAATTCATCCAAAACCTTAGATTGAGACCTAAATGGAGGCTTTGGCTTAATAGCCTTTCTCTCCACCTTTTGATTTCTTTTGTGTGGAAGAATGTACATCGATTCGTCCTTAGAGGTGAAACACACAATAGGCATAAAATCAGGTACCACAACACGATTGCAACTAATATTTTCATCCTTTTTAGCAATAGGTTTAGCAATCAAACACTTGGTATGCATATTAAGAGATTCATTTTCACATTTTAGCTCATCAACAAGTTTGTTAGACAAAACAAATTTAGCATCCAAGTCCATATTCAAACATTCAAACTCTTTCAGCTTTTCAAGAGAATGTTCAGCAAGTTTCTTGTACTTTTCAACCAATTTATTGGATTCATTGAGCTTAAAAATCATATCATCATTTTCATAAATGAACTTGTTGAAATTCTTTTGAAACTTCTTATGACTATTCAGCTTCTAGTCATGTGCTTCTCACTTGGCTACTTCGTGGGTTAGCTACTCGTGAGCTTCTCGCGAAATCCACTTGATCTTCAATCAAGCTTGAGTTTTCACCAACTTAATACTAAACTCAATACAATAAAATCCCACAAAATACAAGGAACAAAATTAAAGCAATTACAACACTTTTTGTCATAGAATAAAGCCAACATAAAATATAGTTGTAAATCACAACTTTACACAAAGAAACCGATGAGAGAAGAAAGGGAAATCTTAGTTGAGAGAGAGAGAGAGGTATGGTGCAATTATTGAAGAGTAAAATGGAAAAATCATAAAATGGGATTGTGAATCTTATTTAATTAGAAACTTTCACCCTCCAACAAACTTTTAAATAAATTTCATTCTAAAGAGAGAACCTTTTTTTCAAAGTAAACACAACAATTTGACTCGCAGTTTCAGCTTTCGCTTATATATATAGCCTATGACATATTTTTAACACATAACCAAAGAGCCATATAATGGGTACTAGAAGCCTTTATAATTTACCAATTGTATTTTGGTCCTTATTGGCCTCGCTTGTTCACATGCTCATTTGTCTTGGAACAAATGGCTTTAGCCTCAAGCTTATCCCAAGATATGTAAGCTACCAAAATGTAGTTTTTGGGGTTGGCTTAGACAATCAAAATGTAGCATTTAGTAGAATTAGGAAATCTAAAAATACAGTAGCAAGGGTGCTTGGTCTAGCATTCGGATATCAATCAATCCTAAAGCAACTAGAAGCTAACATCGACCTACGTTTCTCATTTTGCCTCTCTTATTGGACTGATAGATAAAATACCCACACATATTTACATTTTGGCAAAGATGCACAAATTGGAAGAATTGATCAAGCAATAGTACAAACAACACCATTATTACCCAACCAAAATAGGTACCGTGTGGAAGTGTTGGGTATTAGCATGGAGGGGAAGGAGCTTCCAATAGATTCAGTAGAGTTTCAATTAAGAATTGATTCTAAGGGTGGCTTTGCTATTGATTCAAGATCTGCATTAACTTATCTTGTTCAAAATGCATGTAATGTTGTCAGAGCTGAAATAGCTAAATTCTTATAGGCATATAACCAGAATCCTATGGAGCATCCAGAACTACCTCAACAGCTTTGTATGATGTCCAGCCAACTGAAAATCAACCATTTCCATCATTAACAATTCATTTTCTCGGAGCAAAACTTGAGCTTGGTAGTTATCGAGTCTTCCAATTATTTTATGATAATATTTATTGTATGTTTATCATGCCTACTTCTCAACGGGGGATAAATATTCTAGGCGCATTTCAACAAGCAGATTTTCGATTCTGATTTGATGTTGGAACAAATTAGATGAATTTTATTTAAGAGAAATGTCATTTTAATTAGAATGACTCAAATAAATAGAACAAAATAAAATAAGAAGTTTTAACATTCCTCTTAAGTCCTTTTCTCATTGGGGTTATGGTGTTATGGCATGATCTGGCTCCAATATTCATTCTTGTTTTCTTTTTTATTTAATGAGAGTTTCCTGAGTTCTTTGAGCACCAAAATATTCCTATAGCATAAGAAAATTGTCCTTAATATCATACTTACATGAATACCAAACACTACTACACATTACCTTTGTTATTTGGTTTTTGATAATTCGATAGATTAGGAGGGAAAATTTGAATCCTAAATGTTTTCGTTATAAACATACGGAGATGTGTTAGTTCTAAGATTGTATTTCATATTATCATAGTTAATGGCGCACAGCTGATAGCTCCCCATATTTAATAGCTAGAGTCGCCCAACAGAACCGCAGAGGGGTAAAAAGACAGTCATTAGTCATTACTGGATTCATGACCAGGCAAAAAAAAAAAAAAAAAAAAAAAAAACAAAATCTAATTGTTACATACTGAATATTTGTTGTCTTAAACGTGGAGCCGAAGACGGGAATTACTGCTGTACTATTTGTGTGGGCTTTTCCAAGCCCAAACTCATTAACAATAATAGACGAGAGTAGTGCACAACATTGGGTCTCCAAATCCAAAAACACTTAAGGGACCAAATGATACACATTCGGTTAAAGATTTGATAAGAATGGCAGACTAACCACATGGTATATTTAGGCCTCAAAACCCAACAAAATTCAAAGTCTCTAGTGGACATTATTAGACTTTTCTGGCCCAAAATATTGACAGGCTACTCAAGGCCCATGTGTTACCCTTGAAGCGTGTTCTAGCATAAGCCCTAAGCTTCCTTTTTGATATGCGATTTGCAGAGTAGAGCAGACTGAGCTTCCAATACATTCAACTCAACTTTCAAATCTCGGTACTATAGTTCAACTCTTAATACAACGTATAACGTATAAGGATACCATTTAATCTAAGCATCACTAAAAGAAAATACCACTAAGCTTGGTCCTACTAAACTAATATTAATGATTGGTGCAATTTCATCTGTGATTAATTATTAAAGATCATAATTGGAAGTGGTGGCTGGCGAGGTCATCAAAATCATAGCTGTTTCAGTGTTAGTGGCAAAAACATTGGCAATGAAAGAAGCCGGTTAATATCCTACTATACCTACACTGTTTACGTGATATTGTCAAGCAATCCTTGAAGCATGAAATAAAGTAATGTCTAGAATCCCAATGAAAGATGCTGGTTATCTACTAAGTACTTGCACTATTTTTTTTTTTTTTTTTTGGTGGTAAAAGATAAAGATTAAGTGAGGGCAGGCTATCCTATATCTGGACAGAACTCGAACCTAGGCTTTATGGACGAAGCATCTAAACTTTACCAACTGAACCAATTCCCATTGGTTGTACTTTATTTACGTTATATATAAAGTAATAATGTCTCTCAAAGTTTTTTGCCTCTTTTCAGAGTGACATGTTTATTCTATTGGTGTTTGTTTTGTTGCTTCGTACTAATGTTAGAGTTCAAATTCATAGACCCAAGTCATTGGCATAATCTTGGATTCCTTGTTTCATCTTTTCAACCTAAAAAAAAAAGAGCTACCCTTCTCAAAAAGAAAAGATACATTGAGTTCAGACTATTCACTTAAGAACCTTTAGCTTAGTTTAAAAAAAAAAAAATCACTTTCGATCGGTTGAATTGAAATCCAAATTTTTAATTTGTGTTTCTCCGAGAGTTCAAGTTAAGTCACCAAGTCCTAGACATCCAAACTTTTACGTGCATGTTTCTTTGAGTTCAAGTTGAATTGCAAAAGGAGAGAAAAGAGGGGCGGCTTGCCTTTGCGATGTCATACTTAGAAAAACAGAGACAGTCTAATGAGCTTTACTTTGGCAATACATCTTCCTTATTGGTTGAGATTAATTTTTTTTTTTTTTTAGAAAGTTACAATATGCTATTAACTCTGCAAATTGAATACTTTCATGCTTAGATTTTCAAGCACTTTATGCATAAAAAAACATGTCAACTAAACTATAAGTTTCTTGAAAAATAAATGAATCTTCAATATCTGCTACGAGATCAATGCGAGCTAAACATTTTGATTAATTAGTCTATCATGTAGCAATATAGGATAACACAATGACCGAAAATAATCACCTTAATTTGAAATTAACTTCATTATTTATTCTAAATTAAATATTATATATCTAAATATTTACAAACTGTCACATGATTTAAAATAGCAATCTATACGTTAATATCAATGAGGAAGAGTATCTTGAATTAAATATTCTTATATATCAAAATATAAGAATATCTATACGCATGCAAAATGTTATAATGTATCTTCTTTTGAAATGTATGGTATAAAAGGAAGGAACTTGTGCATTACAATGTGAAATCAATAAAGAATTTTTACTGAAAATCTTTTCCAAAAGTGAATAGAAAACAGCAAAATGTAACATAAAAATTTGTTCTTTTTTCTTTATGCCTAAACAAAATATTTATGATTATAAAAAGAATTATTTTAGTCTCAGTTTTGTAAACCCCAAGCTCTAAGGCAAACATAAAGTAATCCACTAAAAAGTAAAAACAAAAAGTATAATCAAGCTACCGATTGTCTATTCGAACAACTTAAATTTCAATGAACTGGCTAAAAGTGTGCGCTAAATATCAATTATAAATCCTTTTGCCTAACAAGCATAAACCAGTGATCGTGAAGTAAAAAGGAAGTGACTCACAGTTGCCTGTATAGAAAGTAAATAATGATTCCCATGCACCCTAAAGTGGCCTAATGCTTTGAAGTAACTTCTTCGAAATTATTATCACACGATAGCGTAATCGATGGAAAAAGAAGAGAAAATATACTATGGAATGTTTTAAAACGCGTTAAGGAATACATCTCTTGCTTCTGAACAAAATTTATTGATTTATTTTTATTAACGAGATGTTATAGGAAATTGCATGAGCTCTTTCGCCTCCAATATTCCCATATATTTCTATGCATTTTAAATGATTCTCTCTTTTTCATTATGTTATATATGTAAATATAGTGTGAAGAATATAGGATAAATAATACTCTAGTTTTAAATATACCAAGTTCGTAGTTTGAATCCAACTAATTGGCACTAGAGGCTTACAGCTCACTCAATTTGACTCATTAGTTTTCCTTATTGTCCCTAGAAAAAGATCACTAGATTGTAAATTACCCTCCAATTGATTTGGCCTATTGCAGGATTCTTCCTAGTATAAATTATCTTTAAAATGTTAATTCTCTTGTTAAGATACTATTTTCTTTTGAAAGCAAGACGGAAACTTTATTAAGAACAAAGAACTAGTTCACCCTCACATGTTACATGTTGGAGAAAAATATGTTTGTATCGCATACAAAACATACGCAGCGAAAAATTAACGGATTTACTTCATTCGCAATTGATAACGTGCACTATGTAAGTTTTAAAATATAGAACCAAGAGGGTGTACCTTGGTATGATGAATTTCAAAACCGAAGATGAAAAGCACTTGGGAAAACTTTTAATCTTCACTCTAATTCCACTTAATGCCCAAGATGTGTGGTCTCTCAATCAGTTATATGTGTTTGTTCTAGGGAGAATGAGGGAGTGTCCAACACTCACATACATACCATTTCATGAAGATGTCTCTCTCTCTCTCTCTCTCTCTCTCTCTAAATTCTGTATGTTTCTCCCTTAATAACTGATTATCTAATTGGGCTAGTCTTTTGAGCTTTTTCAATTGGACTTTAGTATGTGGCTTGGAGTGGGACCAAAAGAGAACAAATAAGACACTAGCTCCAATGGGCCTTGGGCTTTCCTGTCAACTCTTGACAAGTCCAAAGTTACCACTAATTATATTTAATACCACTATATAAATATAATTTCACTCTAGGTCTTATTAATAAATTATATCCCATGACTTTATTGTACATACAACCCCTTCATAAAATATTCGTAGTAATACAAAATCATGAAAGTAGACTGCCACTTTGTAAATTACTACATCTTAATCCTTGAGTATCCGGTTTAATCCTTTTAAGTTATTCATCATATATTTATGAAATCTAATTTCATAAATATATATACTTTAGTCTTACTAAAGTGGTTAGGCTTAACTCTCTGAATAACTGAACCCATTAAATTTATCTCAATGGAATATTTCTATCTCCGTTAAGAGATTATGAATTATATCTTGAGAATATATGTTCCATCAACACTAAATGTAGCTGCCCAATATACTGAGGTTTTGACCGATACTTTAGATCTTACTCTTGATATATCATAGCAACCTACATTTCATGATCAGGTCCATTATTCTCTCAGGATTAAGAGTTCATATAAATAGAAGTCGTGAAATTTATTATTCATTTGACAGTCATTAGAAGAATAATAAATTTTACAGCGGTTCAGTTCAATATGTCTTAATTCTTAAAACATATCAACACATCAACTAGAAGTGTCCACTTCCATGATCAAGACAAATCATCTTAGTTGATATGTTATAATCTTCGCAGATGAAATGCCCAATTTCATCACTGACTACGAATCAAAATTCTGAGTTTACAAAGAACTTGTGATTTATATCTTCTGTGACTAAATTACATAAATCACATACTATGCATCTCATGGACTATATGATAATGTTCAAATATTCATGTTTCCATCATTTTAGATAAGAATAAAGCAATTTTATTAATCACAATATTGAGTCATACATCATTTAATACATAATGTCATACATAATATCATACACGACATATTACAATAGAGATTTAAGGGCACTAATCCTAACAATCTCCCACTTGCCCTAAAGATTATTGTGCACTAATCTAACTCCCATTCCCTCCAAATGTGACTCAAAGGTCCTTTGAGGCAAGGCTTTGGTAAAGGGATCTGCTAGATTATATGCACTTTCAATCTTTGCTACCACCACATCTCCACAAGCAACAATGTCTCGAATGATGTGGTACTTTCTCTCAATGTGCTTTCCTTTCTTGTGATTCCTTGGATCTTTTGATTGTGCAACTGCTCCACTATTATCACAAAATAATGTGATAGAAACTTGCTCCATTCTCATAACACCAAGATCAGAAAGGAATTTTTGGAGCCAAACAGCTTCCTTTGCTGCCTCACAAGCAGCAACATATTCAGCTTTCATGGTGGAGTCAGCAATACAAGATTGCTTAACACTCCTTCAACTTATGGCTCCACCTCCCAAGGTGAACACACAACCTGAAGTGAACTTTTTGAAATCTAGATCTGATTGAAAGTCTGAATCTGTATAGCCAATGGGAATCAAATCCTCACAACGGTAAACAAGCATATAATATCTCGTTCTCCGTAGATACTTGAGAATATGCTTTACGGCTTGCCAATGTTGTGGTCCTAGATTTGATTGATATTGGCTGACCATGCCAACTAAATAACAGATATCTGGTCTAGTACAAAGCATGGCATACATGAGACTTCCTACTGCAGAAGCATAAGGAACTTGTCTCATCATATCTTCTTGTTTTTGAGTCTTAGGCCTTTGGTCATCAGACAAAGAAACTCCATGTCTGAAAGGAAGTAATCTTTTCTTGGAGTTTTGCATGCTAAATCGTTCTAGAATCTTATCTATATATCCAGCTTGTGATAAGCCTAACATCTTATTCTTGCGATTTCGCCAAAGCTTGATCCCTAGAATAAAGTTAACCTCACCCAAGTCTTTCATATCAAATTAGCTTGACAACCAAACCTTTACTGATGGTATTACCCTTACATCATTTTCAATAAGTAGAATATCATCAACATAAAGTACTAGGAATATTACTACTTTGTCTTGATGTCTTTTGTACACACATGGTTTATCAAGATTTTGTTCAAAATCAAAATGACTTGATTGCTTGATCAAATCTGATGTTTCATGACCTAGATGCTTGCTTAAGTCCATAAATGGACCTTTTCAACTTGCATACCATATGCTCTTGGTTCTTTGCTATGAAACCTTCTGGTTGCATCATATAGATTTCCTCTTCAAGATTGACATTGAGAAATGCAGTCTTGACATCTATTTGTCAAATCTTATAATCATAATGAGCAACAATAGATAAGAGAATTCTGATAGATTTAAGTATTGCTACTGGTGAAAAGGTTTCTTCATAATTAATACCTTTTTTTGTGTGTACCCTTTCACCACTAGCCTTACTTTAAAGGTTTCAACCTTTCCATATTTCCCTCTCTACCTTTTGTAAACCCATTTGCAACCAACAGGTTTAATGCCATTAGGCGCCTTTACAAGATCCTAAACTTGATTAGAATACATGGAATTTAATTCAGATTTCATAGCTTTGACCCAATGATGTGCATCTACATCATTCATTACCTCTTCATAAGTGTAGGGATCCGATTCAGCCTCTTCTAAGATAGCTTCATAAGTTTCTCCCAAACCTATGAATCTTATAGGAGGTCGAACAATTCTCTCACTACAGCGAGGCACCTGTGTACTAGACATCTCATGAGTAGTATTTTGTGGTGTATCCAATACAGCCACATCATCCCTAGTTACATCCATTGGTTGTTCATGTACAGATTCATTCATTTCAGCCAAAACAACTCTACTTCTAGGAGTAAAATTATTCATATAGTCATTTTCTAAGAATTTAGTATTTGTACTAACAAAAACTTTGTTATCTTTATGACTATAGAATAAATAACCCCTAGTTTCTTTTGGATAACCCACAAGCAAACACACTTTCGATTTTGGTTCCAATTTATCAAGCTTCCCTTTTAACACATGTGCTGGACAACCCCAAATGTGGAGATAATTCATGCTAGGCTTACGCCCACTCCATAATTCCATAGGTGTTTTGGGAACAGATTTTGATGGAACTAAATTCAAAAGATGTATTGTTGTATCTAAGACATAACCCCAAAAAGAAATAGGTAAAATTGAGTAACTCATCATGGACCTAACCATTTCTAAAAGAGTCTTATTCCTTCTTTCTGCTACACTATTTTGTTGGAGAGTCACAGGTGCAGTCAATTGGGATACAATCTCATTTTGAGTTAAGTAATCCTTGAAATCCCCAAAAAGGTATTCGCCACCATGATTAGATCGAATGGCCTTTATGCGTTTACCTTATTGATTCTCAACTTTAGCCCTAAACTATTTGAACTTTTCAAAGGCTTCAGACTTTCGTCTCATTAGGTACACATAATAATATCTTGAGTAATCATCGGTGAAAGTGATGAAGTACTCATAACCTCCTTTTGCTTGGGTTGATATAGGACCATAAACATCCATATGAATTAATTCAAGCAATTCTTGGGCTTTTCTATCTTTTGCATTAAAAGGTCGCTTGGTCATTTGCCTTCCAAACACGATTCACAAACTAGAAATTCATCAAAGTCTAATGGCTCTAAAAGACCATCTTTGATCAGTCTTTGAATTCTGTTTGGATTAATATGACCTAAACGCAAGTGCCAAAGATATGCATCATTAGTAGAAAGAAACTTTCTCTTTAATGATTTTACATGAGAGTTATTATCTAATTCAGAATTGTATAATTTATGCTGATTAAGAGTTAAAATATAAAGACCATCCACAATATTGCCAGAATAGATAAAGATTTTATCCTTCTTTATTACAACATTGTCATTAAGGATAACTCAATATCCATTTTTACTTAAATAAGTTGCAGAAATTAAATTACTACGAACATTAGGTACATACAAATAGTCTTCCAATATTAAAATCCTAGACTCAAAGCATAAATTAAACACTCTAATAGCTACAACTAGAATCCTACTCCCATCGGCCAAGGTTAGAAACAATTTCCCTTCTTTAAGCTTTCTGGTCTCCTGGATCCCCTGCAAAGAATTGCAGATATGATTAGTACAACTTGAATTCACACATTAGGAATCTGTGGGGTTTTGTACCAAACATATTTCAAGGAGGAATGAGCTATTCATACCCTTATTATTGGCAGCCTTGAACTTTGGACAATTCCTCTTCCAATGTCCTTTCTCACCGCAATGGAAATATTTTCCTTTTAGCTTCTTTCCAATGTTGGCAACCCCTAAGGCAATTTGTTTACCCTCTTGCTTAGTGAAATCCTTCTTCTTCTTCTTCTTCTTACCCTTGCCTTTCGACTTAAGTTGAAAAGTAGAAGCTTCACCCACATTGGCTTCAAGACTAACATTAGAAGTACCAAGGATACCTTCCGCCGCTACCAACTCATTCATTAATTCAGACAAAGAATAAATCTTTTTGTTCATGTTATAATTAAGTCTGAATTCCTTGAATGATTTCGATAGTAACTGGAGTATTATATCCACTTGAGATTCTCAATCAATGTTGGCACCCAAAACTTCTAATGTATTCAGATTAGAGATCATTGTAAGACAATGTTCCCTTATTAAACTACCTTCAGCCATTTTGGTATTATAAATTTGTCTCATGGTTTCTTGCCTTGCAGAACGGCCTTGCTCACCAAACATCTCCTTCAGACTTAGCATAATGTCCGAAGCTAGTTCTACATTCTGCATTTAATGCTCTAGAACATTTGAAATGGACGCTAGGATGTAGCACTTGGCCATTTCATTAGATTTCTGCCAATGATCATATCATTGTTTTTCCTCAAGAGGAGCATCTAATGAAGGAAAGTTAGGGCATGTTTTAGTAAGCAAATATTTGTGCTCTTCAGCAGTGAGGACTATGTCCAAATTTCTTTTCCAGTCAACATAATTGGATCCAGTCAGTTTGTTTTGATTAAGAATGGTAACAAGTGGGCTAAATGATGCCATGTTCAAATCTGAAAATAATAAACATGAATATAATAAGTAAAATGGACATTATCAATTTAGCATATGAACATATAATATGGAACCTTAATAAAACCATAATATAATATACGCAACGACAACCCAATCTCGTAATTAATGTTCCTCGGAAGCGAGGTCATACCAATCACTATGATTAAGCGAGAATTATCCTCATTATTAATGTTATCATGGTAACTCTTACCAAACAAAAATAATTTGCCGCTTTTCTTTTAGTCTCTAAGTAATAATGACATAGCTCCAAAAGAGGTTAACATCATATTTAGTCTAGTGTATACCATTGCCTAGAATCAATGTGAGTCACCAAGTAACTCCACGAAAACATGGTCGTTCTTGATGTAAAAACACACTTCATCTATCTTTAAGAAGTTTAACCTGTAGTACCATGAATTAAACACCCTCCGAAGGGAGCAAGGCATTTACGCCAAGGCGAGGTGCTTAATCATACTACTATAAACTGACAATGGAGGCCATGATATCTAACCCTTGTATCTCTCTCCCACTATCCCACTAGATGTTTTAAAATAAAGATTTTTAAATATAAAACATGCATAATATAATTACACATAGCCTTGCACCTTATACATATGAAAAACACTTAGAATTCTGAATACTCAAGCTCGATCAATTCTCGACAGCTGTTCGAACGGTCGAGATACAATCTTGCTTTCTCGACAGCTGCCCGATAGCTTGTTGATCGATCGAGAAAGCTTCTGTAAGCTCGATAGATGCTTGATAGCTTCTTGATTGATCGAGCTCACGAATTTTGAATTTCCAGAATTTTCTAAGGCAGTTTTTTAACGACTTTTCATGAACAAACAAGCATCATATGAACATGATAGACTAAGATTGATATCAAAACTAAATTTCATTGATGCTATAGCCTTAAAGTTCAATTTAACATACTTAAATTCAAATTTAAACAATATCATAACATCAGTATCAGTTTTTATCAAATCATAGTTTTAATAACCATGTAGAAAATTAAATGCAAATATAATTTTCTAACATTATGAAACTATTATCTCTAATTCTAAAACTCACAAAACATGTTATACAGATCCGAAATGAAGATCGCTCTGATACCAATTATTGGAGAAAAACATGTTTGCATCGCATACAAAACATACGCAACGTAAAATGAACGGATCTACTTCATTTGCAATTGATAACATGCACTATGTAAGTTTTATAATATAGAATCAATAGAGTGTACCTTGGTATGATTAATTTCAAAACTGAAGATAAAAAGCACTTGGGAAAATTTTAATCTTCACTCCAATTCCACTTAATGCCCAAGATGTGTGGTCTCTCAATCAGTTATATGTATTTGTTCTAGGGAGAAATAGGGAGTGTCCAACACTCACATACATACCATTTCATGAAGATCTCTCTCTCTCTCTCTCTCTCTCTCTCTCTCTCTCTAAATTCTATATGTTTTTCCCTTAATATATGATTATCTAATTGGGCTAACCTTTTGGACTTTTCCAATTGGACTTTAGTATGTGGCTTGGAGTAAGACCAAAAGGGAACAAACAAGACACTAGCTCCAATGGGACTTGGGCTTTCCTGTCAACTCTTGACAAGTCCAAAGTTACCATTAATTATATTTAATACCACTATATAAATATAATTACACTCTAGGTCTTATAAATAAATTATATCCCAAGACCTTATTGTACATGCAACCCCTTCATAAAATATTCGTAGTGATACAAAGTCATGAAAGTAGACTGCCACTTTGTAAATTACTACATCTTAATCCTTGAGTACCCGGTTTAATCATTTTAAGTTATTCATCATATATTTATGAAATCTAATTTCATAAATATATATACTTTAGTCTTACTAAAGTGGTTAGGCCTAACTCTCTGAATAACTGAACCCATTAAACTTATCTCAAGGAAATATTTTATATCTCCGTTAAGAGATTATGAATTCCATCATGAAAATATATGTTCCATCAACACTAAATGTGGCTGCCCAACATACTGAGATTTTGACCGATATTTTAGATCTCACTCCTGATATATCAAAGCAACTTACACTTCATGATCATGTCTATAATTCTCTCAGGATTAAGAGTTCATGTAAATATAAGTCGTGAGATTTATTATTCATTTGACAGTCGTTAGGAGAATAATAAATCTCATAGCGGTCTAGTTCAATATATCTTAACTCTTAAAACATATCAACACATCAACTAGAAGTCTTCACTTCCATGATCAAGACAAAAGACAAATCATCTTAGTTGATATGTTATAGTCTTCGCAGATGAAATGCCCAATTTCATCACCGACTATGAACCAAAATTCTGAGTTTACAAAAAACCTGTGATCTATATCTTCTGTGACTAAATCACATAAATCATATACTATGCATCTCATGGACTATATGATAATGTCCAAATATTCATGTTTCCATCATTTTAGATAAGAATAAAGCAACTTTATTAATCACAATATTAAGTCATACATCATTTAATACATAATATCATACATAATATCATACATGACATATTACAATAGAGATTTAAGGGCACTAATCCTAATATTACATACTCTACCCCATGCACATGCTGCTATATTTTCTACTCCAAAAATATCATCAAACTTACATTCTCTATCCCATGCACATGTTATATTATTTCAAAACATTTTTTTTCTTTTTCTTTTTTTTTTTTAATGTAATCTTTAAAACATTTTCTTTAAAATGAAAGAAAGTGCTATTAAAATATAAAAATATTGATAAAGGTAATTAATATTATCAATTTATATTTCCTGTTAACAGATTCCTTTGACATGGACTAAAGTTTGATTTAAAAGAAAATATATTTTATTCATTCAGAACCATTGGAATCTAGACTAGATATGCCTGATTAATTACTGAAATCTCAATGAAATAATAGTCTACTGAATAAGAAAAATAGAATATGTTTTGGGGGGAAAGAAAGATATCTCATTGGTCGTTCGTAGAATTCGAACCCAATGAAATAGGGGTGTTCACCAAACCGCATAAATCACACAAATCGCAAAAACCGCACTAAAACCGCCCGCAAAATAGCATAACCGCACCATACCGCAAGTAATAGTGCACCGCACCGCACCACACCGCATGGTGCAGTGCGGTTTGCGGTTTTATAATAAAAAAACCGCACAAACCGCACCGCACCCTCTCTATATATTAATTAATTTATTTATTTATTTTTAATATTAAATATATTATTAATAGTTTAATAACCCTAGTTTTCAAAAAAAAAAAAAAAGTTTAATAACCCTAGCAAGTGTTGACTAGAAAAGCCAACCCAAAATAAAGAAAAACTAGCTCAATAATTTAAAACTTGGCCCAAAAAAAGGGAAAAATTAGCTTTAGGCTGAGTAGGAAACTGATTTCAAACCGCATCTTATACATAGTATCGCATATGTGATCACAAAATTGAGTTGCGGTGCGGTTATGGTTTTGGCCAAACTCTAAACCGCACCGCACCGCACATGTGACCGCAAAAAAAAAGTGCGGTGCAGTTATGATTTTAGCTAAACCGCACCGCAAAGTGCGGTGTTAAAAATGGCCCAAAACCGCACCGCACCGCACCGCACCGCGAACACCCCTACAATGAAACATAAGATTTAGTATAAAGGAATGTGAAATCAAAGAAAACATGTATATTTTTTTCCTTTAAGAATTTGGTCACATCATATTACTTTATAGTAAGCACTACCAGTACCAGCTTTAACTACTATAGAATGTAAGTCCTTTTAAAGTAAGCACTAAGCAGCATACGGAGAGCGCATTATTATTGTTGGGTCTGTGCTTGTATGACATGGATAAACATGGTTAAGAAAAATTATTGTTTCCGTTAATGCATTTTATTTAGTTCTTTATGAAAACCATAACTATTAAAATATGAATTAATTAGAGCACCACTATCAATTGTGATAAATATATATATATATATATATATTGACACATAAAAAGTATATATTTTAACACATCATTTTACAGTTCACCTACATCATTTATTTCGTTGAATTATAAATTCTTATTAGGAGGACTATTCTTATAGATTCTAGAATAGATATGCCTGATTAATTATTGAGAGTCTCAATGAAATAATAGTCTATCGATTCTCAGCCAAAAAAAAGTCTAGTAGAAATCGAACCCCTTGACGAAACATAAGATTTGGTACAAAGGAATGTGAAATCATAGAAAGCATGTATTTTTTTTTCCCCTTTAAAAATTTGGTTACATCATATAATTTTATAGTAAGCACTACCATTACGGCATTACCAGCTTTCCAACAACTATAGATTGCAAGTCCTTTTAAAGTAATCACTAATCAGCATACGGAGAGAGCATTATTATTGGTTGGTCTGTGCTTGTATGATACGGAGAAACATGTTTAAGGAAATTATTGTTTCCATTAATAATGCAATTTATTTAGTGCTTTATAAAAATCATAACTATTAAAGTATAAATTAGTTAAAAAAAAAAATCAGTAGAATATAGCTTGATGATAGATTTGTTTTACAAAAGATGGGTTTCTCAACCCTCAAGGAATATTTGGGTGGCCAGTTCATTGGTTTAGGATTTAGCGTAAACTCAGAAGTTCCGCATATTCAATCCATTACACTGTTGATCTATGATGTTTCGAAGTTGTTTTTTGGGTGAGATGATATCATATGAGCCACCCTGCCACACAAATAGTAAAATAGTCTCGTTAAAAGGCCAAAACTGTACTAATTTTTTTATATTAAAAAAAAAAAGATGAGTTTCTTAAGTCAAATTTGCATTAAGTTATGTAATTAACTGACTCAACAAAAAAGATGAACAAGTTAGAAATCACCTTCTTCTTTTTTTTTTTCTTTTTTTTTTTTCTTTATTATTGTTGTTATTTTTTTATTTTTTTAGAGAAAGAAGTTAAAGATCACTTGAAAAATTAAGGAAAGGCATGCATAAAATTTGAGTTCGGTCTTTAGCTCAAATTTGACTCAAACTCAATAAAATAGTGAATAACCAAACTTAATTAACCACCTTTGTACTCATCTAGATTAGTTGCGTTTACAAACCTAATGGTAGCATAGACATTTCTTCTCCTCCAAACTCAATTACAAATGTGAATAACTGATGATGCCAAAGATCAACTCAGTAAGCTGCAAGGCCTTCACGTACTTCAGACGAACCTGCACAAGTAGAAAGAACCTCAAAGGGAGGTACCAGCATGGTACCGGCCAACGACCCTCCAATGATTAAGTTAGTGTTGCTTACAACTCCAGAGTGCCAGAGTCGGGGTAGAAGCATGCGTACCTCGATTTTAGAGGGCATGGAAGTATTTATAGTAGTAGTAGGAGCCCTTGGCCAAGGTGTGCTGGAGAAGATATCACTTTACCAGAATTGCCCCCGAGTAGCGTGGAGCGCAAGATACTTCTGGGACAATCCAGCGTGCTGGGCGAGATACCCCTTTGGGAACAATCGTACTCCACAAGATATCTGTCTAGATAGTAGCGTGTGTGACAAGACTCATTTTCTCAGGGTAGCGTGCGTGGCAAGATAGGCTTAGGTGCCCCTTGCCTCCCTCCGTCGACGGTTTCCCCCGTTACCCCGTTCGAGGGTCGCGTCGTCAGGGTCCATCGTCCGTCATCATACATCGCACCGTCACCTCGCGCACGGTGCCGGCGTCTTAGTGGAAGTTTTATCCCTATCAGGTGCCCCCTCAGTCCATTAGTCCGTGAACGCACAGGAGACGGAGTAATGGGATGACGGTTCCCATTCGCAATGAGAGAGCCGAATAGATAGGCTGTCATTCAGTAATTAATGCCGGGTAATTAATACAGGGCACGTGTCGTCGACTTAATGTCCGTGTGCCAAAAACAAAGCGCCCCCTCGCCTTCCGTGCTACCCCCATATATAAGCCTCTCTTCTTTTGCCTCATTTTTCACTTTTCACTCAAATCAAGCGATCAGAGCTCATCCGTTCACTCGGCCAGAAAAGCATTTGATCCGTCAACCTGTTTGCCCGTCACGTTCTCGCAACCG
Source organism: Lithocarpus polystachyus (assembly GCA_033629205.1). Taxonomy (NCBI): domain Eukaryota; kingdom Viridiplantae; phylum Streptophyta; class Magnoliopsida; order Fagales; family Fagaceae; genus Lithocarpus; species Lithocarpus polystachyus. The sequence goes on along the minus strand of CM066164.1, from coordinate 31,248,812 downwards.
TCGTTTACACCCTTTAGCAGCGAAAACGACCGGTAAGTACTTATCATTCCCTCGTTCACTTTTACCACTGTCAGGTATCTTTAGGGCAGTTGAACTTAGGGTTTTCCGTCATATGTAGGTGTAGATGTCTAGCGCGTCCAATAATCAATCGTTTGTCCGCGAGGGAGCGGGCTACGATTAAGTTAATCCGTCGGGTCCAAAGGATCCTACAACTTCAAGTGAAGAGAGCTCGTCTACCTCCTCCTCTTCTTCGAGTAGTGGTAGGACGGAGAGTAATCTTAGTGACGGACTAGGGGAAGGTGAACAACAAATCCAATCCGTCATAGGCACTGATGGGATGAGGAAGTTCATCATGCTCTCGCTATGGACGGTGAATGATTTTACGTCCACAATAAAGGAGTCGCACTTCAAAACACTTAGGAGCAAGTACCAGATACCCGACAATATAGCCATCCATCTGCCCAATAAGTTAGAAAAGTGTTATTACCATGGCGTCAAGGGTGTTGGGATCTACAAGCAATTGCTCAAGGCTGGGTTGAGATTTCCCTTGACTCAACTGCACCGTCATCTCCTTCATTACTTAGGATTGTCCATCAACCAGGTTTCTCCAAATACTTGGAGGGTTTTTCCTTGGGGTGAAGGTACTGTACGGGTCAATGTCCAAGGGGAAGAAAAGGTTAACAGTGGAGGAGTTCTTCCACTGCTACCGTCCGGTAGAGATTGTAAAATCATGAGGGATGTACAGCTTTGTTGCTAGGAGCCCGTTGTTAAGGTTAGTGAGTGATACTCCAGATTCCAATAGAGACTGGAAGTCTAGGTACTTTTTTATAGACGGGGATGAGTGGATGTGTCATCCAGGGGAGACTGAATTTATGCCCGTCGACACAACATGGGGTGTTTTACCCCCGTCTGGTATGCGTCCTTTCACATTCTTTCTTTTTTTGTAAACATTGTCGATTTCTAATCGTCTTCTTTTGCAGCCCAGGACCGTCCACAAGTTTCTCTTGAACAGTGGAGTTTTTTGGAGAAAATTTTCCAAAAAACTGAGTTGACGGAAAGATCTTGGGCCACGTTGGTGACGTTAAAAACAATCTGTTGGCATTGTGACGGGCCTAAACCGTCCGAGGAGGCACTAAAGTACGAGATACAAGTCCGATTACGTAAGTCTGTTCTCTTGAATTTCAAGTTTCTATTCTTTGTCATCAACTCACGTACCATCTACTTTTGCAGAAATGGAGGAAGCAAAGAGGAGGGCTTTCATCAGGCAACAAGCTGCTGCTAAGAAGAAAGATGCACAAGCAGGGGGGACGGGCGCACCCAAGCCGTCCATTACAAAGAGGAAACCCGGCCCTGAGGCGAACCGTCATGCCAAGAAGGCAAAGGTCGCGTCCGAGACCGTCGTGGGCTTGGAGGCGGAGGTGAAGGTCCCCGTCAAGCATGGCAAAGGAAAGGGGCTGATGACGGGTGGTTTGGTGCCCAGCGTTGAGAAGCCACCCGTCCTCTTGCGCGAGGATTCCAAGTATGCTATAGAGAGGCTGTCCTCGATCCTGACGGTGGAGGATTATGAGGACCTTGGAAACCACTCGACGGAGGCAATGGGTGAGACGGGCCTCTTCAACCTTGCCCAGGTAAACACGTTACCCGTCATTATCGCCATTCCGTTCATTTTTATTCATCGTCATTTTGACTTGACATTTCTTTATTCCAAGCCGTCCTTATGATAAAGGGTTTCATGGACCGTTGTGTTCATGAAGAGATGGCTATAAGCCGTCCACGGGCTAAGGCGGCTGTGACGGAGGATGAACTTGCTCAGTTTAAGGCCTGGAGGGTGCGTATGGAAAAGAAGCTGACTCTGTCCGAGCAGGAGAGGGGCGAGTTGGAGAAGCAGATGGAGGTGCTGCAAAGAGTCCTTGGAGATAAAGAAAAAGAGATTTTATCCGTCAAGGACCAACTCCGTCAAGCCAAAGAGGACGCCGTCAAGGATTATCGGGACTCTGAGGCTTACATGACGGAGTTGGGCAGCACCTTTGCTGACGGCTTTGACGATGCCCTTCGTCAGGTAAAGGCCTTGTACCCCGAGCTGGATCTTTCAAAGGTTAGCATTGACGAGGCCCAAGCCCAGACGTCCGTCCTCCCTGAGGCCTCGGGTAGCACTGATCATTTGTTCGATGAAGATCAAGATACTAAAGGTGCCGGGACCCGAGAAGACGAAGCAGAGACAGCTGGCCATGATCACACCCAAAGCCGAGATGACGAAGTGAAAGTCGTTGACTCCCCCGTCAAATGATCTTGTAACTCTTTGTAATAATATTAATTCTTGGACCGTCATGAACAGTGGCCTTTTAAGGCATTTTAATGTGTATTAATTTTTTACCGTTGTGAACAATGTTGCCGTCTAAGGCATTTTTATTAATGCACTTTTTATTTCATACTTATTCTTGTGTGTATTGCCTGCTTTTATTCAAGCTTTGTGGACGGTTTCCCTTTCTTTTATTTTCTTCATGGTAGCTTGATTGTGAATCCTTGATGCTTCTTGTGTTGGATTCACAACCATCATGTGCAATGTTACCAGGCTTTTATATTTGAACCGTCGACCTTAGGCTGTCGTCTTTCAAACTTAGGCTCCTGTCTTTTGCCATTTTTATGATAACGTCGTGGCTTTTAGGCCGTCGCCCTTTGAATGCCGTCGTCTTTTGAGCCGTCAGCTTTTATGCTTGACCTGTTTTATACTTTGTAGATTCTTTTTAGATTGTTGGCTTCTAAGCCGTCATCTTTTATGCCTGACGCTCTTATGCCTTATAGATTCTTAGTGGCTTCTAAGCCGTCAGCTTTTATGCATGACGCTTTTATGCCTTGTAGATTTTTGGTGGCTTCTAAGCCGTCAGCTTTTATGCTTGACGCTTTTATGCCTTGTAGATTCTTAGTGGCTTCTAAGTTGTCAGCTTTTATGCTTGACGCTTTTATACCTTATGGATTTTTTATGGCTTCTAAGCCGTCAGCTTTTATGCTTGACGCTTTTATGCCTTGTAGATTCTTGTACCGTCAACTTCACATGTTTGGATGCTCAACACTTAACAAAATATAGAAGAGGCTCTGGATAAACCTGTGTCTTGCATAATTTTTTAAGAAAGGGGAAAACATGCCCTTTGAGTACCAAAAATACATTAAAGCACGTTACAAGTTGGGGGTTGCCATTCTTTCTTACTGGTAGTACTTTCGTAGGTGCTCGGCATTCCATGGATGGTGTAGTTTCTGCCCTTCCAGTGTTTCCAAATAGTAGGTGCCCTTCCTTTGCCATGCTATGATCTGGTAAGGTCCTTCCCAGTTGGGGTCAAGCTTTCCTTGGGTGGGGTCTCTAGTGGCGCCCATGATCTTTCTTAGGACGAGGTCTCCGACCTGGAATTCCCTGTGTCTGACTCGGGAGTTGTAGTGTTTAGCTATGCGATCTTGGTACCGGGCGAGTCTTTGCTCTGCTACTGCTCTGTTTTCGTCGATCAGGTCGAGCTGTAGGCGCAAGGCCTCGTTGTTCCTGCCTTCATCGTGGGTGTTCGCCCTGTAGCTTGTGAGTCCTACTTTGGTAGGGATGACTGCCTCGCTTCCGTAGGTTAGCCGGAACGGTGTTTCTCCTGCGGGGGTCCTTGCTATCGTCCTGTATGCCCATAATACACTTGGGAGCTCTTCAGGCCATATCCCCTTTGCCCCCTCGAGCCGAGTCTTGATAATCTTCAGCAAGGATCGGTTCGTTACTTCGACCTGACCATTGGCCTGTGGGTGGGCGGGGGAGGAGTAATGATTCTTTATTCCCAACTGCGAGCAGAATTCTCGGAAGGGACCGTTGTCAAATTGTTTCCCGTTGTCGGAGACTAGTACTCTGGGTATTCCGAACCTGCATATGATGGACTTCCAGACGAAGCTCCGTATGTTTTTCTCTGTAATAGTGGCTAATGCTTCAGCTTCTACCCATTTCGTGAAGTAGTCTATGCCTACCACCAGGAACTTTAGCTGTCGTATAGCCGTTGGGAATGGGCCTATGATGTCTAGTCCCCATTGAGCGAATGGCCACGGGGCCGTCATGGGAGTCAGCTCTTCTGACTGCTGCTTGATGATGTTGCTGAATCTCTGGCACTTGTCGCAGGCTTTGACATAAGCCTGCGTGCCTTTTTACATATTCGGCTAGTAGTATCCTGCCCGAATCAGTTTATGCGTCAGTGACCGCGATCCCGAATGATTCCCGCATATTCCTTCATGGACTTCCCTCATGACATAGTCTGTCTCTTCGGATCCCAAGCATTTTAGGTATGGGCGAGAGAAACCCCTTTTGTACAGGACGTCCTTTATTAATACGAACCTTGCCGCTCGGACCTTCAGCCTTCTGGCGGCTTCTCTTTTGCTTGGTAGGACGCCATCCTTCAGGTAGGAAATTAAGGGCGTAGTCTAATCGCTTTCGGAGCCTATTTCTTGCATATCGACAGAGTCTATTAGCGGAGAAACCTGCACAAAAGAGAGCACACCATCAGGGGTGATCCCATGTTCCGACGAGGCGGCTTTGGCAAGGAGGCCGGCTTGCTCATTTTCTTCTCTGGGGACCTGGACTATCTCTGCCTTCAGTTCGTCCAACCTTCTCTTCGCTTGATGGAGATATTTTTTCATTCTGTCGCCTCTGCACTCGTAATCTCCATTTACTTGGTTAACGATGACTTGGGAGTCGCAGGAGACTATCACTCGAGCTACCCCTGCTGCTTTGGCAAGGTCCAACCCAGTTATCAAAGCTTCATATTCTGCTTCGTTGTTGGTTGTAGGGAAGTCCAGGCGGATCATGCATTCGACTTGATCTCCTTCGGGGGAGTGAAGCACGACACCTACTCCACCGGCCTGTCTAGTTGATGACCCATTTGTATGTACACTCCATGTGGGGTAGTCGCTTGCCCCCTTGTCGTCTCTGCTGGTGAATTCGGCAATGAAGTCTGTGACGGCCTGCCCTTTGACGGCGATGCGTGAGCTATACCGGATGTCAAACTCGGTCAACTCTATCGCCCACAAGGCCAGGCAACTGACGGCCTTGGGATTATGCATCGCCCACCGCAAAGGCTTGTCGGTTAAACGACAATGGTATGGGCCTGGAAATACGGCTTGAGCTTTCGTGCCGCAGTAATCAAGGCGAAGGCGAGTTTCTCCATGGGCGGATACCTTTCTTCTGCTCCCTGAAACGCCCGGCTGACGTAGTACACTGGCTTTTGAGCCCCGTCTTCCTCTCTGATCAAGGCCGCGCTGACGGCCACTGGGGAGACGGCTAAGTAGAGGAAGAGTTCCTCCCCTGGCCGCGAAGGACTCAATAATAGAGGTGAGGAGAGGTAGGCCTTCAGTGCTTCAAACGCCTTCTGGCATTCGTCTGTCCACTCGAAGGCTTTTTTCAGCGTGCGGAAGAATGGGAGGCACTTGTCCGTTGCTTTTGATACGAATCTTTTCAGGGCTGCCACCTTTCCGTTTAAGCTTTGTACCTCCTTTGCGTTTTTCGGAGGGGCCATCTCTATTATGGCTCGAATCTTGTTCGGGTTGGCCTCGATGCCTCTCTAGGACACCATGAAGCCGAGGAATTTTCCTGCAGTCACTCCGAACGCACATTTTAACGGGTTGAGTTTCATGTCGTAGGAGCGGAGGGTGTTGAATGTCTTTTCGAGATCCCTCAAGTGATCCTCCTTCCTTCGGCTTTTCACTAGCATGTCGTCGACGTATACTTGAACATTCCTTCTTATCTGGTCGGCGAACATCTTGTTCATGAGTCTTTGATAAGTGGCGCCCGCATTCTTCAGTCCGAACGGCATTACCTTGTAGCAGAAGAGTCCTTGGCTGGTGACGAATGAGGTCTTTTCTTGATTTGCCTCGTCCATCCGGATCTGGTTGTACCCTGAGAAGGCGTCCATAAAGCTCAGAAGCTAGTGCCGGGCCGTAGAGTCTACTAGTGCGTCGACTCGAGGGAGGGGGTAGCTGTCTTTGGGGCACACCTTATTTAGGTCCGTAAAGTCTACACACATCCGCCACTTCCCTCTAACTTTCTTGACCATCACCACATTGGCCAACCAGTCAGGGTAGTATACTTCCCGGATGAAGCTTGCTTCTCGTAACTTGCCGACCTCCTCTGCTACCGCTTGGTCTCGCTCTGGGGCGAACACCCTCTTCTTCTGTCGCACGGGTCGGTAGGTTGGTGACACGTTCAACTTGTGCACCATAATCGACGGGTCGATTCCTGGCATGTCCTCATGACTCCAGGCAAATACATCTTGGTTTTCCTTAAGGAAAGCCACGAGCGCTTGGCGAGCCGTAGGGTTGTTGAGAGCACCGATCCTGGTGGTTCTGTCAGGCCTGGACTCGTCGAGTATCACTTTTTCGAGCTCCTCCATAGGTTCTGCCCCCGCTCTCTGCTCTATGTTCATTGTTTGTAGTTGGCTGTTCATTTCTACCATCGCGACGTAACATTCTCGCGCCGCCACCTGGTCTCCCCATAACTCCCCTACCCCGTGCTCGGTAAGGAACTTGACCTTTAAGGCATAGGTCAAGGTTGCAGCCTTCCAGGCGTTGAGGGTGGGTCGTCCTATGATTGCGTTGCAGGCGGAGGAGCAATCAACGACGAGGAAGGTAACATCCCTAGTGACCTGCCGAGGGTATTCCCCGACAGTGACAGGCAATGTGATCGAGCCAAGGGGGTATACTCTCGTCCCTCCGAATCCGGTGAGCGGGGCCTTGGTAGGGACCAAGCGTTCTTTATTGATCTGCATCTGTTGGAACGCCGGATAGTAAAGGATGTCCACGGAGCTTCCGTTGTCGATTAGGACCCGGTATGTGTTATAGTCTCCTATCCGAATGTTGACGACAAGGGCGTCGTCGTGCGGATGATGAAGGTGCTGGGCGTCTTCTTCTGTGAACTCCATAGTGGGGCTGTTGATCCGTGGCTTCTTTTAGGCAAAGCTCGCAGCCTGAACATTCTGAACTGCTCTGAGGTGAGATTTCAGAGCCTTCTTGGTTGAACCGACGGCTAGTGTACTCCCAACGATCATCCTTATGTCCCCTATAGGTGGTCTGGGACGCTCATTGTCACGGCGGGAAACTTGTTCCTGTCGAGGTGCTTCTGTTCTCTCTCGGCTAACGAACCTCTGCAACTTCCCTTGCCTAACCAGGGCTACAATCTGCTGCTTCAAATCGTAACAGTCGGCGGTGTTATGGCCGTGGTCTCGATGGAAGCGGCAATATTTGTCTTTGGGACGTCTATCTGGGTTCCCCTTCAGCTTTCCCGGAAATGTCAGGGACCCATCGTCCTTGATCTGCATCAGGACTTGATCAATCGGAGCCGTCAACGGGGTGAAGCTTGTGAATTTCCCGGCTGGTGGCTTCGGGCGTCTATTGTCTCGGCCTTCTCTTGTCCGAGGCGCCTTTCGCCCCTTATCTTGTCGTGCGTCCTCCTGTTTCTCCCTTTTCCTGGGAAGCTTCTCTTCCCGGGCCAGTAATGCATCTTCCGCATTCATACTTTGTTGCCCTGTAAAATACATCTGATATAGTCTTCGAGTCATTTTTGTATAAAGAGAACAAGAATTTACCCTTCCTTAGCCCGTTTGTGAATGCGGCAACCTGTATCTTATCGTCTGCTTCATCGATTGAAAGTGCCTCTTTGTTGAAGCGGGCTATGTAGGATCTGAGCGTCTCATCCTCCCGTTGCCTAATGTTCATCAGGCACGCGGTGGATTTTTTGTACTTATGTCCCCCGATGAAGTGCGTAGCGAATTGAGCACTCAGCTCTCTGAAGGTACCGATAGAGCCGGGCGTCAGCCTGCCGAACCAGGTTCTCGCGGAGCCCTTGAGCGTCGCCGGGAAGGCCCGGCACATAATTTGGTCCGGTACGCCGTGCAAGTGCATCAATGTCTTGAAGGACTCCAAGTGGTCTAGCGGATCCTTCAACCCATCGTAACTTTCTATCTGGGGCATGCGGAACTTCGGCGGTGTGGGGAACAAGATGACCGGTGTGGTAAAGGGGGAATCCGTGCTTTGGACGAGGTCGTCGAGGTCGTTGGATACCCGTCCTTTAAGGGCGTTCATCATGAGATCCATGCGTTCCCTCATTATTTGCATTTCCGAGACCACGTTGGGCGGGACATGACCATCGGCAGACGGGTGATTCGTCTCCTGTTCTTCGGGTTGACTCAAGGCATTGCTTCCCTCAGGGCCTCCATGGTTCCTCTCCTCGGCACTGTTGTCCTCCTGGTTCTCTCCTTGGTTGTCAAGCGTCGCGTTCCTCCGTTGTAGCTGTTCTTCCAGGTCGTTGTTACGCTTTGTGAGGCGTTCCACCGCGGCCGCCAGAGTTTGGACCTGCCTCTCGAGTGCCGTGGTGCGCTGTTCATTACCTTGATCGTTCATGGTGGTTGCCCTTGAACGTGTGAATATCATGCAACTTTTTGTCCGGAAAGCACGAAACACAGTGTACGTACGTTCCCACAGACGACGCCAACTGATGATGCCAAAGATCAACTCAGTAAGCTGCAAAGCCTTCACGTACTTCAGACGAACCTGCACAAGTAGAAAGAACCTCAAAGGGAGGTACCGGCGTGGTACCGGCGTGGTACCGGCCAACGACCCTCCGATGGTTAAGTTAGTGTTGCTTACAACTCTAGAGTGCCAGAGTCGGGGTAGAAGCATGCGTACCTCGATTTTGGAGGGCATGGAAGTATTTATAGTAGTAGTAGGAGCCCTTGGCCAAAGTGTGCTGGAGAAGATATCACTTTACCGGAATTGCCCCCGAGTAGCGTGGAGCGCAAGATACTTCTGGGACAATCCAGCGTGTTGGGCAAGACACCCCTTTGGGAACAATCGTACTCCACAAGATATCTGTCCAGATAGTAGCGTGCGCGACAAGACTCATTTTCTCAGGGTAGCGTGCGTGGCAAGATAGGCTTAGGTGCCCCTTGCCTCCCTCCGTCGACGGTCGCCCCCGTCACCCCGTTCGAGGGTCGCGTCGTCAGGGTCCACCGTCCGTCATCATACATCGCACCGTCACCTCGCGCAGGGTGCCAGCGTCTTAGTGGAAGTTTTATCCCTATCAATAACCAAGCTTTTTTCATTGGTTCTAACCAGGAATAACTTTACTTGCACCATAACTTGTAACTTCTCCAAAGAGGGAAAAGGAACAAAAGCAAAGCACAAAAAAAAAAAAAAAAAAAAAAAAAGAAACGAAAAATTCCATATCTTGAGTGCAAGACACTCATATTCATGGACTTGACCATAAAAGAATCCGCGCAATTGCCTTTCGCAAGCAAGATACTTCATCTTGCCAAAACCATGCTATTGCAGGAAATGTGGTGCATAAGTTTGTGATTCATGCATCACTCTCCACTGGCAGTAAAAAGACATTAAGCATTACACTTAGGAATTAACTATAAAGAATGTTTTTAATATTGTAAGGTAGCATGAAACACAAAATATTGCTTCCAAGCACATTTTGTTTATTTAATTGGTACCATTTCTACATCTTTACCTATAAAATATGGAATCTATTTCTTTAACCATGGAAAATTGAGATATTAATTCCATCCTATCAACACGTTAGGAATCATAAGCTTTTGCATATAATGCACTTCCTTGCAAAAAATTGATTCTTTCCTTACCCTTTTTTGTGAAACACGTTCCTGGCAACTGCTATGAAGTTCACCCTTTTATTTATTTATTATTTAATTGGTAGATATTGGGGGAGGAAAGATGCAAGGTTAGAATCACATACATAAACACTACAAATAATGTCATTACTGCTCGACAATCAATTGATTTTGGTTCAAACCATATTCATGAAACACCATAAAATTTTGCTCATTACTTATAGAATTCTCGACGAACTATATGCTTGATAATTTTAACAAATCTTTAATCAAGACCTACTGTAAATTCATCCACTCTCTTGGATCAAATTGTACGAAGTAACCATATTCTTGAGATTGTCAATTCAAATTTAAAATTGAAATCTCTTTTAGTGTTCACTATTCATCTTTAAATTAATATATATATATATATATATATATTTATATATATCATCTTCCACACACATTTCTAAATTAGGTTAATTGTGGAATTTCAAGTTAGTTGTCAATTAAAATTGTTATAATTAGAAACCCCTCCTTTAATTTCTAGCCTTCAAATCAATTTGGAGAAATCCTAGTTTTACATGTTTTTCTTTTCCAACACGAAAAAATGACCTAATTTTTTTGAGTCAAATTTTATTTAAAAAATCAAATTTTAATTCAATTGAAGTTAGTATTCTTTTCAAATACATTCACTCAAACTCTTTTAAAAAAACCAGTTTCAAATACACATCTTAAAAATTGACAGAATTTGACAACAAATTTGATTGCAACTGATGACTATATATAACTCCACTAAAGAATCTAATATGACTACATATATTTTGAAAATCCATGGGACATTATGCAAGTCATCATACTTGAAAGGCTTAGGAGTACATATTGAAAATGGATTATTTTGGTAGCATGACTGGTAAAGAACTGGAATGAGAAGGTAATAACTCTCACGTACTGTGGATTTGGGGATTGTATTTGTATCACCAATGGAGTGACACTCGTGGGATATCTTGACTTATGATTTTGAGAGATGGTTGGGATGATACTGGTAGTTTGGTGAGCTGTGTTGCGTACATGCTAAACATCATTCTGCTTTTCTTCCCGCAGCTAGGGTCTTCCTCATAAAGTCTTCTCAACTTCTTCAAATATTCATCGAAGTTGGATCTCAAACACTTTACTAGAGTGATCATATGAGGAAAGAATAATATGTTATTATTCCCAAAAGTAAAAAGCGAAAATAATATTTTAAAAATAAAATAATGAAACTTTCTATCAAATTTTATGAAAGTTTTAATAATAAAGTCTCATGTAGGAAATTTTTAAAAAATTTATTAAAAAAATTAGTAATATAATAGATGTCCATGTAAAGTAAATTACCTTAATAATTTACTTTAATAACGTGTTGTGTTTACCCTACATGAAAAAATTAAAATATATATATATATATAATATTAAACTGGTTGACATTTTTTGGTGTATTCATAACATTTAAAATTCAAATTTCTCATCCCATTGTAATTATCGAATTATTAAAAAAAAAAGTATAGTTTATATGAAACAAAATTATAAGTTTTTTTTTTTTTAGAATGAACAAAATTATAAGTTAATACTTAAAAAAAAAAAGACTAATATTAAGACTTTTTTTTTTTCAAAATGACTAATATTAGGATTTAATATTAACATTGAGTAAAATAACGCAATTTTGATTATCTTTGGAACATAGTGGACAAACGATAGCATTTGTTTTTCTATTATACTAAAGGGAAAAAAATCTGATTTAATTTTGAGGGTTAGTTTACTTTTATATAAAATAAATATAATAAGATTAAATTTACTACTCATTCATATAAAAAAATGGAAGTAATCTATTTAATTGAAAATAAGGGGACATAAAAAAAAATGAAAATGAGGGGTTAGTTTACATTTATATATACAATAAATATTATAATATTAGTTTTCTGCCATAAATATGATAAGATTAGTTTTACATCTTATTCATGTGAAGAAAAAAAAACAAATAATGAAATTAATCTAATAAATTGACAATGAGGGGTTAGTTTTTTAGTTTCCATTTATATAAATAAATATTATAAGATCAGATTTATATCTCATATATCCGTGAAAAACAAATTATGGAATCAAACTAGGAAATTGAATATTTTCCAAAAAAAAAACTAGTAAGTTGAAAATGATCCAATATGTATCTTGTTTTTTTTTTTTTTTTTTGAATAATCAATAATACTTATTAGAATTTACACGAAAATAGTAATACTGGTATTTTAAACTAGGTTTATTTTTTTAAAAAACTGGGTTTATAATACATTACATAACCAATATGTATCTTGTATGTGAAAGAAGCATCAAGTTTATATTTTCAACAATAATTCCTATATAAAAATTAATGATACTTTATCCAATTAATGGGGTAGCACCTTATTATAATATATTTATATCATCTCTTACTTATAATATAGATATATAATACATAATCTTTATATATATATATATATATATTATCATTGGAATAGGATTATTGGGTGTTCATTTATCTGTACTTTCCAAAGTATTCTAAGACGTTTTTAACATTAAATTAACAATAAATAAGAAAAAAAACATTAATAAATTAATAAAAAGAAAATTGAAATTTCTTAAAGTGAGAACATGCCATATTTCCGTAAAAATTAGCACACTAACACCATTAGGACTTAGGAGTGAAAGTCTCTCACATATTTCCCCATAATAGTAAAGTTTTCACCTTTTTATTGAATTCTTTTAATGAGACCACGTAATCTTTTTAAATTTCATATATTTCCACGTTTATATGTGTATGTGTGTGTTGTTTTTAGAATTACAAATGGTATTAAATTTTATTTATTTGAATTGACAAGAACTAATAGTTTAATGCCAATAAATTAGGTTAGATCTCATTAGACAAATTTAATTCAATTTCAAAATTAATTTATATCAAGATATGTTCGAATTTGAAGAACTAGGTAGTATTCTAAGTGGCTTAAGGCCTTGTAACTGAATTGGCACCTCCCCATACACGAAGTACTTGAGGGTTTAGGGAGGAAAGGGTTCAAACTGCGAGGTTAACAGCATATTATGATTATCTTAAAAAAAAAAAAAAAGGTAGTATTCTAAATGTAGCAAAAGAAACAAAAAAATGGGTCATCAGAGTCATTATATTTCTAAAAAAAAAAAAGAGAAAAGAATTCTCAAAACAAATCTATTATATATTATTATTTGGATTGAAAAAAAAAAAAAAAAGAATTCTATGAATTGAGTGAAACTTGAAAAGGAAAAAATTCAACAATTCATAATCAAATGAGTTACTAATTGTCCATTAAAATTTGATCTATGGATTGGGAAAATTAGTATCATGTGAGGGAAGTTTGTGGTGTGCTTGTATTAAAATCCATTTCCTTGTCCCTGTTGTGTGTGTGTGTGTGTGTTTATTTCTAAAAACAAATTAAAGGGGTAGTATAACATAAGTATAAGGGCAAATCAACATAAAAAATAAAATAAATAAAATTAAAGGTGGTGTGTTATAACTTCCCTATACGTGTTAAAGGTTTTACACAACTTAGAAAAGAACGATGCTGGTATTCTAAAACAAAAGTTTCAATTTAGAATATATTTATGTGTATTACTAAAACATAAAAGGCAGCAATTATATTAAGTTATTACTTTTTTAATTAAAGAATAGCAAAGAGTTACATTGCGTAATCCAGTAAATTTTATGAAAATTCTAATTAATTTGTGAAAATAAAATAGAAACTTTATACTAATTATTAAGAAGTTGCACGGAGCTTTATAGTTCACTGGAATTATTCATTTTCTCTTCCAAAAAATCTTGGGTACAAATCTTCACTGTCACTTATAGTAACTTTGCAAAAGTGAAAAACAAAAAAACAAAAATTAAAGTTGCCATGCAACTTCTTATCAAATTTTTTTAAAACAATATATACAAGAAATTGTTATAGGTTCTACAATCTACAATATCTACAAAGTTCTCGAATTGCTCTTAGCGTTACTCATGATTTCCTATACCTTCCTCCCAAAAGAAAAGACATTGATTCTGTTATTGCACTCTTATTATTATTTTTTCAACTAAACTATCTTTCTACATTTTAGCCTCCATCTCTTTTTCTGTGCACTTATTAACCTCCATTGTCATGTCTACTTTGGGGTTGCCAAATTCTGACGACATTGTCATATGTGATGAAGTCTGGTCGGTCTCCAATAATATCCCCAAGCGGAGATGGCGGTTGGCTATCACTGTCATATACTTCACCACGGTTCTTGTTTCTTTGACCAAGAAAGTTCTTGACAAAGATGGCCCTCTGTTGCGCACTCTTTCTTATGTTGCTATTGACGTGCAGGACAAGACCGTTCCTTCCTTGCTTACTGTTGATCCAAAAAAGCTCAGTGACATGGTAAGGAACAAAGACTTTGAGACTCTGAGTAAGTTTGATGGAGTTAAAGGACTTGCTTTCATCCTTCAAAGTCATGTAAAAAATGGTATTAAGGGTGATGAGGCTGGTCTTATTCAGAGACGGAATACTTTTGGTGCCAATAAATACCCAAAACCACCAGCTAAAAAGTTTCTTAGATTTGTGTATGAGGCACTTAAAGATACAACAATTTTAATACTTTTGGCATGTGCTATGCTCTCTCTTGCCTTTGGAATCAAGCAACATGGCTGGAAAGAGGGTTGGTATGATGGTGGGAGTATCATTGTTGCTGTGTTCTTGGTCGTTGCTGTCTCAGCAGGGAATGACTATAAGCAATCAAGGGAATTTCAGAAACTCTCAACAAAGAGCAGTGATATAAGAGGGGAAGTTGTGAGAGATGGGAGGCGCCAACCTGTATCGATATTTGATGTCGTTGTGGGTGATATTGTATGTTTAAAGATTGGTGATCAGATTCCTGCAGATGGGTTGTTCTTGGAAGGACATTCCTTGAAGGTGGATGAGTCTAGCATGACTGGTGAAAGCGATCCAATTCAGATTGATGAAAGGAATCCCTTTATGTTATCAGGCACAAAGATCACGGATGGCTTTGGCTTCATGCTTGTCACCTCTGTAGGCATGAACACCGCGTGGGGTGAGATGATGAGTTCAATAAACCGTGAATTGAATGAGGAGACACCATTGCAAGCACGCCTCAACAAGTTAGCTTCTTATATTGGGAAAGTTGGGCTGGTGGTGTCTGCACTTGTTCTTGTTGTTATGCTTATTCGCTATTTCACAGGGAACACCAAAGATGACAAGGGAAACAAGGAATTCAATGGTAGCAAGACCAAGTTTGATGATGTGATGAATGCAGTACTGAGCATTGTGTCTGCTGCTGTTACTATCATTGTGGTGGCTATTCCTGAAGGCTTGCCTTTGGCTGTTACTCTAACTCTGGCGTATTCTATGAAATGTATGATGGCTGATCATGCTATGGTCAGAAAACTATCATCTTGTGAGACAATGGGCTCGGCCACAATAATTTGCACAGATAAAACAGGCACTCTTACACTAAATGAAATGAAAGTTAAAGAATTTTGGCTTGGAAAGGAGGCCATGGAAGATGACAATTATTCTAATTTGGCAGGTAATATACTCAAACTACTACAACATGCAGTTGGCTTAAACACAACTGGTACGGTTTACAAACCAAATTCTACATCAGTTCCTGAGGTTTCTGGCAGCCCAACTGAGAAAGCCATTCTTTCTTGGGCTGTATTTAATTTGGGTATGAATATTGAAGAATTAAAGCAAGATTATCACATAATCCATGTAGAGACATTCAATTCTGCGAAAAAGAGAAGTGGGGTTTTGGTGAGGAAAAACAATGAGAAGACCATTCATACTCATTGGAAGGGAGCTGCTGAAATGATATTGGCCATGTGTTCAGCTTATTATGATAGAGCAGGGGTGCTAAAAGTAATGGATGGAGAAGAAAGGTTACAACTTGAGACTATTATCAAGAATATGGCACAAAAAAGCTTACGATGCATTGGCTTTGCCCACAAAGAAGTTACAGAAGAAAGTGGACGGCCTATTGAAAAGCTTGAAGAAAATGGGCTAACATTAATAGCATTAGTTGGGATGAAAGATCCATGTCGACCAGGAGTTAGTATAGCTGTGGAGTCTTGTAAAGCTGCCGGGGTGAATATCAAAATGATCACTGGTGACAATGTGCACACAGCAAAGGCAATAGCTTTTGAATGCAAGATTCTCAATCCTAATGAGGATTTAGGTGATGAAGCTGTAATAGAAGGGGAACAATTCAGGAATTACTCACCTGAAGAAAGAGTGGAAAAAGTCGATAAAATCCATGTAATGGCCAGGTCATCCCCTATTGACAAGCTTCTGATGGTACAGTGCTTGAAGCAGAAAGGTCATGTGGTTGCAGTCACAGGTGATGGAACCAATGATGCTCCTGCTCTAAAGGAAGCAGACATTGGGCTTTCCATGGGGATCCAAGGAACTGAAGTGGCAAAAGAAAGCTCAGATATAGTCATCTTGGATGATAATTTTACCACTGTAGTGACAGTATTGAGGTGGGGAAGGGTTGTATATAACAACATTCAAAAGTTTCTTCAGTTTCAGCTCACAGTGAACGTTGCTGCCCTTGTCATCAACTTTGTTGCAGCCGTTTCTTCAGGTAAGGTCCCACTAACTGCAGTTCAACTATTATGGGTGAATCTAATAATGGACACATTAGGAGCTTTAGCCTTGGCTACTGAGAAACCTACTAGTGATCTTATGTCAAAGCCGCCTGTTGGTAGATCAAAGCCACTTATAACCAGAATCATGTGGAGGAATCTCATGGCACAGGCTGTGTATCAGGTAACCACCTTATTGGTTTTACAATTTAAGGGAAAATCCATCTTTGGTGTAAATGAGAACGTTAAGAACACCCTCATTTTCAATACTTTTGTCCTTTGCCAAGTTTTCAATGAATTTAATGCAAGAAAATTGGATAAGAAGAATGTATTCAAAGGGATACTTAAGAATAAGCTGTTTTTAGCAATTGTTGGGATCACCATAGTTCTTCAACTGGTGATGGTGGAGTTTCTGAATAGGTTTGCCAATACTGAGAGACTTGATTGGGGGCAATGGGGTGCTTGCATTGGACTAGCAGCTTTGACTTGGCCGATTGGTTGGCTTATAAAGTGCATCCCAGTTTCAGGCAAGAAGTTGGCAAACAAAAGAGATTCTCCATCCTGAATGACTAGCCATGATCAGCTCTTACCAAGACATACTTTTCATATCTTCCTTTGTTTAATATAAGTGGCAGAAAATTTTTAGGCACTCTACTATTCATCATTCATCCCTCTCAATAGTTTCTTAATTTTAGTTATGTAAATATCAATTTAGTTACTGCATACTACCAGTTCATGTCGTGAATTGTAAATTCTTAAATAGTAGATTATAAAAAGATAAATACCTTAAAGATGTCTATGGTGCTTTGCTATTGTTTTCATTTCGGTATTCATGATGGTCTTAAATTTGAGATAAAGTAATTGCTTTAAGATCTAACCAGCGACTACCTTTTGTAATAGTTTTCTTTTCTTTTCTTTCTTTCTTTAATACGTGCAGATATAGTGCTAATTATTTGACTAGAAACTTCCAGGTAGCCTCTAATATAAGCTTTAAACACACCAAGGAGGGAAGAATGATAAAACAAGGGTGAACTTGATAACCTTAAACATAATGAGGAGAAAGAATCATCATTAGTTTGAATTAGGGAAAGGGGAAGTGATGAGCTCCATCCTCTGTGAAGATAATTCAAGATTGAGACTGCGGGAGAGGGTTCTTATATAACTTTTTTTTTTTTTTTGCTTTCCCATCGGGAGATGAGATTCTGTTTAAGCTAAACCTCCTCACACTTATTTTAAATTAGGGGATTGCCTCTCCCTCTCCCTCTATCTCCTGTGTCCATCTCCTGTCAAGTGCGCTCCCTGCCACTCTACTCTCATAGCAACTGTATACAAGCAATGTATTATACACATGGTAAACAGGAAAATCAGTTAATGTTGAAGAAACGATTCAGTGATTTGGTTGCAAATGGTGTTTATTCCTTCCAAATAAACAAGCCATCTTGGGCACCATTAAATACTTTATAACAAAATCGCAAATCTAACAGGATATCCATTTTTAAGCTTCCTCTTCAAAGATCATAGTCATACATTATGATTGCTTTTTCTTAAATTTCGTTGTTAGTTCCCTAGTCTTGAGCTAAAGCTAACTAACAGTATTGCACGGTTATCTTCAGCATTTTGTAATATGAACTTGCAGGGTTACTGTAATCGATGTGCAATAATTCATATTCCACATATTTATTGCCAAGGCTATAAAGAAAACTACAGCAAACTACATTTGATTATCATTTTGCATAAGCCAGAGGAAAATCTGCTTGCCTAGTAAAAATTTGTCACAGATGGTCTTGATTTCCCAAAGACTGAGGAGAAGCACAACCCAACTATCATAGCAGTCTGGCACAAGATGAGTCAAACAACTTGCTTTAGCTTTCATTGAATATTAATCCAAGCCATGGTGCATTAATCTGAGCCACATTTGGAGTACCAAACCTGCACACATAACCTAGTATTTATTCATAACACATGCCTAAAAAGTTATTCATTTTCCCCCAACCACATAGTCAAACATATAATAGCATTCATTGAAGTATAAGACACATCAACAACCAATTCGGAGCACGATCTGATGATTATGATTCTTCCAGATAAAACCACAAGACAGAAAAATAGGTGAGTCTACACATGGAGCAACCTCTTTAACACCTTAGGTATCAACAGACCAACAATGCAACAAGCTGCATAAGGAATGCTGCAATCCATGAAGATCCTGCAGCCCTTACTTAATTTTGAAACAAGCATGATGCCTAACTCCCTCAATCATCTTGAAAAGGGGCCCACATTAAAAAGCCAACCTAATACGTACTTGGGCGAATAAGTTGTTAGGAGTGAACTGGTACTGTCAAATTCCCTCATTGATTTCATTTCTGTCCAAAAAATCAATTTCCATCATTAAGAAGTTGTTACTCACCAAATCCAGATTCTGTAATTCCTTCTTTGCTTTTAAACGTCAAGAAGAAGAAAATAACTATATGAGCAATTTCACTTTAAGAACAAGTTTTACAGTAGCACACAATTAATTTTAGAAGCCATGCTTATTTAGAATCAAGTTTTATAATAGTACACTATTAATTTGTTATCTAAAAAAGGTATGACTAAGAGTTCATTGACTCGAGCCATAAGGAGGCACTTTCTCTTTTACTTCAAAGTCTACAAATAAATGGTTATTAACATTCCTTTATAGCCTATTTTCAAACAGGATCAAGCATTAGATAAGAACACCATTAATATGGTACAAAAGTATCCAGATGACCTGAAAATAACCAAAGACACTGTAGCACAATCCGCAATTTAAATTCTTCCAAAGTAGGATATCAAATAAAGGTCTGCATATGGCCAAAAAATGAAAGAACATATGAAGAGAGGCCCACACTAAAAATCTTGTTAACTTGTCCAGAACAGTGTCAGCCTGGGGCTAAACATCATTAGAAGTAGCCATCATAGCACAAAGATCCTGTCTTAGTTTCCATAGCCCTTGCTTCATAAACAGAATTCAGCAATCACATTGCTGTTTTGATTGGTAAACACTAATTGTTTACACATTTCAGATTAAACCCATGACTTCAGCATCAATCCCTTGTTTATGAAAGGCAAAGGAGAAGCCCTTCGGTAGAAAAACCGATGGCCATACTGATTATCAATCTTAATAGAGATATAAATGAGTAGCCCAAGGAAGTGAACAATCAAACACTTTTTTTAAAAGTACTAATGAATTTTCTTGAAGTGGGGTGCTCAAAATGTAGAGCTCTTAAAGAATTACAGTCATAAATGTATTTATTCCCAAAAGAATCACAGTACAACATTCAAATTGCAGATGTAGGAAAGTAAATTTGATCTTTATTACTGATTTCTTCACACCTTCAAAGGTTCGGTAATTAAAGTCCCTCCAAATTGTCCACATAAGACAGTAAGGAACTACCAGCCTAATGACGATATTTATGTAATGACCATGCGTACCAATGTACCCCAAAAGGAACAGAACAATGGACCACAATAATGACCTACTAAGCAATGAACCAAAGATGGTCTACTGATTTACAACTGCCCTTGCATATATACAGCACCAATTGACCTAGACCATTGACGTGCATCCTGACGATGAGGAACCTGTTTCCTTTCTCATTGTTGATCTGAAAAGGGTCTGTGACACTGAGGAATGAGAACTGTGAGGCTTTGAGTTACTCTGGTAGAGTAAAGGCACAGACTGTGATTCTTGAAACAGACATAAAGGGAGATATTAGTGATAATATGGCTGATCCTATTCATAGAAACAATGTTTTTGTTGCCAGTAAGTACGGAAAGGCACCTGCAAAAAGCTCCTCAGTCATGTATTGGAAGCGTTCGAGGACACCACTGTTATTTTACTTTCGACCTGCGCTATACTCTCTCTGCCTTAGGTATCAAACAGCATGGTCGGAAAGATGGGTCGTATCATAGTGGGAGTACTATTGTTGCTGTCATTCTGGTTGTTGCTGTTTCTGCTGTCTATAATTTCAAGCAATCCAGGCAATTTGAGAAGCTCTCTCAACGAGTAGAGACACCAGGGTGGATGTATTGAGGGATGGGCAACACCAACATATTTCAATGCACTTGTTGGTATTGTCACTGGCTGTTACTCTGCTTTGGCTTATTCTAAGAAGTGCATGATGGTTGATTATGTGTGGCTAGTCACAATCTGGGTCAGACGTAACAATCTATACTGACAAAACAGGCACCCTTACATTAAATGAGATCAAGGTAACAGTATTTTGCCTTTAAATAAGCAATGAGGGAAGGTAATTCCACAGAATAGTATCATAGATGATTGATAAAAAGCAAGGAGGAGTTGGCTTAAGAACAACCAAGTAATATTTACAACATAGATTCTCAATTGCTTGTGAAGATTTCTGGGAGCCCTACCAAGAAAGCAATACTTTCTTGTGCTGTTTTTGATATGAATATCAATGAAATCTATAATCCTTGTTGAAGAATTTAAGTCAGAATTCAGAGAAAAATGGAAGTGGAGTTTTGGTGAAAAGGAAGATTGAGAAGGCTATTCACACCTACTACAAGGGAGCTCCTGACACTAAGGAAGATTGAGCTAGCCTTTAACATGATATGAGGGTAGAAAAAAAAGCTATCCCCCACTCAATTCATTAAATAAGACCAACCCTCTGACAGATTAAATACCTACTCCGAAGTAATTATTTGTTTTACCATGAAAAGTTGTACTAAAGTTCAAAGGCAAAGTCATTACAGTTGGAGAAATAACACGATCGAATAAAAAATTCATAGATTCAACTGGACAAGAAGTACTAAATATCATTTAGTTTGAGAAGTTCATTATAAAACTCAAACTTAGTTAAATCAGACAACTTGCTCCAACTTGACTAACTAGAATATTAGTCAACATTTGATCTTAATTATATGTTGGCATATTTAACAAATCAGCAATATAGAGATCCTTAAATCATACTAACTAAAATCGCAATGAAGAAAATGCAAACCAAACTCGGAGCAAAGTGATCACTCGATTATTCCCATATCAAAACCAAATTACAATACCAACAATTACCAAAATTTAGGGAAAAAACACACAAATAGTTACATGCAAAAGCTACAAGAAACACATTAATTTATTGCATAGGAAATTGTCTGCCATCTTTTCAACAGCATAATTGGTATAGAAAGATGATTGATTGTCAATAAACCAAACTGTAAATTTAATTTGCTTCAGCAAGAAGAAATTATCAGAGTTCTTAGTTCCCAAGGTTTTGTAACAATGCTCAAGTCATATTACATCTAGGTAGAGTAGTATCTGGCAAGAGAACAACAATACCCCAAAAGGAAGGTGAAGATTTATTTCTACCTAAGTAGGATATTAAAAAAAAAAATGAAATTATACATGTCCCTTCCTGAACACCTAATATGAGGCAGCAGGGGCAGTACAAGTTAAGGAGACCATGATTAAAGTCAAAGCAAAGGGAGGCCAAGGTGGTTGTTGCCTCCCATGGGATTGAATTTTTTTTATATTTCTTATTTGTATAAAGATAATCCTTTGTGTTGTACGCCCCAATTCTTCTAATTTAATTCAATGTTCCCATTAGTTTTTGCAAATATCATAAACACTGAATCCCATTCAAAAGCCACAGTTTTTTAAGGTATTAACATAATATCAATAAATGCAATAGAAAAATTATTGGTCTTTATTAGAGAATTTTTACTTTCCTTATAAAATGTATTTTTAGAAATACCTTATTTAAAATATATATATATATATATATATATTCCTTCAAATAAAGAAATTATTGTCTCCCAAGAAAAAAAAAAAAAAAAAAAAAAGGACCCTAGGTTATATTATAAACAAAAACAAAAAAACAAAAGTTTGTTCATTAGAGAGACAGGCAATATACATAAAATTGGCCTCAATAAGGCAGCTAAGGAAGAAGAGAGTAATTTAAGAATGTATCATCAAACTTTTATAAACATATTCCACTGTAGATATAAAGAAGTTAATTAATTTGGTGACATTTACAAGCTAATGCCTTAAATTTTGGGTGCCTTGGCTTCCACTAAGATATACATGCCTTGGCCCAGGCACTAACAATCTTGTGACCAGGCTGCATATAGTTCCATCCAGGCCACTTACAAGCCATCTTGTGGACAAATCACCTTTGACAGGGCTTGTGTAAGGTGATTGTTTTATCAACCTAAAGCTCAAAATAAGTTTTAGTTTAAATTGCTAGAAGGCAAATTATAATTGTAGAGTTTCAATTGTTTAATTCAAGAATATACCAAGAAGAATAACATACTATACTCATGAACATACCTCAATGGTCATAGCCAATACTGAGAAGTTGCAGTGAGGACAATCAGATACTTGAATTGAAATTCCAGCTTTGTCTTTGCCTTTTCACTCACTTGTTAAGAGCATTCATTTTTTCTGCAAACAATTTTGCATTTTTCTTAAGCATTATGCTGCTTCTCATAAATAAAAACATTAGGATATAAAGTTAACAGTATACCTTATCAGCCTTTGTCCTTGTTAAATATTTTCTTTCAAGTTCTGTAATTTTCAGTTATTCAAAACATTGAATTAGATTATCGAAACCCAAATCCTAGCTTCTTGAAACAAGTCCTTTCTATTTGGTCATTTAATATATTTCAAAATACATACGCATTTTCTACATGATTTTGTTTATTAGATAATGTGGTCAAGATATCACTATAGTGATTCTTCCAAATGTACAAGCACCCACCAACAACCTTATGGCACATGTAAGTAGGGTCAATTTCTACGCTTGCAATATAAAAATGCCCTAAAAATTAAATACATTCTACATTGATGTATTTCATTACAAGAAAATAAAAACATTTGAAATTCAGCATATTTCCCGTTTACTTATTGTAACTCATAAAGTTGACAACACAGTCCTTGTATAGGTAAAGAATGTTGAAAACGGCATACACAGCTGAACAGAGAGTAAATGACAGCAAATTGACTCAACTACATGGGCTGCATGTAGGGACTTAGGAACCTTTTAAGAGACACTAAAAGCCAATCTTCTAAGGGATCTCCACAAAAGGCAAAACCAAAGAATAATCACTGCAGATGTTGTAACAAAAAATGAAAAAAGAATAAAAGAAATCAACATGTAACTCGCTAATTTATGACTACTGAATTTCACATATGTATGCATTTTACGATGAAAAAGAATTGGAGATTGAAACATCATCATGAGAATTATAAATTTGACCAATCGCATCTCCTCTAATACGAACAAGGTGCAGACCCCTACTTTGAGAGTAACAGCACAAGATAATTAGCAACTTGATCATACTTAAGCATGACCTAAAGCAACAATATTTTTTTTAAGCTACCCATTATCCATTAATTTTGGTTGAAATCATAGACATTTGTTTAACAGAAAATTAATGAAAAAAACTGCAGCATGCAATTTTTAATAGATGAAATGAGAAAACATTTGTTGCTCTAATACTCTAAATCTTCTTACTCATAGACATATTTTAAACTCAAAGTGTTAGAGGTGAAGTGCAGGATGGCTGATCATGCATGTCACTGCAGCAGTCGCAATTGGTAGTGGCAATTCCAGAAGGTCTGCATCTAGCAGTTACTCTGACATTTGGCATATTCTACGAAGTACTTGATGGCTGATCACACCCTGGTTCGGGAACCTTCAGACTCAGCCACAAAAAATCTGCAGTCACAAAACAGGCACCTGATGACACATGAGATGAAGCTAAAAGAATTTGGCTTGGTAAGAAGCAATGAGAGAATGTACTTCCTAAGAAAAATCACCAAATGTTCTTGATCTAAGCAGATTTCCAAATGAAGAAGAAGCCAAAGCCAAAGCAGAATTTGGCTTGCAAGCTGGTTTTACAATGAAGTTTGCTGCAATTCAAACAAAACAATAAAAAAGATAAATACTTGACAACAAGCTATCAAAATAATGAGTATCTCTAGAGCAGATTCATCCGACTACAAAAAAGAAAGAGAAATAGCAATCCAATTGTTTAAATTTTAAACATATTTTACCATTACATATATATACTGAAACTCCTCTCTAGAAAAGAAAGAAAGTGAGTTCATTCATTCAACCCATAGAAAAATTTTATCAAATACATGGAATGCTTACCTTTGTACCCTCTACCATGATTTGCACTCCTTTTTGGCCAATGGCGTTCCCATCTTGCCGTTGATGTTTATGCCACGTCTAATAGCTCTCCCATTCCTATCTTGATCTTTGAGAACCACAGCCAAGCCTACATTGTTTTGATCACATGATGCATCAAAATTAAGCTTTACCAATTGATCAAGTGGTTTGGTCCAAGCACTTCCCCTGTTTTGCTCTTTGGTGAGTGATCTGAAGTAAAACACATATTGTTTGTTCAGACGATGGGTTAACTGGTTTATGCTGGCTTTAGTGTTTGAAAACAGAGCTTCCTCTCGTGCCATCCAAAGGATTTTCATTGCCACTACTGCATACAGTGTGAATTCATCTTTGGTAGTTCTTTCTGCAAGTAACTCACTTGGGGGGTCAATTATATGTTCAACAAATTCCATAATAGATTGAGCTTGGATATTTTCGACTCGAAAACCCCATCCACCACCATACCATACTCCTTTGGCGTAGGGACAGGTTTGAAATAGATGTAAAAGAGAATCTTCTCCTGTTTCACAGAGAGGGCAATGGGCATCTTGGGTTTTTGAGCACCTGACGAGCTTTTTCTCAAAGGGGAGGATTTCGGCAACGACTCTGCATAAAAACATTTTTAATCTTTCATCAAAAGAAGGTTTGAGTCTTTCATGAATTCTTATTTGGGCCACCTTATTTGCTGCGAAGTTGCAAGGAGGACAAATGCATGATACATGGACTCCGCACCTTTCTATTGTAATTTTTGCTATTTTAGGATCATAATTTGAACATTTAAATAGAATCTCAATGTCATTCCAATCCCCTAGAATTATGTCTTCCAAAGACCTATCCCTTCTATAGTGGAACCACATAAAAGATGATGGATTTAACAGAAATTTAGCATCCCCAAGACATCTTTCAAAACCATTGATGTACATGTAGATAGAACCGGTAAACTTATCAAATTCGAATTCAAATGGCACATCAAGTTCAACTTTTAGAGCAACACAGAAAGCAAATGATGGAAGTTTCCGACCGACCGAGAATGATACGGAACTTCCAACAGTTTGATGGTTGAACCACCACTTTGGAATCTTAGTTCCTGGAAGTGCAAGTGAATAATAATCATAAAGTTCCAATGTCGAGTCCGTTTTAGATGTAGCTTCATCGAGTTCAAATTCTGATACAGATTCATTGTCCGCTTCAAGATTAGAGTTCGTTTCAAATGCAGAGTCCGTTCCAGATGTAGCTTCATCGAAATCAAATTCTGATTCTGATTCAAAGTTTGTTTCAGAATCTAAATCCTGATGCCGTATTCCCTTTGCACATTCGAAATTTTGTTGAAGCCCTATAGATTCTCCAAACTGCTTGCCATTAGCAAAATTAAGAAACTTCAGTTTAGCAAATTTAGTAATAAACTTCAATTAAAAAAAAATTCTAAAACTTTGAGAGAAAGAAAGAGAGACCTGATTCAATAATCTTCTTCTTGATTGTGAACTCAACGAATTACACTCTATTGCATATACATGTTGTATACAATGTGAAAGTCTTGGAATTTTCGGAAGGTTCCAGCAACAGTTAAGCCCTAGAATCTTTAATTGGGGAAATATGAAACCAATTTCAGGGAAGGTAGTACAGTTGCTGTAAACGATATGTAGACGTTCTAAATTGGGGAAGCAACCAGGGGTATCCATGACTTTTGGAAATTCTTCACAATCATACATAAAGAGCCTCCTAAGATTTTTTAAATCAGAGATGTTACTTGGAACATCTTTTACGTTTGTTAAACTTATTGCTAACTCCCGAAGGCCAGTGATATATCCTATTGATGAAAGCAACGTTAATCTTTCCGTTCCTTGCTCAAGACTTTCAAAGCCAAAGAGGTAAAAGCATTTAAGAGATTTCAACTGGAGCTTTGTTGGTAAAATTCTAAGATTTCGGCATTCATTGAGATCCCAGTATTCAAGATTTTCAAGAAATCCAACGGACTGATGAACCTCGACTAAATTTTTGCATCTATAAAGCTCCAACTTCTTTATGTTTGGGGCAATCATGGATAAGTCGGGTACTTTTGTAATATTTTTACAATTTGCGAAATCTATATATTTCAATGTTTCGAATCGACATCTCTGCAGAAGAAGAATTTTTTTTTTTTGAAATTTATTAGTAAAAAGAAAAAAAAATTAGGCTATGAGCTCATTTAAATAAATAATAAAATAAAATAAAAAAAAGCTAAGAGAATATATTAAGAAATAATATCCGTTCAATTATGAATTATAATACACCCTTCTAAAATAAAAATGCTAAAGGTATTATAATTTTATAAATATAAAACTTACAAATTAATGTGGCAATAAATATGATTGGTAGACTTCAACCACCTCATAAATAAATATTTGAATTATTTCGTTATAATTTGTGACACATCAATTTGTATGTTCAATATAATTTACTTGTAATATATGTAGCATTACTCTCTTTTTTTTTTAAATAAAAAAAACATTTGTCAATAATTCATTGATTTGCACCATAAATTCTTTATGGTTATGTGTACATTTTAAAATATTTGTGCACAATTTGGTTTTATTTATTAAAAAAATTTATAGAAATTTTTTTATATAGTAATAAATGCATGGATTGGTTTTAGCAACAAAAAAAAAAAAAAAAAAAAAAAATTGAACCTTAACTTATTCTCTAAAGGTACTCATCAAATATATATATATATATATATATATATAAATATTATACCTCGAAATGCTCGTCCAAATCAATGTGGCTCTCTCGCATGTTAAGTGCAACAAGTTTTGTAGGTTCAAAGGTGGACGGCAATGACAATAAAGGAAATTCATTCCAATCAAGTAACCTTAACCCATTAGGAAGAGATTTAAGGTATTCGCAAATTACATTGCGAATTGTCAAATATTTAAGACTTTTCATCTTTCCAAGATTTAATTGCATCTTTCTTGGTTGTGGCAAGGACAATGTTATGCCTCGAATTTCATCTAATCCCTAATTGGACAAAGAATCACATGAATCACGTTAGACAACAGAACATATGATTATTAAATTTAAAACAAAATTATCTTCAACATTAAAATGAAAAATCAAACACAATGAGAAAAAATTAATTACATTTGCATTGTGAGAAAAGGGAAAAGGTAAATCAAAAGAACTTATACCGTATCTCTATTTAGTACTTCAGGAGCATCCTTATATAGCCTTCTATGTTTTTTTGACACTTCTGATTCTTGTCGAGCTATTTCCAAACCCATTTGTTGTATCAAGTCATGCATCAATATTTTGTCATCTTTTGCAACAACTATGAGAGATTTATCGATAAGTTTTTCAATATCATAGTATGGATCATGAAAATTGCTACTTTGTAATATATCTACAACCAAATTCTTGTAGAATCCTTTAAGAAAACATGCAATATCAAGGAAAATATCCCGTTGAATTTGGTCCAATCCATCGTAGCTTATTTTAAGTACTTCTTGAATATCTGCTTTAGGAATTCTTTTGTATTTATCTAATGCACTTTTCCAACATTGTAAATTTTTTTCATACAAATCATCACCTATTATTTTTAGAACTAATGGAAGTCCTTTGGCATAACCTATAAATTGGTGTACGAGCTCCAAATAATCTTCTGTAGGCTTGTTTCTTTTGAATGCATGTTGACAAAAGAGTTCACAAGATTCACGTTCATCTAATTCCTTAACCTTATAGTCAATTAAATGACAATCTTCTCGTAGAGTAGATAGCAACTTTTTCTCCCTTGTTGTGATAATAATTCTACTTCCAGAAGCAAACCAATTGCATTTTCCAAGCAAATTTTCTACTTGGACTAATTTTTCCACGTCATCTAGAATTAAAAGAATTTTTTTGTGGTGAAGCTTTTCCATTATCACATTGATTCTTTTAGATACACCATGCACTTTCAAATTTCTACCCCCTAAGATCTCATAATAAAGTGCCTCTTGTAGTTTGAGTACACCGTCATTTGTTTTTGAGCTTTCTCTAACATCCTCTAGAAAGCTGCTTCCTTCAAAATGATATGCAATTAAGTTAAAAATAGCTTTTGCAATTGTTGTCTTACCTATTCCAGGAAGACCATGGATCACTAACATGCGAACATCGTTTGACTTAATATCTAAGCACCAACTTATTTCCTCTACGCGAGAGTCTATTCCAACTGGGTATTTAACAACAAATACTTGCGAACAATTTAATTTAGCACTTGAGATCTCTTCAAAAATTTCTTGGATAAACTTAAATTGAGGGAGCCTGACAATCACAAAGCATTTAAAAAAAATGTTAGAAATAGAAATATGATCCTAAATTGAATTCAAAAGTTGTTAATTTTGTTTAGCTTCTGAACTACAACTGAAATTAAATTAAATGGCACATAATTCATAGATCTAAACTGTCAATACAAATACTTTTTTTATTTATTATTCAGCTAGGATATCAATATTAATCTTTTTGCACAAAGATGCATTGAAAATCTTCTTAGGAAAAGAAGATTTTCTAATGATTATGTGAGAGAAGCCTCAAATTAATTGATAAGTATCAATAATATATTCTTCTCTTGCTATATATCATTAACCGTTGTAGTTTAACTAGCTCCGTAATTAAAGATATGGTCAAAATATAATAAAAAATAAAAAAAAATAAAATCAAACAATATAGCTTCTGGGAGTTATTTTTTAATAGTAAAATTTTGTGGTGATAATAGAGTAGTGATTAAATACATACTCATTTTTGTAATGCCAACCAGATAAATTGCCAGCTTCAACTAGAGCGGCCCTCCATCTTTGCACCTTATTCATGTCATACGTGAAATTTTCTTCATGTTTTGCCAATGCTTCTCCAAAATTTCCCTTTTGACTACGTACTTCTGATGGATCCACCTTGTAAAAAACAGGAAACACCACTTGGCCATTCTTTTTACACTCAAGAATTTTGACAAGTTCATCCAAACACCAAGTGGAAGTTGCATAGTTTTTAGAGAATACAATTATCGAAATCTTTGAACTTTCAATAGCTTCCAAAAGTTCAATGGAAATTTTCTCTCCTCTTTGGAGCTCATCGTCCATGAAGGTATTAATACCATTATGACACAAAATACCATTCAAATTGCTAGTAAAACCATTGCGGGTATCTTCTCCTCTGAAACTCAAGAACACATCATATTTAGATCGTTGGGTGAAAGACGAAGAGAAGGCTCGTTTATTAGTTAGAAGAGCCATTGTGATTTGGATATATAGAATATAGATGGTTGAGAAGATCTAAAGGAAAGAGGAGAAAGAAAGAGGTGACGAAATTGAAAATGTTTTAATAGTTTAAGAAAGCACAGAGAATGAAAATTATGAAGAAGAGATTTCTCAATGGGTTTGAGAGAGAATGGGAATGGCAGAGTGAAGGAAATGAATGTTATATTCAGATAGTTGTTGTGAGGCGAATAAGACCAAGAAAGTCAAATGTGAAATTAAAGTAGTAGCGTACTACTGTCCACGAAATCATTAATGCATATTGAAAATAGTTGGTGGTCCAAATGCATAATCTCTCTCTCTCTCTCTCTCTCTCTCTCTCTCTCTCTATATATATATATATATATATAATAATCTATATATCTATATATATATATATATAATAAGTAAAAGTGAGAGAAAATCTAATTAAATTTTAAATTGGAATTCAATTAGTGTCTAATTTTATGCCACGTGTCTCATCTAATCTAAATTTTAGAATTTTATGCCAAGTGAGTTAATTTAGGTAAAAATTGAATTTCAATTAGAGTTTAATTTTGCACCACGTTTCCCATTTAATCTAAATTTTTAAATTTTTGTGTCAAATTAGTTAATTTAATGTAGAAAACGAGGAGTTCAATATAATAAACCATAAAAAACATAATCATATAACTAAAATAATTCAAATTTATAAGTTATATATATATATATTAATAGCTAAAGCGGAGAGAAAATTTAATTAAATTCTAAATTGGAGACTAATTTTGTGTCACTTGTCATTTAATTTTTAAATTTTTGTATCAAGTGAATTATTAGGTGCAAAAATCAAAAGGTCTAAATTCAATTAGATTTTAGATTGAATTTTAATTGGAGTTTAATTTTGCGTCATGTATCTCATCTAATTTGTTAATTTTTGTGGCAAGTGAATTATTGGGGACAAAAACCAAAGAGTCTAAATCCAATTAAATTTCAAATCATATATATATATATATATATATATATTATATGTAATTGTGATTGTTTTTAAAAGGACCTCGTGTATATGCACGGGAATACACACTAGTAATAATAATAGGTGAAGCTGAGAGAAACTCAAATTAAAATTCTAAATTAGAGCTTCAATTTTGTGCCATATGTCCTAAATTATTTGTTCTTAAAGAGTTTTATTTCTTAATTTTAGAATCAAATGTGGGACCACATCATAAATATTCATTCAAGTGAGGTCTAAATTCAATTAGATTTTAGATTGAATTTTAATTGGAGTTTAATTTTGCGTCATGTATCTCATCTAATTTGTTAATTTTTGTGGCAAGTGAATTATTGGGGACAAAAACCAAAGAGTCTAAATCCAATTAAATTTCAAATCATATATATATATATATATATTATATGTAATTGTGATTGTTTTTAAAAGGACCTCGTGTATATGCACGGGAATACACACTAGTAATAATAATAGGTGAAGCTGAGAGAAACTCAAATTAAAATTCTAAATTAGAGCTTCAATTTTGTGCCATATGTCCTAAATTATTTGTTCTTAAAGAGTTTTATTTCTTAATTTTAGAATCAAATGTGGGACCACATCATAAATATTCATTCAAGTGAGTTATTAAGTACAAAAACCAAAGAATCTAGAATAAATGAATTGTAAAAAAAAAAAAAAAAAAGTGCTTCACAATAATTTAAAAAAAATATATGGACAATTTACATTTTATACCTAATAATATCCTTACAAAATTTTTTAAAGAGTTATCAAAACATAAAAATGACTATCAATAGTATTAAAATTATATATATAGGAATTATATTATGCATTTTATTGTATATCTTTAAGTGTATCTATGCATATGCATGAACTTATAAGCTAGTATAATATAAAAATAGAAAATTGGTCGTCCAACGTAGTAAAAAATACTTTTGGGAGTGTCGTTTTTCTCACCATTCTGATTTACTTTCAAACTTTCACTAGGGGTGTCAATGTTCGAACCCAACACGAGTTTTTGCAGGTTAGGGTTGAGCCTTAGCAGGTTTGGGTCATAAACGGGTTGACCCAACACGAGTCGAAACGGGTCATAAAAGGGTCAACCTGCAATAAACATGTTTGACACGCTAATTTATTTGTGTCAACCTAAAATGACCCATTTAACACAACTTGTTTAACTTGTATAACAAACAAATATTCATTTTATTTTAGACATGTCAAATATCTTTTATATCCAACCTATATTTTAAACTTAAAATGAAAAATGAGTAATTACAAAAAACTTACAAGTATAATTGGAAATTGAAACTTTACAAAATTTACGCACTCTAATATTATTGGAAATTGAACTATATTATTTTGAATGTGGGTTGAAAACTTGAAGTGTATGCACTACTTTTGGAATGTAAAAAAATATTTATTTTTAAATGGACATTATATTTATTATTAAGCAGGTTGAAATAGGTTGTGTCACATTCTTATCAATCCAACACGACTTGTTTATTAAGCATGTCAAGTGGGTTAAGTTAAGTCAACCCGCCTCATTAACAGGTCGGATTAAGATTGAAGAATCATGACATGATTATTAAATAGGTTGGGTTAAGGTTGAGCCATTTAGTTGAATACCTTTACCTCGACACAATATGAATTTGACACTCTAACCAAAATTGACACCCCTCACTTTCACACCCACCCAGCAAGAAAAGATGAAGAAATTTATTGGGTAAGCGTTTTTCGCTTACTTAGAGTGTAGCGAAGGCATTCTGATTCCTTTTCCTTTTCAAACTTTAAAGAAAGAAAGGATTAGAGGAAAGGAAGTGGAAGACGCAATTTCTATAGCAAGCGGCCCACACCAAGCAATGCTACAACAATAACAAGTGTTGTAGTGGTGGGTACCCACCTCGCCTTCTTGGCTCTCTTACCCTCAATCACACATGCACACGTTCTCGAGTCTCAAGTCTCAATCCTCCAATCCATGTCTACACCTAGTCACCTACTCTTCTTTTCACCACCAGTTTCACTAGCACAATCTTTCTCCACTTATCTCGATACGATACGAATTTGATACTCTAACTAGAATTGACACCCCTCACTTTCACACCCACCCAGCAAGAAAAGATGAAAAAAATTATTGGGTAAGCGTTTTTTGCTTACTTAGAGTGTAGCGAAGGCATTCTGATTCCTTTTCCTTTTCAAACTTTAAAGAAAGAAAGGATTAGAGGAAAGGAAGTGGAAGACGCAATTTCTACACCAAGCGGCCCACACCAAGCAATGCTACAACAATAACAAGTGTTGTAGTGGTGGGTACCCACCTCGCCTTCTTGGCTCTCTTACCCTGAATCACACATGCACACATTCTCGAGTCTCAAGTCTCAATCCTCCAGTCCATGTCTACACCTAGTCACCTACTCTTCTTTTCACCACCAGTTTCACCAGCACAATCTTTCTCCGCTTACCTTGACACGATACGAATTTGATACTCTAACTAGAATTGACACCCCTCACTTTCACACCCAAACAGCAAGAAAATATGAAAAAATTTATTGGGTAAGCGTTTTTTGCTTAGTTAGAGTGTAGCGAAGGCATTCTGATTCCTTTTCCTTTTCAAACTTTAAAGAAAGAAAGGATTAGAGGAAAGGAAGTGGAAGACGCAATTTCTACAGCAAGCGGCCCACACTAAGCAATGCTACAACAATAACAAGTGTTGTAGTGGTGGTTACCCACCTCGACTTCTTGGCTCTCTTACCCTCAATCACACATGCACACGTTCTCGAGTCTCAAGTCTCAATCCTCCAGTCCATGTCTACACCTAGTCACCTACTCTTCTTTTCACCACCAGTTTCACCAACACAATCTTTCTCCGCTTGCCTTTGCCAGCCTACGAACACCATTAACGGCATTCCACTCTCTAAGCCATTTGCGTTTTCTTGGGTTTTTCTGTGATGATTATTGTCTTTTTATCACAAATAGAGAAACTTTGATGAACTTATTAAAAAAAAATGGATTTGATGGGTTGCTTTAGGTTCTTGTTTGATTTTTCCTTATTAATTTTGGCTATAAGAAGAGTTCAAGCAAGCAAACAAATATATGACAAATTGTAATTAGTAGAACATAAAAAGTGGGATAAAGGAATATTCATTTTTTGATGAGTAAGAATTGACATTCCAGTGCAATAAATCTCATTTCTATCACAAAAACGTCACTTGTTTGCCCTTTACCTTTCTACAATTTTTTTTAATTTTTTTTGTTTAAAGATTTTTAACTCAATCATTTAAAAATATTACACCAAAAGTGTGTTTGGCCCCCTACTTTTTTTTTTTGTCTCAACTATTTTACAAATAATCTAACTTTAGCATTTTTTTTTTTAAAGTTAGTTTTTAGTTTTTTTGACACACATTTAATATAAAAGTTACCAAAAATTATATTTTTGATAAATGATCTAGTTAACAGATACCCTTAGATTTTGATACCAATTTAATTATTATACATAAATTAAAAAGAAGACCTACAATTAAATGGATTTAATTGATTTAGGCCTAAGATATTAAAAATAAGATAAATACTATAGAATATGAAGCCCAAGTGAGGTGACATAAGTAAATATATGGGCCTTGATAAGCTTTTAAAAACCCTAGCCTTTTACCTCTTAAGATAGACATATATATATATATATATATATATATATATAAGGTTTTGTTTTGTTTTAGCCGCAACACACGGTTGAACAACTTATTTTTTTCCTACTTTGCGGCTGAACGTGAGATTGCAGCAAGTATGGTTTCCTTTAGCTCTAAATTTAGGGCATTGAATATTTAATGGCTAGACTTGTCCCACATTTGCAGGAAAGAACTGTGCTTGAAATTACTTTAGTAGCTAATAGGATAATAGGCATCACTTTATAAAACCTAACCTATCAATATATTAAAAGAAAAAGGACTTCTAGGCATATGTTTGACGTGTCAATATCCACCTATCCTTATTTTAATGGAGAAGATGACTTATATTGGAGTAAGAATGATGTATATAGCCTTTTTGTTTCCCCCTATTTTCATCGTCAGATATAGTCTTGACCTTTCAGCCACTGGTAGGTTGAGATGCCTTCCTAAAACAAGAAATTTCCAACAAAACAAAAATATCTAGATATTTCTTATACCCTTTCCAATGACATCAAAATAATGCTTTCATTGTCTTTCTATATTAGCAAAGAAAGCGTCCACTAACTAGGAATGAAATTGGGTAGTAGAGAGGGAAAAGAAATTTGAGCAAAACTAGGCCCTACATATAGTTTGAATTATAAGGCAGCCTCAATACCGCAATCAGAGTGACATAGAGAATCTAACATCTCCGCAGGCTTTAATATTGATAGATTAAACTATTTAAGTGTGAAAACTGATTTTAAGTGGAAAATTCGTGTATTGATGAACTTATTTTTGGTGTTGTTAGGTTCTAATTCTACTGATTTAGTGTGACTTAAGGGTGGTCGATTTCATATTTTTGCAAATAAGAGGTAAGTGGTGTTTACTAATTTTAGGGGTTTTCCCAAAACAGTGTTGATTATTAAACTATTTTATATCAAAGAAATATGTTGATATTCTATATATAAATTAATATTTTATAAATTTTTGATGTGCATATTGACTATTCGTTTTATGAAAAACTTGTGGGACAACCTAATTTTATTTAAACTTGTATGTGTAAATATCTCTTTATATTTTTGAGAATTACGAATGGATTATTTTTGTGAGCATATTGAATATGTTTTGAAAACCTAGGGCAAGTCGTGATTAAAAGTTTAGTATTGTATTTAGTCCTTAGTAAGAAACAGTCATACTGCAGCTAGTCCTTAGCAATGGACGATCTTTGAAAAGGGGACAGTGCACATTTGATAGCTCCTTAGCAAAAGAGTATACTATTAAGGATCCAAAAAGGAAACTCCTTAGCAATGGAGTGCATCTTTAGGTTCGAAAGGAGCTATCCCTAAGAGAGAGGATGAAAAGGAGGTTCCAGTCCCAAAAAGGAGACAGCACAACCTGCCAACGAAGCATAAACGTTGACCACAAAAAAAGCCTAGGAAATTGTTTATATGATGGTATTGAGATATATATATATATATATATATATATATATTATGATAGGTCACAATATAAAGATATATATTTTTTATATGAAATATTTGATGATCAAATATTGATTAGTTACAAGTTATGAATTTTTTGTAAGAATTATTTATTTGAAAGGTTTGTTCCCATACCTCTATGTTAGTGAATTCCACATATTAAGTTATCTCACCCCCCTTTACTCCTCCTTGTAGATACATTAGAGGGATCATTGGAGTAGAGATTCATGGAAGACAACAGTTACGAATTATTTTGTGAAATTGAGGATTTTATTATTATTTTTATGGTATTAAATATTGCATTGGAGAATTATTTTGAAGACGTTTTAACTTTGGTGGATTAGAGTTCTGACATTTGTGATGAGATTTTAGGTTACTGGTTGCTTTTATTTAATATTTTTAAGTATTATTTAAATTGAGTAGACTTTTATTGCTTATGATTTTGGACCGTTACAATTAATATTATCTATCAAAAAAGAAAAAAAAAATCTATTAATATAGATTTACAAAATTTGATGTGGAAAAATAGTTGGGAGTTTGGACTGTAGCTGATGCCTCATGCGGAGAAAGTAGGAAGGAATTTGATATTTCCTTGTTGGATTTGGATACGCGCTCGGTGTGGACCTAGATGCATTTAGTAAGACTAATATGACAAACAAAAAAAAAAAATGATGTGGGCCTAGAATTGAAAAAAGTGTATCCATTTCCATTTTAATCTATCTCCATCTTTTCAAAAAAATGTCTCCATCTGCCAAAAGAAAAATATATATTATTAAATATTAATTCATCAATCAATTATAACTTATGCAATTCTTCCAGGCATGATACATCAACTTCATGAGAGTTATTCATCAAAAAGAAAAAGAGAAAGAAAAGAAAAAGCTACAGCACTTGTAACAGTGAAGTTGAAAAGTTATATACCTATTTTAGCTCCACTAAAGCACAAAAATAACCATACAGCAGTGAAGCTAAAACTATTTTTTTTTAGCTTCATTGCTACAGCGCACGTCTATCTATGGATGTGCACTGTAGCTTAGAGCTACAAAAAAAAAAAAAAAAAAATTTATTCCCTGCCCGATTGTGTGTGTGTTTGTGATGGTTGTGTATAGTGAATATATTATTTTATTATAGTAAACATCTTATTTTATTATGATGTTTATATTATTTTATAGTGTTGAAAGCTAAAATAAATCCATTGCTGCAGCATGTGTGTAGGTAAAATTGATAAAATAACTTTTTGTGGTGTCAAATAGTTAAATTTTTAGCCCCATTATGGATGCTCCTAGAGTTAAAACAAAAATATGTTGTGTGCCTTTAAATTGAAAACGTGTTGGATGGGTCTGAAATCAATGATCCACTTCCATTATAAAACTATTTCGATCGATGTTAATTAACCAATCAATTATAGCATATATATTTATTCATGAAGCTATTTATAGTTATTATTATTTGTAGTAGACTTGGTAATTGCGAAAACCTTGGAGTCTCTTTCTCCCATTTCATGTCATTTACTTTGCAGACCAAAACACACGTTTAAAAAGAAAATGACATTAAAACTGTTTTAAGGCTAAATTTTCTTTGGTATCTAAATTTTAAAAGGATAAAGTTTAGCTACAAAACTAAGGTACAAAATCTTACTTAATAAAATAAACATTATTATATATTTTGAAAATTTATCTATTGAATTGCATGATCTTTATGCTCTTAATATACATATCAAATTTTGTGTTAATCGGATATTATTTACTATATGATCTATAAGGTTATATTTTATGCATGATTTTAAACTACAAAAATTTGCAATTAAACAATTTATTGATGACATAGAAATTTTGCAAGCATAGAGGATATGAGAAGAAGATGTAACCTAATGGTAGATTTGTCAAAATTCATCTTCAATAAAAAAACATGAAGTAAAGTTACAACAAATTTTGTAACTAAATTTAGTCCATTTTGAAACAATGCCTAATCAACTTTACTTTAGTCAAGTGCAAGTCAGCAGTTTGATTCTATACATATTTGCTGTTAATTTGTCGCCAATCTGATTTGATCAGCATAAGAGTTGGTTTTGTGCATACTGTATCGTGTCAAATCAACGAGTTTAGACAAATGAGGAAAGATTCAAAGAATACAACATATTTTCAACTGCCCATGACTTGAGTTTAGACAAATTAAAGTTGTGAAGACCTTAAAGCATCAGATGATATTGAATCCATATAAAGAGTTTTTTGAGTTTAGATGAAATCATCAAAATTCCAAAATCAAAAGTGTATATATATATATATATATATATATATATATATATATATATAATAAATAAAATAACTTTAGAGGCCACAAGAAAAAAGGGCCTTAAGATCACTCAACATTTTTTAACCAAAAAAAAAAATCCACTTAATATTTTTATCTTAGAGTAAAATTAACGATTCCATGCCTTCTATGTATTTTGTGTAAACTTACTCATTAAGGTCCTAAAGTTGCAAATGGATAAGGGCCTGCGGTATTAAGATTGAAGATTATAGATCACGATTATGTACTTGCAAAAAAAATAAAAATGCTTGCCTGTATTCACTCTTTCACTGGAAACCTCTACAGAAAATTATTGCTTGCGGTAATCTTGATAGGCAAAATTACATAGTCATGTTCTAAGCCTGATCATGATTTAACATTGAGCCTAAAAATTATTCAAGAAGATTTTTATTAGTACTGTCTTATAGGTTGCAATTAATTGTTTTGATAAATTCCTTGTACAAATGTCGGAACACTTAAAAAAGAATTTTTTGTGCAAGCAAATAGATACAATTTATTACTGACATATTTCTTTTCAATCTATCAGTCTTATTTTCCCTGTGAATTGTTGTTAAGTTTTATTCCAAATTTCCAACCGACCTGCAGTCATTGATGATTTTGAATTTTATCCTACAGAAGTTAGGATTGCATTGGAGTACCTTCACTGTCAAGGTAATCAAATCTTGATGATGTCTAAAGTGATGAATTTCATAAGTGAGAATTCAAAACATATTCTAAGTTAATAATTGATTTGTTGAAGGAACTTTTTCTTAGACAACTTGACTAATATAGTACTTTATCTAATAGTTTACGAACATTATGCCACAGTATTTTGCTTCTCCAAATGAGGCTATGTCAACTTGTTCTCACTGATCGTTGTGTGAACTTTTCTATCACACCTTTGGAAGAGTGGCCTTCGTACCTGCATAATCATACCTCAGATAGCCAAAATATTCTAAATACTGCAATTTTTGCTGCTTTAAATTTTCCAACCTATTTTAGATTCAATTTCAATGTTTGGCTGCACAAGCATCTGTAATGTAAAAAGTGCAATAATACAGACTTACTTCTTCATGCTTTTACTGAATCTAGAACTGATTTCCTTGCAAGGGTATTTTACAGGGATTTCAAGCCTAAAAATGTTTTACTCCTAAACAATGGGCACATTCCATGACAGCTTTTGATTTTTCATGTTGACATTTGAAAGCCACAGGTATTCTAGTCATCTAATCTTCTTAAGCATATATAATCTCAGGGAAAGGTGGAAAATAGAGATTTTGAAACAAAGGAACTGCATAAATCCAATATATTTTGAGATGCATTAGAATAAATTTGATTAAATCGAGTGCTGATGTGCTCATTTTTGTTCTACATCAAGATACTGTTAATAGGTAGTGGTGGCAATGGTGATAGGGCAAGAGGGTAAAGATATGTTAGGGGACGATAGTGATGTCAAGGTTGTAAAGAACACAGTGTTTTGGTCATGGATGGATTGGTGAACATTTCTATTTCTTATTGTTGACCACCTCTCATTTGAGTCCTAGGAAGAGTAACAATGCTTTCATCATTTTCTTTGACACCTTGGCTACTATTGTTGTTCAGTCTGAACTTTATCTTGACATGGGATTATATATTTAAATCTATCAACGTCTCAAAATCTAAGATCTTATAGTTATAAAGATTTTCACTGTAATATAAAATTACAAATTAGTTTCTGAGTAAAACTATAATGAATTGAGCCAACAGTGTGTATATCAAGTTTATAAAAAATGAAAAATGAAGACCATGACTAACACAATGTGGCATGGTTTGCGTCCAAATCCTCTCTGGTGTTGCATATCAATCAATTTGTCTAATTTTTATTTTTTCTTTCTTACATCAGCTTGTCAAAAATTCAGAGGAACCATGGGTTCATCTTTTCCATGTGTCATTGTCTTCCTAAAATTAATGACATTTAAGTTGCTAAAAAGTGGTAACATCTTTGTCTACAAAATTAGACATTTACAATAAAAACTTACAAGTAAGCAGTAATGGATTCAGGGGACAATGAAATGATCTCTCTTTCCAGATAACCCATAATATAGCAAAACAAGAAACAGCCCATGGGGCAGCCTTTAACATTGTACATACTTGCCAGCCAATAATTCAACAAGCTGCATAAGGAATGTAATAAACTGTGAGAAAGCCACAGCATATCCTTTGTTCTTTTTTATGGACGAATTACAAAACCTTAATTTCACTAACAATAAAAAAAATGTAAAATGAAAGCTTGTTAGATAAAAATCAAAACTATTTACATTTTGCTTATTAAAGTTAGATATATCACTTTAGTATGTTTTTCTCTCGCAACTAATGGTGTTTCACAATTTCCATTGGTCATCCACTATGTAGGTCATTTCAAAATAATAGATTGAAATTGTAAAAAAACTAGATGAGTAAGGGAAAGATCAAATATGAATCATTATGGACAAGTAGAAAGCTTCAGATGGTATCCATATTTATTTTCTTAATTTATCTTTCTGGGATACAAAACCAGGTAGAGGCAGATACAAGAAGGATGTGACCTAGGGATTAAAAACAGAAAATATGGATGCTTATGAATTCTGATATTGCCTAAATGGTTCATGACAGTAACAAATCATGTTCTAACAGTTTCAATACAGAAGAGATGCCAACAGTAAATCCAATCTATTGAAATAATACAAGTCAAATGCTTAGTGCAGAAAGCATTTAGTGGAGATGAGGTATGAATGTGCAGTGGTTGATTCAATGTCAACATAAGTTAGGGATTTTTAGTCTCAATGGTCTTAATACTAGCCTCAATTACATATCTCTACCTTGTATACTTAATCTATTGAAATTGTTGCATACGTGGGCACATTTATTTTGTTATTGAACAATTCACCTCATCATTGTTTACCAATTAATGATTCAATGAGGCTTAAGATGCCCCTGAAGTTGTTACAATAATACAAGGTTTGTACTTGTTCATACAAAATATGCAACGTTAGAGTTGACAAGTTATTGATACCCTTGCATCTAACAATCTAGAATTTGAACTCCTTGCCAATTGAAGTCTTGTAAAAAGGTGAGAAAATCCCAACTCCCAAGTTAGCTCATTGCATAATCTCTCTTTTATCATTACAAAACACTTGAGAATTCTTGCCAATCGAAAAGTTCTATGTACGCATGGTTGAGTCATTACTTCAAATTCATTTGACTTCAATCACCACAAATTATCAGAACTGCAACACAGATATAAGAAGATAAAACTTGGATTCCCCTAGAGTAGGTATTATCAAAAGAAATGGACAATACACCAAAGACTATAAATATCTTAAGAGCCAACCAAGCATTAAAGAAGCAAATCTACAGTCAGTATATCAAAGAAGTAAAATAGTTCTTTTTTTGGGGGGGTACATCGGACAAAAACTACGTCTTGGGAAAATCTAAGTTAGTATCTATACATCAATACATCCAAAACTAGGGGAAAAAAACAAGCAATCAAGCTTTCATCTGTGTGTCACTGCCGCTCAATAGACAACTTCCTATCCTCCTGTTTGATGTAAAACTTTTCCTGCTGCTTCTAATGAACGTTTTTTGATTCCAACCATTACATTCCTTATGGAGCATTAATTTTGATACAATTGTAGTAAGCCAAGTAGATTGTAATAGCAATAGTAGTAAGCCAACTCTAACAACTAGCAAGAACCTTGTACCAATCTCTCGATTTACAAATAAAACAAGTGTCATGCCAAGTAGATTTTTATTTGCCACACCCTTCAACTAGGATAGGAACCTACCAATCTTGACATAGCAAAAGTTGTCTGCCAAAGCCAGGCTACTCCTGCTAAGTAGATTTAAACCATAAATGATTTCAAAATAAGAAGCTGATCATCTGATATAAATCCAACTACGTCCTCACTGTACATATTATGGAAACTCCTAAACCCAACTATGTCTAATGTCCCCACCATTCTTTCTTCTTCAATAATCACATTTAATCATTAAAAATAAGCAAAGATAAATCCTATATTTTTTGGGGAAATTATTATTTAAAAATTATAACTAAAGTATTACATGATCTTGAGAACAAATAGTTGCATTGCACCTAATCCTGCCCTCGATTAGAGGACTACTCATAACAAAGCAAGTTGATCACAGAAGAACTACATGATGATCGCAATGTGGGCATTTATTCGAAGTCAACTTCAGATTTTATTCTTCTTCTGGTAACCAAGCTAAGCTACATCACATGATCATGCATTAAAGAAGCTCTCACTATCTTGTTGAGAAGACCTCCAACTTTCCACTTGAAGGAAAGTGTAGAAAGAGAGTTACCTCAAGTTCCCAACATTGCACCCACTAGGTGCAATATAGTTGAAGGTGGATCAGAATTAACCCGTTTAACCTAACTGCTCATACTTGACAATTGAATCATGGTCTCCATGGTTAATGAGCTCTCTAAAAAACATCCTGCCACTCTGGCCATATCAGACACCATATTATTATATCATTTAATCAAAGTTAAACCCATACTAGATGTTAAAGTGGAAAGGCCTGGAGATGGTATATCAAGTAGGTCAAAGAAGCAAACCAATAGGCCAACATAATATTAAATGGCCAAGAAAAAGAAAAAGCCATCTAAGAAATGTTATCGACTCATTATGAGAGAGAGAGAGAGAGAGAGAGAGAGATCAAAAAACCTAGTAATATGTTGTTAATTTCTACCATTATCTTTCTTTCCCCTTAATTTTAGAGAAAAATGTTAATTTAAAATTAAAAAAAAAAAAAACAGAAAGCAAATTAGAGGAACTTAGTAAGGCTCTAATACTAGCAAATTGTAAGGAAGAAAGTGAGAGATTGACGTGCGTCTAATCCCATCAGAAAGGCTCTTCCTCCGACCTGAAATAAACCAAGTAATCGACTGTAAAATCAGGTTAAAGAACCCTATAGACCCAGACTAAACCCAGGTACTCAACTCAATGATGCTCAAGCACCCAAGGTTCTCTAGCCTCATGGTTCGTGACTCTAGTGGTCGAGAACACAGGTGCCATTGAGAGACTGAGAGGGAGAGGAGGTATTTCGGTCGGAGTCAAGTGCATCTAGAGCGGAGCCGCTGGAATACCTTCTCTCCTTCTCGACCTCTCAGTCTCTCGATCTCTTTTTCTCCCTCTTGATCTCGCTTTCTCCCTCGCGATCTCAATTGTTGATGGGTTAGGCAGTTAGGCAGGAGTGGGCAGTGGGGTTTCTATTTAGTGTTCTTTAGATTGGGGATGGACTAGGGTTTTTTTATTTTTTAATTAACGTTTTTTAATTAAGAAATAAATAATTAAATAAAAATTAAATATTAAATAAAGGGAAAAATGACATCGTTTTTTGACAAGTTAACGGTAGTGATGGAACATTAACAGAAAATTGAATTGAGGAGAATTGAAACTTAGAGGACTAAAATGACAAAATGCAAACTTAGAAGATTGAAATGAAAAATGGTGAAACTTAGAGGGTGAGTTTTGCATTTTAGCCAAAATTTTACTACACATATTGTCTTATCCTTATTAAAAAAAAATTACTGCATAAAACTTACACCTATTTATAATTAATGATATATCATTATATACACTCAATGTAATATAAAACTTGTAGTAGCCATAGACCATAGTGCTACTCTTTTTAAAAAGGAAAATACATTTGACAAATAGTTAATTGATTTGCACCCTTAAACTCGTCATGGTTGTGTGAACAATTTTTAATATTTGTACACAATTTAACTTTATTGTGCCTCCTCAATAATAAAAAATAATAAAAAAAACAAAATTAACTTTATTGTGGGCCTTCTCAAAAAAAATTATTTGGGGGAAAATGTATAGAAATATTATTTATGCATCTATAAAGTTCCAACTTCTTTATGTTTGGGGCAATCACTGATAAGTCGAGTACTTTTGTAATATTTTTACAATGTGCGAAATCCATATATTTTAATGTTTCAAACCAACACCTCTGCA
The DNA here is from genome assembly GCA_033629205.1 of Lithocarpus polystachyus. Lineage (NCBI taxonomy): Eukaryota > Viridiplantae > Streptophyta > Magnoliopsida > Fagales > Fagaceae > Lithocarpus > Lithocarpus polystachyus. The sequence continues at coordinate 31,204,764 of CM066164.1, read as the reverse complement.
AAAGAAGAAATTTTTTTTTTTGAAATTTATTATTAAAAAGAAACAAAATAAGGCTAAGAGCTCATTTCAAAAAAAAAAAAAAAAAAGAAAGAGGCTAAGAGCATAGATTAGGAAATAATGACTTTTTTTTTTTTTTTTGAGAAACAGAAATAATAACTATTCAATTATAAATTATAATACACACTTTTAAAATAAAAATGTTAAAGATACTAAAATTTTATAAACATAAAGCCTACAAATTAATGTGTCAAATGTGCTTGGTAGGTTTTAACTACTTCATAAATGAATATTTTAATCGTCTCTTTATAATTTGTGACACATCAGTTTTTATGTTCAATGTAGTGAAACTTGTAATATCTATAGCACTATTCTTTAAAAAAAAAAAAAAACATTTTGTCAATAGTTCATTGATTTGCACCGTAAATTCTTTATGATTATGTGTACATTTTTAAATATTAGTGCACAATTTTATTTTATTTATTAGAAAATTTATAGAAAATTTATTTTATATAGTATTAAATGCATGGTTTGGTTTTAGCAACAACAATAAAAAAATTAAATGCACCTTAACTTATTCTCCAAAGGTACACGGTATCAAGAAAAAGCTAATAAGAATTTATAAATGATATAATTATACCTCGAAATGTTCGTCCAATTCAATGTGGCTCCTTTCCATGTTAAGTACAACGAGTTTTGTAGGTTCAAAGGTGGATGGCAAGGACGGTAAAGGAAATTCATTCCAATCAAGTAACCTTAACCCATTGGGAAGATATTTAAGGTCTTCACAAATTACATTGTGAATTGTCAAATATTTGAGACTTTTCATCTTTCCAACATTCAATTGCATCTTTCTTGGATGTGGCAAGGACAATGTTATGCCTCGAATTTCATCTAATCCCTAATTAGACAAAGAATCACATGAATCATGTTAGACAACAAAACATATGATAATTAAATTTTTTAAAAAAATCATCTTCAACATGAAAATGATAAATCAAACACAATGAGAAAAAATTATTTATATTTGCATTGTGAGAAAAGGGAAAAGGTAAATCAAAAGGACTTATACCATATCTCCATTTAGTACTTCAGGAGCATCCTCAAAACACAATAACCTTCTATGTTTTTTTTTTTTTCTTGACACTACTAATTCTTGTTGAGCTATTTCCAAACCCATTTGTTGTATTAAGTCATGCATCAGTAATTTGACATCTTTTGTAATGACTATGAGAGATTTATCGATAAGTTTTTCAATATCATAGTATGGGTCATGAAAATTGCTACTTTGTAATATATCTACAACCAAATTTTTGTAGAATCCTTTAAGAAAACATGCAATATCAAGGAAAATATCCCGTTGAATTTGGTCCAATACATCGTAGCTTATTTTAAGTACTTCTTGAATATCTGAATTAGGAATTCTCTCATACTTATCTAATGCACGTTTCCAACATTGTTAATTTTTGTCATATAAATCATCACCTATTATTTTTAGAACTAATAGAAGTCCTTTGGCATAACCTATGAATTGGTGTACGAGCTCCAAATAATCTTCTGTAGGCTTGTTTCTTTTGAATGCATGTTGACAAAAGAGTTCATGAGATTCACGTTCATCTAATTCCTTAACCTCATAGTAAAATAAATGACAATCTTCTCGTAGAGTAGATAGCAACTTTTTCTCTCTTGTTGTGATAATAATTCTACTTCCAGAAGCAAACCAATTGCATTTTCCAAGCAAATTTTCTACTTGGACTAATTTGTCCACATCATCTAGGATTAAAATAATTTTTTTGTGGTAAAGCTTTTCCATTATCACATTGATTCTTTTAGACATACCATGCACTTTCAAATTTTCTAGCCCCTAAGATCTCATAATAAAGTGCCTTTTGTAGTTGGAGTACACCATTATTTGTTTTTGTGTTTTCTCTAACATCCTCTAGAAAGCTACTTCCCTCAAAATGATATGCAATTAAGTTAAAAATAGCTTTTGCAATTGTTGTCTTACCTATTTCAGGAAGACCATGAATCACTAATATGCGAACATCTTTAGACTCAAGATCTAACTAGGTACTTATTTTAATTATGCAAGAGTCTATTCCAACTGGGTATTTAACAATAAATACTTGTATACGATTTAATTTAACACTTAAGATCTCTTCTAAAATTTCTTTGATAAATCTAAATTGAGGGTAGCTGCCAATCATAAAGAATTTAAAACATGTAAGAAAATAGAAATATGATCTTGAACTGAATTCAAAACGTTTAGCTTGTGAACTACAACAGAAATTTTGTTAGTTAAATTAAATGGCACATAATTCATAGATTTGAGAACTATCATTACGAACATTTTTTATTTTAATTTTAATTTTTTTCATGCTTTACAAGTGCTTCTCCAAACTTTTCCTGTTGGTTACGTACATCTAATGGATCCACCTTGTAAAAAACCGGTAACATCACTTGGCCATTATTCTTACACTCAAAAATCTTGACAAGTTCATCCAAACACCAAGTGGAGGATGTATAGTTTTTAGAGAATACAATTATCAAAATATTTGAACTTTCAATAGCTTCAAGAAGTTCAGCGGAAATTTTTTCCCCTCTTTGAAGCTCATCATCCATGAAGTGTTAAAACCATTATGACACAAAATACCATTCAAATGGCTAGTAAAACCATTGCAGGTATCTTCTCCTCTGAAACTCAAGAACTTATCATATGTGTATCGTTGGGTGAAAGAGGTAGAGGAGGTTCCTCTGGTGGTCAAAAGGGCCATTGTGATTTTGATGCAAAGACAATTGAGAAAATCTAAAAGGAAGAGGAGAGGAGAAAGAATATAAAGATGTGACGAAATTAAAATTGTAAGAGTTTAAGAAGCGAAGTGAATGAGAAATTAAAAATGAGAGATGTTTCACAATGGTTTTTTGAGAAAGAACGAGAATTGGCTGAGAATGAGAGAATCAATGAATTGAATGTTAGTTGTTGTGATGCCAGGCTAAAATAAGTAGTATTTTTTTGATTGGTAAGTGACTTTTTTGGGTACACGCACTTACTTTGATCCAGGAAGGTTCGAAGAAATCTCTTTGCCTGCCTACAAAATACTCCATTATTAGTAATCTGCTTCCAGTTCTAGTACTAGATGACTTAAAAAGTGTTTTGGGCCTAAAAAAATGAACAATTTTCAATGATCCATTTCATTTGTTTATGGAACCTATTTCATTAGTTTATTATATCTGGGAGACTAGGACATAAATATATTTGGCAGATAGAGTAGTTAGAGATAATATTTTATAGGGATAATTACAGTAAACCCACCTGTGGTATGGCCCGTTTTCACTTTGCCAACCCGTGGTTTAAAACTTTACACTTTGCCCACCTGAAGTTAGTCCCGTTAGCCTTCCGTAACCCACCTCTCTATTTGCCATTAGAAAAACACATTTTTAGGCAAAAACAAATATAACAAGAATCAAAAAGTTAGGGTTTTCATTGCTCTCTTATAGTCTTATATATCTTCGTCATCAGGAAATTTAAAAAACGCAACTAATGGAAGAATCAGCAGGTGGGGGAATTCAACAATAGCATCAACCTCATCCTCCTCTTCTTATTCTTCTACACATGTCACCTCCTCGTTCGTCCCTCTCTCCAAACTGAAGTCTTTGGTAACTGGGGAACTAGAGGAACTTGAGATCGAATGGAAAGGCCTTGGAAGCCTTTGTATTCTTTAGTTCAGTAGCTTTTCAAAATTAATGTCTCTTCCAGCTGAGCTTCAACATGCGACCCATTTGCAAAGGCTTGTAATTGAGAATTGTCCCATTTTGACTGCTATACAATAGTGGATTCACAACTTCACATCTCCTCAATCACTTGACATTCGAGATAGCCCCAATTTGACGTTATTGCCTGAAGGAGTGCATGGTCTTACCTCTTTGCAATCATTGGAAATTTCAAATTGTCCCATCTTATTGCAAAGTAGCATACCTTAGGTATTTCATTGTTTGGGTTAATATAGAATTGGAGAAGTTCCAAAGCACTATAAAGGAGATGGAAGCAACGATTCGCTGTTGCTATGCAAAGACCAGTTTGCATAGCATGAGTAGTGATGATTTTGTGAATATGATCTTGTAGGATGCGATCTTCATTTTAGAAGCTTTTCCATAGATATTATACCGGAAGTTGGGAAAGAGTTGATCTGATGCCAACAAACCTCTGGATGTCTCCTTTCTTGAGGCTTGACTTGGTATTACTTGAAAACCAGCTACCATTCTTTGTTCTTGAGAAACTATACAATCTTGCTTTTGATCGTCACTCAAACTTCCCTTCTTTAATTTAAGAGCTTTTTCCATAGATATTAAAACCCTAACTTTTTGATTCTTATTATATTTGTTTTTGCCTAAAAATGTGTTTTTCTAAAGGCAAATGGAGAGGTGGGTTACGGAAGGCTAACGGGACTAACTTCACGTGGGCAAAGTGTAAAGTTTTAAACCACGGGTAGGCAAAGTGAAAACGGGCCATATCACAGATGGGTTTACTGTAATTATCCCTATTTTATATCTGGCAGGGGGCGGCCCAAGCTGAAAGCTGATTTGCATTTTCTGATCTAGGAAAGTACCAAGAAATATATGCTAGACTGGGTGTAAAATACACTGCATTTCACTTTTAGACCTGGTTGAATTTATCTGTATGACCCAATAAACAATCAATTATACTTTATGTCTTTATGAAATGCACATTGATGATGCCAAGAATCAACTCAGTAAGCTACGAGGCCTTCACGTACTTCGGACGAACCTGCACAAGTAGAAAGAACCTCGAAGGGAGGTACCGGCGTGGTACCGGCCAACGACCCTCCGATGGTTAAATTAGTATTGCTCACAACTTTAGAGTGCCAGAGTCGGGGTAGAAGTATGCGTACCTCGATTTTGGAGGGCATGGAAGTATTTATAGTAGTAGTAGTAGTGGCCCTTGGCCAAGGTGTGCTGGAGAAGATACCACTTTACCGAAATTACCCCTGAGTAGCGTGGAGCGCAAGATACTCCTGGGGCCATCAAGTGTGTTGGGCAAGACACCCCTTTGTGGAGCAATCATACTCCACAAGATATCTATCCAAATAATAGCGTACGCGACAAGACTCATTTCCTCAGGGAAGCGTACATCGCAAGATAGGCTTTAGCGCCCCATGCCTTCCGCCGTCGACGATCTCTCCCGTCACCCCGTTTAAGGGTCGTGTCGTCAGGGTCTAGCATCCGTCATCATACCTCGCATTGTCACCCCGCACAGGGTGCTGGCGTCTAGTGGGAGTTTTATCCCTATCAGGTGCCCCCTCAGCCCATCAGTCCGTGAACACGCAGGAGACGGAGTAATGGGATGACGGTTCCCATTCGCAATGAGAGAGTCGAATAGATAGGCTGTCGTTCAGTAATTAATGCGGGGTAATTAATGCAGGGCACGTGTCGTCGACTTAGTGTCCGTGTGCCAAAAACGAGGCGTCCCCTCGCCTTCCGTGCTACCCCCATATATAAGCCTCTCTTCCTTTCCCTCATTTTTCACTTTCCACTGAAATCAAGTGACCAGAGCGCATCTGTTCACCCAGCCAAAAAAGTGTTTGATCTGTCAACCTTTACGTCCGTCACGTTTCCGCAACCGTCGACTACATCTTCCACCAACAGACGTAACCGGTAAGTCTTTTATTGATTCATTCATTTTTGTCACCGTCGAATGTCTTTAGACTAGTTAAACTTAGGGCTTTCCGTCACATGTAGGTAACACAGATGTCTAGCGCGTCAAGTAACCAGTCGTTTGTCCGTGACGAAGCGGGCTACGACGAAGTTCACCCGTCAGGTCCAAGAGATCCTGACACCTCTAGTGAAGACAGTTCGTCTACCAGCTCTTCTACATCAAGTAGTGATAGGGCAGAGAGTAACCTTAGTGACGGCCTAGGGAAAACCGAGCCACAAGTTCAGTCCGTCATAGGCTCTAACGGGATGAGGAAGTTTGTCATGCTCTCATTGTGGACGGTGAACGATTTTTTGTCCACAATTAAAGAGTCTCACTTTAAGACACTTAGGAGCAAATACCAGATACCCGTCAACATTCCCATCCATCTACCCCGCCAAGGAGAGAGGTGTTACTACCACGGTGTCAAGGGTGTCGGGGTCTATGAGCAAATGCTCAAGGCTGGGTTAAGGTTTCCTTTAACTCAGCTACACCATCAACTCCTCGATTACTTAGGGCTGTCTGTCAACCAAGTCTCCCCAAACGCTTGGAGGGTCTTCTTGGGGGTAGAAATATTGTACGGATCAATGTCCAACGGGAAGAAAAGGTTGACGGTGGAGGAGTTCTTCCACTGCTACTGTCCAGTAGAGATTACAAAATCGCGAGGGATGTACAGTTTTGTTGCCAGGAGCCCCTTGTTAAGGCTAGTGAGTGATACTCCAGATTCCAATAGGGACTGGAAGTCTAGGTACTTTTTCATAGACGGGGATGAGTGGATGTGTCATCCTAGTGAAACCGAGTTCATGCCCGTCGACACAACATGGGGTGTCTTACCCCCGTCTAGTATTCATCCGTTCTCTATCTTGTTTGCAAAAATTACACTGTTGATTTCTAACCGTCTTCTTTCTTCAGCTCAAGACCGTCCACAGGTGTCACTTGAACAGTGGAGCTTTTTGGAGAAAATCTTCCAAAAGACTGAGTTGGCGGAGGGATCTTGGGCCAACTTAGTAAGCCTAAAAACCATCTGTTGGCACTGTGACGGACCCGAACTGTCCGTGGAAGCTTTGAAGTACGAGACACAAGTTCGAACACGTAAGTCTGTTCACCTAAGTTTCACACTTAGCAATTTAGTCATTAACTTATGTACCGTCCTCTTTTGCAGAAATGGACGAAGCAAAAAGGAGAGCTTTCATTAAACAACAAGCTGCCGCCAAGAAGAAGGAGGCCCAGGCAGGGGGGACGGGCGCGCCCAAGCCGTCCATTCCAAAAAGAAAACCCGGTCAAGAGGGAGACCGTCACGCCCAAAAGGTGAAGGTTACTCCCGAGACCGTCGTCGGCCTCGAGGCAGAGGTGAAGAAAGTCCCCGTCAAGCACGGCAAGGGGAAAGGCTTGATGACGGGCGGCCCGTTGCCTCATGCTGAGAAGCCACCCGTCCTCCTTCGTGAGGATTCCAAGTACGCCTTGGAGAAGTTGTCTTCCATCATGACGGCCGAAGACTATGAAGACTTGGGGACCCACACGACGGAGGCAATGGGTGAAACGGGCCTCTTCAGTCTTGCTCAGGTAAATCCTCTATCCGTCATCATTTTTTTTTTTTTGTACCGTCCAGTTTGACCTAAACTTTTTCCTTTCTAGGCCGTGGTCATGATGAAGGGCCTGATGGACCGTTGTGTCCATCAGGAGACGATTCTGGACCGAGTACGGGCCAAGGCAGCCAAGACGGAGGATGAGCTTCTCCAATACAAGTCCTGGAGGGTGAATATTGAGAAGAAGCTTTCCGTGTCTGAGCAAGAGAGGGCTGAGCTAGAGAAGCAGACGGAGGTGCTGCGGAAGGTCCTCGCTGACAAGGAGGCGGAGATTTTGTCCGTCAAGGACCAACTCCGTCAGGCTAGTGAGGACGCTATCAGAGAGTACCGTGACTCTGAAGCTTACCTGACGGAGTTGGGCAGCACCTTCGCAGATGGCTTTGATGATGCCCTCCGTCAAGTGAAGGCCTCTCACCCGGAGCTTGATCTATCTCATGTGAGTATCGACGAGGCCCAGGCCCAGACATCTGTCCTCCCCGCTGCCTCTAACAGTACGGACCGTCTTTTTGATGAAGACTTGAACCTCAAGGGCAACGGGAAAGGGGGTGACGAGGCAGAAACTGGCGCCAAGGCTCAAGTTCAAGACAACGAAGCTGATGTAAAAATAGTTGATTCTCCCGTCCAGTAACCTTGTAACAATTTTTGTAGAAAATTTAATTTATAAACCGTCGCGAACAATGCTGTATTTTCCATTTCAAAACTTGTTCTTGTATGTATTGCTTATTTTTACTTTAAGCTTTGTGGACGGTTTCCTTTTCTTCTTTTATTTACTTCATGATAGCTTGATTGTGGGTCCTTGATGCTTCTTGTGTTGAATTCACAACCGTCATGTGCAATGTTACTAGGCTTTTATATTTGAACCGCCAACTTTAGGCCGTCGTCTTTCAGACTTAGGCTCTTTTTTGGCTTTTGCCATTTTTAGGATAACGTCGTGGTTTTGGGCCGTCGCCTTTTTACGCCGTCATCCTTTAGACTTAGGATTTTTGCTGTTTTCTTTTTTAGGACATTGTTGTGGCGTTTAGGCCGTCGCACTTTGAATGCCATCGTCTTTTAGGCTTGGGCTTTTTTGGCATTTTACTTAGGATAATGTTGTGGCTTTTGGGTCGTCGCCTTGTATATGTCGTCGTCTTTTGAACCGTCAACATTTATGCTTGACCGGTTTTATACTTTGTAGGTTCTTTTTAGATTGTTGGCTTCTAAGCCGTCAGCTTTTATGCTTGACACTTTTATGCCTTGTAGATTCTCGTTGGCTTCTAAGCCGTCAGCTTTTATGCTTGACGCTTTTATGCCTTGTAGGTTCTTGTTAGATTGTTGGCTTCTAAGCCGTCAGCTTTTATGCTTGACGCTTTTATACCTTGTAGATTCTTGTTGGCTTCTAAGCCGTCAGCTTTTATGCTTGACGCTTTTATACCTTGTAGGTTCTTGTTAGATTGTTTGCTTCTAAGCCGTCAGCTTTTATGCTTGACGCTTTTATGCCTTGTAGATTCTTGTTGGCTTCTAAGCCGTCAGCTTTTATGCTTGACACTTTTATGCCTTGTAAATTCTTGTTGGCTTCTAAGCCGTCAGATTTATGCTTGACGCTTTTATGCCTTGTAGGTTCTTGTTAGATTGTTGGCTTCTAAGCCGTCAGCTTTTATGCTTAACGCTTTTATGCCTTGTAGATTCTGAGGCCATCGTCACTTTGGGCTACCGGTTCTTATACCATCGACTTTGGTGCCTTACATGTTTGGATGTTCAACACTTTACAAAATATAGAAGAGACTTTGGATAAACCTGTGTCTTGCATAATTTTTTAAAAAGGGAGAAAACATGCCCTTTGAGTTCCAAAAATACATTAAAGCAGGTTACAAGTAGGGGATTGCCATTCTTTCTTACTGGTAGTACTTTCGTAGGTGCTCGGCATTCCATGGATGGTGTAGCTTCTGCCCTTCCAGTGTTTCCAAATGGTAGGTGCCCTTCCTTTGCCATGCTGTGATCCGGTAAGGTTCTTCCCAGTTAGGGCCGAGCTTTCCTTGGGCGGGGTCTCTGGTGGCGCCCATGATCTTTCTTAGAACTAGGTCTCCGACCAGGAATTCCCTGTGTCTGACTCGAGAGTTGTAGTGTTTAGCCATGCGATCTTGGTACAAGGCGAGCCTTTGCTCTGCTACTGCTCTGTTTTCGTCAATCAGGTCGAGCTGTAGGCGCAAGGCCTCGTTGTTCCTGCCTTCATCGTGGGTGTTCACCCTGTAGCTTGTGAGCCCTACTTCGGCAGGGATGACTGCCTCGCTTTCGTAGGTTAGCCGGAACGGTGTTTCTCCTGTAGAGGTCTTTGCTGTCGTCCTGTATGCCCATAATACGCTTGGCAGTTCTTCGGGCCACATCCCCTTTGCCCCCTCAAGCCGAGTCTTGATGATCTTAAGCAAGGATCGGTTCGTCACTTCTACTTGACCATTGGCTTAGGGGTGGGCGGGGGAAGAGTAATGATTTTTTATTCCCAGTTGCGTGCAGAACTCTCGGAAGGGGCCGTTGTCGAATTGCTTCCCGTTTTCCGAGACCAGGACTCTTGGAATTCCAAACCTACATATGATGGACCTCCAGACAAAGCTCCGTATGTTTTTCTCTGTAATAGTGGCCAATGCTTCAGCTTCTACCCATTTTGTGAAGTAGTCTATGCCTACCACCAGGAACTTCAGCTGTCGCATAGCTGTTGGGAATGGGCCCATGATATCTAGTCCCCATTAAAAGAACGGCTACGGGGCCGCCATGGGGGTCAGCTCTTCGGACGGCTGTCGGATGATGTTGTTGAACCTCTGGCACTTGTCGCAGGCTTTGACATAAGCCTGCGTGTCTTTTTGCATTGTCGGCCAGTAGTATCTTGCCTGAATCAGCTTATGAGCCAGTGACCGCGACCCCGAATGATTCCCGCATATTCCTTCGTGTACTTCCCTCATGACATAGTCTGCTTCTTCGGAACCCAAGCACCTTAGGTATGGGCGAGAGAAACCCCTTTTGTACAGGACGTCCTTTATCAATACGAACCTCGCCGCTCGAACCTTCAGCCTTCTAGCAGCTTCTCTTTCGTCTGGCAGGACGCCATCTTTCAAGTAGGAAATTAAGGGCGTGGTCCAATCACTTTCGGAGCCTATTTCCTGCATATCGACAGAGTCTATTAGCGGAGAAACCTGCACAAAAGAGAGCACACCGTCAGTGGCGGTCCCCTGTCCAGATGAGGCGGCTTTGGCAAGACGGTCGGCTTGCTCATTTTCTTCTCTGGGGACCTGGACTATCTCTGCCTTCAGTTCGTCCACCCTTCTCTTCTCTTGATGGAGATATTTCTTCATTTTATCGCCTCTGCACTCGTAGTCTCCATTTTCTTGGTTGACGACGACCTGGGAGTCGCAGGAGATTACGACCCGGGCCGTTCCTGCTGCTTTGGCGAGGTCCAACCCAGTTACCAAGCTTCGTACTCTGCTTCGTTGTTGGTGGTGGGGAAGTCCAGGCGGATCATGCATTTGATTTGATCTCCCTCGGGGGAGTGAAGTATGACACCTACTCCACCGGCCCGTCTAGTTGACAATCTATCTGTATGTACTCTCCATGTAGGGCCGTCGCTTGCCCCTTGGTCATCTCTGCTGGTGAACTCGGCTATGAAGTCTGCAACTGCCTGCCCCTTGATGGCGGTGCGTGGGCTGTATCGAATGTCGAACTCGGTCAATTCTATTGCCCATAAGGCCAGGTGACCAGCGGCTTCGGGATTGTGCATCGCTCGCCGCAGGGGCTTGTTGGTTAAAACGACTATCGTATGGGCTTGGAAGTACGGCTTGAGCTTTCGTGCCGCAGTAATCAAGGCGAAGGCGAGTTTCTCCATGGGCGGATACCTTTCTTCTGCTCCCTGAAACGCCCGGCTAGCGTAGTACACGGGCCCGTCTTCCTCTCTGATCAAGGCCGCGCTGACGAACGCTGGGGAGACAGCTAAATAGAGGAAGAGTTCCTCCCCTGGCTGCGAAGGACTCAGCAATGGAGGTGAGGAGAGGTAGGCCTTCAGTTCTTCGAACGCCTTTTGGCATTCATCCGTCCACTCGAAGGTTTTCTTCAGTGTGCGGAAGAACGGAAGGCACTTGTCGGTTGCTCTTGACACGAATCTGTTCAGGGCGGCCATTTTTCCGTTTAAGCTTTGTACCTCTTTTGCATTCTTCGGGGGGGCCATCTCCATTATAGCTCGGATCTTGTCTAGGTTGGCCTCGATGCCTCTCTGGGACACCATGAAACCGAGGAATTTTCCTGCAGTCACTCTGAACGCACATTTTGATGGGTTGAGTTTCATGTCATAGGAGCGAAGGGTGCCGAATGTTTCTTCGAGATCCCTCAAATGGTCCTCCTTCCTTCGGCTTTTCACTAGCATGTCGTCGACGTACACTTGAACATTCCTTCCTACCTGGTCGGCGAACATCTTGTTCATGAGTCTTTGATAAGTGGCGCCCGCATTCTTCAGTCCGAACGGCATTACCTTGTAGCAGAAAAGTCCCTGGCTGGTGACGAACGAGGTCTTCTCTTGATCTGCCTCGTCCATCCGGATCTGGTTGTACCCTAAGAAGGCGTCCATAAAGCTCAGAAGCTGGTGCCGGGCCGTAGAGTCTACCAATGTGTCGACTCGAGGGAAGGGGTAGCTGTCTTTGGGGCACGCCTTATTCAGGTCCGTGAAGTCTACACACATCCGCCACTTCCCGCTAGCTTTCTTGACCATCACCACATTGGCCAACCAGTCGAGGTAGTATACTTCCCGGATGAAGCCTGCTTCTCGCAACTTGCTGACTTCCTCTGCTACCGCTTGGTCTCGCTCTGGGGCGAACACCCTCTTCTTATGTCGTATGAGTCGGTAGGTGGGTGACACGTTCAGCCTGTGCACCATGATTGACGGGTCGATTCCTGGCATGTCCTCATGACTCCAGAAAAATACATCTTGGTTTTCCTTGAGGAAAGCCACGAGCGCCTGGCGAGCCGCAGGGCTATTGAGAGCACCGACCCTGGTGGTCCTGTCAAGCCTGGAATCGTCGAGTATTATTTCTTCGAGCTCCTCCACAGGTTCTGCCCCCGCTCTCTGTTCTATGTTCATTATTTGTAGCTGGCTATTCATTTCTACCATCGCGACGTAGCATTCTCGCGCGGCCACCTGGTCTCCCCATAACTCCCCTACCCCGTGCTCGGTAGGGAACTTGACCTTTAAGGCATAGGTCAAGGTTGCAACCTTCCAAGCGTTGAGGGTGGCTCGTCCTATGATTGCGTTGTAGGCGGAGGAGCAATCAACGACGAGGAAGGTAACGTCCCTAGTGACCTGCCGAGGGTATTCCCCGACAGTGACAGGCAATGTAATCGAGCCAAGGGGGTATACTCTCGTCCCCCCGAACCCGGTGAGCGGGGCCTTGGTAGGGACCAAGCATTCTTTGTCGATTCGCATCTGTTGGAACGCCGGATAGTAAAAGATATCCGCGGAGCTTTTGTTGTCGATTAAGACTCGGTATGTGTTATAGTCTCCTATCCGGATGTTGACGACAAGGGCGTCGTCTTGCGAATGATGAAGGTGCTGGGCATCTTCTTCTGTGAACTCCATAGTAGGGCTGTTGATTCGTGGCTTCTTCTGGACAAAGCTCGCAGCCTGAACATTCTGAACTGTTCTGAGGTAGGTTTTTAGGGCCTTCTTTGTTGAGCCGACGGTTGCCGCACTCCCGACGATCATCCTTATGTCCCCTATAGGAGGTTTGGGACGCTCATTGTCCCAGCGGGGAACTTGTTCCTGTCGAGGTGCTTTTGTTCTTTCTCAGCTGACGAACCTCTGCAACTTCCCTTGCCTAATCAGGGCTTCAATTTGTTGCTTCAAATCATAACAGTCGGTTGTGTCGTGGCCGTGGTCTCGATGGAAGCGACAATATTTGTCTTTGGGACGTCTGTCTGGGTTCCCCTTCAACTTTCCTGGAAACATCAAGGACCCGTCGTCTTTGATCTGCATCAGGACTTGATCGATCGGAGCCGTCAACGGAGTGAAGTTTGTGAACTTCCCGGTAGGGGGTTTCGGGCGTCTATTGTCTCGGCCTTCTATCCGAGGCGCTTTTCACCCCTTGTCTTGTCATGCGTCCTCTTGTCTTTCCCTCTTCTTGGGGGGCTTCTCTTCCCAGGCCAGTAAAGCATCCTCCGCATTCATGTACTTAGTTGCCCTGTAAAACACGTCCGACATAGTTTTCAGGTCATTTTTGTATAGAGAAAACAAGAATTTACCCTTCCGTAGCCCGTTTGTGAATGCAGCGACTTGTATGTTATCGTCAACTTAATCGATTGAAAGTGCCTCTTTGTTGAAGCGGGCTATGTAGGATCTGAGCGTCTCATCCTCCCGTTGCCTAATGTTCATCAGGCACGCGGTGGATTTTTTGTACCTGTGTCCCCCGATGAAATGCATAGCGAACTGAGCGCTCAGCTCTCTAAAGGTACCGATAGAGCCGGGCGTCAGCCTGCCGAACCAGGTCCTTGCGGAGCCCTTGAGCGTCGCCGGGAAGGCCCGGCACATAATTTGGTCTGGTACGCCGTGCAAGTGCATCAATGTCTTGAAGGACTCCAAGTGGTCTAGTGGATCCTTCGACCCATCGTAGCTTTCTATCTGGGGCATACGGAACTTTAGCGGTGTGGGGAACAAGATGACCGGTGTGGTAAAGGGGGAATCCGTGCTTTGGACGAGGTCATGGGATACCCGTCCTTTGAGGGCGTTCATCATGAGATCCATGCGCTCCCTCATTATTTGCATTTCCGCGACCACGTTGGACGGGACATGGCCATCGACCGACGGACGGTTCGTCTCCTGTCCTTCAGGTCGGCTCAAGGCATTGCTTCCCTCAGGGCCTCCATGGTTCCTCTCCTTGGCACTGTTTTCCTTCTGATTCTCTCCTTGGTTGTCAAGCATCGCGTTCCTCTGTTGTAGCTGTTCTTCCAAGTCGTTGTTACGTTTTGTGAGGCGTTCCACCGCGGCTGCCAGAGTTTGGACCTGCCTCTCGAGTGCCGTGGTGCGCTGTTCATTATCTTGATCGTTCATGGTAGTTGCCCTTGAACATGTGAGTACCATGCAACTTTTTGTCCAGAAAGCACGAAACACAGTCTACGTACTTTCCTACAGATGGCGCCAACTGATGATGCCAAGAATCAACTCAGTAAGCCGCGAGGCCTTCACGTACTTCGGACGAACCTGCACAAGTAGAAAGAACCTCGAAGGGAGGTACCGGCGTGGTACCGGTCACCGACCCTCCGATGGTTAAGTTTGTATTGCTTACAACTCTAGAGTGCCAGAGTCGGGGTAGAAGTATGCGTACCTCGATTTTGGAGGGCGTGGAAGTATTTATAGTAGTAGTAGTAGTGGCCCTTGGCCAAGGTGTGCTGGAGAAGATACCACTTTTCCGAAATTGCCCCTGAGTAGCGTGGAGCGCAAGATACTCCTGGGGCCATCAAGTGTGTTGGGCAAGACACCCCTTTGTGGAGCAATCGTACTCCACAAGATATCTGTCCAAATAATAGCGTACGGGACAAGACTCATTTCCTCAAGAAAGCGTACATCGCAAGATAGGCTTTGGGGCCACATGCCTCCCGCTGTCGACGATCTCTCCTGTCACCCCGTTTAAGGGTCGTGTTGTCAGGGTCTAGCGTCCGTCATCATACCTCGCACCGTCACCCTGCACAGGGTGCTGGCGTCTAGTGGGAGTTTTATCCCTATCACACATATTTAATAACTGTTATTTGCAGATACGGTAAGGTTGAAATCGTTGAGTCTTTCTTCCAAATGGATAAAGTTGGAGTCTATATTGGTTGGTGATGTCATCATGCTATGCATACAGTTACGATGACTGATTTGGCCCAATTGAATTCGATTAAAGGTGTTAGAATTATGATTAAGTGATTAAACTTACCATTTCTTAAAAAATTAAGCTTTTGTGACAGTCGGTAATTTAACATGGTATCAGAGTAGGAGATCCTGAGTTCGATCCCTGTCTTCACTCTGCCTATTATGGGGAAGTTTAGGCTCACAAGCGAGGGTGAGTGTTAGAATTATGGTTAAGTCATTAAACTCACCATTTCCTAAAAGTTTAAAATTTTGGGACAATCAGTAATTTAATAAAAAGTATTTGCTATTGTGTGTTCGCATATTATATAATACTAATCGCATACCCGTCCGTTGCGCGTGATAATTTTTTTAGGATAGTCTCATTAAATATTTTATTAATACTATAATTTTAGTTATTAACTATTGGTTTTTCATTAGTTTTAAAGTTAATAAAAACCTTAAATATATATATATATATATATATATATATATTTTACCTTTACACACACACACACACACATGCACACACATACATATAGTTAGTCTTTACACATACCTTTAAGAAAACTATATATATTTCACTTTTTTAGATGCGTAAAATTATAAACTACTACTTCATAATGATAGTGACTAATTAATTTTATATATATTTTTTAGTGGTTTCATTTGTAATGCTTCTTACCATTATCATATATTTACTAATTGATGATTTGCATAATAAAGACGATAAATGAGAGGTAGCATTATTCATTAGATTTTTGAAAGTAACAGTGTATGAAAATTATATATATATATATATATATATATAAGGTTAATGAAATGTCAAAAAATGAATTTTTAAATTTTCTAACTTTATTTCTTATATAATAATTTCTACTACTATCAGAGAACATCTCTTTTTTAGTTATGATTAATATGGTTTCCATAGTTAGAGTTTAATTAGTTTTAAATTTAAATTTAGTACTATGATTGTAGTTAATTGTTGATTGTTGATTTAATTTTTTAAGTGAATTTAACAGTTTATGTTACTACACTGTAAAATTTTTAATGTTCTCCACACGGTAATCTCTATTTTCTTTTTTACTTCTCCTTACAACCTCTTTGTTTTCCAATCAATGGTTGCTAATTGACGTTTGGTTTTTTTTTTTCTTTCTTTATCTACTCTTTATTACTTTGTATTGGTTTTTTTCTATACCATCTCTCTCTCTCTCTCTCTCTCTCTCTCTCTTCATTGGCAACTTATTGTTTTCCAAAATTTGATGATGATTCTATGACATTAAATATGCATTATTATTATTATTTTTTTTAAAATTTGTTGTTTCTAATTCGATTTGTTTTGTATTTCATTCTTCCTTTGATGCATTGAGTATGAGAATGAGTGTATTATCATATATTTACTAATTGATAATTTGCATAATAAAGACGATAAATGAGAGGTAGCATTATTCATTAGATTTTTGAAAGTAATAGTGTATGAAAATTATATATATATATATTTATATATATATATATATATATATAAGGTTAATGAAATGTCAAAAAATGAATTTTTAAATTTTCTAACTTTATTTCTTATATAATTTCTACTACTATCAGAGACATCTCTTTTTTAGTTATGATTAATATGATTTCCATAGTTAGAGTTTAATTAGTTTTAAATTTAAATTTAGTACTATGATTGTATTTAATTGTTGATTGTTGATTTAATTTTTTAAGTGAATTTAACGGTTTATGTTACTATACTGTAAAGTTTTTAATGTTCTCCACACGGTAATCTCTATTTTCTTTTTTACTTCTCCTTACAACCTCTTTGTTTTCCAATCAATGGTTGCTAATTGACGTTTGGTTTTTTTTTTTTTTTTTTCTTTCTTTATCTACTCTTTATTACTTTGTATTGATTTTTTTCTATACCATCTCTCTCTCTCTCTCTCTCTCTTCATTGGCAACTTATTGTTTTCCAAAATTTGATGATGATTCTATGACATTAAATATGCATTATTATTATTATTATTTTAAAATTTGTTGTTTCTAATTTGATTTGTTTTGTATTTCATTCTTCCTTTGATGCATTGAGTATGAGAATGAGTGTTTTCCTAGCATTACTCCACTTAATGTGGACAATTTTATTAATTTAATTTAGGTAAAATATTATATTTTAAATTTTTTAAAATAAAAAAGGAGTGGAAATATAAATATTTTAATGATATACATGGGGGATGTGGCTGAATTTAAATGTTAAATAAAATGATATGAGAAAATAATAAAAATAACATACATAACAATAAACACTAACTTATCCAAATAATTCTATGTAATATAATAATAGTACATTCTTATATACTATTTTTAATTATTTATAATGCAATATGAAAATATTTAACAAACAAAGTCATAAAAAAATAAAAAAATAAAAACTTAAAACACAAAACACAAAACACAAAACTAAATCTCATAAACCAAAATAGAGTTCTAAAGAATACAAAACTTTATCAAGCTAAAATAGAGATGCAAGAAAAATAAAAATAAAAATCTACCAAAAAATTGAGGGAGAAAGAGTGGGAAATAACCACTTTTTTGTAAGATAAAATTATGTAAATAATGGAAGAGTGAATGATAAATTTATACTTAGAGGATGATAATAAAAAGAAACAAAATAAAGGAAGATAAAAAGAAAGAGGAAGAGTGATATCAAGGTAGAATGTTTGGAGAGATGAAAAGGTAAAAAGAAGGAGAAAGGTTGGAGAAAGTGTAAATATTAAAAAAAAATGAGTACAATTTGATGAGTACAAATTTATTTTATTTGAATTTAAGTAAAATATTACATTTTTTATTTTTTAAAACAAAAAGAGAAAGAAAATATAAATAATTTAATGATAAGAAGGATGTGGTTGAATTTCAATATTGAGTAAAATAGAAGAGAAGAAAAATATAAGAAAAATTAAAAGATATAACAATAAGTACTAAATTATCTAAATTATGCTATGTAATGAAATACTATTTTATTTTTATCTACTATCTTTAAATTTTTATAATGTAACTAGATAAAATTTAACAATCAAAGAACAAAATAATAATAATATTAACTTAAAACATAAAACTAAATCTTATCAACCTAAATTAGAGTTCTTAAAAACACAAATTTATCAACTTAAAGCAGAGATGCAATAAAAATAAAAATCTACCAAAACATTGAGAGAGAGAGAGAGAGAGAGAGAGAGAGAGAGAGAGAGAGGGAGAGAACTTTTTCGTCAAAGAAAACTATGCAAAGAATGGAAAAGAGTGTCAAATTTATAATAAAAGGGAAGGGATAAGAAGAGACAAATAAAGGAAGATGAAGGGAAATATGAATAGCAATATTAACGTAGAGGGTAGTGGGGAGATGAAAAGATAAAGGAAGAAGAAAGATTGAAGAAAGTGTAAATATTTAAAAAGTAAGTGAATGTAAAAAAAATTATAGGAAAATATATATATATATGTTAAAACCGACAAAAGTCAGTAATTTATATATATATATATATTTGTAAAAAAATAGGAAAAAATAATAATTATGTTGCAAATGACGTAGCGATGAGGTGGCGCAACAGGAGCTCAGCAGCAATAAATGTCACGCTTCAGTTTTTAGTAATATATAGAATAAAGATATAGATTAAGATACCACTACATTGTGGTACAATGGTAATTTCCAGGTTGTAAAGAGTGTAGTAAATCACTACGTGTATGCCTATATAAACATGCTAATTTTTTTTTTTTTTTATAAACTGGAAAAAAGATTTTGTCATGTTTGTAGATTCGGTCAGGTTGTGTCCAAATCTATCAATGCCTTAACATATTCAGATAATGAAAATGGTAAGATGGACGAGTAAAAATAAGCCGAAAGATAAGATTTAGCTCATTTTCAAACTTAGAAAAAGCGAAGGACACAATTTAATTTCCTCTTTTTTCGACTGACCCACTATTTTTTTTCTTTTCCCTTCTCTTTTTTTATTTTTTTTTTTTCTTTTCTCACCTAAAATTCTTCTTTTCACACAAGCTTTCTTCTTCTGTTTTATTTTTTTTATGTACATATGTGTTTGTATGTTATGATACGGTTAACAGATACCGTAACAGGGAACGAGGGCAAATGACATGTTGATTGTTGGAGTACAATAGTGATGTCAAGGTAGTAAAGAACACTGTTTTGGTCCTGGTTGTAATTTTTGCCCGCTTGTGTTTCCAAGTGGCAGACAAGAAATTAGTGTTTCATTTGGTTTGGCTACTTAACTAGGTTAGTCTGAACTTTACTTGACCTGGGTTTATATCCAAATCTATCAATGTGTTAAATTAAGGACCTTTTATAGAAGTTAAACTATGAAGTCTAACACAAAGTGGCATGGCTAATGGCTTGGATCCAAATCCTCTGTGGTTAAATGTTAATAAGAGACGAATCTATAGCAAATAGTTAGAAGAAATGCAGTATATTTCCCCACTATGACAAAATAACAATCATAGTTTTACAAATACTAATATAAGAAGGAAGGTACATATCATATTTTGTTTATCTCGTTAATACGTCAAAGGTTATATATATTAACCTTGCTTAAAGGCACAGTAAACATCTTAACGCCTCTCTAATCTGAGTCTCCCAATCATGTGATACACAATTAACATCTTTTCCCCCTGTTTTTGCCAACAAATGCCACTCCTCATCACTTGCCTCCATCTTCTTCCAACCAGCATAAGCAGTAGTTGGCAATCCTTACAGTCAGTGAAACTAAGCCTCTTAACACTAACCTCCCTTGTATTCTCAGTAAGCAACTTCCTTATCAAGCATATCTTATATCTCTGTGCCATATCCCGATATAAGCACAAATTTCTTTCTTTGTGGAGCATAGTTAGGTCCCTTTTTAACGAGTAGCCTTTCCATTCACTAGAGCATAAGTAGTTCAAAAATATAAGCGATAAGTACATGCAAACAATTTAAGAAATGGTTTTAAAAGACAAACAACACCCTTGCTGAAAGGTTTAAGATATATACCAAAGACATGAAATGGACCCCCAAGAAACCAGAAGACATTCAAGAAAATTTACACACTTTGAGAGCCTAGTGATTATTCATTGATTATTCGAGTAGGTAGATAGATACACTCCCTTGATTTCTATCTAGAACATTGAATCAGCTTTTATGATTATTGCTGCAACCCATCCATTTATAGCACAATATCAAAAACCAGATTCTAAGCTTTATATGGTTGTTCAATTTAACAGTTTTAAATTAGCCACATTTTCGTTCTGTAGCAAACTAACGGCAGTGTTTAAATGCAATGCTAAATAAATTATCAAGGTTTGATAAATAAATAAAAAAAAGAATGGTACTTGTGTTTAAATGCAGTATTCAAAAAGGTAATCTAAACAAATTTGCTAGGTTCGAGAACGAAAATTAATTTAGTGAGTAGAAATTCTTTTGCTTTTAAAACATCAAACAATGAAATACTTAATTTAACTCTTCCATACCTAGTAGTAGTTGCCAGAAGCATATCAACAAGGTACAAAAGAATATTAATCATTATATACTAATGATTAACTACAAACCCAAAGGACGTCTATGCCAGAAATTATTTATGTCAAATGTAAATTTCTTCTTCAAAAGTATAACAAAACCACAGAATAACAATTTCACCAAGAAACAATAACAAATCCAAAAGGACAATAGTTGGATTATTAATAAAAACTCATAGACATGATTCTCAAAAAAAGAATAGAAAACAAAAGAAAAGAAAAGAAGAAGAAGAAGAAGAAGAAGAGAGAGAGAGAGAGAGAGAGACAAACATAACATATATATTGGTAGAATTCGAGTAAATGCATACATACACATCTTTAAGGTGCCAAAATATAAACTAATATTATTTAAAGGTGTATGTTTGAAAATTAAAGCATGCAAGTCCAAGAGAAAGCACAAACAAATAACAAAAACACACAAGAAAGCCCATTCAGACATTTTTACAACCATTTCATCCGCACTAATTAATGTACTTGAAATTTCGGCACAAAGAAGAAGTTGCTTTTAACTTTCACCTTCTTCCGTCTCTCCTCCAAGTTCCTAATCATCAAGGCATATTGCTATTCATCATTCATCAATCAAGTATAAAACAAGAATAACAAGCCATAATGCTACCAATCAAAAACTGAAACGAAAAGGGTTTGAAGTACTTACAAGAGCTTTAAGCAGTTCCAACGAATCCCAAAAAGGATTGCATATATTGTTATCTTTAGTTCAACGCATAAAACCATGCCACCGACAAATATAAAGTTGAAGAAGAAGAAGAAGAAGATTCGTATGAGTACTTGGTGGAGGATGGGGAAATGTGAATGAGTGTTGAGGAATAGAAAGCTAGAAGAGTCCATATTTAGTTTTCTTTCATGAGATACAAAATAGTGGATAGAGGCAGAGACGAGCAATTACATGAAACTAGTCGCGGACCCACGCGTTGCACGTGATTATTTTTTAAGGTAGTATTATTTTGTAATTTGAAATAATTTAATGAAAAGTAATGCACTTCATAATCATATTTATCACAAGATAATTTTTTATTACTGTAAAATTGTTTTATTTAAAATTTGAAATCTTAATTCTGCCATAGTCAATTGACTAATTTTTACATCTGTAAGTCAATTAAACACGTTTTCCATGCTACATGTAAACCTTTTTTTCCGTAAGGGTTGAAATAATGTGGGTAATATTTTTTTTTTCTATGGAAGCTAAAATTAAAATTAAAATTCACCTTGTCTTGATGTTTTCTAAAAATTAAATTTGGCGATTCTCTGTCAATAATTGTGAAAATTCCAAGCAATAATTCAGAAAGTAATTCATGTTACATGTTCATGATTTGATTATGTAATTGTATGATTGATTTGGGTTGTAATTTATAAGTTGAATATGGTGGTGTATATCTAAAAGGGCCTAACTCCATAGTTTAGGGTATTGAATATAGTGGGGTGTGATTTATAAAGTAGCGACAGTTGTAGTAATTAAAAATTAGCTTTTCATTGTCTTTTAAGTTAATAAAAACCTTACATATACTTTTTTTTTTTCAAAAAAAAAAAAAAATCTTTACATATTTTTTTTAACGTGAATCTTTACATATACCTTAATAAGTAAATTCTATATATTTCATTTTCTTAGATGCATAAAAAAAGATATTTATTCTATAATAATAGTGGCTAATTAGTTTTTTCACGATCTCATTTATAACATTTCTTACTATTATCATATTTTATTGGCTGGTGATTTTCATAATAGAGGCATTTAATGAGTTAAATTCTTAGAACCTTTCATTAAATTTTAAAAGTCGTGGTGTGTAAAGAATATAACCATTTAAGGATTTTTTTTATATATTTTATTATTTATAAATAATGTTAAATGAAATGTCAAAAAAATGAATTTGAAAATTTTCATCTTTATTTCTTATATATTTCTATTATTACTGAAGAACGTCTTCCTTTTAGTTTTGATAATAAATATGATTTTTTGAATTAGAGTTTGATTAGTTTCAAGTTTAAATTTTGTATGATTGTAATTAATTGTTGATTATATAATTTAATTAAGTGAATTAACGATTTATTTATTTGCATTGTAAAGTTTTTAATAACATTTGTAAGTTCATCTTTATGTAATTTTTTTCTCCTTTTGCCATCAACGTCTTTGTTTTCCAATTAACAGTTACTAATAAATTTATTTAATTGATGTTTGATTTCTTTTGCTAACCTCTTTTTCTCACTCTTCGTTAACATCCTATTGTTTTTTAAATTTGATGATAATTATAATGTACTAAATATGCATATTGTAACGTTTATTTTTATTTTTTATTTTATTCCATTTTTCTGCCATATAATTAGTATATCCATAACTATTAGTTTATTTTATGATATGTTTGGTTTGATATTATTATTATTATTATTATTATTATTATTATTGTTATTATTATTATTATTATTATTAATTTAGTGTTTCTAAAATAGTATGTGTTTTGTATTCTCTTTTTTCTATTGATGCATTGCAATGTTTTATGGAAATACTTTATAAGAAAATTTTTTATTCTATTTTTTTTAATTGAGTGTTTCTAAATAAATATTTTTTTTGTATATCATTTTTCCATTGATGCAATGTAACATTTCATGGGAAGACTTTATAAGAACAATTTTTATTTATTGAATTTTAAAAAAATATATTATATGTTTAATTTAAAAAAAGTGAGACAAAATATAAATAATTATGATATGGAGGATGTTGCTAAATTTAAATGTTGAATAAAATAAGATGAGAAGAAAAACAGTAAAAATGAAATGTATAGCAACAAACACCATATTATTTTAGTTATGCTATGTAATAAAATAATAATATATTTTTATATACTATCTTTATAATGCAATAATATAACATTTAAAAACCAATAAGAATATTTTATATATATATATATATATATATAAAACACAAAACTAAATTGTATCAAGCTAGATTACCAGTCAATTCCAATTTTAGCAAATTAACAGACTTCTAGTAGTCTAAAATTGATTTCTGCAATGCATTTGGTGGAGCTTTCAATATTGCATCAGTATGTTTTGATGGTCAACCTGTTATACTAAAATAAATATATATATATATATACCAAAAACTGAAGAAAAAAAAAATATATATAGAGAGAGAGAGAGAGAGAGAGAGAGAGAGAGAGAGAGGGGGGGGGGGGCTTTTGTGTATAGAAAATAGAAATTATGCATGGAATAAGAGAGGGAATGACAATTTTATAGTATGAGGATAAGAATAAGAAGAGTAAAAAATAAAGGAAGATACAAAGATAGAATAATAGTAATATTAAGAATAGTGGGGATATAAAAAGTTAAAATGAGACGAGAAAGGTTGAAGAAAGTTAAGGTAGAGAGTAGTGGAGAGATAAAAAATTAAAATTGAATTGAAAATTTAATAATAAATAAGAATAGTTAATAATAAGATAAATTAAATATGATATTTTGATTGTAATATAATAGAGTTTTTAATTCACTTTAAATGTTAAAAAATTGTTTAAAGATTGGAAAAACTTGATAATGGCATAGCTGCTGACGTAGCTTAACGTGAGCGTAGCAACATTAAATGTTACACTTCAGCTTTTAGTAATATATATATATATATATATATATATATGGATAATTACAGTAAACCCACCTGTGCTATGGCCCGTTTTCACTTTGCTTACCCGTGGTTTAAAACTTTACACTTTGCCCACCTGAGGTGCCTTTCGTTAGGGATCTGTTACCCACCTCTCCCTTTGCCGTTAGAAAAACACATTTTTACGAAAAAAAAAAAAAAAACATAACAAAGATCAAAAAGTTAAAATTTTTTATTACTTAAGAACTTTACAAAACACAAATCAACAGTATTGCTATTCTCTTATTCAATGGGTTATTCAAATATGTATTGGTTAATCTTTACTCTAAGGTGTTTCTTTGCCTAAAAAGCTTGAGGATGATGGCGAGCACGACCAGGATTTGAATTTGAATTTGAATTTGAGCTTGAAGCTCGCTCAGCCGCCGATCGCCGGAGAAGCTGTTCAAGATTCTGGACCTACACAATGCTTTGATGGTTTTGATTCCAGACATCGATATCATTTTCGAAGCGAAAACTGCCCCGTCGACCGGAACCCGATACGGGAGTGATCCGACAACTCCAGATATGGAGTTTGCTGATGAGTTGGAAGGGAAGACTCCTTTGGCATTGCATTTGATTTGGGTGATTGTGATTTTGCAATTCAATTTAGAGGGAAAGTCTAAGCATTACAAAGATACTTCATTGGCACATTTGTTTATGATGAACAATGTGCAAAAGGTGAAAGGGTCACCTGAGTTAAGAGAAATGATTGGGGATGATTTGTGTTTTGTTCTCAAAAAAGTTCTTAAGCAATAAAAAATTTTAACTTTTTGATCTTTGTTATGTTTGTTTTTTCGTAAAAATATGTTTTTCTAACGGCAAAGGGAGAGGTGGGTAACAGATTCCTAATGGAAGGCACCTCAGGTGAAGAAAGTGTAAAGTTTTAAACCACGGGTAGGCAAAGTGAAAATGGGCCATAGCACAGGTGGGTTTACTGTATATATGTTGACTGATTCAAGGCTTTACCTAAAAAGAAAAAACAGAGATTATATATTCTAATATTGCGCATTATTACAATAACAAATCATGTTTTAATAGTTTCAATCGTCACAACAAATTCAGCGACAACAAAACCGGTGCCATCAGCGAAAAAATTAAATAAATAAATATAAAATCCCCACCCAGTATAATTAATATGTTGAAATTGTTGCTATATGTGCATACATTTATTTTGTTATTTGAACAATTCACCCCATCATTATTTACTATTTAATGATTCAATAACGCTAGAGATGCCATTGACATTTGGTTTCCTTATCCCATGAATACAAAACTCAACTAAAGTGTTAAATTAAAGTTTAATTAAGGGCATTCCACTCTCCACGTACCCATAATGTTCAAGCTTTTGTTGTTTTCTTGGGTTTTTCTGTGAGAGAACTTTTTTGAATGGGCTGCTTTTGGTTTTTAATTTGTTTGATGGTTACTGTGGAGTAGGGTGTATTTATCAAAAGGATAATCTCAGGTTCATTTCCTGATGGAGAGGAGTTAAGTTTTTTTTTTTTTTTTTTGAGATAATATTAATAGAAGATAAAGGATGAGAAAAGAGAGTGTGAGAAGACAAGACTTATAATATTAGCACTTACAAAAAAGTCAAACCTTTGAAAGTACTAGAGAGAGGCTTATAAGGAAGGACATGTCTTTAAGCTATCAAAATAACCCAGCTTTTAATCCCTCTAATCTCAAATAAAAATTTCTTTATATCTTCAAATAAAGCTAATTTTAAAAAAATTGTTTTTAGTGATTTTTCTTTTTTTCCTCAAGTGAGCTTCTAGTAATGAATAAGTATACAAAATCAAGGTTTTTAAACCCGGACCGGACCGTACGGTCCGACCGGGTTAACCGTGAACCGTTGATGAAAACGGTTTTTTATATACAAGAACCGGGCATTTGAACAATATGAGAGAACCGCTTGAACCGGGGTCTAACCTGAAAAACCGTTCAAACCGTAAGCCGGTTCAACCGCATGTCTGAAGAAATTTTCCTTCTGATCTGAAATTCTAGCATGGATCTGAAGTGAGAAAAAAAATAATAAAAAGAGAAAATGATGAAGAAGATCCGAAAATGAAGCAAAAAATATAAGAAGCACCGATTGTATGGTGAGATTAAAAAAAAAAAGAAAAAAAAGAAGAAGAAGGAGATGAGATGAGTCGCAGACGTGAGGGGGAAGAAGAAGATGGCGCTGTGAACTCACTGAACTGTGAAGGAAGTAAAGCATGAGAGTAATATTCTGAAGAGATAAATTTGAAATGACGGGGGTAGGTGGGAGTAGAACATAATAAGGAGATAAAAAATTGATAAACTACTACAGTAGTACACGTACTGGTGGGTGGGAGTCAGAATGTAAAGGGTCAAGTTCCCAATTAACTAGTACACTAGTAGTACTACTTTATTTACTAAAAGTCCTGAGTTTTTACTTCTTTTTTTTTTTTTTTTTTTTTTTAAATCTTATCATCTCTACTCTTATTTGGATTTTTTTTAAAAACATTATAGGTAATTCATTAATTTATATCATTTAGGTATAATAAGAATAAGTAATAATCTTTTATTTGAAACTTTATTTCAATTTTTAAAGATATTTTAGTCAATTTGTTAATATTTATAAATTTAATATCTTTATATTTATTTTATTTTATTATTAAATTAATTATGACGTCATCACGGTTCGACCTCGGTCGAACCTCGGTTGAACCTTTAAAACCTTAAACCTCTCCTTTTAACGGTTCTTTGAACGGTTCGGGTCTGAAAACCTTATACAAAATAGATCAAGTTCTTTATAACTCAGCAATATTGACTTTTTTTTTCTTTTTCTTTATGAAGAATGCCACAGTTTTGAATTCGCGTTCTCCACATATTATAACAATTAAATTTAAAAAAAAAAAAACTTGGTTCCCAAAAAAAAAGAAAAAGAAAATATATATATATATACACACACACATATAGTAAACAAAACAGTATATTACTTTAAACTTAATAGACTGGTCTCTTTCCGAGGAGAGATTGAGCTTCTAACCTTTTATTTGTTTTTTATTTTGTTTTTATTTGAACCTATTTTGGGACATAAATCCCAAACTAAAACATTTCTAGTTGTATTCCTTTCTTGCAGTCTTCCAAAAAACACCTACAAATGTTGCACCCATACTTAATCTGTTTTTTTTTTTTTTTTTTGCTAAATCTTTATCTGTATCTTTGTAATCCTTTCTTCAATCTTCTTTATCTTGTTTCACTTTTTATTCATTGTTACTTAACTTTTTACTTTTTAGTCAATATTAAAGGACTAAACAAACCAGCCTAACAACCACTATTCATCTCCCAAACAAAAAAACCACTATGCAACGAGGGCGGTGTTCGGACATAGTGGACGTGATTGGTCCAATATTATTTATCCTTATGGTGGGCTAAGAAACCCAGAGACAAAGCAGCGGTTGTGTTCAGAACTGTCTCAACGTAGCCCAATAAACAGGGATGAAATTACTCTAAGACCAAGTGGACCAAGGGCCCATAGACAAGTCCGTTTCAACAAAAATTGGGTGAATTAAATTTCAAACAAGCCTGATGCGTAGGTCCATCAATAATCTTGAAATCAGGTCCACATTAAAAAGACCAACTAATGTGGACTCACTTGGGCAAACAAGTTGTTAGGAGTTAAATTAGTACCGTCAAATTCCCTCACTGATTTGAAATTTCATTTCTCTTCAAAAAATCAATACCCATCATTAAGAAGTTGTAAGATTACCAAACTCAGATTTTGTAGATCCTTCTTCGCTTTTGAACTTCTAGAAGATTATAGTAATTTTATGACTCAATTTTATTTCGGATCAAGTTTTACAATAGTGTAAGTATCTGGATGACTCAAAGCAAAGAATAGTAAAGTAGAAAAAATGTTGTTTTATGAAGCTCAAATATTCCCAACAAAATATTGAAAAAGGGTCACACTACAGTTCATTTACTTTATCTATACCGTGGCCCTCTCTATTTTTCATCAAATTTTACAAGTAAATGATTATCAACATTCCTTATAGCCTATTTTTATAATAGGATCAAGGATAAGATAAGTATAAAGGCCCACACCAAGCATCTTGTTGACTCTTCTTAAACAATATAACTCTGAGGCCTAAACATCGTAAGAAGCGTCCGTTTGACATGATTAATATTGCAATTTATTTTACTATTCAGCTTATTTTTGTTATTATTTATGGTTCTCACTACACTTTTTGGTACTATTTATGGGTCTCACAGTGAATACTGCAATTTCTGCTGCTTAAAATTTTTCAGCATATTTTAGATTCAATTTCAATGTTTGGTTGCACAAGCATCTGTAATGTAAAAAATGCAATAATACAGAACTGATTTTCTTCATGCTTTTACTGGATCTAGAACTAATTTTCTTGCAAGGGTATTTCATAGGGATTTCAAGCCTAAAAATGTTTTACTCATGAACAATGGGACATTCCTTGACAGATTTTGATTTGTCATGTTGACATTTGAAAACCACAGGTATTCTAGTTATCTAATCTTCTTAAGCACATATAGTCTCTGGGAAAGGGGGGAATAGAGATTTTGAAACAAAGGTACTGCATAGATCCAATATATTTCAAGATGCATTAGAATAAATTTGATAAAATCGAGTGCTAATGTGCACAATTGTGTTCTACATCAAGATACTGTTAACAGGTAGTGGTGGCAGTGGTGATAGGGCAAGAGGGTAAAGATATGTTAGGGGACGATAGTAATGTCAAGGTTGTAAAGAACACTGTTTTGGTCATGGACGAATTGGTGAACATTTCTATTCCTTAATGTTAACCACCTCTCATTTGAGTCCTAGGAAAAGTAACAATGCTTTCATCATTTTCTTTGACACCTTGGCTACTATTGCTGTTCAGTCTGAACTTTATCTTGACATGGGATTATATATTCAAATCTATTAACGTCTCAAAATCTAAGATCTTATAGTTATAAACATTTTCACTCTAATATCAAATTACAAATTAGTTTCTGAGTTAAACTATAATGAATTGAGCCAACAGTATGTATACCAAGTTTAGAAAAAAAAAAAAAAAAATGAAGACCATGACTAACACAATGTGGCATGGTTTGTGTCCAAATCCTCTCTGGTGTTGCATTTCAATCAATTTGTCTAATTTTTTTTTTTCTTACACCAGCTTGTCAAAAATTCGGAGGAACCATGGGTCCATCTTTTCCATGTGTCATTGTCTTCCTAAAATTAATGACATTTAAGTTGCTAAAACTTGGTAACAACTTTGTATACAAAATTAGACATTTACAATAAAAACTTACAAGTAAGCAGTAATGGATTCAAGGGACAATGAAACGATCATTCTCTTTCCAGATAAACCATAATAGAGCAAAATAAGAAACAGCCCCTGGGGCAGCCTTTAACATTGTACATACAGACCAGCCAATAATTCAACAAGTTGCATAGGGAATGTAATAAACTGTGAGAAAGCCACATCATATCCTTTGTTCTTTTTTTATGGCCGAATTACAAAACCTTAATTTCACTAATGGTAAAAAAAATGTAAAATGAAAGCTTGTTGGATAAAAATCAAAACTATTTACATTTTGCTTATTAAAGTTGGATGTATCACTTTAGCATGTTTTTCTCTCGTTAAGTATTGGTGTTTCACAATTTCCATCAGTCATCCATTTTGTAGGTCATTTCAAAATAGTAGATTGAAATTGTCAAAAAACTTGATGAGTAAGGGAAAGATCAAATATGAATCATTATGGATGAGTAGAAAGCTTCAGATGGTATCCATGTTTATTTTCTTAATTTATCCTTTTGGGGATACAAAACTATGGGTAGAGGCAAATACAAGAAGCATGTGACCTAGGAATTAAAAACAGAAAATATGAATGCTTATGAATTTTGATATTGCCTAAATGGTTCATGACAGTAACAAATCATGTTCTAATAGTTTCAATGCATAAGAGATGCCAATAATAAATCCAATCTATTGAAATACTACCAGTCAAATTCGTAGTGCAAAAAGCATTTAGTGGAGATGAGGTATGAATGTGCAGTGGTTGATTCAATGTTAACATAAATTAGGGATTTTTATTCTTAATGGTCCTAATACTAACCTCAATTACATATCTCTACCTTGTATACTTAATCTCTTGAAATTGTTGCATATGTGGGTACATTTATTTTGTTATTGAACAATTCACCTCATCATTTTTTGCCGGTTAATGATTCAATAAGGCTTAAGATGCCCCTGAAGTTATTACAATAATACAAGGTTTGTACTTGTTTATACAAAATATGCAATGTTAGAGTTGACAAGTTATTGATACCCTTGCATCCAACAATCTGGAATTTGAACTCCCTCCCAATTGAGGTCTTATACAAAGACAAGAAAAAAGAGAAGAAATAGTCTAATAGAGAAGAATATCACAATGCTAAAGAGATCATATTCATGAGTTAGAGAGCACCATAAGGTATATAATTATAATGCTCAACTGAATCTTCCATAAGTTACAAAGGGCTGGGCTTGAGATATTATTACTTCTTTAGTTCACTAATTGTATTTTGTTTCCTCTCTCTTCTTTTTTGGGAAGGAAATAGGAGAATAGAGCCCATTTTGTGAGGCTTTTTTTGGGCCTATTTTGACTAGTTGTGGGCTCTCTATTGCGTAACATATTGCCACTAAGGCAAAATTAAGCTTAGCCCTTGGGATCATGAGGCCTGATGCAATCACTTTCCTTGTTTTGCTTTTTGGTTTCCTTGTAAAATCCCGACTCCCAAGTCAACTCATTGCATAGTCTCTCTCTTATCATTACAAAACACTTGAGAATTCTTGCCAATCGAAAAGTTCTATGTACGCATGGTTGAGTCATTACTTCAAATTCTTTTGACTTCAATCACCACAAATTATCAGAATTGCAACACAGATATAAGAAGATAAAACTTGGATTTCTCTGGAGTAGGTATTATGTAAAGAAACAAACAATACACCAAAGACTATAAATATCTTTAGAGTCAACCAAGCACTAAAGAAGCAAATCTACGGTCAATATATCAAAGAAGTAAAATAGTGCTTTTTTTTTTTGGGTACATCAGACAAAAACTACGTCATGGGAAAATCTAAGTTAGCATCTATACATCAATACATCCAAAACCAGGGGAAAAAAACTAGCAATCAAGCTTTCATCTATGTGTCACTGTCGCTCAAAATACAACTTCCTATCCTCCTGTTTGATGCAAAAACATTTCCTGCTGCTTCTAATGAACGTTTTTTTGATTCCAACCATTACATTCCTTACTGAGCATTAATTTTGATACAGTTTTGCTACTTGTCAAGACCAAAATCACCAGCACCCACTTTGCACCAGATTTGAAAAAGGCCTCCTTAATGGAAAGAATAACAGTAGTAGTAGTAAGCCAATTCTAACTCCCTTCAACCAGGATAGGAACCTACCAATCTTGACATAGCAAAAGTTGTCTGCCAAAGCCAGGCTGCTCCTGCCAAGTAGATTTAAACCATAAATAATTCCAAAATAAGAAGCTAATCATCTGATATAAATCCAACTATGTCCCCACTCTACATGGTATGGAAACTCCTAAACCCAACTATGTCTAATGTCCCCACCATTCTTTCTTCTTCAATAATCACATTTAATCATTAAAAATAAGCAAAGATAAATCCTATATTTTTTGGGGCAATTATTATTTAAAAATTATAACTAAAATATAACATGATCTTGAGAACAAACCGCTGCATTGCACCTAATCTTGCCCTCGATTAGAGGACTGCTCACAACAAGCTGATCACAGAAGAACTACATGATGATTGTGATGTGGGCATTTATTCCAAGTCAACTTGATTTTTATTCTTCTTCTGGTAACCAAGCTAAGCTACATTACATGATCATGCATTAAAGAAGCTCTCACTATCTTGCTAAGAAGACCTCCAACTTTCCACTTGAAGGAAAGTTTAGAAAGAAGGGTTACCTCAAGTTCCCAACATTGCACCCACCAGGTGCAATATGGTTGAAGGTGGATTAGAATTAACCCGTTTAACCCAACTGCTCATATTTGACCATTGAATCATGGTCTCCATGGTTAATGAGCTCTCTGCAAAACATCTTGCCACTCTGGCCATATCAGACACCATATTATTATATCATTTAATTAAAGTTAAACCCAAACTAGATGTTAAAGTGGAAAGGCCAAGTAAGTTTCTTAATGCATCCAAGCTTCTAATAATCTAAGAAATGACCACCTAGGTTGATAGTAAAATGACTTATTCAGATAACCTGTTTTACCCAACCCATTTTGGGTCAGAAATGAGCACTAGAAAAGAGAACTGTCTTCAATCTATATCTCATTTTCAAAATTTACAATCTTTGTCTCATTTTAAACTACAGTAATTTTGCATATTACTGAAAAATTTTGTAGTCACATATTCAACTTGGGTCTTTCTCAAATCTTTCCCAATGTTCCTTAAACTAATCCAATAGGATAAAAACCCTTATCTCAAACTACACCTTCATAAATGAACAAGTCAAATTTCACATCATGATAAAAAAAATTAACCCTTAATTCAGATTTGAAATATAGTTCTCCACCTAAAGAATAAAACCCATATATCATAAAAGCATTCAACAAAAGAGAAACCACAAATTTTATAGAGAACCCCATGTTTTTCAAACTAAATTCCAATCATCAAAGAAATAGATATAGTTTTTTATTTTTTATTTTATTATTTTTTTTTTAAAGAAGAAGGAATTTAAATCAAAAAAATTTTTTGAACAAAGTGGGGAAGTGTTAATATCAACTGTAGTGTCAAGTTCCAATAACAAAAAGAGATCAAAACATGTAAAAGCTGCAAGCACCTATGATATATTAAGATTAGATTCAGATCTAATTAAACCCAAATGAAATTTACACAACATTGGAGATTTAGATTACTTTCAGTTTTGAAGGGCACAACAATGTTCAAATACTAAGAGAAACAAAATATATATTATCATAAATATACCGCAATCACCTCGGCCCAAATAAATAATATATAAACGTAAGTGAATTAAGCGGGTTATGCACCTTAAATGTATTTATCTTGTATTGGAAGTGTATCCATGGATATGAGCTTCCAATTCTTGGCATCTTCATGTTCCAAATGTTTCATGCAAACCAATATCAATGACTTCCTGTACATGCCCAAACTTGTATTAGTATATATGCATATCTACACAGTCAACGTTAACATTGACACATTCTAGATTTTACAATAGCCAACTAGAAAATGCAGGATTCATTTGTATCAACTCTTTAACTCATTGTTTGTGTAGCTGCTACTTGGCAAAACAGAGTACAATAGCCTACCTATAACACTAAAACTTTTCTTGTTGCCTAGGTTTATGGAGGTAAGTTCAAATAGAAATTTGATCTTCCATGTCTATATTTGAAATATGGAAAGTTGACTGCTCTTAATAAGGATTTGAATTGTAAAACCCGATAAACAAATGAAAAGGAGAAGAAAAAGTAGTTTACTAGCATATGGTATCATCGAGTGTGTTGAACCTCATACAAACATGGGAAAGAAGTGAACATCGTGACTTAACCATAAATTACTTGTTGCATACTTTATTTGTATGACTACTATAGAGTGTATATGGCATGCATTAGTGCATGTTCCATAGGTGTAAGTGTGTCTAGTGTAGTAATAATATGTGCCAACTACGTCCCAGCCTAATGTACCATTGATGGTATAGAATCCAAAAGTCAAATGCTTTGTCCTTTAAGTTAGGAAGAAGTAGGATATAGTGTGGATTGAGACACATTGATAAAAACATCTGCATTAACCCCTTAATGACATCAATAATCCTCCGACAATATGCCAAGTACAGCTCACTAGAAAATCCTATTTATCCAAAATCTGAGCATTTGGAACTATAATTCAAACAGTTAACATGTTACACAATTACCCAGTACACTTACAGATGGGGTCGGTTACAATACCATTGCAACCCTATTTTTGTCATATGATCTATTGTCTGAGCCTAAAGGATGCAACTTTGCATAGTGGACTACATAAATGAAAGTTATCAATATTACTAGTGACAGTTCAGTCCACAACTTAAAATAAATATAGCAATCTCAAATAAATAGCATAACAAATATAAATGTGGCAAAAGGAATGCTAATGCTAATATAATTGCAATGCACAGGGTTCTGCTTTTAAACAATGACTCATCACAAGGCATATAGATTGTGTCAAAGTTTGCGTGGAGCATTTAGTAGAGAAGAGTTGGAGATTTTAAGTTGCATCAGTCCTTATACTATCCTTAATTACATATCTCCACCAAGTATAATTAATTTGTTGAAATTGTTGCTACATGTGGGTAAATCTATTGTGAAAACAAATTATTTGGTTATCTAAACATTTCACCTCCATCATTGTTTGCTAGTTAATGATTCAATAAAGCTAGAGATGCCATTTTAGTTAATCCAAGGTTTATATTTTTACATAAAAAAATGTCATGTTAGAGTTGACAATAGAGTTGGGTTGGCATGATGTTATGCAAGTTATTGATACCTTTACTGCCAACGATCTGGAATTATATCTTGGTGTGGTAAATGAGGATATCTCAACACTAGAAGATTTTAATTCTGAAACCCCAGCCAATGAAGATTCCACTAAGGCCATACGCACAGACTTAGACCTCCTGAATCAGATTTTGGAGAGACAATACTGCTAGAACAACATAGGGGTACAAATCAGATTTGTCACAAAGCAATTGAAAAAATGCTTAGAGATAAATCACTTGACAAAGGAAAAAGTAGAACACACCAGAACCAGCATTTGAGATAATGCAGAAAAGATATGGGAACCCTTCGATGCAAACCTATTCAA
Organism: Lithocarpus polystachyus; assembly: GCA_033629205.1. Taxonomy (NCBI): domain Eukaryota; kingdom Viridiplantae; phylum Streptophyta; class Magnoliopsida; order Fagales; family Fagaceae; genus Lithocarpus; species Lithocarpus polystachyus. The sequence continues at coordinate 31,169,585 of CM066164.1, read as the reverse complement.
ATTGCACAAAATGAACAATCAATAAAATAATTATTTGTCACATGAAAAAGAGTAATCAATAAAATAATTATTTGTCACATGAAAAAGACCAAAAACAACAGAGAGTACTTATTAATGATGTAAAAAAGCTTACCAAACTGCACATAAGGAAAATATTTATTATATGGTTACACTTACACATAAAAAAAATTAATCTTTCACACAATGCATTAGGGAAAACACTGAACAAGCCTATTGAAATGTCTTCAAAAAAAAATTATTATTGAATTAGTCTAATCTCGCATGAGTTACGAAGCACTATATAAAAGCTCTTGAAATGAATTTTTTTTGGACAATACAACAACAACATAGGGGTCTAAATTAAATTTGCCATTAAAAAAATAATAATAAAAAGGCTTGGAAATATGAGAATCACATAAAAAAGGAGAAAGTAGAACATACAAGAACCAGCATTTGAGATAATGCAGAAAAAATAAGGGAACACTCTAAGACGCAAATCTATTCAAATTGTACAAAATGAACAATCAATAAAATAATTATTTATCACATAAAAAGGGCTTAAAACGACACATAGTACCTATTAATGACGTAAAAAAGCTTGACCAAACTACATGTAAGAAAAAAATTTATGATATGGTTACATGTAAGAAAATAAGCCTCGCACAATGCATTAGGGGAAGACACTGAACAAGCTTAATGAAATGTCTTCAGAAAATTTTTTGGTTAAAGCAGTCTAATGAGTCATGAAGCACTAGATGAAAGCTCTTTAAAAGAAAAAAGCTTTGGAGAGAGAATAATATACTAAAATGAAAGGCTTTGCATATATAAAGAAGCAAAATGGTCTCCATACCCAAAGAATTTTCTGTTTAAGGTGAAAAAAGAACGGCAAGTTTGATTATCCACTGTCATGTGCTTTATCAATATTTCCCCTGGTTTGGTAGTTATTATCGCTAATACATTTGCCTCTATATTTTTCACAGCCTAGACTTCCCAGATTATTGATGTAATGTTTTAGGAAAGATATGAATAGGCTTATAACACTAGCATTATTCTTATATACACTGTTAGACATCTACAAGAAAATTCCTTGCTCATGATAGTTAAAGACCTCCTTTTTATATGAATGCAACATGATGTCTTAATTTTTCAAAACTACCTTGTTAGGCATTGTGTCCGTGTTGATACTCAAGGTTAATGTTAGTGCCTACAAATCTTAGCCTAGAAGACTTGATGGCTTAAATAAGTTGTTTTTAATTTATTCAAACAAAATTAAGAAATCTAAACCTTATATGTCATCTATTAAATTGCTGGATCCTACTTCTATCTACATTTTGAGAAGCTGAAGGACCATATTTATTACACATAAAACAGTGAAGTACTAGCACCAAGATACATCATCATGTACCCAAAAACTAAATGCATAAACCTGTTACCATTCATGCTCAAGCTGCCAGCAGCTAACATGACATATCAGATTAGCTGGCCCCTGAATGAATAGGCCATTAAATTGAATGAGAATCTGCAAAAATATCCTTTGCTCTTCCATTCCCAACCGAGCTTGCAAGCTGAACTTGCAATGAAGTTGATGATGTTTGCTGAAATCCAAAAGATAAATCCTCAACAACCAGCTAACAATAGAAATACAATAGTGTAATCTTTACAGTAATTTACCATTATATACATATTGAACCTCCTCTTTTGTAAAGTAAGAGAGCGAGTTCATTCATTCAGCCCAAAGTAACATTTTATCAAATACTTGATGTGCTTCCTCTCGTACCTCCTAAAGAATCTTCATCACCACAACTGCATATAGTGTGAATTCATATTGGTAACTCTGCTTGTAACTTACTTGGGATTAAAATAAAATAAAATAAAATAATAAAATAAAATAAAAACCAGATTCAGAGTAATGATAGTACCTTGGCATATTTGTTTGAAGTTCAACCAAGAGGTTCTCATTTTCTTCAATGGTGGACATGAGTTGGACTCCGTACCTTTCTATTGTAATATTTGCAATTTCAGGGTCAAAATCTGAACATTTACATCGAATCTTAATTTCATTCCAATCCTCCAGAATTATGTCTTCCAAAGATCTATCTCTTATATAGTTGAACCACATAAAAGATGTTGATTCTAATGAAAATTTAGTAGACATGAGCAATCTTTCAAAACCAATGATGTTCATGTAGATAGAACAATTAAACATACGAAGTCTATATGTCAAATCCTTCAGTTCCAATTTTAAAGCCACACAGATAGCAAATGATGGAAGTTTCCGACCGACCGAGAATGATATGGAACTTCCAACACTTTGATGGTTGAACCACCACTTTGGAATCTTAGTTCCTGGAAGTATAAGTGAATAACAGTCATAAAGTTTCCATGTCCAGTCCGTTTCAGATGTAGTTTCATCGAGTTCAAATTCTGATACAGATTCATTGTCCACTTCAGGATTAGAGTTCGTTTCAAATGCAGAGCTCGTTCCAGAAGTAGCTGCATCGAAATCAGTTTCTGATTCTGATACAAAGTTTGTTTCAGAATCAGAATCAGAATCCTGATGCCGTAATCCCCTTGCACATACGATATTTTGTTGACGCCCTATAAATTCTCCAAACTGTTTGCCATTAGCAAAATTAAGAAACTTCAATTTAGCAAATTCAGTAATAATCTTCAATTAACCAAAAAAAAAAAATCTATAACTTTGAGAGAAAGAAAGAGAGACCTGATTCAATAATCTTCTTCTTGATTGTGAATTCAACGAATTACACCCTATTGCAGATACAGCGTGTATACAATGTGGAAGTCTTGGAATTTTCAGAAGGTTCCAGCAACAGTGAAGCCCTAGAATCTTTAATTGGGGAAATATGATAGCAATTTCATGGAGGGTAGTAAAGTTGCTGTCAAAGATATATAGACTTTCTAAATTGGGGAAGCAACCAGGGGTATCCATGGCTTTTGGAAATTCATCACAATCATGCATAATGAGCGTCCTAAGATTTTGTAAATCAGAGATGTTACTTGGAACATCTTTCAGGTTTGTTAAACTTATTGCTAACTCACGAAGGCCAGTGAGATATCCTATTGATGAAAGCAACGCTAATCTTTGCTCAAGACTTTTAGTGCCATTGAGATAAAACCTTTTAAGAGATTTCAACTGGAGCTTTGTTGGTAAAATTCTAAGATTTTGGCAGTCACTGAGATACCAGAATTCAAGCTTTTCAAGAAGTCCAACGGACTGATGAACCTCCACTATATTTATGCATTTTACAAGGGCCAACCCCTTTATGTTCGGGGCAATCACCGATAAGTCGGGTACTTTTGTAATACTATTACAAAGTGTGAAATTCATATATTTCAATGTATCGAATCGACATCTCTGCAGAAGAAGAATTTTTTTTTTTTTTTGAAATTTATTAGTCAAAAGAAAACAAAATAAGGCTACCAGCTCATTTCCAAAAAATAAAATAAAAAATACTTAAGAGCATATATTAATAAATAATAACCATTCAATTATGAATTATAATACACACTTCTAAAATAAAAATGCTAAAGGTACTACAATTTTATAAAGACTAAAATGCAAAACTGACCCTTTAACTTTCTTCAAATTTCATTTCAGTTCTCTAACTTTGCGTTTGTTCATTTCAGTCTTTTAAGTTTCATATTTATTCAATTAATGCATTTCCGTTAACTTTTGTTAAAAATTTTTGAAAAAAAAAATCTAGAAAATATTTTTCAATCATTAATTAATTGAATTTTTTTAATTTAAAAAATTTGAAGAAAAATTTATAAAATTGAAAAATTAACTACAACATATAACAAAAGTTGATGAAAAAGCCTTAATTGAATAAACTTGAAAATTAGAGGACTGAAATGAACAAATGCAAAGTTAAAGAACTGAAATGAAATCTGAAGAAATTTAGAGAGTCAGTTTTGCATTTTACCCTTTTATAAGCATAAAAATTACAAATTAATGTGGTAATGAATATAATTGGTAGACTTCAACCACCTCATAAATAAATATTTGAATTGCCTCTTTATAATTTATGACACATCAATTTGCATGTTCAATATAGTAAAACTTGTAATATCTGTACCACTACTCTTTAAAAAAAAAAAAAAAACATTTGCCAATAGTTCATTGACTTGCACCATAAATTATTTATGGTTATGTGTACATTTTAAAATATTTGTGCACAATTTGATTTTATTTATTAAAAAAATTATAGACAATTTATTTTATATAGAAATAAATGCATGGTTTGGTTTTAGCAACCAAAAAAAAAAAAAAAAAAAACCTAATAAGAATTTATAACTGCTATGATTATACCTCGAAATGCTTGTCCAATTCAATGTGGCTCCTTTGCATGTTAAGTACAACGAGTTTAGTAGGCTCAAAGGTGGATGGCAAGGACGATAAAGGAAATTTATTCCAATCAAGTAACCTTAACCCATTGGGAAAAGATTTAATGTCTTCACAAATTACATTACGAATAATCAAATATTTGAGACTTCTCATCTTTTCAAAATTCAATTGCATCTTTCTTGATTGTGGCAAGGACAATGTTATGCCTCGAATTTCATCTAATCCCTAATTAGACAAAGAATCACATGAATCACATTATACAACAGAACATATGATTATTAAATTTAAAACAAAATCATCTTCAAAATTAAAATGATAAATCAAACATAATGGGAAAAAATTAATTACATTTTGCATTGTGAGAAAAGGGAAAAGGTAAATCAAAAGGACTTATACCGTATCTCCATTTAGTACTTCGAGAGCATCCTCATAACATGATAGCCTTCGATGTTTTTTTGACACTTCTGATTCTTGTCGAGCTATTTCCAAACCCATTTGTTGTATCAAGTCATGCATCAATAATTTTTCATCTTTTGCAACATCTATGAGAGATTTGTCGATAAGTTTTTCAACATCATAGTATGGGTCATGAAAATTGCTATTTTGTAATAGATCTACAACCGAATTCTTGCAGAATCCTTTAAGAAAACATGCAATATCAAGGAAAATATCCTGTTGAATTTGGTCCAATCCATCGTAGCTTATTTTAAGTACTTCTTGAATATCCAAATTAGGAATTCTTTTGTACTTATCTAATGCACTTTTCCAACATTGTAAATTTTTGTCATATAAATCAGCACCTGTTATTTTTAGAACTAATGGAAGTCCTTTGGCATAACCTATAAATTGGTGTACGAGCTCCAAATAATCTTCTGTAGGCTTGCTTCTTTTGAATGCATGTTGACAAAAGAGTTCACAAGATTTACGTTCATCTAATTCCTTAACCTTATAGTAAAATAAATGACAATCTTCTTGCAGAGTAGATAGCAACTTTTTCTCTCTTGTTGTGATAATTATTCTACTTCCAGAAGCAAACCAGTTGCATTTTCCAAGCAAATTTTCTTCTTGGACTAATTTGTCCACATCATCTAGAATTAAAAGAATTTTTTTTTGATGAAGTTTTTCCATTATCGCTTTGATTCTTTTGGATACACCATGCACTTTCAAATTTCTACCCCCTAAGATCTCATCATAAAGTATCTCTTGTAATTGGAGTACACCATCATTTGTTTTTGAGTTTTCTCTAACATTTTCTAGAAAGCTACTTCCTTCAAAACGGTATGCAATTAAGTTAAAAATAGCTTTTGCAATTGTTGTCTTACCTATTCCAGGAAAACCATGGATCACTAATATGCGAACATCGTTTGACTCAATATCTAAGCACCTACTTATTTCCTCTACGCGAGAGTCGATTCCAACTTGGTATTTAGCAACAAACAATTGCGAACAATTTAATTTAGCACTTGAGATCCCTTCAAAAATTTCTTGGATAAACGTAAATTGAGGGAGGCTGCCAATCACAAAGCATTAAAAAAAATGTTAGAAATAGAAATATGATCCTAAATTGAATTCAAAATTGTTAATTTTGTTTAGCTTCTGAACAACAACTGAAATTTTGTTAATTAAATTAAATGGCACATAATTCATAGATCTAAACTGTCAATACAAGTACTTTTTTTTTTATTGTTCAGCTAGGATATCAATATTAGTCTTTTTGCACAAAGATGCATGGAAAATCTTCTTTGGAAAAGAATATTTTCTAAAGATTTTGTGAGAGAAGCTTCTAATTAATTTATAAGCACCAATCGTATATTCTTCTCTTGCTATCATTAACTGTTGTAGTTTAACCAGCTCCGTAATGAAAGATATGATCAAAATACAATAGTTTCATAAAAAAAAATAAAAAATAAAAACAAACAAACAAACAATATAGCTTCTGGGAGTTATTTTTTAATAGTAAAATTTTGTAGTGATAATAGAGTAGTGATAAAATACATACTCATTTTTGTAATGCCAACCAGATAAATTGCCAGCTTCATTTAGAGCGGCCCTCCATCTTTGCACCTTGTTTGTGTCATATTTGAAACTTTCTTCATGTTTTGCCAACGCTTCTCCAAACTTTCCCTTTTGGCTACGTACTTCTGATGGATCTACCTTGTAAAAAACCGGAAACACCACTTGGCCTTTCTTTTTACACTTAAAAATTTTGACAAGTTCATCCAAACACCAAGTGGAAGTTGCATAGTTTTTAGAGAATACAATTATCGAAATCTTTGAACTTTCAATAGCTTCAAAAAGTTCAGTGGAAATTTTCTCTCCTCTTTGGAGTTCATCATCCATGAAGGTGTTAATACCTTTAAGACTCAGAAAACCATTCAAATTGCTAGTAAAACCATTGCGGGTATCTTCTCCTCTGAAACTCAAGAACACATCATATTTAGATCGTTGGGTGAAAGACGAAAAGAAGGCTTGTTTGTTAGTTAGAAGAGCCATTGTAATTTGGATATATAGACGGTTGAGAAGATCTAAAAGAAAGAGGAGAAAGAAGGAGGTCATGAAATTGGAAATGTTAAAAGACTTTAAGAAAGCCAAGGGAATGAAAACTTATAAAGATGTATTTCTTAATGGTTTGAGAGAGAGTGGGTATGGCAGAGCGAAGGAAATGAATGTTATTTAGATTTTTTTTTGTTTTTGTTTTTGTGCCACATGTTATTTAGATTTTAGATAGCTGTTGTGAGGCCAAGAAGAGTAGAAGACTGAGAGAGTCAAATGTGAAATTACAGTAGTAGCGTACAACTTTCGTAGTTGGTGGCCCAAACGGGTAATGTGATAAAAATAGAAAATTGGTCGCTTTGCTTATCATTCTGATTCACTGTCAAACTTTTGGAGCTTAGCTGACACGTTCTAATTCATTTTCAAACATTTGGACCCAGAGGATATTTCTTTGTTGGGTATGCGCTAACTTTAGGAAATTTGGATCTAGGAAAGTTTCAAGCAATCCCTTGCCTACAAAATTGTAATCCGCTTCTAGATGACTTGCAAGACCAAAATTAAGAGCATGCCGTCGTGGGCCTAAAAATATTTTGGATCTCAATCAAAGTTTTCATTAGTGCTATTCAATATTGCCCAGTATGGCAGGTCGATATTTACACAGCAATTTCCTGTTTCCTATCATTCAAAATACCAGACCATAAGCAATATTCTCTTCATGAAAAGAAAAAAAGAATCTAATCAATACAACACATGGTTCTGTTTGTTTCATTATAAAAAGCTTTTGTTTCGTTATAAAATGTTTTTGGATGTAAGAAGCAGGTTTATGACAACCTTGAAGAATACCCTCTGATATGTAAGTACACAATTAATTTGATATAGAAGTGGCTGGATGATTCAAGGGCAGGAATATCAAAGCAGTGACCAATGACATCAGAAACTAATCATCATAAAGGATCACAACAATGGCAGAATCAAAGAATCTTGATACCATTGTAATAAAAGAACAGAAAGCGTATTAAAGTCAATGTGCAATATGTCACATTCCAAATATGTATTGTGCTAAAGCTACAAAGAAAAATATAGAAAAATACATTCCATGAAAGCTTTACACATCATTTTGCATATTCCAGTAGGAAACCTGCTTGCCTAGAAACAATCCGTGACAGATGATCTTGATTTCCCAAGGACTGAGGAGAAGCATAAGATGTTGGATATTTTTATAAAAAATATTATATTTATTGAATACGCATTTATGTGTATCAATTATTCCTTAATGTCAGATACGTTGATTGCTAAATTTTGAAATTCAAATATAATTCAAAATTTGAATAGTTTTTGTTAATGGTTTTAATTAGGAAATTTATCAACATTAACGTGATATCAATACCATTATTGCTAGAATATTTGATTTTATTACATATATATACTTTCCATTCTAAACGTTTTGTATTCAAACGTTCTTATTTAAATATGACATAATAACGTCATATATGAAAGATTTTCAGCACTTAAATGTACAACTATTGCTAAATTATTTTATGTTACCATATATATACAAATGTTTACTATTTGACTTAATAGAAAGTACGGTCAAACAGCTTGCAATTCTTTTTTGTAACATACATTCAGAAGGGAAACTTTTGAAAAGGTATTATAATAATGGGCCATTAAATGCATGAAATTGTGATCCTTTCTTTTTGTTCTCAACGTACAATTTTGGCTAAGACAACCTTGATATCCGGTTATATTATATTACATATATTTATAAAGAAAGCTATTGATTATATATATTTATTTCAATAACTTTATGACAATTTAATTGATATTTGATTCTTTGGCTTAGGACAAGCAACATGTTGGCTCTATATATATATGGAATGAAATAAAATTTAAAAGACACCCTTTTTTATTTTTGAATTGCAAAGCTGTCAACTTTTCAAAACTATTTTTATTGTCCTAAACACTTACCATCTATTTCTTCTTACTACTCACAAAAATATTCTATCTTTTACAAAATTTCCTGGGAAAAGAAAGTACTATAGAGAGCTTATATCCTACGAGCAGTGTAAGCTCGCAAGGGTAATCAGCAAAGGTGGCTGGGCTGTTGTATCTTGGGGACAACGTGCAGAAGCATTTGTCTAACTACATCGGATATACCGTAGACGGCACGATTTGTCTCAAGACAGTGACTTGGTCCACGCCTCATCTCTGCCACCTCTTTTTGTAAAAATCAATGTGTGTAATTTCCAAGGAAAATTCAGGTATTATCTCTCCTTTATTTCCAACATAAGATGACTCAAAAAACTTGCTTCAGCCTTTCTTGAGTATTAATTAAAATGATGGTGCATCAATCTTAGCCAAAGTTCGGGAAACAAACCATTTGTAAAGAGCATACATACCACAAAAATAATCGAATTTGCTACAAAAGCCAGCTACCGTGAGTATTCCAGTGTATGAGAACATAGTAATGGAGAAGGTAATAGCCAAAATTCTCAACCTGCACGCATAACCTAGAATTTATGCATAATACTTGAAAAAAGAAATTATAAAATCTTCAGGAGAGGGATTCCCCAATCATATTCTTAAACAAGAGCAATAATGCATTCAATGAAGTATAAGATTCACCTCGACAACCAATACAGAGCACAATGCGATGATTATTTTTATTTTGTATAAACCCATGAGACAGCAAAATAAGTGAATGTGAACGCGGCTTGGCCTATAACACTGTAGTCTGTAGGTACTAGCAGACCAAAAATGCAAGAAGTTGCATAAGAAATGCTGCAACCCATGTTAGGAGTTCATTAGTACCATCAAATTCCCTCATCGATTTCATTTCTGTACAAAAATTCAATGTCCATCATCAAGAAGTTGTCAACACCAAAACCAAATTCTATAATTCTTTTTTCTGCTGTCGAACTTCAAGATTTATAAATTACTTTTATGTCCTAATTTTGTTTAGGATCAAGTTGTTTTTACAAAAGTACACAATTAGTTTGATATATAAGTAGCTGGATGACTCATGGACAAGAATAGCAAAGTAGCATATTGTTGTCATGCAACTCAAATTTTCCTTGTGGGGCCAGACTGAGTTTATTCTCTACCCATGCTGTGGTGCTTTATCTTTTTCCTAAAATTTTATGAATGAAAGATGATTAAAATTCCTTTATATCCTATTTTCATAACCAGATTAAGGTTAAGAGAATTATAGAGTTAGTATGGTATAAAAGTAGCCAGATGACTTGAAAGTAAGGCGCACAAACACAGTCTGTAGTTCTGATTCTTCCAAAGTAGGACATGAAATAAAGGTCCACACTATTTGTTGAGGATCCATAACTGACCCCAAATATTTGGGATTTGTTGTTGTTGTACAATGGCCAAAAATATGAAAAAAAATATAATAAAAAAAAATAGTGCTCACACCAAGCATCTTCTTGACTCTTCCTAAAAAATGGCAATCCAAGGCTAAACATTTTTTATTACAATTGGGAGCAGTGGGGCATTAATTAGTAGCCATCAAAATGCAGAGATCCCTATCTTAGTTTCCTCATCCCTTGTTTCATAAACAGAATTCAGCGATTATGTTGTTGTTTTGACTGGTAAGTACAAATCATTCACACAATTCAGATTAAACCCATCACTTCAACATCCACCCCTTGTTTATGAGAGAAAGAATAAGGAATTTGGAACAAAGACTAATGGCCCTGCTGATTATCAATCTTAACAGACAAATAAACTAGGAATAGCCTAGGGAAGAGAACAATCAAACAATTTATTTACCAATCTTATGAATGAGCTAGTAAATGAGGAATTTTATTAGAGAAGAGGAGTGCTTTAAATTTGAGCCTCCTAAGAATTACAATTATGAATTTAAAATAATCCTCAACATCAGCTATTAGACAAAACAGGAACCCTAACATTAAATGAGATAAAGGTAACATAATTTTATCTTTAAGGAAGCAATGAGGGAAGGTACTGCCACAAAATACTATCAAATGTTATTTCATTAGTTTCAATTTTTATTTACAATAATTTTCTTTCAAATTGGATGGTTCCCAATCTTATGAATGAGCTAGTTAAGTTATACTTAGAGAAGCAATAAAAGCTACCAAAAGTGCCGATGAAACAATAAAACTAAAGAATGAGACATTCCTTGATACTAAATAACATAATAGAAAAAAGTTTCAACGTACTTTGAATTTGAATCAAGATGTTCTCATTTCTACAGTAGTAGACTTGGATTGAGGTCAGTGTCCATGGATCGTCTTCTTCTTCTTTGCCCTATAGATTTTGAGCCATGGATAATGACGTTCTGATTATTTGGACTTCAATGGGTAATGCCAATATTGATATGTTCGCAGCTTGGAAGGGTTATTTCAGCAGACATGGAAGCATAGCTTTTTGGAACGCTATGCCTCATTGCATTATGCGGAATCTTTGGCAAGAACGGAATTCTAAAATTTTGAGGGTCGTAAGTGGATTATCCTTTAATTTAAAGCCTTTTTCTTTCGTACTTTGTTAGACTGGAGTGTTTCTTTTCATTCTCCTCCTTGTTCTATCCTTTTAGATATGCTTGAGCATTGTAATTTGAATTAATTGTAGTTTTCCTTGAGTACACCCCCAGTGTACTTATGTTTTCTTTTTAATAAAATTTTTTCATTACTTAACAAAAAATAAAGGCCAAGCTAGGGAACGTTAACAGGCAACATTAGACTAGAGTGATTAGACCCCATTACCCATTTTATGAGGCTGTGGGCTACATTATTATCTAATCCCATTTCCAAATGAAGAAGAAGCCAAAGCTGAAATATCCTTCTTGCAAGCTGGATTTGCAATGAAGTTAATGACATTTGCTGCATATCCTTCTATTGGCTCAGAATATAATGACAAAATTGAAACAGAGCAATCCTAAGATGTATCGATAAAAACCAGCTAACAAGATAAATATTATCTCTAGATTGGATTCATCCAACAACAAAAAGGAAGATATATATATACACACACACTGAAACTTCTCTCTCAAAAAGTAAGACAGTGAGTTCATTCATTTAGCCCATAGTAACATTTTATCAAATACTTGGAGTTCTTATCGTTATACCCCCTATCAGAACTTGTTCAAAACTCTCCTCTTTGGCCGATGGCATTCCAGTCCTGATCTCTGAGAACCGCAGCCAAGCCTACATTATTTTGATCACATGATGCATCAAAACAGTAAGACACATACTTGTTTAGCGTTTGCAAAAAAGCAGCACTTCCTCTCGTGCCTCCCAAAGCACTTTCATCGCCACTACTGCATATGGTGTGAACTCATTCATCTTCGGTGACTCTTTCTGTTTGTAACTCACTTGTGATTAAAAAAAGTTTTAAGAAAAAAAAACCAACGAAATAATAGTACCTTGGCATATTTCTTTGAAGTTCAATCAAGAGGTTCTCATTTTTCTTCAATGGTGGACATAAATTGAAGTCAGCGTCCTCATTCAGAGAAGGCTGGGCCATTGAAGATTGGTGTTGCAATAGGCATATCTATCATGGTCCAAGCGTTATCATTATTTTGGTCTTCAATTTCGCTTGTAATCTCAAGTGATCTCACGTAAGAGTCACACTCTTTGTTAAGACGATGGGCTAGCTGCTTTACGCTGGCTTTATTAGTGTTTGAAACCAGAGCATTCTCCCGTGCAACCCAAAGGATTTTTCATCACCACTACTGCATACGGTGTAAAATGGGTATCAACGTTACAGTACCTTGCACCAATCTCTACGTTTTACAAATAAAACAAGTGACGTGTCCTAAAAGCTCAAACTGTTAAAGAAATGGTGAATTTACTCATCTAATTAATATTCTAACACAAGAATTATTATAGAATATTAAGCACCCAAAATCAAGATCTTTATTATTTATCATTCATAATCTTTCAGAGTTCCTACTAAAAGAATTATACAACAAATGCATAATAAAGCAAACTATAGAGACAGCCAAAGGTGAAAGGTCTCTCTTCGCAATATAGTTGTTTTGTTTCCCCAATTTTCAGACTCTTCAAAGCAGAATAATAAGAAAATATAAGTAAAAACAAAACCAATTGACATAGCACAACTATAAGGAATAATATTAAGTGAAGGAAGAGAACATTGAGCACCTAATTTTAAATCCCATAACATTTGCTTTCTCTACCTCATGAAGGAATAAAACCCAACTGAAGAAAAACGACTATGAATCAGATCAACATCAACTAATCTAAAATGCCGCAATTAAATGATCCAAAGAGGGGGATTATTGACTGGAAAATTAATTGAGAGCGAGAGACAGGGAATTATTTTTCTTTACCTTGGCATATCTCCTTTTCCTCAAAAAAAAAAAAAAAAAAAAAAAAAAAGGCATATTTCTTTGAATTTGAATAAGAATCTTCCATTAACATAGGCCCTTTTAAATGTGTACTTCATCGAAAAGTCAACTTTCACGACAAAATTAACCTCTTTTATATTTTTTAAAAATTTAATTATTGCATTAAATGTTTTTTATGTTGTTATCGACATGTCAAATTTCATTTAAATAAAATGTTAATTACTTTTCAATCCATAAACACAAGACAAAATGGGCGAGTCAGGTTGGGTTTGGGTTAAGTCAATTGATTTGTGTAAAATAAAGGTCATTTTAAGCAAGTTAAAAATGGGTCGTTCAATCAAGTTGCAGATTGGGTCAAGCTGGATCGAGTTGACCCTTATTTTTTCACATGATTTTTTTTTAACAAATATTTGCTACACAAAAATTTATTTGATGTGAAATGCATTACTTTGAATTCAGTGCTCATATCAAGAAAGAACCCAGCTCAACAAATTCATATTTGTTCAATAATTATAAATTATAAAAATCTCAACATTGTTAATCAAAACAAAATAGCACAAACACAAAGGAATCTAGTCTACCTTTTGAAAATCGAATTAAAACAAACACACAAGTTTCACTACTACAAAATATCAACACCCCAAAACATAAAACAAAATTACAAATGCCCTATTAGATAGCTAATTTTTTTTTATTGGATATTGGATAGCTAATTTGATAAAAAATAAAATCATAGAAAAAATTTACAATCTTAAAAACCAATTTCATAATCTGATATCATAGAAAATAATCTATAGTTGTATTTAATTTTAGATTCACTATGACTAACACTATGTATCAATTTGGAAATATACATCAAAGCTTGATTACTTACTAATTTATACATTGTCTCTTTTGTAAATATTATGTCATTATTCAACAACGGACACGCAAGAAAACATTTTATTTTATTTTGAAAAGTGGTTTGTTTTGATTATGGACTATTAAAAAGTAGGTTCAAGCACCCATAATTGATGCTAATTTCATTGATATACTTAGACTTCATTCTTTTCACACTTATGAATGATTCTCATGATATTTATAATTTTAAATATATTTTTAACTCTATTGCAACCAAATTATCTTAGCATGTACTTTGTCATTTGATATCTAAAAGCTTTACTTATTGTGTTATTCAAGCGAGAATAATGCATCAATCATTCATCTTTCAATTCATTTGCATGCAATTAGATAAATATCTTAATTGTTTTCTTGAGACCATTGTATTCGAATGACGATATCCCAAAAATGTAAAAATTTGATTTTGTTTTATAAAAATATAATAATCATGTACATTATATTTTTCAATCGAGTTTGTGTTTTGCATTGTAAAGCCCACATCAAAAAAAAAAAAAAAAAAAACCATGTCTTAATTTCCTTTTTTACAAAATTAAAAAAAAAAAAAAAGTCATGTCACGAGTTAGCCGAGTTAGGTCAAGTCAAGGGTGGATTCATTTTTTCTTCGGAAAAAATTTGGATTTGGGTTAGGTCAGCAAATCCCGGCCCGTTTTGTCATGTTTACATAAACGTATTTTTTATACATAATTTAAAGGTGTAAAAAACGTGAAATTAAACATTTAATATTTGATATAGCTATTGATTTTTTTTTTCTTGAAATTTTGCAAGTATAAGTATATAATAAAAATAATAAAGTGCAATCTATTATTAGATTATCAAAATTCATATTTAATAAAAAAAAAATACAAAGAGAGTTTGAAGGAGTTCTTTCTGAACTAATTCAAAACTTTGTTCTTCCAAAAATCACTCCACGAGTGTGAGTTAACTAATAATTTAAAAAAAAAATTCTTCCATAACGTAGCAAATATAGATTAAAGTCAGCATCTTTGGGCTGAGGTAATAAAAAGTAAAAACAACCTCGTATCCATCAGTGGTCCTCTCCACTCTCGTTTAATGGGCCAGGATAGTATCTTTTTCTTTTTTCTTTTTTGGCCCATTTCGTGAGGCTATAGGCTTAAATCATCTACAAGCTATAAGTAACCTCTAGATTTTTAATTATTATCATTTGCATTTGCAGACACGGTAACGTCGGTGAGGTTGAAATCGTTGAGTCTTTCTACCAAAAAATAAACTTTGAGTCTATATTGGTTGGTGATGTCATATTTTCATTGTGCTATATATACAATTATGATGACTGATTTGGCCCAATTGAATTAGGTTAAAGGTATTTGCTATTAAGTGTTTGCATATTATAATATTAAGATATTGCTACATTTGGGTACAATGGTAATTTATAGGTTATAAAGAGTGTAGTAAAATCATTGCCTGTATGAATATGCTAATTTATTATTATTATTATTTTAAATGGGAAAAATGGTTTCGTCATGTTCGTAGATTCAGTCAGCTTGTGTCTAAATCTATCAATGCCATAGGCCCGTTTGGAAAGAGATTTTTATTAATATTATTTAAATTTTGTAAAAATAAAGTATGGATAAAAAAGTGTATGAAAATACATGTTGTGGTGTTTAAACAATAGTTTTCGTTATTTAAACACTGTTACAAAATAGAGCCTTAAAATTAAGGGCTTTGTTGACAATTTGATTCTAGTATCATATTAGAAAACACTAACTTCGGCAATTCCAAAATTTGAGAGTCATTGAGTGTTGCAATTTTTTTGTTATTTGGCATATGTTTGGTAAAATTTCAATGAGACGTGTGATATGTAATACTCTGTTTCAATTATTCTTTTTCTTTTATTTTTGATGTTCTGTTAAGTAGCTTTTCTGTTAGATTTAGATTATCGTATTTGATTCATGTTGATCAAGTGTTCAATAACCTTTAACTCCATTCCTTACTGAGCTTCCCTTAGCGCCGCATCTTTACATTACTTTTGTATTGGAAATGTAATCTTAGGATTGTTAGGCTGTTAAAATAACATATTCATAAAATGAAAATGGTAAGATAGATAAATAAAAATACCCTAAAAAATAAGATTTGATTTAGTTTCAAACTTAAAAGAAAGCAAAGGAGGACACAATTTCCTCTCTATTTCGACTTACCCACTTTTTTTTCCTTTATTCTTCGTCTTTTCCCTTCTCTTTTTTTATTTTTCTTTTTACTTTTCTCACCTAAGATTCTTCTTTTCACACAACCTTTATTTTTCTTTATTTATTTATGTGCATATGTGTTTGTATGTCATGATATGGTTAACGGATACTATAACAGGGAACGAGGACAAATGATCAGGACAGAGCTAGAACTTGGAGTTAAGGGGTAGCCCTGCTGCTCGCTATGTGCGGCAACTCCGGCCTTTGACTTTACTACTTTACCACTAAGAATTTTTGTTTAAAACTTTTTAAATGACCAAGTTGTTTGTTTTGGATAAAATAGGTTGATTGGGCTTAATTTTTTTTAGTTTTATTATTGGTAATTTTTGTTGTTGAGCTAATTTTGTTGAGCTTATATATATTTAGTTTTAGATTTAATCTATTAATTTTTTTATGTCCTTTCAAATGTGGAAAATGCTAAAACTACAAAATTTTAAAAAATTGCTAATATGATAAGTGGTTATTGGTAAGTAAAAAGTGATGCAAGTGTGCGAATCAATAAGAATTTTCTATCTTAGTAGTTTATAAAAATGTTGTAAAAAACTTTGTGGTTATAACATTACTCTTAAAAGAATTGATAGTATTGTTAAGAAGGGCAAAGTGTAACTTTATTTAATAAAATTACTAAAATTAGTACTTATTAATTAAATAATATTTTTTAAAAAAAATTTAGGGGCGCCATTGCCCCTAGTCAATATATAGCTCCTCCCAGCAAATGATATGTTGATTGTTAGGGTACGATGCTGATGTCAAGGGAGTAATGAACAGTGTTTTGGCCCACTTGTGTTTCCAAGTGGCAGACGAGAAATTAGGCTTTCATTTGGTTTGGCTACTTTTAACTCATTAAAGCAGGCTGAACTTTACCTTGACCTGGGTTTTATATCCAAATGTGTTAAATGAAGGACCTCTTATTTTTATAGAAGTTAAACTACGAAGACTAACACAAAGTGGAACAAGTAATGGCTTGGATCCAAATCCTCTCTGGTTAAATGTTAATAAGAGATGAATCCATAGCAAATACTTAGAAGAAGTATATTTCTACACTATGACAAAATAACAATCATAGTTTTACAAATACTAATATAAGAAGGAAGGTACATATCATATTTTGTGTATCTCGTTAATATGTCAGAGGTTATATGTATTAACCTTGCTTAAAGGTATAGTCATCTATAAACATCGTAACCATCTCTAATCTGAGTCTCCCAATCATATGATACCCAATTAACATCTTTTCCCCCTCTGTTTTTGCCAACAAATGCCACTCCTCATCACTTGCCTCCATGTTCCTCTTCCAACCAGCATGAGCAGTAGTTGGCAATCCTTACAGTCAGTGAAACTAAGCCTCTTAACACTAACCTCCCTTGTATTCTCAGTAAGCAACTTCCTTATCAAGCATATCTTATATCTCTGTACCATATCCCGAAATAAGTGAAAACTTCTTTTTTTGTGGAACATAGTTAGGTCCCTTTTCAATTAGTAGCCGTTCCATTCACTAGAGCATAAGTAGTTCAAAAATATAAGCGATAACTACATGCAAACAATTTAAGTAATGGTTTTAAAAGACAAACAACACCAAGCTGAAAGGTTTAAGATATTTACCAAAGACATGAAATGGACCCCCAAGAAACCAGAAGACATCCAAGAAAATTCACACGCTTTGAGAGCCTAGTGATTATTCGAGTAGGTAGATAGACACACTCCCTTGATTTCTATCCAGAACATTGAATCAGCTTTTATGATTATTGCTGCAACCCATCCATTTATAGCACAATATCAAAAACCAGCTTTATGTGGTTCAATTTAACAGTTTTAAATTAGCCACATTTTCGTTCTGTAGCAAACTAATGGCAGTGTTTAAATGCAATGCTAAATAAATTATCAAGGTTTGATAAAAAAAAAAGAATGGTACTTGGAATATTCATGTGTTTAAATGCAGTATTCAAAATGGTAATTTAAACAAATTTTCCTGGTTAGAGAATGAAAATTAATTTAGTGAGTAGAAATTCTTTTACTTTTAAAACATCAAACAATGAAATACTTAATTTAACTTTCCCATACCTAGTAGTAGTTGCCATAAGCATATCAACGAGGTACAAAAGAATATTAATCATTATATACTAATGATTAACTGCAAACCCAAAGGACGTCTATGCCGGAAATTATTTATGTTAAATATAAATTTCTTCTTCAAAAGTATAACAAAACCATAGAATAAGAATTTCACCAAGAAACAATAACAAATCCGAAAGGACAATAGTTGAATTATTAATAAAAACTCATAGACATGATTCTCAAAAAAAGAAAAGAAAAAAAAAAAGAAAAAAAAAAAAAGAGAGAGACAAACATAACAATGTTGGTAGAATTCGAGTAAATGCATACGTACACATCTTTAAGGTGCCAAAATATAAACTAATATTATTTTTATCTCATTACTACTAGCAATGATTAAACTCAGGTATATTATTCAAGCTGTATGTACTTATTTGTCACCTGCGCTGCTTGAATTTATTGGCAACACAAATTGTAGAGGTTGTCAAATTAAAATTTTGATAGTGTTTGGCTCACCTCAAAATGAAAGGTCAGTTAAGGGCAATTCAGTGGTTAAAACTTAATTTTTCAGTCTAAATTCCATACCTATGCAGTGTATTCTCCCACAAAGAAATAACACAATATCAGCCAGATTTAAAGCAACCAAGTTCAAAGGTGTATGTTCGAAAATTAAAACATGCAAGTCCAAGAGAAAACACAAACAAACAAATAAATAAATAAATAAAAAACACACAAGAAAGCCCATTCAGACATTTTTACAACCATTTCATCCGCACTAATTAATGTACCTGAAATTTCGACACAAAGAAGAAGTTGCTTTTAACTTTCACCTTCTCCCCTCTTTCCTCCAAGTTCCTAATCATCAAGGCATATTGCTATTCATCAATCAAGTATAAAACAAGAACAACAAATCATAATGCAACCAATCAAAAAACTGAAACGAAAAGGGTTTGAAGTACTTACAAGAGCTTTAAGCAGTTCCGACGAATCCCAAAAAGGATTGCATATATTGTTATCTTTAGTTCAATGCATAAAACCATGCAATGTTTTAGTGAGATCTAGGGGGAGAGTAGAGCAAACCAACAAAAATATAAAGTTGAAGAAGAGTGTTGAGGAACAAAAAGCTACAAAAGAGTCCATATATAGTTTTCTTTCATGAGATACAAAACAGTGGATAGAGGCAGAGACAAGAGCAATTATATGATATGTTTACTGATTCAAGGCTTTACCTAGAAAGAAAAAACAGAGATTATGTATTCTAATATTACGCATTATTACAGTTACAAATCATGTTTTAATAGTTTCAATCGTCAAAACAAATTCAGCGACAACAGAACCGGTGCCATCAGCGAAAAAATTAAATAAATGAAAAAATCTCCACCCAGTATAATTAATATGTTGAAATTGTTGCTATATGTGCGTACATTTATTTTGTTATTTGAACAATTCACCCCATCATTGTTTACTAGTTAATGATTCAGTAACACTGGAGATGCCATTGTTTTCTTGGGTTTTTCCGAGAGAGAACTTTTTTGAATGGGTTGCTTTTGGTTTTTAATTTGTTTGATGGTTATTGTGTAGTAGGGTGTATTTATCAAAAGGATAATCTCAAGTTCATTTCCTGATGGAGGGGAATCAAGGGGGTGTTTGGTACATACACTTAAAAATTGAAAACATGTGTGGAAATACGTCTAGGTGAAAAAGTGTGTGAAAATACGTGTAATGTTGTTTAAAAACTGAAAATATGTATTTAAGTGGGTGTATCAAACGGGACCAAAGTTTTTTTTTTTTTTTTTTGGATAATATAGATAGAAGACAAAGGAAATGGAAAAGAAGGAGTGAAAAGACAAGATTTATAACATTAGCACTTACAAAAAGGTTAAACCTTTGAAAGTACTAGAGAGGCTTATAAGGAAGAATATGTCTTTAAGCTATCAAAATAACCCGGCTTATGATCCCTCTAATCTCAAATAAAAATTTCTTTATATCTTCAAATCTAATTTTTAAAAAATTGTTTTTAGTGATTTTTCTTTTTTTCTTTTTTCTTTTTTTTCCTCAAATGAGCTTCTAGTAATGAATAAGTATACAAAATAGATCAAGTTCTTTATAACTTAGCAATATTGACTTTTTTTTTTCTTTATGAAGAATACCACAGTTTTGAATTCACATTCTCCGCATATTATAACAATTAAATTATGAAAAAACTTGGTTCTCAAAAAGAAAAAGAAAAAGAAAAAATATATATATATATATATATATATAAAGAGAGAGAGAGAGAGTAAACAAAATAGTATAATTTAAATTTAATAGATTGGTCTCCTTTCCAAGAGAGATTGAGCTTCACCACTGTGCACCCTTAGTGCGATGGTCACTTGTAACGGTGCTGGGCTGCTACTGTGGTATTGGGTTGGAGTATTTCATCCTCCCGTGCTAAGCCCAAAATTTTCTGGATTGAATAATCGTAATCGATCCAGTTGCAACTCACCCTGGCCCGGCTTGTGCGCAAGCTATGCCCTGACCTGTTACAGATTATATTGCATAGTTGTGGCAGGCAAATTCTTTTAAGATAATTACCGCAGACAGGTATATCATAAATATAAGGAAAGTGTGTTTGCCATACTTAAATAAATAAATGTTGGAATGAACACATAAAAGAGAACAACAAAGATGAACTTAAGGGGAGTAAGTACAAAAGGAAAAGAACAAGAAATAACGGCAAGCTGATAAAAATATTAGTCTGTCATAGTATGCTAAAGGAACTTAAGTCGAAAATGAGACAACATTCCCTCAATGCGAATAATTTCTCAAAGGAGAAATTAATAGCTTTAAAGGAACGGTCCTAAATGACCCCTGTCCCGAGCGTGAGCAAATGGAAAGTGTGGTTTCTCAAGAGGGAGAGAGGAAATAACAACCCACTTCGGTGCATGCCTATCTTCTTACTTTCTTCCCTTTTTATTTCCTATCTCAATCTCCTTTTTAAATTACTTTTCCCTCTTTTCTTTCTGTTACTATTCTTCTCCTTCCCTCTTTCTTTTCTTACTCTGTTTTTTTCTTTTTACTTGCTCTGTTTTCTTTTCTTTTCCTTAGTTCTTCCTTACTTGGCCTCTCCCCCCTTTCGTGCACAGGGAATGTTCTTATATAGTGCTTGCCGAGGCATTGCTTTTACTCTTTTACCCCATTTAACTGTCTTTGTCCGATATGTGTACTTGCCGACCATTACTGGTTGGCCAGGTGCTTAGTCAGCGCCACGTTCCTGCGCTGACTGCACCACACCACATCACTAGACGAAGACAGGGGCATTTTGTCTATTAGCTTGCCATGGCATTCTCAACTGTCACGGCAGAGTACTCTCTCTCTCCGTTATGGCATGCACCGAAAGGTCCCAACTCCACTTTGCCATTTTCGGGTGCTATGTCATCCCAGCAGGACACTCACCCGAAAGTGGCCTGAGCGAGAGCCTTGAAATGGGTTCTTCCCTCTCTCCTTCGCCAAACCACACCCCCATTTACCTCTGACCCATGGCCCACCCTCACCCGTATTGGCTGGGTATAGGCTGGTGAGACCTGGGCCTTGCGCGTGCTCTGTTCTCGTGTCCGTCCAAAGTCTGCCTGCAGGTCATGCATTTGCTGCGGCTTGGGCGGCTGTTCATTCATCCTGCCGTTCACTTCTAACTTCTTGTGGCGTGGATTATTTCTTTACCGACTCGCCGTTTGGGGTTCGGGCTCTTACTTGATTGTGGGCTTCAAACCTCTTGCTTCCTTTCATGTTTTGGTTTTCACAGCTTTGTTATTGTCTTTTGTTGTGCCATTTTAACGAGATGGTCATTTAATACAATTGGGCATTTTTGGGTCCACTGTTTATTCTCTTTCTCAATGGCTTAATAAGTTCACTGGGCTTTTCTTGCCATATATGCCTGCGGGCTCCCGTGTCCCATTTATCCTTCTTTGGGGCGTACTTGGCCCCTTGCAACCTCGTACTTTCCATGGGCCTTTACTAACTCGTTGGGCTTCCTCGGCCCAACTATTCCATATTTCCCTTAGAGCCCATAGATTTCCTACGGCTCTATATACTTGCTTTACTTTGGGCCTGTCGTAATAGGTATGGCTCATTCTCACTTTTCTACATTTGCAGCCCATGGTTTGCCATTTCTCTCTTTCCGGGCCTTTTCAGGTCCATTTACTTCTTCAAAACCCGTTTATTTGCTCTATGGACCTATACTCTATTATTTCTACCACTCAAGTTTAATGGGCTTTTCTTATTTATTCTTTGATTATTTCTTCTGATGTTGCTAGGCTTGTTCTCCTTACTAGGTTCTAAAAAAATGAGCCTCAACATCACTCCACAAGTATGAGTGCTTATGGGGTGTGAGGGGTTAGGGTCGGGGTTCAAGTCTTTAAGAGAAAGTTTCACACATATATACACTTAAATTAAGTTAGAGTAGAAATTCTATCTTATAAAAAAAAAAAAAAAGATTGAGCTTTTAACCTTTTATTTGTTTTTTAATTTATTTTTATTTGAACCTATCATGGGACATAAATCCCAAACTAAAGCATTTCTAGTTGTATTCCTTTCGTGCAGTCTTCCAAAAAACACCTACACTTAATCTGTTTTGTTTTTGTTTTTTCTAAATTTAATCGGTATCTTTTTAATCCTTTTTTTCGATCTTCGTTATCTTGTTTCACTTTTTATTCATTGTTCCTTTTTTGTTTTTTTTGTTTTGAGTCAATATTGAAGGACTAAACAAACCAGCACCACTATTCATCTCCCCAAAAAAAAAAAACACTATGCAACGAGGGCGGTGTTCGGACATAGTGGATGTGATTGGTCCAATATTGGGCTAAGAAACCCAGAGACAATACAGCGGTTGTGTTCAGAACTAGCTCAACGCAGCCCAACAATCAGGATGAAATTACTCTTAAGACCAAGTGGACCAAGGCCCCATAGACTAGTCCATTACAACAAAAATTAGCTGAATCAATTTCAAACAAGCTTGATCCGTAGGTCCATCAATAATCTTGAAATCAGGTCCACATTAAAAAGTCCAACTAATGTGGACTCACTTGGGCAAACAAGTTGTTAAATTTCTACTGTCAAATTCCCTCACTGATTTGAAATTTCATTTCTCTTCAAAAAATCAATACCCATCATTAAGAAGTTGTAAGATTACCAAAATCAGATTCTGTAGTTCCTTCTTCGCTTTTGAACTTCAAGAAGATTATAATAATTTTATGACCTAATTTTATTTCGGATCATTAGTGTAGTTATCTGGATGACTCAAAGCAAAGAATAGCAAAGTAGAAAAAATGTTGTTTTATGAAGCTCAAATATTCCCAGCAAAATATTGAAAAATGGTCGGACTAAAGTTCATTTACTTTATCTACACCGTGACCCTCTCTATTTTTCATCAAATTTTACACGTAAATGATTATTAACATTCTTCATAGCCTATTTTTATAATAGGATCAAGGATAGGATAAGTATATGTGTGTTTGTTTGGAGGTAAAATAGAGTGGATCGAAAATTTGGAGAGAAAATGGGAACGAGAACTTTTTTAGTGTGTTTGGTTGGGTGAAGAGGAAGGAAAATAAAAAGTGGAGCTCAGGTGTTTTCTCTTTGAGCCCACCAAAAAATTTTCTCTCTAAAATGGAGAGAAAATTAAAATGAGAAAATAAGGCTGTTTAATAGACAAAAATGCCCGAATCTAGTTTTTTTTTTTTTCGGGGCTGTGGCCGTGGGTGGGCACGTTACCAATTTTTTTTCTTCTTTTTTTCTTTTCTTTTCTTTCTTGGACGACGTTGCTTTTTTTTTCTTTTCTTTTTTTTTTCTTTTCTTGTGTCATAGTTGTTTTGTTTTTCTTCGTTTTTTTTTTTTTTTTTGGTTTAACTAGACATGAATTTTTTTGGAACATGATTTTTATTTTTAAAAAAATTGGGTGATTGCTTTTTTTTTTTTGTCACTTTTTTATTTTAATTGGTCATCATTTTTTAAAAAAGGGTGTATGAGTAAATTTATACAAATTCATTTTTTCTATCTTTTTTTTTTTCTATCTTTTCATATTTTTACTCCCAACCAAACAAAAATGAGAAAAATTAAAATTTATTTTATCCTCCCACTTTTCTATTCTCCTATCATTTTCTATTATACGACTTTTTCACCCCCTCCAATCAAATAAATCCTAATGCCCCACACCAAACATCTTTTTGACTCTTCCTAAACAATGCAACTCTGAGGCTTAAATTTTGGTCTAATCCTCCATTCTCACTCATCAAAGACCCACCATCAACCTTATCCACCATTCTCACTCATTAAAGACCCACTTACAGCCTCCACAACTAGAAAACTACCCTCCATTAATACCCAAAACAAAATCCCAAAGAAACAACTTGAAGTTCTCAACAAATACAGAGAAAATTTCTCAAGAAGGAAACTCACCATCAACCTCCTACAAGCAAACACCAAAACACAAAACTCCCTTCCTCCTCGCCAAAGAAATACCCAAACAACAAATACAACCAAAAACACCAACCACTCTACCAAATCCCTTCCTACTCAGAAAACTCAAAGAAAGGATTGAAATTAAACCATCAGCAACAACCAAGTCAACGCAATACATCAAGCAACAACAAAGAGACTAGACCCACCCGATGGAGAGCACTAGGACCAACAAAGCAAAGATCAATAAAATAGGATCCAAGGTTTGGAACAGCGGCAAGGCTTTGGTCTAGTGATGGCACCTGAGATGGTGTCCTCTGCTAGAAACTCGGCAGCGCGTCACTAGAAGAAATAGTGTAGGAGACTTATGGTGGTGATGAGGTTCAGCAATGGTAGTGACTGTGATCGCGTGGCCAATGACCATATATTTTTGACGGAGATCCTTTCGCAGCTACACACGTGCTATAGACCAAGGCTGCAGACATTGATTGCCAGTGAGTGTTGGGGCTGTCGTTGTGACGACGTCGACTTGAATTTGTGGGAGGAAGAGGGTAGTTCCAATGAAGTAGCCTCTCTCTCCTCTCTGTTTCTCTCCTTCTCCATTGGTTTGGCTTTGGTATGATCGTATGAGTGACGTTAGTGATTTAAACGGCAAACTTAAGGGATGGCTCGATTTGGCAAGTGCATAAAGTTCAAGGAATAAATTGGCTAAAATAAAAGTTCAGGGTGTATTGGCCACTGGTCCAAAGTTTAGGGGTGTCTTGGCATTTTTTCCAGCCATCTAAACCCAGAGCTCCCTATCTTAGTTTCCCCATTCCTCCTTGCTTCAGAAACAATATTTAGCCTTCACATTGCTGTTTTGATTGGTACGTCCTAATCATTTACACATATCATATTAAACCCATGACTTCAACGCCCATCCCTTGTTTCTGAGAGGCAAAGGAGAAGACATTTGGTACAAAGAACAATACCATACTGATTCTGGATCTGAACAGAAAAATAATCTAGGAACACTGCCAACCCAATGAAGTGAATAATCAAACACAATTTTTTCCCAAGTATAAAATGAGTTTGGTAAAGAAGAGTAGAGTTAAAATGTGGAGCCTCATAAAGAATTACAATCATGAATGTAAATAACCCCCAAAAGAATCATAGTACAACATGTATATATGTTCAAGTATTCCAGTCCCACCAGATTGTGCACATAGGATAGTGAGCAACTACCAGCCAAATGATGATATTTATGTGTTGTATGTGTGCCTTCAAGCAAGAATGGACATCTATCACCTTCTTGACATCAACCAATGCACCCCAAAAGCAACAAAACAAAGGCCCAATAATCATGGTCTACTAAACAATGAACCAAAGATGGTCTACTGATTTACAACTGCCCTTGCATATATACAGCACCAATTGACCAATTCCATTATTGTGCAGCCTTTCAATGAGCGTTCCTTGAATGAAAAACCTGTTTACATTCTCAGTGTTGATATGAAAAGGCTCAATTGACATGGTGAGGAATAAGAACTTTGAGGCTTTGCATCAGTCCGGAGGAGTAAAAGTAGTGGCTGTGATTCTTGAAACCAACATAAAGCGAATTATTAGTGGTAATGGAGCTGCTCTTATACAGAGAGAATTTTTTGGTGCCAATAAGTTCCAAAAGGCACCTGCTACTTGCAAAAAAACAAAAATGCTTGCCTGTATTTACTCTTTCATCAAAAACCTCTGCAGAAAATTATTGCTTGTGGTAATCTTGATAGGCAAAATTACATTGTCATGTTCTGAGCCTGATCATGATTTAAATTGAGCCTAAAAAATATTCAAGAAGATTTTTATTAGTACTGTCTTATAGGTTGCAATTAATTGTTTTGATAAATTCCTTGTACATATGTCAGAACACTTAAAAAGAAATTTTTGTGCAAGCAAATAGATGCAATATATTGCTGACATATATATATATATATATATTTTCAATCTATCACGGTCTTATTTTCCCTGTGAATTGTTGCTAAGTTTTATTTCAAATTTCCAACCGACTTGGTCATTGATGATTTTGTATTTTATCCTACAGAGGTGAGGATTGCATTGGAGTATCTTCACTGTCAAGGTAATCAAATCTTGATGATGTCTAAAGTGATGAATTTCATAAGTGAGAATTCAAAACATATTCTAAGTTAATAGTTGATTTGTTGAAGGAACTTTTTCTTAGACAACTTGACTAATATAGTACTTTATCTAATAGTTTACAAATCCCATTATGCCACAGTATTTTGCTTCTCCAGATGAGCCTGCGTCAACTTATTGTCATTGATCATTGTGTGAACTTTTCTATCACACCTTTGGAAGAGTGCTCCTTGTACCTGCATAATCATACCTCAGATTGCCAAAATATTCTAAATACTGCAATTTCTGCTGCTTAAAATTTTCCAGCATATTTTAGATTCAATTTCAATGTTTGGCTGCACAAGCATCTGTAATGTAAAAAGTACAATAATACAGACTTACTTCTTCAAGCTTTTACTGAATCTAGAACTGATTTCCTTGCAAGGGTATTTAACAGGGATTTCAAGCCTAAAAATGTTTTACTCGTGAACAATGGGCACATTCCTTGACAGATTTTGATTTGTCATGTTGACATTTGAAAGTCACAGGTATTCTAGTTATCTAATCTTCTTAAGCATATATAATCTTAGGGAAAGGGGGGAAATAGAGATTTTGAAACAAAGGTACTGCATATATCCAATATATTTTGAGATGCATTAGAATAAATCTGATAAAATCGAGTGCTGATGTGCACATTTTTGTTCTACATCAAGATACTGTTAACAGGTAGTGGTGGCAGTGGTGATAGGGCAAGAGGGTAAAGATATGTTGGGGGACAATAGCTATGTCAAGGTTGTAAAGAACACAGTGTTTTGGTCATGGACGAATTGGTGAACATTTCTATTTCTTAATGTTAAGCACCTCTCATTTGAGTCCTAGGAAAAGTAACAATGCTTTCATCGTTTTCTTTGACACCTTGGCTACTATTGCTGTTCAGTCTGAACTTTATCTTGACATGGGGTTATATATCTAAATCTATCAACGTCTCAAAATCTAAAATCTTATAGTTATAAACATTTTCACTCTAATATCAAATTACAAATTAGTTTCTGAGTTAAACAATAATGAATTGAGCCAACAGTATGTATATCAAGTTTTGAAAAAAAAAATGAAAAATGAAGACCATAACTAACACAATGTGACATGGTTTGTGTCCAAATCCTCTCTGGCGTTGCATATCAATCAATTTTTCTAATTTTTATTTTTTCTTTCTTACATCAGCTTGTCAAAAATTCAGAGGAACCATGGGTTCATCTTTTCCATGTGTCACTGTCATCCTAAAATTAATGACATTTAAGTTGCTAAAAAGTGGTAACATCTTTGTATTCAAAATTAGACATCTATATATTACTAAAAGCTGAAGCGTAGCGTTTAATGCTGCTGTTTTCACGTTACGCCACATCAACTGCCACGTCAATTTTTTTTTTTATATATAATTTATCCTACAATTTTAAAATGATTTTTACAATTTTCAACCCTATAAATGTAGCCTACTACTTATTTATTTACTTCCACTATCACCCTATGATAAATCCAGTCAACTACTTATTTATTTACTTCCACCATGTCATTATCTTATTTCTTTCCAATTTTTCTCTAATTTTTTCAACATTTACCTTCTTTTTTTTTAATATTTACACTTACTTCAACCTTTCTCCCTCTCTTACCTTTTCATTTCCCCACTACTATCTACTTTAATATCACTCTTAATCTTTCTTTTCATCTTCTTTTATTTTGTCTCTTTTTATTCACATCATTTTACTATAAATTTGTCATTTTCTTCCATTCTCTACGTAGTTTTTTCTCATAAAAAAAGGTTATTTCTCTCTATCTCTGTTGATTTTTTTTTTCTACTTGCATCTCTGTTTTAATCTATATATTACTAAAAGCTGAAGCGTAGCGTTTAATGCTGTTGTTCTCACGTTACGCCACATCAACTGCCACGTCAATTTTTTTTTTTTATATAATTTATCCTACAATTTTAAAATGGTTTTTACAATTTTCAACCCTATAAATGTAGCCTACTACTTATTTATTTACTTCCACTATCACCTTATAATAAATCCAATCAACTACTTATTTATTTACTTCCACCATGTCATTATCTTATTTCTTTCCAATTTTTCTCTAATTTTTTCAACATTTACCTTCTTCTTTTTTAATATTTACACTTACTCCAACCTTTCTCCCTCTCTTACCTTTTCATCTCCCCACTACTATCTACTTTAATATCACTCTTAATCTTTCTTTTCATCTTCTCTTATTTTGTCTCTTCTTATTCACACAATTTTACTATAAATTTGTCATTCTCTTCCATTCTCTACGTAGTTTTTTCTCATAAAAAAAGGTTATTTCTCTCTATCTCTGTTGATTTTTTTTTTCTACTTGCATCTCTATTTTAAGTTTATAATTCTTAACTAATTTTCATAACTTTTTGGAATCAATGTTTGGTCTATATGATGTTATTGATAAATCTTTGTTGTAGAAAGGATATGATGGTGAAATACTTCAGTTCCCTAGGATTGCTTGTAGCTGTGTTCAGCCTTCTACCTATAGAAGGCCAATGATGCTTAAAAGTGTGCATGAAATCGAAGGCTATCAGGGATAGAGATGGCCTCGCTGTTAAAGAATATCTTGAGGTACTAATGCAACCTAAATTTGCCGCTGTTATCATTGAAGAGGATGTAATTGTTACAATTCATAGCAACTGTCAATGCTTGAAGTGTGCATGAAATTAAAGGCTATCAGGGAGAGAGATGGCCTCGCTGTTAAAGAAGATTTTGAGCTACTAATGCAACCTAAATTTGCCGCTGCTATCATTGAAGAGGATGTAATTGTTACGATTCATAGCAACTGTCAATGCTTGAAGTGTGCATGAAATTAAAGGCTATAGGGGAGAGATGGCCTCACTATTAAAGATGATTTTAAGTTACTAATGCAACCTAAAATTGCCGCTGCTATCATTGAAGAGGACGTAATTATTACGGTTCATACTAACTGACCATGAATCATGTATATGTTGTAAATGAAATACTAATATCACGTATATAGTCTTGCAATTCTGCACAATTAATCTCTTTGTTTATGTGTTTCAGTGTTTTTTGAATATAAAAGATGCCAACAATATTGATCTTATAGGAAAAGTTACATAAAATATTGAGATTTTTTTTTAAATATTACAATCTACTAAAAATGTTTTTTAAATATTTAAAACCTTTGTATTTTTTATATTACTGACGTGTTTAACAAAAAAATATAAATAGATTATTGACTTTATACATTCATCTTTGGTGGTTTAACATTATATATAATTTTACCTTTACATATTTATCTACTTTAATTTAGATGTTTATAACTAAATAATATTATCGATGAAGAATAAAAAAACCAAAAATAATGTCTATACATATCTATACTATATATAATAATGGAGTTTTGTAATAAATTTTATAAAGTTCTTTATGCACTACATCTTTAGCATCTTTTCTTTTCTTTTTTTGTTTTGTTTTGTTTTGTTTTTTTGTTTTGTTTTTTTTTTTTTTTTTGCAATTCTTACTTTGTTCAACTTTTCATCTTCTTCAATTATTGTCTTTTTAGTTCAATATTTCATCCCCTCCAATAATTTTTTTTTTTAATTTTCCTTTGATTTTCTTTAGATTTAAAAAAAAAATTCCATTATATCTTCTTAAATTCAATAGTTTCACTTCATTCAACCTTTCATCTACTTCCACCCTTTCTCTTCCATCTTAATTTTCATATAAATTTCTTCTTACTTCATTTACACCTCTTTCCCCTATTTTTTTTCCAAGTTATCCACGACAAAAAGGTCAATACTCTCTCTCTTTCTCCAATTTTGTTTCTCTTTTGGTTGATTTTTTTTTTATTGTTTCAACCACTTTTTTTTTCTACTAATGGTTCTTTTTGTTATTGCTATATTATTCTTATTATTTATTTCCATCTCATTACTAGAAAAAAAAAATGTAATTCAATTTTGGGATTTCATGATGAATGAGTTTAAGTTTTCATGGTCTCAAAACTATTCAAATATGTTTTTTCTTTTTCAAAATTGATTTGAATTGAGCATTTGATCATGTTTGTAATAAATTGCTTTATGGTTGCACTTCTCTAGATTGCAGGAATGTTACTTTCAATATGTTTGCCATAATGTTTTTCTGTCTGATAATTAACTTTAATGTGATGTTTTTTGTTTTGGTCTTTATTTTATAGTAAGCGTGTTATTCATATTTAACAAAGATATATCATTGTTGTTCTCATTTTCCTATTGTTTTATATGTTGACCTAAATTTTATTTTTATCTTTGTTTTGTTTGTCAATTTTTTGACAGATATCAACAATTAAGCCTTGCAATCACTGGAAGCTTTTTATTCTCATACCAATCAATTGGTAATTATTATTTTTTCTTAGAACCTTTTGAAGGAAAGGGGAATAAATTTGTTGTTTTTCTTGGGTGGTGGTTGATAACTTGCTTTTTATGGTTCAACACACATTAGCTATATAAGATTTCTCTTTCCTTATATTAATAATTTGTTGTTTATTATTTAATTGGACTGTTTGGCGCCCCAAAAACTGTGGGCCAATGGAAGAGAAAACAAAGTAGAGCTTGAAGCTTAAATTTTTTTTGTTGTATAGAACTTGGGGTGTAACAATTTAAATCTTTTTATCTTAACTTTTTTAAATGAAAATCTAATTCTTCAAAGCACACCAGCTTAAGTAGATTGTTCTGTTGTGGCTGGAATTTTTGTATTTTGGACCTTAGTTGACCTATTTGGTTGATGAACAACTTTGGAGATTGTTTAGATTTTGAGAAATTGATTGGGAATTTAGGAGTAAGGAAATTCAAAGAACTGAATTTTTTTAAAATTCCATTAGTAACTAGCTTTAAGCTAATTGTTATGCAAATGAAGAAACTAATTGGTTCTTGATTCTTGAATATCTATCTATAATATTGTGTACATGAACAACAGTTGGGTTTTTAGTTTTAGATTTTAGATTATGCTACTTTCTTTCAACTACCTGATTTTCTTTTTGGAATTGTCTCCTATTGAAGGTCTAGAATATTGTGTACATGAGTTTTAGACAAAACATAACAATACTCCTATACTAGAGTTTTAAATTTCATATTTTTCTATTTCTTTCCTTTTTAAACATAATATGATATGGTGGATGTGATGCAATGAAGGTAGGAGCAACTGCTATTTTTGGGGCATAGCAGCTGATACATTATGATAATTTCCCATAGCCATTTAAACTTCATGACTTGGAATGCTAATAGCCATCTTCTCTGAGGCAAAAACAATTGGTCGAATTCAATAAGTTTGCCACTAACTTGACCACAACATCATGATAATATAAGTGACTCACACACTTACAATTCGTATATGCACTATTTTGATTCTTTTTGGAAATTCAAAACATTGATAAAATGAATGTAATGGCAAGTTGGTGATTTGTATATAGACACTTTGATGAATGTGTGTAGTGGACATGAGTAGAATCAATGGCATGTGTTTGAGAATTTGGTCTTTGATGGAAATTAGTATAAGTGAGGGTCTATTAAATTTTTACCTCTTTATCTCCCCACTATTCTCTACTTGACTATCTTTATCTTCCCACTACTCTCTACTTTACTGTCACACTTCCTTTATCATTTTCTCTGTATTATATTTTGACTCGTCTTCTCCCCATTTTATTTTGTATAAATTTGATATTATTTCTTCCATTCAATCCATATTTTCCCCCACAAAAAATTTTAAATACTCTCTCTCTCTCTCTCTTGTGGATTTTTGTTCTTTCTTATAATTCTGATTAAGGTTGATGGTTTTTTATTTTTAAATATGTGTTTTGGTAATTTTTTTTTTAATTTCCTATTACAGAGTCTTCTCTCTCCCTTTTAAAGCTTTGGTTGAATTTTGATTTGGGTTAATACTTAGTTTTTTAGAAATAGGAATTTGAGTGTATGTCAAAACACATTCTACATGGTGATGAATTTGAATATACTTACCAATTTTGAGTAATAAATTATATAAAGTATGTCTTTTATTCCTTTTGTGTCATTTTAATTTTTGTTAAGATAACATTGTAATTTTGTGATGAATTTTTATTATTATGATAATCTCATTATTTCTTAAGAGATGAGAAATTTGAATAATAAATTTGAAACTTATAAAGTTTAGTTGTATATCGAATATAACACACTACAACAGAAGTTAGAAAAATATAGTTCATCTTAAAAAAATATTAATCAAACATACAAAATATAATAGTATGATATATTTGTACTTTGTAGATATAAAAAGATGAAAAATACTTGTAGAAATTTAAAAAAAAAAATTTTTGAAGTAAATGTTAATTTTTATATATTACACTCCATTACAAAATATTTATATATTCCCACGCATTGCATGGGTCTGTGACTAGTTTACAATAAAACCTTACAAGTAAGCAATAATGGATTTAGGGGACAATGAAATGATCTCTCTCTTTCCGAATTACCCATAATATAGCAAAATAAGAAACAGCCCCTGGGGCAACCTTTACCATTGTACACATTGGCCAACCAATAATTCAAGAAGTTGTATAGGGAATGTAATAAACTGTGAGAAAGCCGCAACATATCCTTTGCTTTTTTTTATGGACAAATTACAAAACTTTAATTTCACTAATAGTAAAATGAAAGCTTGTTGGATAAAAATAAAAAATCTTTACATTTTGCTTATTAAAGTTAGATACATCACTTTAGTATGTTTTTCTCTCGTAACTATTGGTGTTTCACAATTTCCATCAGTCATCCACTTTATAGGTCATCTAGAAATAATAGATTGAAATTGTCAAAAACTAATTGAGTAATGGAAAGATCAAATATGAATCATTATGGACGAGTAGAAAGCTTCAGATGGTGTCCATATTTATTTTCTTAATTTATCTTTCTGGGGATACAAAACTATGGGTAGAGGCAGATACAAGAAGGATGTGATATGCTTTAACTAATTTACAGCTTTAACTAATTTACAGCTTTACCTAGGGACTAAAAACAGAAAATATGGATACTTATGAATTCTAATATTGCCTAAATGGTTCATGACAGTAACAAATTATGCTCTAACAGTTTCAATAGAGACAAAAGAAGAGATGCCAACAGAAGTATATATCCAATCTCACCAACTAAGATTTGAAAGCAATACAAGTCAAATACATAGTGCAGAAAGCATTTAGTAGAGATGAGGTGTGAATGTGCAGTGGTTGATTCAATGTTATCATAAGTTAGGGATTTTCAGTCTCAATGGTCCTAATACCAACCTCAATTACATATCTCAATTCTGTATGCTTAATCTGTTGAAATTGTTGCATATGTGGGTACATTTATTTTGTTATTGAACAACTCACCTCATCATTGTTTACTAGTTAATGATTCAATAAGGCTTAAGATGCCCCCGAAGTTATTACAATAATACAATGTTTGTACTTGTTTATACAAAATATGTCAACATTAGAGTCAACAATTTGTTTGCTATGATGTTATACAAGTTATTGATACCCTTGCATCCAACAATCTGGAATTATGTCTTGATGTGCTAAACGGTGATATCTCAACACTAGTTGATCTTAATTCTGAACTCCCTGCCAATGGAGATTTCACTTATGCGGGAAGCATAGCAAGGACATCCATAAACTACAAGGTATTGTATAAAGACCAGAAAAGAGAAAAGGAAATAGAGGAGAAGATCACAATGCTGAAGAAACATATTCAAGAGTTAGATAGCACCATAAGGTGTATCATAAATATTATGACACTCCACTGAATCTTCCATAAGATACAAAAGGCTGGCTGGGCCTGGGATAGTATTACTTCTTTAGTTCACCAATTGTATTTGCTTTCTCTCTCTTCTTTTTTGGGAAGGAAAGAAGAAAACAGAGCCCATTTTGTGAGGCTATTTTTGGGCCCATTTTGGCCGGTTATGGGCTTTTTATTGCACAACATATTGCCACAAAGGCAAAATTAAGCTTAGCCCATGGAGCAGGTGGCCTGGTGCAAACACTTACCTTGTTTTGCTCTTTGGTTTCCTTGTAAATCCCAACTCTGAACTCAGCTCATTGCAGAGTCCCTCTTATCATTAGAAAACACTTGGGAATTCTCAACAATTGAATAGAATTATGTAAACATGGGTTGAGTCATTACTTCAAATCCATTTCTCATCAATTCATGACATATTATCAGAACTGCAACACAAATATAAGAAGATAAAACATGGATTTCTTTGGAGTAATTATTATTAAAAGAAACAGGCAATACAACAAAGACTATAAATATCTTTAGAGCCAACCAAACACCAGAGAAGTAAATCTACTGTCAGCATATCAAAGAAGTAAAATAATCTTTAAAAATTACAACCAAAACCAGGGGAAATAAAAACTACAAGCAATCCAGCTTTCATATTTGTGTCACTGCTGCTCAAGAGAAAACTTCCAATTCTCCTATTTGATGCAAAAACTTTTCCTGCTGCTGCTGATGCTTCTAATGAATGTTCTTTGAGTCCAACCCTTCCTGAGAATTAATTTTGATACAGCTCTGCTACTTGTCCAGACCAAAATTACCAGCACCCTCTTTGCACCAGATATTAAATGGCCTCCTTAATGGAAGGACTAATAGCACTGGTAGTAAGCCAATGCCAACAACCAGCAAGAACCTTGTACCAATCTCTAGATTCACAAATAAAACAAGCACCATGCCACGTAGATTTTCATTTGCAATATCCTTCAACCATGACAGGAACCTACCAATCTTGACATAGCAAAAGTAATCTGCCAAAACCTGCCAAGTAGATTTAAACCATAAATAATTTCAAAGAAGAAGCTGATCATCTGATATAAATCCAACTATGTGCCCACTCTACGTAGTATGGAAACTCCTAAACCCAACTATGTCCCCACCATTCATTTTTCTTCAACAATTACATTTAATAATTAAAAATAAGCAAAGATAACCCACTTAACCCAAACAAAGTTGTTGAGAAGACCACCAACTTTCCACTTGAAGGAAAGCTTAGAAAGAAGGGTTACCTCAAGTTCCCAACATGGCACCTCCAGGTGCAATATGGCTGTAGGTGGATCAGAATTAACCCACTTAACCCAACTGCTCATATTTGACTATTGAATCATGGTCTCCATGGCTAATGAACTCTATGCAAAACATCCTACCACTTTGGCCATATCAAACGCCATATTATTATATCATTTAATCAAAATTCAAAATTCAAACCACATAAGTAAAGCAGTACCTTACTAAACCCAAACTAGATGTTAAAGTGGAAAGGTCAGGAGATGGTATATCATGTTGGTCAAAGAAGTAAACCAATAGGCCAACATAATATTAAATGGCTAAGAAAAAGAAAAAGCCATCTAAAAAATGTTGTTGACTCATGATAAGAGAGAGAGAGAGAGAGAGAGAGAGAGAGAGATCAAACAACCTATGTTCATACCCTAAAAATGCTTTCTTATATCTTAAAATCAAGTAAGTTTCTCAATGCATCCAAGCTTCTGATAACCTAAGAAATGACCACCTATGTTGGCAGTAACATGACTTATTCAAATAACCTGTTATACCCAACTCATTTTGGGACAGAACTGAGCACTAGAAAAGAGAACTGTCTTCAATCTATATCTCATTTTTCAAATTTTACAATTTTTGTCTCATTTTAAACTCCATAATTTTTGCATATCACTAAAAACTTTGTAGTCACATATTCAACTTGGGTCTTTCTCAAATCTTTCCTAATGTTCCTTAAACTAATCAAATAGGATAAAAACCCATATCCCAAACTGAAACTTGATAGATAAGCACGTCAAATTTTACATCATTACATAATAATAATAAAAAACCATTAATTCAGATTTGGAAAATAGTTCTTCACCTAAAGAATAAAACACATACAAATAATCAAAGAAACAAATACAATTTTTTTTTTAATAATCAAAAGGCATTTAGTACACAAATAATTTTGAACAAAGAGGTGAAGTGTGAATATCAACCATAGTGTCAAGTTCTAATAACATAAAGAGATCAAAACATGGAAAAGCTGTGAGGACCTTTGGTATATTAAGATTAGATTAAGATCTAATTAAACCCTAATGAAATTTACACAACAAGGGAGATTTAGATTACTTTCTATTTGGAAGGGCACAACAATGTTGCACATAATAAGAGAAACAAATATATATTATCATCGAGATACCACAATCACCTTGGCCCAAATAAATAATATATAAACATTTTGGGATTGGTCACGCAGATATATCTGTAAATGTGAATTAAGCAGATTATGCACCTTAAATGTATTTATTTTGTATTGGAAGTGTATCCATGGATATAAGCTTCCAATTCTTGGCATCTTCATGTTGCAAATGTTTCATGCAAACCAATATCAAGGACTTCCTGTTCATGCCCAGACTTGTATTAGTATATATGCACACGTACACCGTCAACGTTAACATTGCCACATTCTAGATTTTACAAAAGTCAATTAGAAAATATGCTGTCTCATTTGTATCAACTCTTTACCTCTTTTTCGTGTAGCTGCTAATTGACAAAACACAGAGTACAATAAACTAACTATAACATTCAAACTTTTCTTGTTGCCTAGGTTTATGGAGATAAGTTCAAATAGAAATTTGATCATCTAGTTCTATATTTGAAATATGGAAAGTTGACAGCTCTTAAAAAGGATTTGAATTGTAAAACCCAATAAACAAATGAAAAGGAGAAGGAAAATATAGTTTATCAACATATGGTATCATCGAGTGTGTTGAACCTCATAAACGTGCGAAGGATGTAAAAATCATGACTTAACCATAAATTACTTGTTGCATGTACTTTATCTGTATGACTACTATAGAGCATATATGGCATTAATTAGCGCATGTTCAATGGGTGTAGGTGCGTCTAGTGTAGAAAATTATGCTATGTCCCAACTTGATATACCATCAACCATATAAAATCCAAAAGTCAAATGCTTTGTCCTTTTAGTTAGCAACAAGTAGGATATAGTTAGGATTGAGACACATTGATAAGAACATCTGCATTAACCCCTTAATGAAATCAATAATCCTTCAACGACATGCCAAGTATATCTCACTAGAAAATTCTATTTATCTAGAATTCAAGCATCTGGAACTTTGACTCAAACAGTTAACATGTTACACAATTACTCATGTACACTTACAGATGGGGTAGGTTACAATGCCACTGCCACCCTTATTTTGTCGTGTGATCAGCACATATTGCCTGTGCCTCAAGGATGCAACTCTACATAGTGGATAATATCAATATTATTAGTGACAGTTCAGTCCACAACTTAAAACATATATAACAACCTCAAATTGATAGCATAACAAATATTTCTTTGGCAAAAGGATAAATAATATAATTGCAATGCATAGGGTTATGCTTTTAGACAATGACTCATTGCAAAGCATATAAATTGTATCAAATTTCGTGTGGATTGAACTTTTAGTAGTAAAGAGTTGGAGATTTCCAGTTGCAACAGTCCTTATGCTATCCTCAATTAAATATCTCCACCAAGTATACTTAATATTTTGAAATTGTTGCTACATGTGGGTAAATTTACCGGGGAAACAAACTATTTGGTTAATTTGAACATTTCACCTCCATCATTGTTTGCTAGTTAATGATTTAATAAAGCTGGAGATGTCATTTTAGTTAATCCAAGGTTTGTACTTGTATATAAAAAAAAAAATGTCATCTTAGGATTGGCATGATCATCTTAGGATTGGCATGATGTTACACAAGTTATTGATACCTTTACTGCCAATGATCTGGAATTATATCTTGACATGGTAAACGAGGATATCTCAACACTAGAAGATTTTAATTCTGATACCCCAACCAATGAAGATTCCACTTAGGCGATAAGCACAGGCCTAGACCTCCTGAATCAGATTTTGGAGAGACAATACTACTACAACAATATAGGGGTACAAATCAAATTTGTCATAAAGCATTTGAAAAAGTGCTGTGAAATAAATCAATTGATAAAAGAAAAGGTAGAACACACCAGAACCAGCA
Organism: Lithocarpus polystachyus; assembly: GCA_033629205.1. Lineage (NCBI taxonomy): Eukaryota > Viridiplantae > Streptophyta > Magnoliopsida > Fagales > Fagaceae > Lithocarpus > Lithocarpus polystachyus. The sequence continues at coordinate 31,130,595 of CM066164.1, read as the reverse complement.
TTTGAGATAATGCAGAAAAGATATGGGAACTCTGAGATGAAAATGTATTCAAATTGTTCAAAATGAACAATCAATAAAATAATATTTGTCACATGAAAAAGAATTAAAACAACACAGAGTACTGATTAATGATGTAAAAAAATTTACCAAATTACACATAAGCAAAAACTTTATTATATGGTTACAAATAAATAAATAAATATTTCACACAATGCATTAGGGGAAGACACTGAACAAGCCTATAATTTCTTCAGTTTTTTTATATTGAAGGGGTCTAATCTCTTATGAGTCATGAAGCACTATAAAAGGTCTTGAAATGAAATTTTTTTGGAGAGAATACCACAACAACAGAGGAAAAAGTAAAACATCCAAGAACCAGCATTTGAGATAATGCAGAAAAAATAAGTGAACTTTGAGATGCAAACCTATTCAAATTGTAAAAAATGAAATCAATAAAATAATTATTTGTCGCATAAAAAAGACTTAAAACAACACATACAGTACCAATTAATGATATAAAAAAGCTTATCAAACTGCACGTAAGCAAAAACAATTTTGATATGGTTACATGTAAGAAAATATGCCTTCACACAATGCATTGGGCAAAGAGACACTGAACAAGCTTAATGAAATATCTTCAGAATTATGTTTTGGTTAAAGCAGCCTGATGAGTCATGAAGCACTAGATGAAAGCTCTTTAAAAGAAAAAAAAAAATTGGAGAGACTATTATATACTAAAATGAAAGGCTTTGCATTTATAAAGGAGCAAAATGGTCTCCATATCCAAAGAATCCTCTGATTAACATGAAAAAAGAACTGCCAGTTCGATTATCCGCTGTTGTGTGCTCTCTCAATATTTCCCCTGGTTTGGAAGCTATTATCGCAAATACATTTGCCTCTATATTTGTCATACCCTAGACTTCCCAGATTATTGATGTAATGTTTTGGTACAGATATGAATAGGCTTATAACACTAGCATTTTTCTTATTTACACTGTAAGACATCCAAAAGAAAATTTATTGCTCATGATAGTAAAAGACCTTTTTATATGAGTGCCCCATGACACTCGTTAGACATTATGTCCGTGTTGATACTCAAGGTTCATGTTAGTGGCTACAAATCTTAGCCTAGAAGACTTGATGCCTTTTCATAAGTTTTTTCTAATTTATTCAACCAAAATTAAGAAATATCAAGTTTATATGTCAGCTATTAAATTTGCTGGATCCTACTTCTATCCACACTTTGAGAAGCCGAAAGTTCATTATAATTTCACATAAAACAGTGAAGTGCTAACAACAAGGTACATCATCATGTACCCAAAAGTAGATGCATAAATTATTTATCAGATAAGTAGATAGCATCAATTACTTGCATACTGTAGACACTCCCTAATAGCCAACTTTGTAATGGCTGCAATATTTGTTGCCATTCATGCTCAAGCTGCCAGCAGCTAACATGACATATCAGATTAGCTGGCCCCTGAATGAATAGGTCATTAAACTAAATGAGAATTTGCAACGACATATATACAAATGGCACACACAAGCAGGGAAAAGAGGTTAAACAAGAAGTCAACGAATAGGACAATGTAAATATGTTGAGCTAACCCATGTTAATAACTTGTCAGCAGAAATGGCATCTACGTAAGTAGTTGGAGAAAATAATCTTCTAATCTAGCTTACTTGAGAAGGCCGAGTCCTAGTAGTTCTCATGATATCATCCCAAGAAAATTAGTTATTGGTAAGACTGGAGGGCAATAACTATGAACACATTCAATAAACCAAACGTACAACCTGAAAAAGGTATTCAATGCAACCAATCACAAATGAAAAAATTTAGGCCAATGCCCCATTTCCCACCACCCCCCCCCCCCCCCCAAAAAAAAAAAAACCTTGTAATGCATAAAAAAAAAAAATGCACGTTATATTAAAAGTATATACTAAAAGGGAATCTAAAATTTACCCATATGATGAACAAATTAAACACCATTTCAAAGAAACAAAGATAAATTACTGAATAAATTGCAAAATAAGACATGCTTCTCATCATGTGTAAGTTGCCTATGGCATATATTATAAGAAGCATTAATTATAGAATATTTAGCACCCAAAATCAAGATCTTTATTTTTTTATAATTCATTATCCTACGATACTAAGCTACACTAAATAAACTGCACCACAAATGCATATTAGTCAAACTATAAAGACAGCCAAAATTCTTTCTTTGAAATTCAATTTTAAGCCTAATATCTTCAACTTTTTCTTCTATTCATACAGCTTTAACAGAAGTATTACACCTGCACTCACGTTGAAATTCCACTCCTATTTAACCAAGGAGTAGCTTTCCCCAATTTTCAGATTATTCAAAGCAGAATAAAAGGAAAATATAAGTCATAATAGAACCAATTGGCACAGGAAAACTATACAGAACAATATTAATTGAAGGAGCTCAGTTAACGAGTTTTCAAATCCCATAATATTTGGTTTCCCTAACTCATTAAGGTCAAACACTCAACCAATGAAAAAAGAATGTACAGCAAAACAAAATCAACTAATCTAAAGTGACTAATTTCATCCATTCATTGAGATTTTGTTTACATTAATTGGATTTGTACCTAATCACATGAATGAACCAATTAATTTAGCGGGAGAAGGATCTTAAATGTAATAATTGTACCTTGACAAGTTTCTTTGTAGTTGAATCAGGAATCTTCCACAGCATAGCAGACATGGATTGAAGTCAGCATCTTGTTTACAAAGGGTTAGTATCTCCTCCTCCTTTTGTTTTGGTCCATTTTGCAAGGCTATGGCCTACATTATTACACAACATCTTGCCACGGAGTCAAAACTAAGGTTTATCCATTGATTAGGTGACCTTGTCCAAACACTTCCCCTGTTTTGCTCTTCGGTTTCCCACTGAATCCCAAGTGATCTCAAGTAAAAGTCATACTGTTTGTTTAGACGACGAGCTAACTGATTTATGCTGGCTTTAGTGTTTGAAAACAAAGCTTCCTCTTTTGCCATCCAAAGGATTTTCATTGCCACTACTGCATTCAAAAAAAGATTCTGAATCGCTTGTGCAGATTTCTAGAGCCCTACTAAGAAAGCAACACTTTCTTGGGCTGTTTTTGATTTGAGTATGAATATCAATTAATTCTATAATCCGTGTTGAAGACTTAGGAAAAAGAGAAGTGGAGTTTAGTGAAGATGAGAAGTGAGTAGGTTGTTCATATCCACTAAAAGGAAGCTGTTGAGACTAAGGGATATATATATTCAAGAGACTACATTCTAGCCAACCTTTAACATGACATCAGGGTAAAATGAAGAGCTCTCCCCCCACGGCCAATTCATTAACTAAGACCGGTCCTATGACAAATCAATAGCTACAGTGAAGTAATTATTAGTTTTACTAAGTGTCAAAAAATCCTACAGAATTTCAAAGGAAAAGTGATTCGTCCTTGAATTTTCTTAGCAATACAGTTGGAGGAATAAATGACCAACGAGATTGAGGGTGAAATCCATACATTAAAATGGACAAAGAAGTAAAAAAAATCATTAGTTTGATAATCGTATTAAAAAAATTAATGGTCTATTTGAATTGAGGGAGGAGGAAGGAGAAGCAAGAGGGAGTAGAGTAAAGCATACCAGATATTAGGCTAATTTCTAGCCAACTCTACTCTACTTTCCTCTACTCCCCCTCAATCCAAATGGACCATAAAACTTTAGTGGATTAAAAAACTTGCTCCAAACTTGACTAACTATAATACCAGCCCATGTTTGGTGTTAGTTATATTTTTGTCATATTTAACAAATCAGCAACGCAGAAGGCCTAAATCATACTTAATAAAATTACATTGAAGCACATGCAAATAAAACTCAGAGCAAAGTGGCCTCATGACTACTTCCATATTGAAACCAAATTATAAGGCCAACAATTACCATAAGTTAGAAGAAGAAGAAGAAGAAATTAAAAAAAAAAAAAGCATAGGAAATTGTTTGTTTAATTTAATTTGCTTCAATAAGAAGAAGAAAAACGCAAAAGAAATTATCAGAATACTCGGTTCCCCAGGTTTTGCAACAATGCTTATGACATACATCTAAGTACAATGGTAACTCTAGTAAGAGAACAACAATACCACAAAAGGAAGTCAAAGGTTTATTTTTTCCTGGGTAGGATAATTTATAAAATAAAAAAATAAAAAAAAATTGTTGTTATACACTGTGAAGTGCACACACTACACATAGCACTTGGAAATTGTGTGTTCAAAACATGATTTTAGTTATAAATTTGAAATGGTCACAATTTGAGTTGACATGGGGCACACACACCAGTGTGTAATTAACAGCACTCTTAAAAAGATATTGCAATTCCACATGTCCACTGCTAAACATCTCAACTGATGTGGCAAGGGTGGTACCAATTAAGCAGACCATGATCAAATGTAAAGCAAAGGGATACTTGGGTGGCTGTTGCCTTCAATGGGATTGAGTTTTTAATATTTCTTTTGTGTGTGTGTGTGTGCGCGCGTGTGTGTGTGTGTGTACGCCCCAATTCTTCTACTTTTTCAGATATCAAAACCACTTAATCCCATTTGAAAGCTAGAGGTTTCGATGGGATTAAGGTAACATCAATGGTACACCAGGAAAATTATTGCTCTTTCTTTTTTTTTTACTTGCATAAAATTTTATGTTTAGCCATACGTTATTTGAAAGAGTAGTGATTGTTGCACATCAGTGTGTATTTACACATAGGTATGCAAAAAACTGAAATTGTGAGTTAAAGACTCGATGGGATTAAGGTAACATCAATGGTACACCAGGAAAATTATTGCTCTTTCTTTTTTTTTTTACTTGCATAAAATTTTATGTTTAGCCATACGTTATTTGAAAGAGTAGTGATTGTTGCACATCAGTGTGTATTTACACATAGGTATGCAAAAAACTGAAATTGTGAGTTAAAGACTCGATTTCAAGTTGGAAATTGTGTCTTCATCTCACGATTTCAGCTGTTGCACACCTATGTATCCGTACACACTGATGTTCAACAAGAATTTTTGCCTATTTGAAATATACATTGATTTTCCTTCAACTAAATATGTTAGTGTCCCCTTAATATTATAAAGAAAAAGAAAAAGAAAAAAAGAGTGTGTTCATTATAGAGAAGCAATAAATTTGGCCTAAATAAGGCGGCTAGCCAAGGAGAGAGTAATTTAAGAATGTATCATCAACTTTTTAAACATATTCCAATGTGGAGAAAAGGAAGTTGATTGATTTGGTGACTAGGTGACTATGAGAAGCTGTGAGCCAAGTGTAGTTAATGCCTATAATTTTGGCTGCCCCGGCCCAGGCAGTGAAAATCTCATGACCAGGCCACATATAGTTTTACAAGCTAACTTGTGGACAAATCACCTCTAACAGGGCTTGTTTTAGGTGACTAGTTTATCAAATTACAGCTCAAAGTAAGTTTTAGTTTGTTTTGCGAGAAGGTTAATCATACATCGATAGAGTTTTCAATAGCTTAATTCAAAAATATCCCAAGCAGGGTAACATACAAAGTAATGCTTATGAGCATACCTCAATGGCCTAAGCCAATACTGGGAGTGAGGGAAATCAGGTATTTTTATTGAAATAGCAACTTGGTCTTTGCCTTTTCACTCATTGCATTCATCTTTTCTGCAAACAAGATCAATCGCATGTTCTTAAGCATAAAGGTTCTTCAAACAAATAAAAACATCATGATATATTAACAGTTTTTCTCATCAGTCTTTGACCTTGTTAATATTTTCTTTTAACTTCTCCAATTTTCATTATTGAAACTCACATCTTAGCTTCTTGAAATATAGACCTTCTATTGGCTATTTACTGTATTTCACAATACATAAACATTTTCTACACGATCGTGTTTATTAGATGATGTGGTCAAGATATCCCTATAGTGATTCTTCCAAATGTTCAAGCACCCACCAACGGCCTTTTGGCAAAAGCAGAAAAGGTCCATTTCTACGATTTCAATATAAAAATCCCCTACAAATTAAATATATTCTACATTGATGGATTTCATTACAAGAAAATAAAAGCATTTAAAATTCATTGTATTTCCCTTGTACTGATTACAACATATGAAGATGATAACACAATCCTCGTATAGGGAAAGAGTATTGAAAATGACAAACACTGTTAGATCAGAAAGTAAATGACAAAAGATTGACTCATAACTACATGAGCTGCATGTAGGACTTAGGAAACTTTCCAGAGACACTAAAAGCCAATCTTCTTAAGGGATCTCCACAAAAATCAATGCCAAAGAATACTAGTTGCTGATGTTGTAACAGAAGGGGAAAAAGGAATCAAAGAAATCAATACCTAATGCGATTAAACTTATGAATACTAAATTTCACATATGTATGCATTTACGATGAAAAAAGAACGGAATATTGAAACATCATCATGAGAATTATGAATTTAACCAATCCCCTTTCCTCTACTACCAACAGGAAGTAATAGCACAAGTCAAGCAAAAGAATCCAGGCTGCTTGTCTTGTGGGAGTAATAGCAAAGACAAGCAGCCAGGTATTACTGATGCATGATTTAAAGCAAAAATATTATGCTTAAGGTAACCACTCTCCATGGATGTTGTTTGAAAACACAAATGTTTTGTTTTAAAAATATGAACAGAAAATTAAAATAACAAAACCATAATATGAAACTTTAAAGAGATGGCAAGAGAGAACAATTTTTGCTCTGATACTCTAAATCTTATTACTCACACAAATATTTAAAACTCAAAGTATAAGAGATGAAGTGCATAATGGTTGATCATGCCTTTCACTGCAGCAATCACAGTTATGGTGGTGGCAACTCCAGAAGGTCTGCCTCTATCAGTTACTCTAACATTTGGCATATTCTATGAAATGCTTGATGCCTGATCACTCCATGGTTCAAAAACCTTCTGCTTGTTACACAATGAACTCAGCCACAAAAAAAAAAAAAAAAAAAGAAAAAAAAAAGAAAAGAAAAACAATTGCACTGACAAAACAGGCACTTAACAGTAAATGAGATGAAGCTAGCAAAGTTTTGGCTTGGTAAAGAAGCAATAAGGGAATGTACTTCCTAAGAGAAAGCAGCTAATGTTCTTGATATAAGGCAACAAGTGTTCTCATTTACAGGAAACATTAGACTGGAGTGTTTGAAGACCCAAGCGCCCAAGTTATCTAACCCCATTTCAAATAACAAAGAAGCCAAAACCAAAATATCCTTTGCTCTTCCATTCCCAGCCGAGCTTGCAAGCTGGACTTACAATGAAGTTGATGATGTTTGCTGAAATCCAAAAGATAAATCCTCAACAACTAGCTAACAATAGAAATGCAGTAGTGTAATCTTTACAGTAATTTACCATTATATGTATATCGAACCTACTCTTTTGTAAAGTAAGAGAGTGAGTGAGTTCATTCAGCCCAAAGTAACATTTTATCAAATACTTGATGTGCTTCCTCTCGTGCCTCCTAAAGAATTTTCATCACCACAACTGCATATAGTGTGAATTCATATTTGGTGACTCTGCTTGTAACTCAATTGGGATTAAAAAAAAAAAAAAAAAAAAAAACCGAATTCAGAGTAATGATGGTACCTTGGCATATTTGTTTGAAGTTCAATCAAGAACAGAGGATGCTGACTTCAACCCAGTTCCATCAAGTATGAAGTCATCAAAATACCAGAACAGAGGATCCTAGGGAACAGAATGATCATTTTTGGGCACAAAACTCATATGTATGAGGAATTGCTTTAATCAACAGCTACAGAAATCAACCCAACAATGCTGAAGTCGTGGCTCTGTCATCATTACTGATTCAAGTGTTTGCAATAAATACTTGAGCAAAAATTCTATAATTGAGCCTTTAATTAAGATGTGAATCCAAAAATGCAACTAAAGGAGGCATACCTTGGCATCTAAGTTCGATAAAGATTTTCTTGACTTCTTTGGTGGGGGATAAACTTGGATTTGGAACCATCATTGACAAAAGTGTGGGCGATTGGAAGCCCTGAATCTTCTGCTCCATTGTTGAAAGCCCTGGGATCTATCTCTTCCATTTCCCTTAGAGCCCTTGAGTTTCCAAAAAAAAAAAAAACTTGTTTGTTTCCTTTTCTTTGGTTTTCCAAACAGAGAGAGTGAATAATAAAAAAGAAGAAAGTACCTGGACATGAGCGTTGCACTTGGAAGGGTTGGGCGAGAGCTCCGTTTCCAGAGTCGGAATCGGATTCGAAGCCATCCAAAGTGGGACAGGTAGTGTTTTTGGGGACGTCTAGCATAGGTTGGTCGATGGTTTCTCATTTTCTTCAATGGTGGACACGAGTTGAAGTCAGCATCCTCATTTGCTGCAGAGTTGCAAGGAGGACAAATGCATGATACATGGACTCCGCACCTTTCTATTGTAATTTTTGCTATTTTAGGATCATATTTTGAACATTCAAATCGAATCTCAATGTCATTCCAGTCCCCTAGAATTATGTCTTCCAAAGACCTATCCCTTCTATAGTGGAACCACATACAAGATGACGGATCTAAATAAATTTGACCATCCTCAAGCCATCTTTCAAAACCATTGATGCACATGTAGACAGAACACATAAACCTATGAAATTCATATACATTTGGCACATCATCCTTCAGTTCCACTTTTAGAGCCACACAGATAGCAAATGATGGAAGTTTCCGACCGACCGAGAATGATACGGAACTTCCAACACTTTGATGGTTGAACCACCACTTTGGAATCCTAGTTCCTGGAAGTATAAGTGAATACCAATTATAAAGTTTCCATGTCCAGTCCGTTTCAGATGTAGCTTCATTGAGTTCAAATTCTGATACAGATTCATTATCCGCTTCATCGAAATCAAATTCTGATTCTGATTCAAAGTTTGTTTCAGAATCAGAATCCTGATGCCGCATTCCCCTTGCACATGCGATATTTTGTTGAAGCCCTATAAATTCTCCAAACTGCTTGCCATTAGCAAAATTAAGAAACTTCAGTTTAGCAAAATTAAGAAACTTCAGTTTAGCAAAATTAAGAAACTTCAGTTTAGCAAATTTAGTAATAATCTTCAATTAACAAAAAAAAATTCTATAACTTTGAGAGAAAAAAAGAGAGACCTGATTCAATAATCTTCTTCTTGATTGTGAATTCAACGAATTACACCCTTTTGCAGATACAGCTTGTATACAATGTGGAAATCTTGGAATTTTCGGAAGGTTCCAGCACCAGTAAAGCTGTAGCCATATTAATTGGGGAAATATGATAGCGATTTCAGGGAGGGTAGTAATGTTGCTGTAATAGATACCTAGATGTGTTAAAGTGGGGAAGCAACCAGGGATATCCATGGCTTTTGGAAATTCTTCACAATCAAACATAATGAGCCACCTAAGATTTTGTAAACGAGAGATGCTAATTGGAACATCTTTCATGTTTTTTAAACTTATTGATAACTCACGAAGGCCAGTGAGATATCCTATTGATGAAAGCAACGCTAATCTTTCCGTTCCTTGCTCAAGACTTTCAGAGCCGAGGAGAGAAAAGCATGTAAGAGATTTCAACTGGAGCTTTGTTGGTAAAATTCTAAGATTTCGGCATCCATTGAGATTCCAGTATTTGAGCTTTTCAAGAAATCCAACGGACTGATGAACCTCGATTAAATTTATGCAACAATAAAGGGCCAAGTTCTTTATGTTTGGGGCAATCACTGATAAGTCGGGTACTTTTGTAATATTTTTACAATGTGCAAAATTCATAGATTTCAATGTTTCGAATCGACACCTCTGCAGAAGAAGAATTTTTTTTGAAATTTATTAGTAAAAAGAAAACAAAATAAGGCTACGAGCTCATTTCTCTTTCGAAAAAAAAAAAAAAAAAAAAGCTAAGAGCATATATTAAGGAATTTTAACTTTTTAATTATGAATTATAATACACACTTCTAAAATAAAAATGTTAAAGGTACTACAATTATATAAACATAAAGCTTATAAATTAATGTGGCAATGAATGTGATTGGTAAACTTCAACCATCTCATAAATAAATATTTGAATTGTCTCTTTATAATTTATGACACATCAATTTGTATGTTCAATATAGTAAAACTTGTAATATCTTTTTTTTTTTTTTACTACCACCGCACACCTTTGGTACGATGATCACTCTGCAAGTATAAATGCTTGTAGAGTGTGGGAGACAAGGGTCGAGGTTTAAGTCTCTCAAAGGAAGCTTCACACATATATACACTTAGAATAGGTTAGAGTAAAATTCTATCTTGTATTTAAAAAAAAAAAAAAAAGCACTACTCCATTTTTCTTAAATAAATAAAAAAACATTTGTCAATAATTCATTGATTTGCACTCTAAATTCTTTATAGTTATGTGTACATTTTAAAATATTTGTGCACAATTTGATTTTATATATTAAAAAAATTTATAGAAATTTTATTTTATATTAATAATAAATGCATGGTTTGGTTTTAGCGACAGAAAAAACAAAAAAAAAAAAAAAAAAAACCTAATAAGAATTTATAAATGCTATGATTATACCTCGAAATGCTTGTCCAATTCAATGTGACTCCAAGGCATGTTAAGTACAACGAGTTTTGTAGGTTCAAAGGTGGATGGCAAGGACGATAAAGGAAATTCATTCCAATCAAGTAACCTTAACCCATTGGGAAAAGATTTAAGGTCTTCACAAATTACATTACGAACAATCAAATATTTGAGACTTCTCATCTTTTCAAGATTCAATTGCATCATTCTTGGTTGTGGCAAGGATAATGTTATGCCTCGAATTTCATCAAATCCCTAATTAGACAAAGAATCACATGAATAACGTTATACAACAAAACATATGATTATTAAATTTAAAACAAAATCATCTTCAATGTTAAAATGATAAATCAAACATAATGGGAAAAAATTAATTACATTTTGCATTGTGAGAAAAGGGAAAATGTAAATCAAAAGGACTTATACCGTATCTCCATTTAGTACTTCGAGAGCATCCTCATAACACGATAGCCTTCTATGTTTTTTTGACACTTCTGCTTCTTGTCGATCAATTTCAAAACCCATTTGTTGTATCAAGTCATGCATCAATAATTTGCCATCTTTTGCAAAATCTATGAGAGATTTATCGATAAGTTTTTCAATATCATAGGATGGGTCATGAAAATTGCTACTTTGTAATATATCTACAACCCAATTCTTGGAGAATCCTTTAAGAAAACATGCAATATCAAGGAAAATATTCCGTTGAATTTGGTCCAATCCATCGTAGCTTATTTTAAGCACTTCTTGAATATCTGAATTAGGAATTCTTTTGTACTTATCTAATGCACTTTTCCAACATTGTAAATTTTTGTCATATAAATCAGCACCTATTATTTTTAGAACTAATGGAAGTCCTTTGGCATAACCTATAAATTGGGGTACGAGCTCCAAATAATCTTTTGTACGCTTGTTTCTATTGAATGCATGTTGACAAAAAAGTTCATGAGATTCATGTTCATCTAATTCCTTAACCTTATAGTAAATTAAATGACAATCTTCTCGTAGAGTAGATAGCAACTTTCTCTCTCTTGTTGTGATAATAATTCTACTTCCAGAAGCAAACCAATTGCATTTTCCAAGCAATTTTTCTACTTGGACTAATTTGTCCACATCATCTAGAATTAAAAGAATTTTTTTGTGGCGAAGCCTTTCCATTATCTCATTGATTCTTTTAGATACACCATGCACTTCCAAATTTCTACCCCCTGAGATCTCATAATAAAGTTCCTCTTGCAATTTGAGTACACGATCATCTGTTTTTGAGTTTTCTCTAACATTTTCTAGAAAGCATCTTCCTTCAAAATGACATGCAATAAAGTTAAAAGTAGCTTTTGCAATTGTTGTCTTACCTATTCCAGGAAGACCATGGATCACTAACATGCAAACATCATTTGACTTAATATCTAAACACCCACATATTTCCTCTACGCGAGAGTCTATTCCAACTGGGTATTTAGCAACAAATACTTGCAAACAATTTAATTTAGCTCTTGAGATCTGTTTAGAAATTTCTTGGATAAACGAAAATTGAGGGAGGCTGCCAATCACAAAGCATTAAAAAAATGTTAGAAATAGAAATATGATCCTAAATTGAATTCAAAATTGTTAATTTAGTTTAGCTTCTGAACTACAACTAAAATTTCGTTAATTAAATTAAATGGCACATAATTCATAGATCTAAACTGTCAATACAAATACTTTTTTTTTATTGTTCAGCTAGAATATCAATATTAGCCTTTTTGCACAAAGATGCATGGAAAATCTTCTTTTGAAAATAAGATTTTCTAAAGATTTTGTAATAGAAGTGATTAAATACGTACTCATTTTTGTAATGCCAACCAGATAAATTGCTAGCTTCATTTAGAGCGGCCCTCCATCTTTGCACCTTGTCCGTGTCATTCTTGAAACTTTCTTCATGTTTTGCCAAGGCTTTTCCAAACTTTTTCTTTTGATTACGTACCTCTGATGGATCCACGTCGTAAAAGACTGGAAATACCATTTGACCTTTCTTTTTACACTCAAGAATTTTGACAAGTTCATCCAAACACCAAGTGGAAGTTGCAAAATTTTTAGAGAATACAATTATCGAAATCTTTGAACTTTCAATAGCTTCCAAAAGTTCAGTGGAAATTTTCTCTCCTCTTTGGAGCTCGTCATCCATGAAAGTGTTAATACCATTATGACGTAAAATACCATTCAAATTGCTAATGAAACCATTGCGGGTATCTTCCCCTCTGAAGCTCAAGAACACATCATAATTAGATCGTTGGGTGGAAGACGAAGAGAATGCTCGTTTATTAGTTAGAAGAGCCATTGTGATTTGGATATGACGGTTGAGAAGATCTAAAGGAAAGAGGTGACGAAATTGAAAATGTTTTATGAGTTTAAGAAACCAAAGAGAACGAAAATTATGAAGAAGAGATTTCTCAATGGGTTTGAGACAGAATGGGAAAGGCAGAGCGAAGGAAATGAATGTTAGATTTAAATAGTTGTTGTGAGGCGAAGATGACTGAGAGAGAAGAGAGAGGCATGGCCATGGAACTCAGAGAAGAAAAGAAAAGAATGAGGCGGCTGAAGTGAGAAGTGAGGGTGCGGCTGAAGTGATAAGTGTAGAGAGTAGGGTTTTTTTTATTTTGTTTCAAGTTAATGTATAAAACGAGAGAAAAAATTAAAATGTAATTATCAAGGATCAAACCTGGGACAAGTGTTGTCACATGCGTATCTTACCACTAAACCAATGGTCTTCGAGCTAGATTGTTTTCGACATATTAATTTTTAATACATATATTCCGTTTCGATTTGGTTTTAGATTTTATTTTTTGAACCCGAAACCGAAAACAAAATTTTAAGTTTGAACGAAATGAAAACTGAGGCGAAGAAAATGAGAGTCAAATGTGAAATTACAGCAGCAGCGTACTACTACTTTCGTAGTTGGTGGCCCAAACGCGTAACTAGAAAATTGGCCGTCCAAAGTGAAATTCACTTTCAAACTTTCTCACACACCCACCAGGAAAAGATGAAGAAAGAAAGGATTAAAGGAAAGGAAGATGCAATTTCTTTTCTTTACATTCTTTTTGTACAGCCTCCTCTTTCTTCTTTCCTCTCATTTTTCTCATGAATCTCCTTCTCTTCTTTTATTCTATGACTAGAACATTTATTATACCATTTTTTCCACAAGTATTTTATATGATAAAATATAAATAATTATTTATTACTTTCGCATGAATTTACTATTTTTTTCATCAGAGGTGTTTGTTAGAGTAGTTTGAATAATGTTATTTGTAGTTTTTTGAAAAAGTGTGTAATATTATTTAAAATATGGAAATGTGAGTTTAAGGTGTCCTACCAAATAATCACTTTACTTAAGTATGCGTTTGGATACTGCTTATTTTACTAAAACTGAAGAAAAAAAAAAATTTACTATTTGCTACAGTATTATATACCGTTTATTGGCCAAATTACTATTTATGACCAATAAACAGTGCACAACACTCTGACTTAAAAAAAAAAAAAAAAAAAACGGCCAAAACACTGGAAACGTGGACACCCAAAACGCAATACAAAGTTACAAACACCTGGACATGTAAAATAAAGTTTGCGGTACTAGAATAAACACAAAGACAAATCCTCCACAATGCTACAACAATAACAACTATAGTAGTCGTGGGTACCCACCTCGCTCACACGCAGACCTTCTCGAGTCTCAAGTCTCAACCCTCCAGTCAATGTCTACACCTACTCTTCTTTTCACCCCCACTTTCACCAACAAACCTTCTTGCCTCTGCCAGCCTACAAAAACCATTGCACAGCATTCCACTCTCTAAGCCTTTTTTGTTTTCTTGGGTTTTTCTGTGATGAAAATTGTCTATTTATCACAAATAGAGAAACTTTGATGAACTTATTAAAAAAAAAAGGATTTAATGGATTGCTTGTTTGATTTTTCTATTTTAATTTTGGCTATAAAGATAGTTCAAGCAAACAAACAAACAAATACCATGACAAATTGTGATTAGTAGAACACAAAAAGTGAGACAAAGGAATATTCATTTATTTAATGGGTAAGAATTGACATCTCGGTGCAATAAATCTTATTTCTATCGTAAAAATTTCACTTGTTTGCCCTTTCTCTTTCTACAATTTTTTAAACTTTTTTATTTAAGGGTTTTTAACTCAATCATTTAAAAATATTGTACCAGGTGTGTTTGCCCCCTACTTTTTTTTTTTTTTTTGTCTCAACTATTTTACAAATAATCTAACCTTAGTATTTTTTTTAAGTTATTTTTTAGTTTTTTTAACACACATTTAACATAAAAGTTACCAAAAATTATATTTTTAATAAATAATCCAGTTAACAGGTGCCTTTAGAGCACTTGTTATTTCTTGTATTTATATTTTATAAGAAATTGGTTAATTAGCGACCTAAACATATTAATTATAAAATTAATAATTTGGTAGTAAGCCAACTTAGGGATCTACTAAACAAGGCCCTTTCATAAATATATAATGTAGTTTGTATTTGAGATTTAAAAATTTAGCAAATATGTTTAATTATATCAATAGTCTATCAACTTATTTATAGGGTAGTTATACTTGTTATCACTCCTTTAGTTGCTATTTGCATTTATAGATATAGTATTTTCAACCATAATTATTGAAAAAACTCGGTTTCGCAACAAAATTGAAGATGATTTTTGAAAGAAATTTTAATTTTTCATATTGAAAAATAAATTATTACAGAATTTAGTATAAAATCAATTATATATATATATATGGTTTTCAAGATTTTTTTTAAAAACTTGAGTTTCATTTATTGATCATACAAACTATTCCTGTTTCGAGAAAATAGTTGTTTTGTATCTATTCTTTTGTTTTTTAGGGAGTTTCAATTTTTAGTGTCCATTTTTAATGATAACTCTTTATCATTAAATCAAGACACACGTAATTGATTTTGTGGTGTAGACAAGAATTGAACCTCAGATCTCTTGTTCAATCATCAAAAACTTTACCAATTGAACTAACTAAAATCGCTCTATTCAAAAAATTTCCTCCGTGTAAAATAGTAAAATAGTCTGGTTCACTTTCAGAACTTTCATGAATTCATCTGTATAACCCAATAACCAATCAATTAATATTTATTTATATGCATTTTGCAGTCTACATACGGTAAGGTTGAAATCTTTGAGTCTATATTATTGGCTTGTAATGACATTCTATTATACATACAGTTGTGATGACTGATTCGGTCCAATTGAATTCGATTAAAGGTCATTGCTGACGTGTGTTTGTATCTCGAAATACTGTTACATTGGACTTGGGGGACAATTGGTGATTTTCAGTAGTAAATCATTAGCTATATGAACATGTCAAAATCACCGGCATGCGTAATAAATAGGCTTCAAATTATTAAATCTGTCAAATCAAAATCCATTTCAATTCAACCCTTGAAGCTAGCCTTCTCAAACAAGGGAAGGTGATTTCAAAACCCACATCCGCGGATAATAGCAATTGTGAAGATAGCATTTTGATAGCTCTAACTAAAACAATGTCACTTTGAAATTAACAAGGGTCCTCTTTATTTTTTTGGCTTGTTACCTTGTCCTTCTTATCCAAAGAATCATTGGCACTTATTTTTAAACTAGTGTGGGCTGCACGAGCCTTTAGTTAGAAAATTAATATAATTTTTTTTTAAGACGTATGAAGTCTTGTACTTAAATTTAAAATAGCTATTTTAATATCTATGTATTATGACAATTTTTTAGAACTTATTTACTAAATGTAATATTTACTCACCAAAAAATGCTACAAAGAATGATAATGAATGTCATCATCTTTCTATAATATTTAAATTTTCGTAATAAATAATAATATATGCTATAATTTTTTTAAAGATCTTCATTAAATTAAATATTTGCAATCATCTACAATGAAGATTTTGTTATTCATATTTCATTCTTTGTTATCTTATTTTATGAGTCTAATTACAATGTTTAGCTTACTTATTTTTAATAAATACCCTTTTAAGCAGGAAAATAAATTAAAAAAAGAACAAAATAACAAAAGACACATGTCATCAAAGTTTCTATTAGATAAAATTATAAGTGTAGATTTAAACCTAATAAATTAGTGTTTTCTAAGTAACAAATAGAACACCATATATCATCATTCTAACTTTTCAAGCATGACTACCAATCTATCACATAAAATTCAAAATACACAAAGAAATTTTTAGGAATTATAAGATTTTTTTAGGGTTTAACTAAGAGAAAAAAAATAAGGATATGCGCTCATTTACAAAATATAAATGATAAAATTATTCAATTTTAGTTTAAGGGGGGAATGTAACTACCCTGAACATAAAGGAGGAAAGTGTTACTTCGTCAATTTGTGTGTGTGTGTGTGTAAAACAATATGTGTGTGTATGTTTTTATTTTTTTAAAACTTGAAACAATGTGTAAAAAAATCAACCTAAAAAAATTATGCATTAAACAATGAATTTTAGTTCAACAAATTGAATAAACCAAAAAAGAAGTCTAGGAATACAACAAAAAGTCACGATATTTTTACAAAACTTTTATTTTTAGCTCTGGTGGGTCATAGTCTAATATTTTATTATTTTATTTTAGAATAATGTTACATCCATAATATTTTCATAATAAATTTTAGGTGGTAAATTGCTACTGATTTTAAATTGGGCTAACCACTAAACTAGTGCATTTAAAAATAAAATAAAAAGCCAACTAAAGAAAATTGTGCCTAAAACAATGAGTTTTGGCTTACTAAATTTGACTAAAAAAAAAAAAAAAAAAGCCTAGGAACACAACAAAATGTCACACAAAAAAGAAGTTTAAGAATATAACAAAATGTCACAACATTTTCGTAATAATTTTTATTTCTAGCTGTGGTAGGTGCCAGTTTGATATTTTATTATTTAATTTTTACGTCCATAGCATTTTTCACAACAAATCTTAGGTAAAAAAATTATTACTGGTTTTAAAATTATGCATTAAAAAAAAAAAAGACAATACAAGAAAATTGTGTGTGAAACGTACAGTGAATTTTGGCTCACCCAATTTGACTATATATGCTAAAAAAGAAGTCTAAGAATACAACAAAATATTAAAACATTTTCACAATACTTTTATTTTTAGAATCTGAATAGACATATTTTTATTTTATTTGAGAGAAATGTTACATCCATAACATTTTTAGAATCACCTCAAAAAAATAACATTTTGAGAACAAATTATAAATGACAAGTTATTATTGGTTTTAAATTGAACCCACTAATGATATCACTTTTTTATCCTTCAAAAATACCTTACTACATAAAATTTGTTACAAAATTATTGTGAAAATGTTGTGGACATAACATTTTTTTTTTATCTATAAGAAATTGAGATCTCGCAATTGTGAAAATATTGTGACAAGAAGAAGATGTTATAACATTTTCATAATACATTTATTTTTAGTTGTGATTGGTCTCAGTCTCTTATTTTATTTTGACCTTTAAAAAATTGACACCTCAATATGATGAAAATATTGTAAAAATTTGTTGCGTTAGTGTAATTTTGTATGCACATATAATATTTAAAAGCACAAGCAAAACCAACGTAGTGTGAAAAAAAAAAAAGGACCAATGAACAGTGCAAATTGTCAATAATTGTGAAAATATTGTAAGAATTTGTTAAGTCAGTATAACTATATATACACATATAAATATTTAAAAGAAAAGACAAAAAAAGCACAACCAAAACTGGCGCATTGTGGTTTATGGAAAAAAAAAAAGCCTAATGAACAATGTTGTGAAAGTGTTGCAAAAAATGTTGTGGATGTAGAACTTCTTTTTTCATAATACCTTTAGGGTCCGTTTGGGAGGAGGGAATGGAATGGAATGGAAAGGAATAAAAAGAATATTTTTAGAATATTCTTCCCTCCTCTTGTTTGGGAGTTTTAACGGAGGGAATGGAAGGTCCATTCCCTTGTTTGGGAGTTTAAGTAGGAGGGAATGAAATGGTTATGAGGGAATGCTCATTCCTTCCTTTTTCCTCAAAATCTCAAATTTTTGTTCCCCTCAAAATTGGGAGGAATGGAAGGGAATGAATTTAGGTTTAATGAAATTTTTACTAAAACTCCAAAAATACCCCTATATATTCAACCTTTTATTTTAAAATAAGGGTCTAATAGTAATATTGTCATAAAATGATTCCATTCAATTCTCTCCATGTTACTCCCAAACAAGATTACTTACGTTCCATTTATTTCCATTCCTTTCCATTCCTTCATTTTAAAACATCCAATCAAGATTACTTAATTCCATTCCATTCTTTTCCATTCATTTCCCTTACTTAAATACATTCCATTCCATTCCTTTCTTTTCCATTCCCTTATGATCATTCCATTCCATTTCATTCCCTTCCCTTATAAACTCCCAAACGAAGCTCTATGTTTTAATTGTGGATGATTCTAGTATGATATTTTATTTTAACTTATAAGGAATTAACATATCAATAATTGTAAAAATATTGTGACAATATATTGTGTTAACTAATAGCTTTATATATATAAAAGTGGACAGGATGATATTAAGCCCAAAAAAGAAAAAAACAGAGAGAAAAGAAAAGAAAAGAAAGCGGCAACAGAGGAGAGGTTGAAACCAAAGCACTGTAGCTACAGTGCCAATTGAACCAACCAAATTGGCACTGTAGCAACTGTTCAAAACTTATTAAAAAAAAAAAAAGAAGAAGAAGAAGAAGAAGAAAAGATAAAGGAACTCAATAAACCAAACGTGGGCCAAAATGGGAAATTAACATCATTTTTCTAACAATATAATTAATAGACACCGTTTTCAAACTATATTTTTTACTAGCATCTCAAGTCTAAAAGACTCGATTTAGGGCCCATAAATCGAGTCTTTGAGACTCGATTTTTATGGTCAAATTTCGTCCGATGTGGCATTTTTTCCACGTGGCGTCTGCCTAAAAATCGAGTCTATAAGACTCGATTTATATACACTAACTTAAAAAACCTAGAAGCCACAAACAATAGAGGATACGAAAAAAAAAAAAAAAAAAACCCAGCTGAGTAGTTCCCAGAAGCCACAAACAACAAACAGACTTAACAAACCAACGACGATCTTCGATGGCGTGGGTTGACGGCAAAACTTCATGCCGCACATGGAGGCACGTCAGGCTGAAGATGGACGCCTGCTTCTTGGGTTTTACACATCGGAGGCCGAAGAAGAGATTCGTGGCCTTTACACAAGAAAGAGAGAGAGAGAGAGAGAGAGAGAGAGAAAACCCAGAAACAGAAGGTGAAGAATGAGAGAAAAAAAAAAAAAAAACCCCAGATCGCCATGGCGGCTTCAGACCAGCATCGATGGCTTCAGCTCGGCGTGGGCCTGGCCGTCGGTGGTCTTCATTGCTCGCGGCTAGAGGTCGGGTTCAGATCGCCGTCAGAGTGGGTGGCTTCAGATCGGCATTGGCCGTGTGTGGTCATGGGGCGTGGGTGGCCATCGGTGGTCGTGGCTAGCTGTGGGTTGAAGGTGATCGGTGGTTTTGATGGGTGGGTGGCTGGGTGGGCATGGAATCGCTGAAGAAGAAGAAGAAGATGAGGAGGAAGAAGGTGATCGGTGCTTTGCTTTAGGAAAAAAAAATTGTATCTTTTTTTTTTTCTTTCCTCTCTCTTTTCTTTTGGTTTTGGATGTGGGGGAAGAGATACAGAAGTGAGAGAGAAAGAGATAGAGAAGAAAAGACAAAGGGTTTTTTATTTTATAAATCGAGTGTTAGAGACTCGATTTCTACATAGGCACCACGTGGAAAAAACGCCACATCAGACATAATCAGACCATGGAAATCGAGTCTCAAAGACTCGATTTATAGCCCAAAATCGACCCTCTTAGACTCGAGATGCTAGTAAAAAATATAGTTTGAAAACAGTGCCTACTAATTATATTGTTTGATAAATGATGTTAATTTTCCATTTTGGCCACCAAACGTGTACTCTAGGGGTATTGGTGCTTTTTATATAGTTAATAGATAATAGAAATAGATATAGCTAATATAAATCTATGTACACAACAATAAAATTATGGACATCCATTTTTTCACATCTAATTTTAGAGCATTAGCGTAGAGTGTTCTAAAACTCTCAAAATGCTATTTTAGCACACCAAATGCAGATGACCTCCATCTTGTGTGCTAGCTGTGTTTTTTAATTGAAAGCTATAAAAGAAGTGTGTTGACTAAACTGTTAAGTAGTTTGTTAAAATAATAAAAATAATTTTTTTGAGTGCTAAAATATATATTTTTTAACACATAATAAAGCTAATGGGTTTACTCTTGCCAATTTTTTTCATTTTCATTAAAAAAAAAATACACACTGAGCATTACCCCCATTGTTTTCAATTGTCAGTTGTCAAAATCGCATAGTTTGGGGCCTTTGGAAAATCACAAAATTAAAAAATACTATGTTTCGTGTGCACACGTACACACACGTACAGCCAGCTTCTAACAATACATAGAACCCACAAACATGGGAGATCAACCTTCTTCTCATCCTCATTGACTTGTAGAATCTGAACTTTTCTATATTAATAACTTGTTGCTTATAGCTCCAAGAGGTTAGTTAAATGGCTCATAAGGTCTCATGAGATTTTGGGTTTGAAATTACTTGCTAGTATTTTGGTGTTACCTCTAAATAATTCATCTTTGTAATAATCTAGTGTGTATGTAAAAGAGAGACTTGAGGACTACATATACCCAAGGAAATAATTAGATATTCGAAGAGGTTTGGATACTCTTGTTTATCAAAAAAAAAAAAAAACTTGTTGCTTACCAAATACTAAAATAATATAATACTACCACTTTTCTTTTGAGTGGCTTGTAATTTAATATGAGAAAAATTAATTGATGCCTTAAGAGTTTTGGTTTAAAAAAATATTTTAGAAAATTTTAATTTAAAAAAAGTAATTAATTTTGTTGAAGTAATCTAAAAACTTTCTTAAAGTAGCCAACAAATGTGGGTTCCTGTTAATCGAATTAAATATTAATAGCTATGAATAATTCATAACTATTTTTTGGTAAACACTTGGTAAACATGGATATAATATTAACTAAGAAACATGGCCAGTAGCCAACGTACAAAGTCGGGGGATAAAGGCCCAACATATCATCAATCAAAAGCTTAGCTAAAGCAGGGGTAGGGGGGGGGGGGGGTGGGGGTGGAATCAAAAACCAACGACAAGGCAGAGGAAGCTGATCCCAAATTTGCTAAAGCATCGGCACAAAAGTTTGCTTCCTGAAGCAATGTGATAACTTAACTTGAGGCAGACGCAGCAACAATTGCTTGCAATCATCAAAATTGAGTGATGGTCATAGGTCACGTACAAATTAAATGTAAATTAAAATACTGTCCTGAGTTGTTGGATGTTGGAACTGCAAATTGAAGAAAGTAAATTAATAGAGCCTGTTTGGTTCTCTTTTTTTCATCACTCAATTTTCGTCACTCAATGTCCATCACTAATCACTCATCACTCATCACCCATCACTTATCACTCATCACTCATCACTCTAAAATATCACACCCAAACGGCATTATCACTCAGTTACCATCACTCAATATTTTTCACACTATTTGTGGACCCCATATCTGTCACTGTGCAGCTTTTTGCTTTCTTTTTTTTTTTTTTTTTCACTGGGTTCGGTCTGCACTTTGTTCTTCTTCTTTTTTTTTCTTTTTTTTTTTTTTTCAGGATGAGTGCAGACCGAACCTAGTGGAAAAAAAGAAAAGAAAAAAGAACTAAGTGCAGACCAAACCTAGTGAAAAAAAAAAAAAAGCAAAAAGGTGAAGACCAAACCCAGTGAAGAAAAAAAGAAAAACAAAAGAAAAGAGGTTGACTGGTCAAAAGTTGCGGCTGAGTGAGTCTCCTATGTGTGTTTACTTACAAAAATGTCATTGAGTTATGAGTTATGAAAACTGAAAACAGTCAAAATGTGTTTTCAGTTTCCATAACTCACAACTCAAAAATCAGAGAATTGAGTGATGGAAACAGAGTTATGGTGCTCGCAAACGGACTTCTCGCTATGGGTCTCACCATTTTTGAGTTATGAGTTATAGAAACTGAGAATTGAGTTATGGAAACAAGTGAACCAAACAGCCTCTAAGCATCCGTGCGGCTACTCATTTTTAATTTTGCAGGTCCAACAACTCTGGACAGTGTTTTAATTTACATTAATTTGTAGGACCATCACTCATTTACCTTTTTTTTTTTTTTTTTTTTTTTTTTTGAGAAGAAACCATCACTCATTTACTTGTACCTAATAACCATAATTAAAACCCACTCAAAAGGCCAAGTTATTAATGTGGTGAATTTCAGATTGTAGAGGGATAAGGCCCAAACCCAAACTATGTGATCTGCACAGTATGCATTTTGTATTGAAAATGAAAAAATTTGGTAGTGGGAAAACCCACTACTCCTTACGGGATACCTTGTAATTGTTTTAATTAATACCAACACTTAATAATATTTTTATCACTTTTTTTTTTTTAAGAAAATCTATGTACACAACAACAATATTATGGATATCTATTTTTTTCGCACCTAAATATACAATATGTTGATTTGTTCTATTGTAAGTGATTAATTAAAAGTAGTAAATTCGTATAAATAAGAATGATCTGAAAGTGTCCATTACTTATAGTCGAACACATCATATTATAAAATTGGTTAAAAGTGGATGTAGCACATCTTTTTTCATAATACCTTAAGTTTTAGTTGTAGATGATTCTTGTATGATATTTTATTTTAACCTATAAGGAATTAATATATCAACAACTAGGGCTGTCCACACCCACCCGTCACCCACAAAACCCGACCGATCTGGAGCTACCCAAACCGAAATCGTCCGACCCGAGGAGAGAGGTGGTCGATGGCGAGTCTCAGAGGTTCAAAACCGATGCCGACGAGTCAGATGGCGGATCTCCTTCTCCAAAAACCAAGCCACCCGATCCTACCGGCTAAAGTTCAGATCTACCTCTAATTCAGCGAAAACATACTGATTTTCGCTCAGATCTTCTCATTTTCGCTCATATCCAGCTACGATTTACTGGGTTTTGCTCAAATACGACACAGATTTGGTGAGTTTTTCTCAAATCCAACGAAATTTGGGTATTTTTTGCTAAGATCTGATGGGTTTTCCTTAAATCCGGCAGAGATATGGTGTTATTTTGCTTAGAATGAGTGGTTTTGCTCAATTCCGGCTAAAAAAACATGTAGTTGCCGCCGATTTGAACCTTCGACAGCATATTTTCAGCTTTGATCGACCCAATCGCCGACCAACCTGGTCTGATCCGACTTGACCGGTGGGTTTTTGCTGTCGGCGGCAAGTCTTCTTGTCGGAAACCCGATGTCATCGGGTCGGTCATGGGTTGGGCATAAACCCGACCCAGACCGACCCGTGGACACCCCTATCAACAATTGCAAAAATATTGTGACAATATATTGTGTTAACAAATAGCTTTATATATATATATATATATATATATATATATATAAGAGTGGATAGGATGATATTACGCCAAAAAAAAAAGCAGAGAAAAAAAAAAAAAGGAAAAGAAAAGAAAGTAGCAACAATACAGAGGTTGAAACCAAAGCACTGTAACTACAGTGCCAATTGAACAAACCATATTAGTACTGTAGTAACTGTTTAAAACTTGAAAAAAAGAAAAGAAAAAGAAAGATAAAAAAGATAAAGGGACTCAATAAACCAAATGTGAAATGTGTACTGCTGGAACATTGGTGCTTTTTATATAGTTAATAGATGCTAAATCATAGTAAATTATGTTATAAGGGAAACTCTGAAATATATATATATATATATATATATATATTTTGAAATCCTCTGAAATATAAATTATTTCTGTTGCTACAGGAAGATATTAATATAATGAAAAACCTCAACTTTATTGCATACCGGTTCTCAATTTTATGGTCCAAATTATTGATATAAGTAATGAAATTAAATAAATAAGTTATTAAAATAGAATTTCATTTTCGAAGTCTCTTTTTTTTCCCAGGTTTTTAAAGTCATTTACTTAAAAATGTTTATGGATCTTTAACAAAGCTCTATTATTAAAAAAAAAAAAAAAAATCCTGGGAAAAAACAACTAGTCAAGTAATTTCTAAATTGAGGCCTTTAAATGCTAAAGGGGTGATACGTCCACAACATTTTTACAACAAGTCATAGGTGATTAGTTGTTATTGGTTCAAATTTGAACCTAACACCAATATTATTTTTTTGCCCCAACAATAACAACTAGTAATAACCTGCCACCTATGATTTGTTGTGAAAATGTTGTGAAAATATTGTGGACATAAAAATCAAACTAAATGATTAGAATGCAATGAAACAAAAATTCATTTGGCAAAAGTCTTGTCACTTTATGGTCAAGAAAAAGAAAAAGCCATCTATGAAATGTATTGAATCATGAGAGAGAGAGAGAGAGAGAGAGAGAGAGAGAGAGAGAGAGAGAGAGATCAAATAACCTATGTTCATACCCCAAAAATGCTTTCTTATTTCTTAAAATCAAAGTAAGTTTTTTAATGCATCCAAGCTTATAATAACCTAAGAAATGACCACCTAGGTTGGCAATAAAATGACTTATTCAAATAACCTGTTCTATCCAACCCATTTTTGGACAGAAATGAGCACTAGGAAAAATATAAGTCATAATAAAACCAATTGGCACAACAAAACTATACATAACAATATTAACTGAAGGAGCTTAGTGAAGGGGTTTTCAAATCCCATAACACTTGGTTTCCCTACCTCATTAAGGTATAACACTCAACCAATTAACAGAATACCTCACAATATAACAATACTGCCCATGTGCACCCACCATACTATAGTTTGGGATTTAATTACCACAATATATAGCAAAAGCAATATTAATCAACCCCTATACATTTTTATCAACAAAATCAACCCCTATATATGACATTGAAGTGGTGTTGGTGTATATAGCCACCTTTGTACATTGTTTTCACAGCATAATTATACAATAACATGTACTCTAAGCGGCGACCGTAACTTCTTGCTATTCTGGCCACTGCCAAACACCAATTCCTCCACATCACACCCATCAACCTCACATAGCATCTCCGAAAAAGTGTTTGTACTGCACAAATTTTCTCTATTCATTATATTTTTAATTTGATTAAATTTGATAACAGTGGCATAAAGCAGCAACAAAAAATTCATGTAGAAAATAGTATGTCAGTTTTTGTATTTGGTTATAACGATACAATGTTATCACATGGTAAATCATCTACTTAAAATCATTCTTCATCAAAAACTTCATACTAAGAACCCATATCATATGGATTGAAAATCTATAAACAAAGCCTAAACAATCACACTATTCAAATTTTATGCTAGTTTCCAACCTGCCATGGCTTCATAGTAGATGGATAGAGGAGTAAGTAAACAAGAAAGGAAAAGGACTATACTACAAAACCGAGAGTTCATTTATATGCTGACACAGTAACAAGCCAGCGATGTCTCCCATAAACAAGAATGCCTCTAGAAAATTGAGTATCAAAAATCAAGATTTTATAGGAAAAATACTAAACCGAATAAGAATGAGAAAATTGAGCACCTAGTAGGTTCTTTCTGCCTTAGCTCACAAAGGTATATAACTCTCAATTGGATCTTCCATAAGATACAAAGGGTTGGACCTGGGATGGTATTTTACTTCATTATTTCACCAATTGTATTTGTTTTCTCTTCTTCTTCTTCTTTTTTTTTTTTTTTGGGGGGGTGGGGGGGTGATAAAGAAAGAAGATAAGAGAGCCTATTTTTTTGAGGTTCTTTCTGGGCCCATTTTGACGAGAAAGTATACCATGTTTCGGTAATACTAATTCAACATCTGTTTTGGTATTTCTTACCCAATAAATGAGTGACACTTATTTCAAAAAATCACATCAGACTACTCCAATAAATTAATCACAATCTTCTATACTATTGAGAAGATAAATTAATCATTTATTAGAATAGTTTGATGTGATTTTTTGAAACATGTGTCACTCATTTATTGGGTAGAACATACCAAAACAAATGCTGAGTATACTTTCTCCATTTTGACAAGTTTTGGGCTCTTTATTGCACAACAAATAACACTAAGGCAAAACTAAGGTTTACCCCCAAGATTAGGGGGTGTGGTCCAATCACAAAATTAGTGTTACTTTACGTGCTTTTTATGGTACAGTCTTGAGAGAAGCAAATATTGGGCATGAATTAATCTATCTTAATAATAAATTTCATTACTTATCAAAAAATAAAATTGCAATGAAGCAAATGCAGTCAAGCTCCGCCTAGAGTAACCACATGACTACTCCCATCTCGAAATCAAATTGTTTAGTTTATAAGCTGTACATACTCGTCCTCTAACCTTTGAAACTTCACACTTTTATTTGTTAAAACAATTTTTAAAATTTTTTACAATTAAAATAAATTGAATTTAGCAGCAAATCAAATGACTAATTTCTTTATATAGTTTATTATATTTTACTTGTACATTCACATTTATACCTTTGCATGTTTTTCTAAAACAAATTTAAAAAAGAAAAAAAATTACACCTGAAAGAAATTGAATTTTGTAGAAAATCAAATGGCTAGTTCGACTCAATCAACGATGGATTTTTCTTTTTCTAGGTTACAAAACTATTAGAATTTTCTATTTCTTTAGCATATTTCACTAAGATATGTGCTGGTCTATTCCCTTGTCGTTACACATGAGAGAGACCCTGGCTTATTGAAAGGTTTGGAGTTTCTACCCCACCCCTTCTAAGATGTTTGAAATGGATAAACCCATGAGGGCATCATATACAATCCCTGAATCATTTATATACAATCATATGAATTTATACAAGAATATCGTTATACTTAAATATGTTTATATTATATGTAGTCTTTTTTTAAACATACATGTTAGCACCATCCTTCATTCAGCCTCTGTGTCTTCTGGGTGGAAGCCTACCTTCCTTTGATGAGACTTGATATATATTTTGGATGAGGGTGAAGTATGAGCCATTTGCATTGCTCAACTATTTATGCAAAAGAAATTACAAAAGTAAAAGAACTATACATTAAAAAAACAAAGAAATGGTAAAAACATATTACTTCTTGCATGTTGAAAAACAAATGAAGAAGAAATGATTAAAGATTTTTCTGCTTTGCTTGTTGCTAGTTGCTACTAAGGTTGAAAAGCGTTCATGTATGATGCAACCCCACCAACTGAGGAAAGTAAAAAATAATTGGTCTCTCTGCTCAGCCCTACAGAATTGGAATCTTGTAGAAGAAAGCATTTGTGGTATAAGGATCAAGGAACTTTTCTACAGGTCACTTGCTCGGTCCAGCTTCATCCGAAGGTGATTTTTGAAAGTGCAACAGGATTGCTTGAGGAATATCAAGACTTAAACGCTGCACAACGGGTATAGCTGGGTCTGGTAACTAGTGTGGGAGTTGGGACTAACTTGCAGGAGTTGGGACTCACAAGCATGATAGTATGTATAACGGTTTTCATTTGGGACATCACAGCATGTTTCGCTGCTGTCCCCCTCCAGTGCTAGATGATTTGGTCTAGCCTAACTTTGTATACTTGGTTTAGTTCAAATAAAAGTTTCAATTGTTTCGGGTTCAAAAAAAAATGTAACGTTTCTTTCATCCAAATTAGAATCTTCTTTCTCTACATCATTTTTCTTTTTCTTCGTTTTTGTCATCAACATCCTCTTCTTCATTAGCACTTGCCTCAGACTCAATCAACCTGCATTGTAATATACAACATTAGATTTCATATGTAACTGACACTTTCAGGTTAAGATGATCATAGAGTTACATGAGGATATTATGATATCATGAATGTCCATTTCTTATTAGTATGGAAAGCTGCTCCCACAATATCAACTACCACCATAGCTCTAAAAGATATGGATGGTCAGGTAAATTCAAATTTGCATCATATTAGGTTTTTTTTCCCCAAAAAATGTGTTCAAAAAAATTTTCAATACTTATTTTCCATTTCTTTTAGCTTTAGGAACTTCTCTTTCAATCTCAGCATCCACATCAATGGCTCGTTTCAGGGGAAGAATCTGATTTTTCTCCTCCTACATGAATATATGTAGTTACGATAATTTAAATGGATAACCTTATAAACAAATCCAATAATTAATAGTTGTTATTGACATAGTATACCTGTTCATGTTGCAACTGCTTAAACTCATGATCTTCAAACACGTGAATGGCTGTGAAATTTTGTTTTGTAGTGAAAATGTTGTTTGGATTGATTTTTATCTTGAACATGTATGTTTTTCCAAGTAAATTCTTTATTGGCTTTGGAACAACATCCTCGTCATCATCCTCATCCTGTCATGGGGGTTTATATATATACACACACAAAAGATTCATTTGTAATACCAAATATTCGAAAGATGAATGGAAATCTTAAAAAATCTTGATTAGTTCATAACTTCAAGAAGTTTTACAAAGCTATAAATATCATACCTTTATTTCTGTAGTAAAGATTTGTGTAGCAGGAATATGAACAATTTTCTCTGCTTCCTTGTCAAATACCACAAATATTGTGCTACCACTTTCATCCTTGACAAGTAATTCTAATCTGTACCTGAAGTTTTTGGCAAATGTGTAAGTTTCCACAATATATATTATATATGTAATATATTTTAATCTTTTTCATAAACTAGAACTAACCTTGTCGTTGGAGAAGAAAATTCTTTCTTACAACCTTCACACCAAAATGTAGATCCAATTGTTTTTGCCTTTTTATGACAATCAGTGCATGAAAAATAATGCCATCCATTTTCAGCTTTTACTTTTTTCACAACAGCCATACAATAGAAAATCGCTTTCTACAGTAATTTTTTTTTATTAGTATATAATACATGTAACTTTGTCATTAATCAAATACTTATTTAGAGTTTTAACTTACATGGGATTTTGATTGCTCAAGAAATATTATAATTTCGCATATTGTCCTCTTATTTTTTACCACTTCTTCAGAATCCCAGTGGATGTAATCCTGCTGATAATCCAAGTTGATGTAAACCTTTGTTGCATCGGTGGAAGACAATGAAAGTTGATCTTATTACATAAAAGAAAAGTTAATAGTCAGCATAGCATTTAACCGAACCATAAAAAATAGTGTAACGAACTAAATTATGACACAAATATTCTTACTCATGAATGATTTCACAGTTGTTGAAGTAATTATCAAAATAGTTGATTTCGATCTATCCATGCATACATCTTCTGTGATACTTTCTGCAAGGTCTCCCCACAATTTAATCTGAATTTTACGTTTCCTGCATTTTTGGTTATGTTAAGCCTTTTTTTCATTATTTGATAAATTTCCTATTATTAGTATTAAAAAATCATTTGAGTCAAACGAACCTAAATTTGTCTTCAATCTCAATGATCCTTCTCTTCTATGGCTTTCCATTTTTGTCATTCTCATACACACGGGAAATGGTTGACACTCTTCCAATAACATCTACATAATTTACATGATCAAATACATCAAGGACATACAACTTGATTTATATGAATATAGAGTTAATATAACAAAATTTATAAAGCATTAATACCTGTTAAGTGGACATTTTTGTCACACCGACCACTCCAATGTTCAAATGGAACAAATTCAAATTTATATTTTGGGATTGAAGGATGGTCTGATCCTGCTGGTTTAACTATTGTTGCTCCATAGAACTTGATCATATATTTATTTGTGACTATTTTGTAATCATTTTGGTAAGGAATAACACCAAAATTCTTTATGTCATAGATGTTGCCTTCTTGTAATTTTTTCCTGAATTGATGAACAAGTGCCTCCTTGATCCTTGCATGTATGTGATTGCCCTTATACAATCATAAATTAAACAATCAATCATTATTACTATTTAAAAAAAAAAAGAAAAAAAAGAAATATCATTGACATAAATATGTATATATATTTTTTTAAGTTGTCTAGTTTATAGTTGACGTATGGTTGCATGAGCATTTGACCTGTTCATTGAGCAAGACCATATCCAGGCACAGAAAATCTTTGTTCTTGAGATTGTAGAAAAACAAAAAGTTGTCTAGTTTAGAGTTGATGTATGGTTGTATGTGTATCTGACCTGTTCATCTAGCAAGACCATATCCAAGCTCATAAAATCTCTGTTCTTGAGATTGTAGACATCCCATAGTCGTGTGACTCGAGCCTTAATCTTCCAATTCTCTTTGTTACCATTGAGCTCATGAAGTAAGCTATAATCACCTTTCATCTTACCTATATTGAAGGTATAGGCTGATTTAATAAACTATGTCAAAGTAAATAGAAAAATAGATTGAGAAGGGAAGGGAGTTTGATACTAATACTGATTAAGAGACGAAAAAAATTAATTGTGTGTGATGCAAATGAAACCCAATGTGTAAGTGCTTAATATATAGGGCAAGTATCATTTGCTAATGAAATGAGTTGGAGCTTGAAGGGCTTGAGTATTATGGTAGCTTAGCTACTTAGGCTTGAAGGGTCTAATGCAAACTTGTACTGCAACTATTCACTAGTGGAGGTCTGACAGTGGTGTAGTGGAGAGGTTTTTACGACGAAGACTCCGGTTTTTCACTTCACACATTTGGTGTTTTCATGTTGTTTGCTTCTCTTTATTCCGTTTTTCATATTGCTTTACTTGTTTTAGTTGCTACTTGAATATGCATGCAATGTGAAATTGGCTAATTACTTATATTGGACATTAATTGTTAGTTTAGGCTATAAGTGAGTAAGCCATGAAATTGGTATGTGGGATCTAAATATATACCTAGTGTGTTAGGTAGCATTTTTTTCAATTTGTTCTTAATTTTTCTCTAACATCTACTAGAAAACTATTTCATTAAAAACAATATGTAATTAAGTCAAAATTAGTTTTGGCGATTGTTGTCTTACCAACAAATGGAGATATCTCTTCAAAAATTTCTTCGATAAATTGACGTTGAGGGTATCTGCCAATTACAAATCATTAAAAACATGAACTAAATTCAACTTGTTTAGCTTGTGTACTACGACTGATATATGTTGTTAATAAAAGTAAATGGTATGTAACTCATAGTCATAGATCAACGAACTATCACTTTGAAGCCCTGTTTTTTTTTCTGTCCAACTAAGAAAAAAATCCAAGATTAAGCTTGGATTTTTTTTTTTTTTGGGTAGGTATTATTAAAAGAATCGGGCAATACACAAAGACTCTACTTGATTAGACGACTACTTAAAACAAGCAATTGCTCTCATACAGACTATAAATATCTTTAGAGCCAAACAACACTCTGAAATAGTAAATCTACTATTCTGTTAGTACTACCAACGAAGTAAAATATTGTCCTTGTTAATTACATCATAAAAATCCAAGTTTATATCTATATGCCAAATTACCAATCCATCAAAAACCAGGAAATATAAATAAAACCAAGCCAAAACAAAAACACAAGCAGTCAAGCTTTCATCTTTGTGTGTTTGCTGCTCGAGAGACAACCTCCTATCCTCCTGTTTGATGCAAAAAAATTTCAACTTGCTGCTGATGCTTCTAATGAACAATATAACAATAGAGTCCAACCAATAAATGTCAGTACAGCTGTGCCATTTATGAAGACCAAAATCACCAGCACCCTCTCTGTACCACATTTAAAAAGATCTCCTTAATGGAAAGCCTAATAGCAGTAGTAGAAAGCCAATGCTAACAACCAGCAAGTACCTTGCACCAATCTCTACATTTACAAATAAAACAAGTGTCATGCTATTTAGATTTTCTTTTTTCTCTTTTTGGTGGAAAGGAAATTATCATTAACAACTAAGCAACCTCCAAAAGGAGTAAACATGACGGTCATACATAGCGCCAACACAATCAAAATGACAGAGCAGAGAAACATCCGATGGGGGCTTTACAAAAACAACAAAATCCTAAGATAGAAGGGCTCCCTTTCTAGCGAGCACATCAGCACACTTGTTGGCTTCCCGGTAGCAATGTCGAACTCTAACTAGAGGAATTTCCTTCAATCCTTCTCTACAGTCAGCCACAAAAGCATCATTACCATTTGGGTTCCCAACTTCCTTTTCCAAGAGATCAACAACCAGCTTCACAGCCAGCTCAATTTCCACTGCCAGCAATTTGAGGGAAATACATAAGTGAATCCCATCCCTCTAAGGCCCAAAGCTCCGCAGCAACGCTACTCCAATGGCCCTCGCATAACCTCGAACCCATTAGATTTTCATTTGCCACATCCTTCAACCATGACAAGAACCGACCAATCTTGACGTAGCAAAAGTTCTCTGCTAAGGCCAGGCTGCTCCTACCCAGTAGATTTAAACCATAAATAATTTCAAAAGAAGCAGATCATCTAATATAAATCCAACTACGTGTCCACTCTACATAATATGGAAACTCCTAAACCGAACCATGTCCCCACCAATCTTTTTTCTTCAATAATCACATTTAATCATTAAAAATAAGCATAGATAAATCCAAGATTTTTTGGTGGCAATTATTATTTCAAATTAAAAATAAAAAGAATTACATGATCATAAGGACATACCACTGCATTGCACCTAATCCTGCATTGATTAGAGGACTGCTCACAACAAGCTGGTCACAGAAGAACTACATGATGATCGTGATGTGGGCATTTATTCCAAGTTAACTTCAAATTTTATTCTTCTTCTGGTAACCAAGCTATAAGCTACATCATATGATCATGCATTAAGAAGCTCTCACTATCTTGTCAATAAAGACCACCAACTTTCCACCTGAAGGAAAGTTTAGAAAGAAGAGTTACCTCAAGTTCCCAACATGACACCTCCAGGTGCAATATGGTTGAAGGTGGATCAAAATTAACACAATTAAATCAACTGCTCATATTTGACTGTTGAATTATAGTCTCCATGTTTAATGAACTCTCTGCAAAACATCCTGCCACTCAGGCCAAATCAGAACCTGTATACTTATATGAGTTATATCATTTAACCAAAGTACAAAATTTGAACCTTATACGTAACACAGTTAAAATCAAACTAGAGATTAAAGGGGAAATGCCAGAGGATGATAAAAAGGTCCAAGAAGTAAACCATATAGGTTAACAGAATTTAAATGACCAAGAAAAAGAAAAAGGCATATAAGCAATGTTATTGACTCATGATGAGAGACAGAAAAAATAACCTATGGTCATATCCCAAAAATACTTTCTTATATCTTAAAAGTAAGTAAGTTTCTCTATGCAACCAAGCTTCTAATAACCTACGAAATGACCACCTAGGTTGGCAATAAAATGACTTATTCAGATAACCTGTTCTAGCTATCTTCAATCTATATCTCATTTCCAAGATTTACAATCTTTGTCTCATTTTAAACTCCAGAATTTTCCCATTCTACTGAAAATTTAGTAGTCACATATTCAAATTGAATCTTTCTCAAATCACTCCCAATATTCCTTTAACTAATCCAACAGGCTAAAAACCCATATCTCAAATTTGCAACTTCATAGATGAACATGTCAAATTTCACATCATGATAAAAAGACCAAACAATTAATTGAGATTTGAAATATAATACTCCACCTAAAGAATAAAACCCATATATCATCAAGCATTCAACAAAAGAGAGATCACAAATTTTATAGAGAACTTCATGTTTTTCAAACTAAATTCCAATCATGAAAAATATAGATACAAATTTTTTTTTTCAAGAAAAGGAGATTAGATCACAAATATTTTCTAACAAAGGAAAGTGTTAATATCAACCATAGTGTCAAGTTCCAATAACATGAAGAGATCAAGGCATGTAAAAGCTGTGAGCACCTATGGTATATTAAGATTAGATTCAAATAAAATTAAAACCTAATGAAATTTATGCACAAAATGGAAGATTAGATTAGATTTAGATTAAAATTTACACACAAAATAACAATTATCATAAGGATACCACAATCAAACTTGGCCCAAGTAAGTAATACACATACGTTTTAGGATTGATCACACATATATTTCTATAAAAGTAAGTGAATTCATTGGATTATACACCTTAAATGAATTTATCTTGTATTGGAATTTTGGAAGTAAATCCATGGTATGAACCTCCAATTATTGTCATCTTTATGTTGCAAATGTTTTGTGCAAACCAATATCAATGACATCCTGTACGTGCCCAAACTTGTATTTATATACACATACACCTACACTATCAAAATTAAACATTGACACATTCTAGATTTTACAAAAGCCAATTATATAATATGCAGAAGTCATTTGTATCAACTCTTTACCTTTTCTTTTCATGTAGCTGCTACTTTTACAAAATACAAAGCACGCTAACCTATCTATAACACAAACATTTCTTGATGCCTAGTTTTATGGAGGCAAGTTCAAATAGAAATTTGATCTTCTATTTCTATATTTGAAATATGGAAAGTTGACTACTCTTAATAATTATATGAAATATGGAAAGTTGTCAACATATGGTATCATTGAGTGTGTTGAACCACCTCATACAAACATGGGAAGGATGTAAAAATCATGACTTATAGCCGTAAATTACTTGTTGCATGTACTTTATTTGTATGACTACTATAGAGGATATATAGCATGAGTTTGTGCATGTACTACAGGTGCAGGTGCATCTAGTGTAGTAATATATACCAACTTCGTCCCAACCTTGATGTACCGACAATGGTATAGAATTCAAAAGTGAAACACTTTGTTCTTTCATTTAGCAACAAGTAGGATATAGTGCGGATTGACGACACATTAATAAGAACATCTGCATTAACCCCTTGAAGACATCAATGATCCTTTGACAAGATGCCAAGTATGGTTCACTGGAAAATCTAATTTATCTAGAATCCAAGAATTTGGAACTAAAATTCAAACAGTTAACAGGTTACTCAATTACCATGTACACTAACAGATAGGGTAGGTTACATTTCCATGGCAACCCTATTTTCATCACAGGATCATTATATATTACCTATTCCCTAAGGATGCAACTCTACATAGTGGATTACACAAATTATAAGCAACATTCAATTCAGAACTTAAAAATAAAAAATAAAAAATAGAAAAATCTCAAATAAATAGCATAACAAATATAACTGTAGCAAGAGGATTGATAATATAATTGAAACAGGGTTATGCTTATCTAGAAAATGACTCATCACAAGGCAAATAAATTGTGTCACAAATCTACATGACAACATTTGGACATTTGTTCTGTTACATATGTAGCCTAATCAATGGGGTACACGAGCTGTTTGTGTGCAGTTTTTGGCATTACAACTTTACAAATACGGAAATGCATTTCACAATTTTTAATTACACCTTAAATTATAACAATGCCCATGTACACCAATTACATGATTTGGGATTTATTACCAAAAATTACAGGAAAAGAATTATTAATCAACCCCTATTTATGAAATTGCAGTTGTGGTCATGTGTGCAAGTCCTTACTATGGTAAACAGTGTTTTCACACTATAATTATATGAAACAAGTACCCTTAGTGGCAGCATAACTTCTTGCTATTCTGGACAATGACAAACACCAATGCCTCCACATCACACACATTAACCTCATTTAGCATCTCCAAACAAGCATTTGCACTGCATGGAACATTTAATATGTCTTGATATAAATAAAATTTTTATTTACACATGCATGCAGACCTTAACATGTAATAGGAATAACGAACAGACCTTACTTGGTCCCAAAACATGTGGTAGTGATCTTGTTGTTCCCATTGACCGAATATTGCAAAATCCTTTGTAGTATTGTCAGATTAAAGTGGCGTTGAAACAATTGACAAAACTAAAATATAAGATTTGTTACACAGGTAACCAAATACACATTTGAATCATAAGACAACCAGCCTTAGATTTAGGTGAGGAATGGTTATAGCTTATATAGTCATTACCTTATCACTCTCCCAATACGTTAGAAAACTTGTCTGTTTGACCGCAAGCCCCTCACTACACTATCCATTGTTGGGCAGGCCCAACTGCTTAACCCAAGGTAACTTATCACTTTCTTCATTGTTAGGTTCTAAAGATTAGGATCTAATGTATTTAGAACTTCAATTTGTATGTTGGCAAACCATGATCAAAACAATGTTTAGTCGTGTGTTAGACTTGCTCAAAGTATGGGTCTTATTGTAAAGTTGGAATCGAGTTTTTATGCAGAAGTACTGTTCACTTTCTGTATGACTCGATCGATCGAAAATCGTGCAGAACGTTTTTCTGCAGAAAATTCCAACTCAGCCCAAGCCCGTTTTAATGTATAGGGTTTTATGTTTTGCCCAAAGTATAAAAGGGAAAACCCTAGCCACGTTTTTAGAGTTCTGTTTTGCTGTGTTTGTGAATCTCTCTGTGAGATCTAGAGGTGTTTACCTTCACATACACTTAGGGTTTACAAACTTGAGATTTATGTCAAGAGTTGTGTAGATCAATACAGTTGCAGAATCAATAGAGCACAAAGATATACAAGCAGGTGCGCTTGTGGATTTGCTGAAGAATTCCGGAAAGAAGGAGTCCGTGGATCTCGGAGCTATCATGGGGTCATGGTAGTAAGTTTCCTACACTTGGGTAGCAACAAGATGTTAGTGGTCTAAGTCTTGTCGTGTAAACTTCAATTCTTTCATAGTGGATTCAGTTTACCTTGAGGATAGCTAGGTCAAATCCTCCCCAGGTTTTTACCGGTGTGGTTTCCTGGGTCATCATATCTTTGTGTTATTTATTTTTCCGCTGCTTTGTTGTTTTTATATATTTGTGTTAACCTAGTTTTAATTAAATTACCTAAGTTAATCACTTGGCTAATTCTCTAGGTTAATCTGTTGGGTTTAAGGGGTCTAAACGAACTAACATTCATCAATAGTCAAGTCATCCTGTTAGAAATTTGGCCTCTTACATAGTAAAAATTTCACAATTAGACAACCCTTCTTGTAGTTCATCACTCCTATTGTAACTGAGCATTTATAGTGGACCCATCAAGGCCTCAGTTGTTAAGTGATTGGTTAAATGTACTATAGCAGGGATGATGAATGGTTGCGAGGTTCAACCTACAAAGTCTCACATGGGGATTAAATGGCTACAAGCCCACAACTCTTACATTATCTTATCTTCTAAGATAAATTGCATGTGAATTGCAAGATTAACTTTTGCATTAAAATAATCTACAATCTACTACGTTTAGGGTTTAGTAATATATAATCAAAACTCTTTACCTTTTTCTTATTATAGTTAGATAAATCACTTTAGTTTGCTTTTCTCTTTAGTCGTCACCTTTGTATACCATTGCAAAATAATAGATAGAGGTAAAGAAGGCATGGAATATGAATCACTGATGAGGAAAAGAAAGCTATAAAAGAGTCCATATTTATTCAATTTCCTAGTTTTGTTTCAGGGGATACAAAAGAGTGGGTAGAGGCAAAGGCAGTAACAAATTAAGGCTTCACCTAGAAAGTAAAAACAGAGATTACGTAAGTTTCATTTCTAATACCGCGCATCATTACAGTAACAAATTATGTTCTAATAGTTTCAATTGTCATAACAAATTTAGAGACAACAGAACAAGTGGAAGCAGCAATCCAGTCTTAATGTCCAAGAATTGACAACAAGACAACAAGTCAAAGTTTGCAGCAAGTAAAGTGATGAGTTGGGGATTTTCAGTTAAAATGGTCTTTATCACACATCTCCACCTAATCTCCTTTCAATCCGTTTGAATTGTTGCCATATGTGGGTATATTTATCCACACAAAAAACATGTATTTCGTTATTTGAACATTTCACCTCCATTATTGTTGCCTAGTTAATGGTTCAATAAGGCCGGAGATGCCATTGTAGTTATTCCAAGTTTTGTACCGGTATAATAAAACATGTCATGTTAGAGTTGACAATTGGGTTGGTATGATGTTACCCAGGTTATTGATACCATTACTGCCAACGATCTGGAATTATGTTTGATGTGGTAAATGAGGATATCTTGACACTAGAAGACTTTGATTTCGAAGGAATTTCCAATTAGGCCATAAGCATAATACAACAACAACAACTTAGGGGTCTAAATCAGATTTGTCATAAAAAAAAATATTAAAAAAATGTTCGGAAATACAAGAATCACAGGACAAAGGAAAAGGTAGCACACTCCAGAACCAGTGTTTGAGATATTGCCAAAAAAATAAGGGAACTTTGAGATGCAAAACATATTCAAATTGTACAGATTGAACAATCAATAAAGTAATTATTTATCACATGAAAAAGACTTAAAACAGCAAGTAGAGTATCAATTAATGATGTAAAAGGCAAACAAAACTGCATGTAAGCCAAAAAGTTATGACATGGTTACACATGAGAAAATAAGCCTTCACACAATCATTGGGGGAAGAGGCTGACCAAGCCTATTGAAATGCCTTCATACTTTTTTTTTTTTTTTTTTGAAGTCTAATGAGTCATAAGTACTAAATGAAAGTTCTTGAAAAGAAATAATTTTGGACAGACAATAATATGCTAAAATGAAAGGCTTTATACAGGAGCAAAATGGTCTTCATATACAAAGACTTTCCTGATTATTAACATGAAAAAGTAATTGCAAGTCTGAATATTGACGGCTGTGTGCTTTTCCATTTTTCCCCCTGGTTTGGCAGCTATTATTGCAAACAAATTTTCCTCTATATTTGTCACACTGTTGACTTCCCATATTATGGATGTAATGTTTTAGGACAGATATGAATAGGCTTATATCACTAGCATTTTGCTTGTTTACACTGTTAGTCATCTACAATAAAATTCCTTGCACCCTGATGTCTTAACTTTTCCAAACTGCTTTGTTATGTCCGTGTCAATACTCAACGTTCATGTCATTGCCTTAAAAATCTTCACTTAGATGACTTTATACCTTTTCATAAGTTGTTCATAAATTTATTCAAATATAACTAAGAAATTTTAACTTTATATAGCAGGTATTAAATTTGCTGGACCTTATTTCTATCCATATGTTGAGAAGTTGAAGGGCCATTATAACGACAGCTAAAACATTACAGCTCTAGCACCAAGGTAAATCATGATTTACGCAACTAGATACATAAGTATTTATCGGATAAGTAGATGACATCATTTGCCTGCATACCAGAGACCCTGATAGCCACATTGTAACAGCTGCAATATCCCGTTTCCATTAATGCTCAAGCTGCCAGCAGCTAACATGACATAGCAGATTGGCTGGCCCCTGAATGAATAGGCCATAAACTAGATGAGAATTTGTAACAACATATATACAAAAGGCATACAAAACACACACAAGCAAGGAAAATAAGATCATCACAACAAAAAAAGATAAATTACTGAATCAATTGCAAAATAAGACATGCTTCTCATCATGTCTAAGTTGCTTATCGAATATAGATGTTCAAGGCCCATCTATGCGTTGCAATGCTCACAAATAAAATTACAAAATTATTATAAGGAGAAGTGATTATAGAATATTAAGCATCCAAAATCAAGATCTTTATGTGTTTATCATTCATTATCCTACAGAGTTACTAAGCCAGACTAAATCAATTGCACCAAAAATGCCTTATTAGGCAAACTATGGAAACACCCAAAGGTCATTCTTTGCAATTCAATTTTAAGCCTAATATCTCCAAGTTTTTCCTCTTCTATTCATAAGGCTTCAACAGAAGTAATACACCTGTTCTCACCTTGAAATTCCCCTCCTATTTAACCAAGTGTTAGCTTTGCCCAATTTTCAGACTATTCAAAGCAAAATAATAGGAATATTAAGTCAAAATAAAACCAATTGGCATAGCACAACTATAAGGAACAATATTAACTGAAGGAGTTGGGGTTTCAAATCCCATAAAATTTAATTTCACTACCTCATAAAGGTATAACACTCAACTATTAAGAAATGAATGTACATCGAAACATAATCAATTAATCTAAAATGAAAATTTTCATTCATTCATTCCGATTTTCTTTACATTAATGTCCTTTCAAATTGGGTTTGTGCCCAATCATATGAATGAACCAATTAAATTAATTTAGAGGAGAAGGACCTTAAATGTAATAATAGTATCATAAATTATGTTTGACGCGGTAAGTGGGGATACCTCAACACTAGAAGACTTTTATTTCGAAGCTCCTACCAATGGAGATTCCACTTAGGCCATAAGCACAGGCCTAGACCTCCTAAATCAGATTTTGGAGAAACAAACCAACAACAATAACAACATAGGGGTCTAAATCAGATTTGTCATAAAACAATTTAAAAAATTCTTAAAAATAAGAGAATCACAGGATAAAGGAAAATTTAGAACACACCAAAACCAGCATTTGAGATATTGCAAAAAAATAAGAGAACTCTGAGATGCAAAAATATTCAAATTGTGCAAAATGAACAATCAATAAAGTAATTATTTATCACATGAACAAGACTTCACACAATGAATTAGGAAAAGAGGCTGAACAAGCCTACTGAAATGCCTTCAGACCCTTTTTTTTTTTTTAATAATTTTATTGAAGTCTAATGAGTCATGAAGCATTAGATGAAAGCTCTTGAAAATAAATAATTTTGGAGAGACAATAATATGCTAAAAAAAAGGCTTTGTAAAGGAGCAAAATAGTCTTCGTATCTAAAGACTTTACTATTAACATGAAAAAGGAATTGCAATTCTGAATATCGACTGCTGTGTGCTTTTCCATGTTTCCCCTGGTTTGGCAGCTATTATTGCAAATAAATTTGACTCTTTATTTGTAACACTGTAGACTTCCCATATTATGGATGTAATATTTTAGGACAGATACGAATAGGCTTATATCACTAGCATTTTGTTTGTTTACACTGTTAAACATCTACAAGATTGCCTTGTTAATTTTTCAAAATTGCCTTGTTAGACATTATGTCCGTGTTGATACTCAGAGTTCATATCATTGCCTAAAAATATTTTCTTAGATAAATTTATACCTCTTCATAAGTTGCTAATACATTTATTCAAACATAATTAAGAAATCTCAACTTTATATGGCATGTATTAAATTTGCTGGACCCTATTTCTATCCATATGTTGAGAAGCTGAAGGGCCATTATAATGACAGCTAAAACATTACAATTCTAGCACCAAGGTACATCATAATGTAAACAACTAGATGACATCAATTGCCTGCATACTAGAGGCACCCCTGATAGCCACATTGTAACAGCTGCAATATCCTATTTGCCATGCTCAAGCTGCCAGCAGCTAATACGAGATACCAGATTAGCTGGCCTCTGAATGAATAGGCCATAAACTAGATGAGAATTTGCAACAACATATATATAAAAAGCATACAAAACACACATAAGCAGGGAAAAGAGGCTAAAAAAAACAAAATTCAAGCAATTGGACAATGTAAATATATTTAGCTAAGCCATGTTAATAACTTGTCAGCAGAAAAGGCATCTACTTAAGTATTTGGAGAAAAGAACCTACCAATCTAGCTTACTTGAAAAGGCTGAGTCCAAATAGTTATCATTTCAAGAAAATTAGCTTTTAGTAAGGCAAAAAGGCAATAACTAGGAGACCATTCTATAAATTGAACAGAATCATGAGGAGAACCCGCAAAAAAGTATTCAATGCAACCAATCAGTATTGACAAAAAAAAAAAAAAGGCCAATCTACCCTTTCTCACCACAAAAAAAAAAAAAAAAAAAGAAAGAGAGAGAGAGAGACTAAAAACCTTGTAAAGCATAAAAAACAATGGTTTGCATTAAATTACAAATATATACTATAAGGGAATCCTAAAATTTACCATATGATGAACAACTTAGACACTATTATATGTGTATAGCAATGAAGATCATCACAACAGAGAAAAGATAAATTACAGAATCAATTGCAAAATAAGTCTTGCTTCTCATCATGTGTAAGTTGCTTATCGCATAGAGAGGTTCAGGCCCATCTACGCATGGCAATGCTCACAAATCAAATTACAAAATTATTATAAGGAGTAATGATTATAGAATATTAATCCCAAAATCAAGATTTTTATTGGTTTATCATTAATTATCCTACTGAGTCACAAAGCCAGACTAAATAAATTGCACCACAAATGCATATTGGCAAACTATGGAGACAACCAAAGGTCATTCTTCGCAATTCAATTATAAGCCTAATATCTCCAAGTTTTTCTTCTTCTATTCATATGGTTTCAACGGAAGTATTACACCTTCTCTCACCTTAAAATTCCCCTCCTATTTAACCCAATGTTAGCTTTCCCTAATTTTCAGACTATTCAAAGCAGAATAATAGGGATATATAAGTCAAAATAAAACTAATTGGCACAGCACAACTATAAGGAACAATATTAATTGAAGGAGTTTAGTAAAGCAGTCTCAAATCCCATAATATGGTTTCACTACCTCATAAAGGTATAACACTCAACTATTAAAAAACGAATGTACATCAAAACAAAATCAACTAATCTAAAATGACAAATTCATTCATTCATTCATTCGGATTTTCCTTGCATTAATGTCCTTTCAAATTGGATTTGTGCCTAATCATATGAATGAACCAATTAATTTAGAGAAAAATGATCTTAAATGTAAAAGTAGTACCTTCACTACCTTGGCATGTTACTTTGAAGTTGAATCAAGAATCTTCCATAGCATAGCAGACATGGATTGAAGTCAGCATCTTGTTTACAAGGGGACATTATCCCTTCTCCTTTTGTTTGGCCCATTTTGCAAGGCTATGGCCTACATTATTACACAACATCTTGCCACAGAGTCAAAACTAAGGTTTACCCATTGATTAGTTGGCCTCGTCCAAACACTTCCCTTGTTTTGCTCTTCGGTTACCCATGGAATCCCAAGCGATCTAAAGTAAAACTCATATTGTTTGCTCAGACAATGGACTAACTGGTTTATGCTGGCTTTAGTGTTTGAAAATAGAGCTTCCTCTCGTGCCATCCAAAGGATTTTCATTGCCACTACTGCATACAATGTGAATTCATCTTTGGTAATTTTTTCTGCAAGTAACTCACTTAGGGGGTCAATTATATGTTCAACAAATTCCATAACAGACTGAGCTTGGATCTTTTCGACTCGAAAACCCCATCTACCACCATACCATACTCCTTTGGTGTAGGGACAGGTTTGAAATAGATGTAAAAGAGAATCTTCTGCTATCTCACAGAGAGGACAATGGGCATCTTGGGTTTTTAAGCATCCGACAAGCTTTTTCTCAAAGGGGAGGACTTCGGCAGCC
Organism: Lithocarpus polystachyus; assembly: GCA_033629205.1. Classification (NCBI taxonomy): domain Eukaryota; kingdom Viridiplantae; phylum Streptophyta; class Magnoliopsida; order Fagales; family Fagaceae; genus Lithocarpus; species Lithocarpus polystachyus. The sequence continues at coordinate 31,086,679 of CM066164.1, read as the reverse complement.
ATTCTGCATAAAAACATTTTTAATCTTTCATCGAAAGACAGTTTGAGTCTTTCATGAATTCTTATTTGGGTCACCTTATTTGCTGCAGAGTTGCAAGGAGGACAAATGCATGATACATGGACTCCGCACCTTTCTATTGTAATTTTTTCTATTTTAGGATCATAATTTGAACATTCAAATCGAATCTCAATGTCATTCCAATCCCCCAGAATTATTCCTTTCAAGGAGCTATCTCTTCTATAGTAGAACCACATAAAAGATGATGGATCTACATTAAAATCAATATATGCAAGACATCTTTCAAAACCATTGATGTACATGTAGGCAAAACAGATAATTGTACAAAATTCAAATGGCACATCATCCTTCAGTTCCACTTTTAGTGCAACACAGAAAGTGAATGATCGATGGAAGTTTCCGACCGACCGAGAATGATACGGAACTTCCAACACTTTGATGGTTGAACCACCACTTTGGAATCTTACTTCCTGGAAGTGTAAGTGAATAATAATCATAAAGTTTCCATGTCGAGTCCGTTTCAGATGTAGCTTCATCGAGCTCAAATTCTGATACAGAATCATTGTCCGCTTCAGGATTAGAGTTCGTTTCAAATGCAGAGCCCGTTTCAGATGTAGCTTCATCGAAATCAAATTCTGATTGTGATTCAAAGTTTGTTTCAGAATCAGAATCCCGATGCCGTATTCCCCTTGCACATACAATATTTTGTTGAAGCCCTATAAATTCTCCAAACTGCTTGCCATTAGCAAAATTAAGAAACTTCAGTTTAGCAAATTTAGTAATAATCTTCAATTAACAAAAAAAATTCTATAACTTTGAGAGGAAGAAAGAGAGACCCGATTAAATAATCTTCTTTTTGATTGTGAATTCAACGAATTACACCCTGTTGCATTTACAAAGTGTATACAATGTGGAAGTCTTGGAAATTTCAGAAGGTTCCAGCAACAGTAAAGCCCTAGAATCTTTAATTGGGGAAATATGATAGCAATTTCAGGGAGGGTAGCAAAGTTGCCGTCAATGATATTTAGACGTTCTAAATTGGGGAAGCAACCAGGGGTATCCATGACTTTTGGAAATTCATCACAATCATACATAGAGAGCCTCCTAAGATTTTGTAAATCAGAGATGTTACTTGGAACATCTTTCACGTTTTTTAAACTTACTATTAACTCACGAAGGCCAGTGAGATGTCCCATTGATGAAAGCAACGCTAATCTTTCCATTCCTTGCTCAAGACTTTCACAGCCAAAGAGATGAAAGGTTTTAAGAGATTTCAACTGGAGCTTTGTGATACAAAGATAAGAAAACAAAAGAGACGTATTTGAAATGGTAAAACTCTGAATTTTATTGATAAAGAAAGGAGCCTATAAATAGGCTTTACATCAGAACACTAGCTCTTAGCACTAACCACAACTCCTATAAAATAGGAAATAAAATAGAAACAAACTACTGAATTCCTAAAAACTAGGACAACCCAAATTCATTCTAACGGGTGTTGCTACTGAACTCCTAAAAACTAGAACTTCCAATAAATATTAATAAATAAAACATTTAAATCTTAACACCCTCCCTTAAATTGAAATCTGCAGAAATCAGTTTAAAAGAAAATCAACCCTATACAAAGTCCTCCTTTACAGCAGCATGTGAACAAACTCCAAGTAGACCACGCAACTTCACAAATGTAGCCAACTTGAGAGACTTGGTCTGTATATCTGCAACTTGATCTTCACTTCGACAATAAACTAGTTTGATTGTTCCATCATTGCTGAGATCTCTTAGAAAATAATATTTCACATCGATATGTTTGCTTCTTCCGTGCAGCACAGGATTCTTAGAGAGTTTGATTGCTGAGTTGTTGTCACAAAAAACTGTAGTAGCTTCAACTTGCTTGAACTGTAGCTCTTCAAGAATTCTTCTCAACCAGATAGCTTGACAACCACAAGCTGTTGCTGCAACAAATTCAGCTTCAGTGGTTGACAATATGACTATTGGCTGCTTCTTTGATGACCATGAAACAGCTCCTGTTCCCAACATGAAAACATAGCCCGAAGCGCTCCTTCTATCATCTTGATCTCCTGCATAATCACTGTCAGTAAACCCAAACAATTCTAACTTTTCACCCTTCTTGTAGAACAACCCAAAATCTCTAGTTCCTTGCAAGTAACGAAGGATTCTCTTGGCAGCTAACAAATGTATTTCTGTTGGATTCTCCATATATCTACTTATTAAACTCACAGAATACATTATGTCTGGTCTTGTCGCAGTTAAATACATCAAACTGCCAACAATTTGCTTGTAGAGTGTACTGTCCACCTTCTTTCCTTCATGATCTTTGTTTAGCTTCAAGCCAAACTCAGTTGGAGTGCTTACAGGATTGCAATCCTTCATTTGAAACCTGTCCAAAATGTCTTGCAAATACTTCTTTTGAGAAATAAAGATCCTATTAGCTGATTGCACTACTTCTATGCCAAGGAAGTAATGCATCATACCAAGATCAGACATTTCAAATTCAACCATCATAGATTTCTTGAATTCTTTAAACATGACATCATCATTTCCAGTAAATATAAGATCGTCTACATATAAGCAGACAATGAGCATTTTTCCTCCATCATCAACTTTTATGAAAAGCGTATGTTCATAAGGACATTTTTGAAATTCTTCCTTCAAAAAATAAGCCTCAATGCGACTAAACCAAGCTCGTGGAGCTTGTTTTAATCCATAAAGAGCTTTTTTTAATCTATACACTTTATGCTCATTTCCTATCTTAATATGACCAAGGGATTGTTCAACAAATACCTGTTCCTCCAAGTTTCCATGCAAGAATGCCTATTTCACATCTAGTTGGTAAATAGGCCACGAGTTCTGTGCTGCCAATGCGATCACCAATCTAATTGTATCATGTATTGCAACAGGAGCAAACACTTCTGTATAATCAATCCCATATTCCTGCTTATATCCCTTAGCTACCAATCGCGCCTTATACTTGTCAACTTCACCATTTTCCTTTAGTTTTGTTTTGAAGACCCACTTTACACCAATGGTTTTATGTCCTTTCGAAAGCTCAGTTAGCTCCCAAGTATCATTTCTTTCAATAGCTTCAATTTCATCATCCATCGCCTTCAGCCATTTTACATCCTTGACGGCACTTTCAAAAGTTGTAGGATCACAATCTGAAAATAAAGCAAAATGAGTGAGTGGGTCTTCAGATTGATCAATTCCAGTCACCTCATAATCATACATCCATGCGGGCCTTTTTCGAACCCGATGATGAGATTGAGCCGCTGTATCAGTAGCTTCTGCTGCTGTTGGCAAAATTTCAGCAGCTGGTGGAGTTGTTTTCGATGAATTTTCAGGCATAAAGACTGATGATGTTGACTCACTTTCAGAATCATTGTCAAAAAGAACTTGAGTAGGCTGCTGCCTATTCCAATCCCAAGTGTTTTCCTCATCAAAGACAACGTCTCGGCTGGTCACAATCTTCTTAGTTAGTGGATTAAACAATTTATACGCCTTGGATACTTCACTAACACCAAGAAAGACACACTTTTCCCCTTTATCATCAAGTTTCTTCCTTTTCTCATCTGGGATATGTGCATAAGCGATGTAGCCAAAAATTTTAAAATGATCTACAGCTGGTTTCCTTCCACTCCAAGCCTCCTCTGGTGTCATATTTTGAACAGCAAACGTTGGACTTCTATTCAAGATGTGAATACTCCAATTTACTGCTTCAAGCCAAAAAGATTTTGGAATTCTACCTCTTGTCAACAAGCTTCTCACCATATTGAGGATGGTTCTATTTTTCCTCTCTGATACACCATTTTGTTGTGGTGTATAAGCAGCTGTCAGCTCTCTTCGAATGCCATGATCTTCACAAAAAACTTCAAATTCAGTTGAGCAATATTCTCCACCACAATCTGTTCGGAGGGTCTTAATGGTGTTTCCTCCATTAGAACATGGTGTTATTGGGCCACATATATCGGAATGAATTAGCTCTAAAGCATCTTTTGCTCGCCATGACTTCCCTTGGGGAAATTTGGAACGATGTTGTTTGCCAACAACACATTCTTCACAAACTTTGGAAGGAATACTAATCTGAGGAAGACCTGCCACCATATTTTTCTGTTGGGGAGTCTTCAATCCACCAAAACTTAAGTGGCCATAACGAAAATGCCACAACCAAGAAGAGTCTTTTACTTCGGCTACCAAACAAGATTGCACACTTGTAATCTTCAATGGAAACAACCTATTTGAACTCATTTGCACAATAGCAATGGCTCCTCTAGTAGGATCATAAATCTCACAAACACCCTTTTGAATAGTGATTACGTAACCCTTTTCTTGCAATTAGCCAGCACTTAACAAATTGCTTTTCAAGTCAAGAACGTAAAAGACATTAGAAATTGTTTCTACAAAACCATTCTTGGTTCTTATCTATATATCACCCTTTCCCATCACCTTCACAGTGGAACAATCACCAAAACTTACTGTAGAATGAAAGCATTCATTTAACTAAGAAAAAGAAGACTTACTTCCACACATGTGGTTACTGTAGCCCGTATCCACATACCAAACATCAGATTCAGGTTCCTGATTAGCTTGAACAGCCATTAACAAAGTTTCCACTTCCTTCTTTTCAGCAAAATTCGATTGCGGTTCCTTTCTTTGTCAGTAGGCAGCCTAGTATAACATTTAGAACGATAGTGGCCAAATTTATGAAATCTAAAGCACTCTACCTTGGATTTGTCAAAATGTTGATCTCGTCCTCTGCCTTTGCCCTGAAATTGACCATCATCGGCTTTGAAATGTCTGCTGCCATCTCTATTGCCTCGATCTCCCCTTCTTCTACCTCTACCTCTACCCCTTCCTCTAGAATTTGAGAAATGAGTAGAGGTAGAGCTTGCTCCTCTGAAGTTGAACTTCAGTTCATCTTCTGTTCATGGACCAGCAAGGAGCTCTGCAGTTCATCAAGAGAAAATGCATGTATGTCTTTCGATTCTTCAATGGAACACACCACATAATCAAACTTTGGTGTCAAGGAACGCAATTTCTTTTCAACAATGGTGACATCTTCCATCTCCTCACCATGAAAGCGCATTTTGTGGCTAATCTCCATAGTCCTGGCACAGTAGCTGGTGACAGATTCTCCATCCTTCATTTGTAAAGTCTCAAAATCTCTTCTCAAAGCTTGAAGCTGTGCACGCTTCACTCTAGCAAAGCCTTCATATTTTTTCTTCATGGAATCCCAAATATCTTTGGAAGTTTCTTTGCTAAGAATTGTTTCCAAGATGGGATGATCAATTGCTTGGAAAAGGTAATTTTTTTCTTTCAAATCTTTGAGCTTTCTCCCTTCCAATTCTGTTTTATAGGCATCTAACAAGATTGTATTTGGTGCTGGTGCTTGAATTCCAGATTCAACAATCGGCCAATACTCTTTGGACCGTAGAAAATTCTCCATTAGCATACTCCAATGGTCATAGTGACCATCAAAACGTGGGATTGCTGCCTGCACAAAGTTTGAATCTGAAGCCATCAATGCTGTTTGGCAACTCTTTCTCTCTTGCTTTTCTCACAGCTCTGATACCACTGATACAAAGATAAGAAAACAAAAGAGACGTATTTGAAATGGTAAAACTCTGAATTTTATTAATAAAGAAAGGGGCCTATAAATAGGCTTTACATCAGAACACTAACTCTTATCACTAACCACAACTCCTATAAAATAGGAAATAAAATAGAAACAAACTACTGAACTCCTAAAGACTAGGACAACCCAAATCCATTCTAATGGGTGCTGCTACTGAACTCCTAAAGACTAGAACTTCCAATAAATATTAATAAATAAAACATTTAAATCTTAACACTTTGTTGGTAAAATTCTAAGATTTCGGCATTTATCGAGACCCCAAAATTCAAGCTTTTCAAGAAATCCAACGGACTGATGAACCTCAACTAAATTTATGCATCCAAAAAGCTGCAACCTCTTTATGTTTGGGGCAATCACTGGTAAGTCGGATATTTTTGTAATATTTTTACAATATGCGAAATCTATATATTTCAATGTTTCAAACCGACACCTCTGCAGGAGTAGAAATTTTTTTTTGAAAATTTATTAGTAAAAGGAAAACAAAATAAGGCTAAGAGATCATTTCAAAAATAAAAAATAAAAAAAATTATAAAAAAGAAGAAGAAAAAAGCTAAGAGTATAGATTAAGAAGTAATAATGGCAGGGGTGGCCCAACAATTTTGGAGGCCTAAGGTAATATATTTAAATGGTGCCTTTTTGTTATCACTTAAATAATATTTAACTAGTATTTAATATCGTAATTTCTCTATAAAAAAAATCTATTCCTTTTATTTTTTAATATGCTCTATTTTTTGGAAAAATGCAAAAATTATAACAAATTTTACCAAAAAAAAACTTTCAAATGATGTAGAAATGAATGCGATTAGTGACACTTCAAGAAGATAATAAACAAATATTTGAATAAATGATATTAGAGATATTATAAATTATACAACATAAGGCTTACAAAGATGTATTATTAATCACAAAAAATAATTAAAAAATGCATCTAATAGGTTATTGACGTCCACATATCATATTAATTATTATATCAATTTGTAAAGTTTTCAAGTAAAATTAATAATATTTCTAGCATTTTCATATCTGAATTATTTCTTGCGATTAGTGACACATATATTTGTAAGGAAAAATGATAGATATACAAATTCTTTTACAAAAACTTTTACAAACTAATGATATGGTTAATGATTATAGATAAATAAAAAAGTGATGTTATCGGTGGGCGCAGATGAAAACCAATAAGAAGTTAGCCACAACAACAATTTGTAAAAATGTTGTAAAATAGTTTGTAAAACTATAGCATTACTTTATTTGTAAGACTCATGTATTTAAAGTTGTATTATCTCTAGCATTACTCAATACTTTGAGACTTCTAAAAAGTAGAGGAAAATTATAAAACTATTTTTTTTCCTATATCTCAATTTTTTTTTAAATATATCAATTTTTGCCCCAAAATTTGGGGCCTTCCTCTAGTAGGGGGGCCCTAGGTGGTGGCCTAGGCCTAGGGCCTGCCCTGAATAATTGTTCAATTATGAATTTTAATACACATTTTTAAAATAAAAATGCTAAAGGTACTACAATTTTATAAACATAAAGCCTACAAACAAATATACTAAAATGCACCTGCACTTTCCTATTCAAAAAATACACCTTCACTTATTCTCTAAAAGTACTCATTAACAAAAAAAAAATTAATAAAAATTAATAAATACTATGATTATACCTCAAAATGGTCGTCCAATTCAATGTGGCTCCAAGGCACATTAAGTACAACGAGTTTTGTAGGTTCAAAGGTGGATGGCAATGACGATAAAGGAAATTCATTCCAATCAAGTAACCTTAACCCATTGGGAAGAGATTTAAGGTCTTCGCAAATTACATTATGAATAGTCAAATATTTGAGACTTTTCATCTTTTCAAGATTCAATTGCATCTTACTTGGTTGTGGCAAGGACAATGTTATGCCTCGAATTTCATCTAATCCCTAATTGGACAAAGAATCACATGAATCGCGTTATACAACAGAACATATGATTATTAAATTTAAAACAAAATCATCTTCAACATTAAAATGATAAATCAAACATAATGGGAAAAAAATTAATTACATTTGCATTGTGAGAAAAGGGAAAAGGTAAATCAAAAGGACTTATATCGTATCTCCATTTAGTACTTCGAGAGCATCCTCATAACATGATAGCCTTCTTTGTTTTTTTGACATTTCTGCTTCTTGTCGAGCAATTTCAAAACCCATTTGTTGTATCAAGTCATGCATCAATAATTTGTCATCTTTTGCAACAACTATGAGAGATTTATCAATAAGTTTTTCAATATCATAGTATGGGTCATGAAAATTGCTACTTTGTAATATATCTACAACCAAATTCTTGTAAAATCCTTTAAGAAAACATGCAATATCAAGGAAAATATTCCGTTGAATTTGGTCCAATCCATCGTAGCTTATTTTAAGTACTTCTTGAATATCCGAATTATGAATTCTTTTGTACTTATCTAATGCACTTTTCCAACATTGTACATTTTTTTCATATAAATCAGCACCTATTATTTTTAGAACTAATGGAGGTCCTTTGGCATAACCTATAAATTGGTGTACAAGCTCCAAATAATCTTTTGTAGGCTTGTTTCTTTTGAATGCATGTTGACAAAAGAGTTCACGAGATTCATGATCATCTAATTCCTTAACCTTATAGTAAATTAAATGACAATCTTCTCGTAAAGTAGATAGCAACTTTCTCTCTCTTCTTGTGACAATAATTATACTTCCAGAAGCAAACCAATTGCATTTTCCAAGCAAATTTTCTACTTGGACTAATTTGTCCACATCATCTAGAATTAAAAGAATTTTTTTGTGCTGAAGCTTTTCCATTATCACATTGATTCTTTTAGATACACCATGCACATTCAAATTTCTACCCCCTAAGATCTCATAGTAAAATGCCTCTTGTAGTTGGAGTACACCATCATTTGTTTTTGAGTTTTCTCTAACATCCTCTAGAAAGCTACTTCCTTCAAAATGATATGCAATTAAGTTAAAAATAGCTTTTGCAATTGTTGTCTTGCCTATTCCAGGAAGACCATGGATCACTAACATGCAAACATCGTTTAACTCAAAATCTAAGCAACAACTTATCTCCTCTACGCGGGAGTCTATTCCAACAGGGTATTTAACAACAAATACTTGCGAACAATTTAATTTAGCACTTGAGATCTCTTCAAAAATTTCTTGGATAAACCTAAATTGAGGGCGGCTGCCAATCATAAGGCATTAAAAAAAATGTTAGAAATAGAAATATGATCCTAAATTGAATTCAAATTTGCTTAGCTTGTAAAGTACAACTGAAATTTTGTTAATTAAATTAAATGGCACATAGATCTAAACTGTCAATAAAAATACTTTTTTTTTTATTGTTCAACTAGGATATAAATATTAGGCTTTTTGCACAAAGATGCATGGAAAATCTTCTTTGGAAAAGAAGATTTTCTAAAGATTATGTGAGACAAGCTTCTAATTAATTGATAAGAATATCGATCATATATTCTTCTCTTGCTATCATTGACCATTTTAGTTTAACTAGCTCCGTAATAAAAGATATGATCAAAATATAATAGTTTCATAAAAAAAATTTAAAAAACAAACAAACAATATAGCTTCTGGGAGTTGTTTTTTAATAGTAAAATTTTATGGTGATAATAAAGTAGTGATTAAATACATACTTATTTTTGTAATGTCAACCAGATAAATTGCTAGCTTCATTTAGAGCGGCCCTCCATCTTTACACCTTGTTCATGTCATACTTGAAATTTTCTTCATGTTTTGCCAGTGCTTCTCCAAACTTTCCCTTTTGGTTACGTACTTCTGATGGATCCACCTTGTAAAAAACGGGAAACACCACTTGGCCATTCTTTTTACATTCAAGAATTTTGACAAGTTCATCCAAACACCAAGTTGAAGTTGCATAGTTTTTAGAGAATACAATTATTGAAATCTTTGAACTTTCAATAGTTTCGAAAAGTTCAGTGGAAATTTTCTCTCCTCTTTGGAGCTCATCATCCATGAAGGTGTTAATACCATTATGACGCAAAATACCGTTCAAATTGCTAGTAAAACCATTACGGGTATCTTCTCCTCTGAAACTTAAGAACACATCATATTTACATCGTTGGGTGAAAGACGAAGAGAAGGCTTGTTTATTAGTTAGAAGAGCCATTGTGATTTGGATATATAGATGGTTGAGAAGATCTAAAGGAAAGAGGAGAAAAAGAGAGGTGACGAAATTGAAAATGTTTTAAGAGTTTAAGAAAGCAAAGAGAATGAAAGTTATGAAGAAGAGATTTCTCAATGGGTTTGAGAGAATGGAAATGGCAGAGAGAAGGAAATGAATGTTAGATTTAGATAGTTGCTGTGAGACGAAGAAGACTGAGAGAGTCAAGTGTGAAATTACAGTAGTAGCATACTACTACTTTCGTAGTTAGTGGCCCAAACGTGTAATAGAAAATTGGCCGTCCAAAGTGAAATTCACTTTCAAACTTTCACACACACCCACCAGGAAAAGATGAAGAAATTGAATGGGTACTTGTTTTTAGCTTAATTTTGGAGTGTAGCGAAGGCATTCTGATTCCTTTTCAAACTTTAAAGAAAGAAAGGATTAAAGGAAAGGAAGAATGGAAGATGCAATTTCTTTTCTTTACACTCTTTTTGTACAGCCTCCTCTTTCTTCTTTCCTTCTCTTCTTTTATTCTATGACTAGAACATTTATTATACCATTTTTTCCACAAATATTTTATATGATAGAATATAAATAATTGTTTATTACTTTGACATAAATTTACTATTTTTTCACTACTCATAATCACTTTAGTCACATAAATTTGGTGTAAAATAAAGTTTGCGGTACTAGAATAAGCACAAAGACAAATCCTCCAAAATGCTACAACAATAACAACTGTAGTACTAGTGGATACCCACCTCGCTCACACACAGACCTTCTCAAGTCTCAAGTCTCAACCCTCCAGTCAATGTCTACACCTACTCTTCTTTTCACCACCACTTTCACCAGCAACAAACCATCTCACCATGCCTCTGCCAGCCTACAAACACCATTAACGGCATTCCACTCTCTCAGCCTTTTTTGTTTTCTTGGGTTTTTCTGCGATGAAAATTGTCTATTTATCACAAATAGAGAAACTTTGATGAACTTATTAAAATAAATTGACATCCATGTGTAATAAATCTCATTTCTATTGCAAAAACTTTACTTCTTCGCCCTTTACCTTTCTACAATTTTTTAAACTTTTTTTTATTTAAGGGTTTTTAAATAAACTTTGGCCCCCTACTTATTTATTTATTTTTTTTTTTTTGTCTCAACTATTTTACAAATAATCTTAGCATTTTTTTATTTTTTTAAAAAAGTTAGTTTTTAGTTTTTTTGACACACATTTAACATAAAAGTTACCAAAAATTATAGTTTTGATAAATGATCCAGTTAACATGTACCTTTAGAGCACTTGTTATTTCCTTTATTTATATTGTATTAGAAATTGGTTAATTAGCCGCCTAAACATATTAATTATAAAATTAATAAATTGGTAGTAAGCCAACTTAGGGATCTACTAAACAAGGTCCTTTCATAAATATATAATGTAGTTTGTATTTGAGATTTAAAAAATTATCAAATATGTTTTATTATATCAATAGTCTATCAACTTATTTATAGGGTAGTTATACTTGTTATCACTCCTTTTGTTGCTATTTGCAATTATAGATATAGTATTTTCAACCCTAATTATTGAAAAAACTCAGTTCCGCAACAAAATTGAAGATGACTTTTGAAAGAAATTTTAATTTTTCATATTGAAAAAGAAATTATTAAAAAATTTAGTATAAAATCAATTTTATATGTATATATATATATATGGTTTTCAAGATTTTTTTTTAAAACCCGAGTTTCATTTATAGATCATACAAAACTATTCCTGTTTTGAGAAAATGGTTGTTTTGTATCTATTCTTTTGTTTTGTTTTTTGTTTTTAAAGAGTTTCAACGTATGACGTCCGTTTTTAATGATAACTCTTTAACATTAAATCAAAACACTTGTAATTGGTTTTGTGGTGTAGACAGGGATTGAATCACAGATTTCTTATTCAACTATTAGAAACTTCACTAGTTAAGCGAACTAGAACTCACTCTATTCTTTTGTTAATATTGCGAATTTTTAATAAAACAAATTAATAGTCTTATAGAAATGATATTCTGGGAGAGTTTAACGGAGTAAAAAGTGAAAAATATTAATTCTAATTTTGATTAGCATCTAGAAATTTATTTCTAATCTTATACTGCATGAGATATAAAAGAAATGCACATGTTAAAGAGAGCTTGGAACACCTCGTCATTGGAAAGAAATAAAATAAAAAAAAATTTAATTATTTAACTTAAAACAGGTACTACTTAATAGAGTTATGCATTTTGTGTTGGAAATTTTAGAACTGAACTATTAATATTGAAACTATATGCACCGAAAATTTTAGAACTGTGAAATTAATACAAATTTTTTTTTTTAGAGAGTTTTAACCTATGGCATCCACTTCTGATGATAGCTAATACAAAAAATTGATAATACCATTTGACAACGATAATATGAAACTCCAAATATACTATAGTAATTGTTTTCCCCAAAATGGTCGTTCTTAACACAAAAAATGAGCATTTTAGATTTGCATTACTTGAAGGTTACTAGTATTGGTGGTGGTGACTAGACATGGCAAAACAGGTCAGAATTATCTGACCTGACCCAAAAAATACCTGACTCGAACTCGATTTTTTTGACTCGAAGCAAAAATGAGTTGACCTATGACCCGACCCATATTTTTTGCGGGCCAACCCAACCCAACCAGCGACCTGACCCGATCTATTTTATAAAACTTTTTTTTCTGGTAAAAAAATAATAAAATTAAGACAATATTGATTTAATTGTTTGTTGTAGGCTTCAAGGAAACAATTAAGACATTTGCATAACTGCATGCAAATTAATTGAAAGATGAATGATTGAGCATTTTGTAATGAGTAAAGTTTTTAAATATCAAATAGCAAAGTACATGCCAAGATAATCTGGTTACAGTACAGTTAAAAACATAAATTTAAAATTATAGACATGTGTGAGAAACATTCACAAGTGTGAAAATAGTGAAGCCAAAGTATCAAATTAACATAAATTATGAATGCTTAGACCTATTTTTTTAACAATTTATGTCTAAAATAAAAGGCTTTTCAAAATAAATTATGATATTCCTAGAGTGTGTGTTGCTTAACAATGATTTGATATTCATAAAAGAGACAATATATAAATAAATAAACAATCAAACTTTAATTTATATCTCAAATTGAAATAAAGTGCCAACCACAATTGACAATAGATTATAAAATTAATTTTCAAGATTATAAATTTCTTATATATTTTTATTTTTTGTCAAATGAATTATCCAATAAGTCATTTGTAATTTTGTTTTATACTTTGGGATGTTAATATTGTGTAGAAATAAAACTTGTATATTTGTTTTACTTATCTTTGTGTTATCTTGTTTTAGATAGCAATGTTAGGATTTGTATAATTTTAAAATTATTGAATAAGTATTAATAAGTGTAGTTCATTCTTGATATAAGTGGTGAATTCAAAGTAATGCATTTTACATCAAGTAATTTGTTGCATGACTTTCCAAATAGCAGATACATGTTTTCTTTATAAAAAAAAAAAAAAAAAAAAATTCACGTGAAAAATACGGGTCAACTCTACCCAACCCGACCTCACAACCCGATTGACCCGAACCTGTTTTTATAAATATTTTATAGCAGGAAATCGTACGCCATCTTTTCATAAGTTGGATAGTTGGTATAGAAAGATGATTGATTATCAACAAACCAGACTATAAATTTTTTGCTTCAATAAGGAGAAAAACACAAAAGAAATTATCAAAATACTCGATTCCCAAGGTTTTGCAACAATTGATGCGGGAGACGCAAGAAGATTATTTTTTAGTATTATTTATGTTTGCAAGTCAATTGTATTTTTATATTTTAGATCTTATTAGTTTATTAGGCTATTAGTATTTTAATTTAGAAGTAAGGGTATTTTTGTAATAAGGCAATTAGGGTTTCCTAGCCAATTAGAATTAGGGTTTAGCAATCCTTTATAAGCAACCTATTGTACTCCTTGAGGAGACAGTTGATATTTTGATGAATGAAAACAATGGCCGTTTGGTCTTTCTTTGGTCTGGTGCTGACTCCAGGTCTACCCTAGGTGCTGACTCCTAGTGGTTTCCCCGCTTGGTGCTGACTCCAAGCAAGGCCTAGGTGCTGACTCCTAGGTCATATCTCTTTATTTTTCCGTTGTTTCAATTTTATTCTGGTTGTCCTGCGTCAATTTTGGTATCAGAGCAAACTCCGATCTGTTTGAAGCATCATCGCAGTCAATCCAGAACCAAAAAAAAAAAAAAAACCATTGCCATCATTATTTTCCACCCATCAGAACACTACCACACTATGCTACAGTAACCCAGATTTCAAGCCAAACACAGAATCTACCAAATTCTCAGACCCATCGTGAATCACCAAACCCTCTTTCCTTAAGCTATATCGCCACCGTTAACATACACAACCCAGCCACTCCAAGACCCCAACCCCACTGCCAGATCCTACTTCCACACTCAAATCACCAAACCAGTTGCAACCACGAAGACAGAGAAGTTCTATCACCGCTGACCCTGGTACATCAATTTTTGGTCTTTCTCACGCCGGAGATCCACCTCCATCGGTTCTCGCGTGCCGTCGTGACTACCGCTATACACACTTGCAAGCCCCAGTTGCAGCAACTCACCCCCAGTGGCTTCGATCCCTTCCATCCTTGTCCCGCGCCGCCATGATTTCAGTTTTGCCCATCGTCACGCCGCCGTAATCTCATCAGTCTCCAACGATCCGATCTCATGAGGTAGCCCACAGCCTTGTCTGAGTCTTTCTATTTTCTAAATTCCCCTCCTTAGTTTATCTTGTGAAGAGATTTTACCCGACCCATCTTAGAAAAAAAAAAAAAAAAAAAAAAAAAAAAAAAAAAAAAAACAAGGAGAGAGAGAAGAAGAAGAAGCTCAGCCCGTCCCACTAGCCCCAGTAAAATATATATATAGCCCAGCCAATTCAATCCAATTTAAACCATAGGCCCACTTCCACTTCAACCCAGCATTTACCTAACCCAACTACCCCATTAAAAAAAAAAAAAAAAAAAACCACAATATGATCAGCCCAGTAAACATCACTCCATAAGATTCTTGTTCATTGGATTATTATGGCAATATTAGAAGCACCTTATTTTGATGGTTATGAAACTTATCCACGAGATTTTATCAACTGGATGAATGGAATGGAGCAATTCTTTGAGCAAGCAAATTTTGCAGACAACAAAAAGGTTAGATATGCCAAGTTAAAGTTAAGAGGTAAAGCACAAAGATTTTGGGAGAATCTTGAATATTTTCGCTATATGAATTATGAACCTGCCATTAGTGTATGGGAAGATATGAAGGAAAAGCTTTGTGATGAGTATTTGTCACCATATTATCAAGCTAAGTATCTACCCCAATCTCAGTGTGGTACTTTTCAAGTTGAAGCAAATACGATGACTCCTCATCCTATCCCATCTCATGTCCTCAGTGCACTTTTGAACAATCTACCAAGGAATTAAAGGAATTATCTAAACAGCTCATGAAAAATGTTCAAGACATGATTGCTCAGATGAAGCAAATGAAGATAATTGATCACAATGAACTTATTGCTGCCCCTATAGACGACAACATTGATGATGATATCTTGGTTGTGGAGAGTCCTCACGCAACACCAAAGCCTAATGTTGACAAAGACGTACATGCCTCAGCAAGTGCTGCTTTAACATGCGTGCAAGGAAATGAACCTATTGAAGAGCTGCAAGGTGAAGAGATGGTTTCTACAGAGAGTATTATGTTAGAGGGTGCACATGATGTGATATTGGAAGCTAATGAATCTACTTTTGATCAGCCTTCCATGGTGCATGAAGACAAACAATTTGCTAAAGTGGAGAAAGTGGATAACATAGTGCTACCAATAGTTCAAGATAAGATTATGTTAATTCCACACATTGATTTTATTATTCCAAAAGAGTTTGACATGGTGAAATTCAAGATTTTTCTTTTCTCTATGCTCCCTAAGGTGATTCCAGACTTGAAGCAAGTGTTACTTGTCAGCATCCTAATCCTTCAACGCTTTAGAACTCGAGGTCGAGTTTTCTCCAACCAGAGGAGAATGATGCGGGAGACGCAAGAAGATTATTTTTTAGTATTATTTATGTTTGCAAGTCAATTGTATTTTTATATTTTAGATCTTATTAGTTTATTAGGCTATTAGTATTTTAATTTAGAAGTAAGGGTATTTTTGTAATAAGGCAATTAGGGTTTCCTAGCCAATTAGAATTAGGGTTTAGCAATCCTTTATAAGCAACCTATTGTACTCCTTGAGGAGACAGTTGATATTTTGATGAATGAAAACAATGGCCGTTTGGTCTTTCTTTGGTCTGGTGCTGACTCCAGGTCTACCCTAGGTGCTGACTCCTAGTGGTTTCCCCGCTTGGTGCTGACTCCAAGCAAGGCCTAGGTGCTGACTCCTAGGTCATATCTCTTTATTTTTCCGTTGTTTCAATTTTATTCTGGTTGTCCTGCGTCAACAATGCTCAAGTCATAGTTCATCAAGGTACAATGGTAACTCTGGCAAGAGAACAACAACACCACAAAAGGAAGATGATGATATATTTCTTCCTAAGTAGGATACTAAAAAATTTGCAATTCCACATGTCCCCTCCTGAACATCTCAACTGATGTGGTAAGGGCAGTACCGTTACGAATTAAGCCAATCATGATCAAATGCAAAGCAAAGGGAAGCCAGGGTGGCTATTGCCTCCCATGGGATTTTTTTTTTTTTTATATTTCTTTTATATACATATATATATATATATATAGAGAGAGAGAGAGAGAGAGAGAGAGAGAGAGAGAGAGAGAGAGAGAGAGAGATAAACCTTTGTACTTTATGCCCCAATTCTTCCACTTTTTAAAATATCAAAACCATATAATCCCATTTGAAAGCTAGAGGTTTTAATGGGATTAAGATAACATCAAAGGTGCACCAAGAAAATTATTGGTCTTACTAAGAGAATTTTACTTGCATTAAAATTTTATTTCTTGCCATACCTTATTTGAAATATAAATATATTTTCCTTCAACTAAATAAGTTACTATCCCCTTAAAAAAAGACCATAGGTTATATTATAAAGAAAAATAAATGTGTTCATTAGAGAGAAGCAATATACATAAAATTGGCCTAAACAAGGTGGCTAACTAAGGAGAGAGTAATTTAAGAATGTATGATCATAATCCAATGTAGAGAAAAAGAAGTTATTTAATTTGGTGATAAGGTGACTATGAAAAGCTGTGGGTCAAGTGAACAAATTTAGGGGTTATTCAAGAACAAGATGTTTTTAATAATTCTAAGGTTTACCATAGTTTTTTAGCTAGTGATGGTGGGCTTATAGAAGTGTTTTGTCAATTGTTAGTACGGAGAGGCTGATTGGGGGCAATGGGGGGCTTGCATTGGACTTGCAGCTTTGTCTTGGTCGACTGCTTTGGCTCTTCAAGTGTAGTGCAGTTTCTGGCAAGCAGTTGCCTACGCAAAGATGCTCTGCTTCCTGAAATAGTAAATGATAATCAATGCAATACTCCCCCAACCACCACCCCCCCAAGAGAAAAGTATCCAAGATTCAGCCAATAATTCCAAATCATTTGTAATACATGAATTTTTGTTTTAGGTGAAGTGAATATTGAATATAGTGTTAAAGGATTTCAATTCTAGAGAAAGGTTCCAGTTAGCCTTAACATGAGGTATGTTCAAGATCACAAGGAGAAATAACCATTATTTGTTTGAGAAGAAACAATATAAAAATCATATTTCATTCAATAAGACAACTTACTCTAAACTTGGCCAACTAGAATATCAGTTCATTTGATCTTATTTATATTTTGTCATATTTAACAAAACTACTATCCGGAAGGCCTCAAGTCATACTAACTAAAATTAAGATGAAGCATACATAGTCCTAGCTAGGCCTAGAGTAACCTCATGACTACTCCCATATTAAAATCAAATTCTATCTCCAACAATTATTTAGTTGGAATACATATCATGTGAACTTAGGAGCATCAAATTGTATTTAAACATGAGTACCTTTAAAAGGATCAAAGATTCCAAGAGAGACCTCATTAGCATCTGAGTTACTTTTCAAAATTGGTGCTAAGTATTAATAAATTGATAAACCATAGTCCAAACACATATTTTTCCAAGTGACTGATTTCTGAGGAGTTGGTATCAATTTAAGCCTAATTGCTCCACCTATAGTTCCTCTAATCATATTGGAGTGGGAGTGTAATGTGGGCAAGAAAACGAATGCAAGTCCACCAGGATGTGTGACTGTGTGAGCAACATATTAGGAAGAGGAGAGAGAGGTAATGAACTTCTATCTGCTTGTTTTCAATATTTTAGTTCTAAAAATTGAGTTTTCTTTTTCATTATTCTACTAATCTGTATTTTTCTATATAAAAATTATAATGCTTTCAAAGAAATACTTCCATATTCACACAAAATTAAAACCAAGATCTCAACTCCATGTTGTAATGATGTGGAAGGAGGTAAAATTTTGTCAAAAGACCATTAACTTATTTTTTAAGTAACTTTGGCTTAAATAATCTAATAACTCTAATTCCGCTACAAGCTATAAGTGACCCCTTGAGTATGACCCATTAGAAATTGATTTAAGTCAATTTAAGAAAATTATATGCCATTTGAGAAATAAAATGACAACAAACACATTCAGTGAGCTAAGAAAAGCAAAGACAAATTTCTTTCATTAATTAGATTTTTCTTTACATTAATGTCCTTTCCAATTGAATGTTACCCAATCGTATTAACGAGTAGTTAATTTATAGTGAGAGAAGTGGCAAAAGCAGTCAATAAGGCAACCGAAACAATAAAACTAAAGAATGAGGCATTCCTTAACACTAAAAAAACATTATAGAAAAACAGTTTCGATGTAATAATAGTACCTTGTCATATTTCTTTGAATTTGAATGAAGAGGTTCTCATTTCTTCAATAGTAGACTTGGTAAAAAGTCAGCGTCCCAAATGCAGAATCAAAGGCCAAGGCCCTTTTTACTGTTGGGGGAACGTTTACAGGCAATAATAGACTAGAGTCATTAGACCCCAGTGCCCATTTTATGAGGCTGTGCACTAAATTATTATCTTAAAAAAAGATGCCAAAGCCAAAATATCCTTCATTATGCTCTTCCATTCCCAGCCAAGCTTGCAAGCTGGATTTGCAATGAAGTTGATGATGTTAGCTGCAATTTAAAAGATAAATCCTCAACAACCAGCTAACAGTATAGAGATTATCTCTAGCACAGATTCATTGGACTATAAAACAGGAAGAGAAATAGCAATCCAATTGTGCAATCTGTACCGTATTTTACCATTATATATATCCATAGTAACATTTTATCAAATACTTGGGGTGCTTTCCTTTATACCCTTTAACACAACTTGTTCAAGTCTCTCCTCATTTGCCAATGGCATTTCCCATCTTACTGCAGAGGCTTATCCCATGTCTGATTGCTCTACCATTCCCCTCTTGATTTCTGAAGACCACAGCCAAGCCTACATTATTTTGATCACATGACGCATCAAAGTTAAGCTTTACCAGTTGATCAAGTGGTTTGGTCCAAGCACTATTCCTGTTTTGCCCTTCAGTTCCCCTCGTAGTCCCAAGTGATCTCAAATTAGAGTCATATTGTGTGTTAAGACGATGAGCTAGCTGATTTATGCTTGCTTTAGTGTTTGAAACCAGTGCTTCCTCCCGTGCATCCCAAATGATTTTCATTGCCACTACTGCTTGCAGTGTGAATTCATCTTTGGTGACTCTTTCTGCTAATAATTCCTCTGGGGGATGAACTATTTGTTCAATGAACTCCCTTACAGATTTAGCTTGGATCATTTCAACTTGAAAACCCCATCTACCACCATACCTCCTTTGGCATAGGGACAACATTGAAATAGATGAAAGACTGAATCTTCTGCTGTTTTACAATGGGGGCAATAATAGGAATTTTGGGTTTCAGAGCGTCCGACCATCTCTCACTCGAAGGGAAGAACCTCGGCAGCCACTCTAGATAAAATCATTCTTCATCAAAAACTTCATACTACAAACCCTTTAACTATAGGTTGAAAATCTATAAACAGTACCCAAACAATAAAAATATTCAAATTTTATACTGGTTTCCAACTTGCCATGACTTCATAGTAGACAAATAGATGGCTAAATGAGAAAAATAAATAAATAAGTACTACTACAAAACCGAAACAGGATCTTCTCAAGTCCATTTTGCTTGAAATGGAGAAAGTCCATTTCTCAGTTACTGCTCCAGATACCAAAATTTAGAGAGAGAGAGAGAGAGAGAGAGAGTAGTTGCAAACAACCAATTCACGGAAACATTTTACTGCTGCCCCTCTGTAGTCATATTGAATTAAAAATGATTTTTTTTATATGTAAATTGAATCAAGATTATTTTTTGAAGATTCAAGCTCAATGGGTTTTAAGTTTGCAACTACTCTCTCTCCCTCTCTTTTATTTTTGGTATCTAGAACTAGTCAAAGTAGGAATTTCATTCCCTGGAAGCAGTTATGCATATTTCTTAAGCACAAAGCTTCTTCATTGTAGAACAGGATATGGTATAAATTGTTCAGTCCTTTACCCCATTCATCCTTCAACTCTATTGATAGTTTCTTGTTGAGTTGTCAGATTTTGTGTTTCTTTTTTGTGTTTTTTTTTCTCTCTCACTAAATCAAAAATTCAAAATAACTAAGACCTATGCCTTAGGTTCTTGAATTGAAGTACACGTATCAGCATTTTCATGTGTTTCACAGTACATGGTGTTTACCAGTGAAGTGATTTCTAAAAACACACAGGAACCAATAAGTTTTTGGAGAACGTGGAAAGGGTTCATTTCTAGGGTTGAACAAAGGAAAAAATTCCCCCCTGATTGTACATATTCTATATAGACAGATTTTATTGCAAAATTAATCACTTAAAATCGAATGATTTCCTTGACAACTCATTATCACTTTCATAATAAAATCAAACAGCCCCCAAGCAAGGTGAAAATTCCATATACTGCAAGAACAACCAAGAAATGAAAGTAGATGAAAAGATTCAAAGAAAGTAATTTTAAATCACATCTGCTCTGAATAGACAGACTGCTAAGAATCTTTCTAGAGACATCAGACACTAATCATCAAAAAGGGTCACAACAATGGTAGAATCAATGAAATCTTGATACTTTTGTAATAAGAGAACAGAAAATGTATTAAAGTCAATGTGCAATATGTCACATTCCAAATATGTACTGTGCTAAGGCTACAAAGAAAAATATATAAAAATACATTCCATGAAAGCTTAACACATCATTTTGCATATTCCAGTAGGAAACCTGCTTGCCTAGAAACAATCCATGACAGATGATCTTGATTTCCCAAGGACTGAGGAGAAGCATAAGATGACTTAAAAAAACTTGCTTCAGCCTTTCTTGAGTATAAATTAAAATGATGGTGCATCAATCTTAGCCAAATTTTGCAAAACAAACCATGTGTAAAGAGCATACATACCATAAAAATAATGATATCAAATTTTCTACAAAAGAAAGCTAATGCAAGTATTCCAGCATATGAGAACATAGTAATGGAGAAGGTAATAGCCAAAATACACAACCTGCACACATAATCTAGAATTTGTACATAATACAAGCCTGAAAAAAGAAATTATTAAATTTTCAGGAGAGGGATCCCCCAATCATATTCTCAAACAAGAGCAATAATGCATTCAATGAAGTATAAGATTCACCTCCACAACCAATACAGAGCACAATGTGGTGATTATTCTTATTCTGGATAAACCCACGAGACAGCAAAATAAGTGAACATGAACGTGGCTTGGCCTATAACACTGTAGTCTGCAGGTACCAGCAGACCGACAATGCAAGAAGCTGCATAAGTAATGTTGCAACCAATGTTAGGAGTTCATTTAGACCAACAAATTCCCTCATCAATTTCATTTCTGTTCAAAAATTCAATGTCCATCATCAAGAAGTTGTCAATCACCAAAACCAGATTCTATAATTCCTTTTTCCGCTATCAAACTTCAAGATTTATAAAATTACTTTTATGTCCTAATTTTGTTTAGGATCAAGTTTATTTTTACAAAAGTACACAATTAGTTTGATATATAAGTAGCTGGATGACTCATGGACAAGAATAGCAAAGTAGCATATTGCTGTCATGCAGCTCAAATTTTCCGTGAGGAATATTGAAAACAGGTCAGACAGAGTTTATTCTCAACCCATACTGTGGCACTCTATCTTTTTCCTCAAATTTTATGAATGAAAGATGATTAAAATTCCTTTATAGCCTATTTTCTTAACCAAATCAAGGTTTAGAGAATTATAGAGTTAGTATGGTATAAAGTAGCCAGATAACTTTAAAGTAAGGTGCACAAACACAGTATGTAGTTTAGATTCTTCCAAAGTAAAATATGAAATAAAGGTCCACACTATTTGTTGAGGATCCATAACTGACCCCAAATATTTGGGATTTATTGTTGTTGACTGTTGGCCAACAAGATGAAAGAAAATATAAAAAATAGGGCTCACACCAAGCATCTTCTTGACTCATCCTGAACAACGGCAATCCAGGGCTGAAGATTTTTTGTTTGATAAGTAAATTACAAATGGGAGCAGTGGAGCATTAATTATTAGCCATCAAAAAGCAGAGCTCCCAATCTTAGTTTCCCCATTGCCTGCTTTATAAACATAATTCAGCGATTTTGTTGTTGGTTTGATCGGTAAGTACAAATCATTCACACAATTCAGATTAAACCCATCACTTCAACATCCACCCCTTGTTTATGAGAGACAAAGAATAAGGAATTTGGTACAGAGACTAATGGCTGTGCTGATTATCAATCTTAACAGACAAATAAACTAGGAATAGCACAGGGAAGAGAACAGTCAAACAAATTATTGTTAATAAGTAAATGAGGAATTTTATTAGAGAAGAGGAGTGCTTTAAATTTGAGCCTCCTAAGAATTACAATTATGAATTTAAAATAATCCTCAACACCAGCTATTAGACAAAACAAGCACCCCTACATTAAATGAGATGAAGGTAACATAATTTTATCTTTAAAAAAGCAATGAGGGAAGGTACTACCACAGAATATTATCAAATGTTATTTCCTTAGTTCCAATTTTTATTTACAATAATTTTCTTTCAAATTGGATTGTTCCCAATCTTATGAATGACCTAGTTAAGTTATACTTAGAGAAGCAATAAAAGCTATCAAATTTGCAGACAAAACAATAAAAATAAAGAATAAGACATTCCTTGATACTAAGTAGCATAATAGAAAAACGTTTCAATGTAATAATATAACCTTGTCATATTTCTTTGAATTTGAATCAAGATGTTCTCATTCTCCTCCTTGTTTTACGCTTTTAGATATGCTTGAGCATTGTAATTTGAATTAACTGTACTTTTCCCTGAGTACACCCCCAGTGTACTTGTTATGTTTTCTTTTTAATAAAATTTTTTCGTTACTGAACAAAAAATAAAGGCCAAGCTGGGGAACGTTAACAGGCAACATTAGACTAGAGTGATTAGACCCCATTACCCATTTTACAAGGCTATGGGCTACATTATTATCTAATCCCATTTCCAAATGAAGAAGAAGCCAAAGCTGAAATATCCTTCTTGCAAGCTGGATTTCAAATGAAGTTAATGACATTTGCTGCATATCCTTCTATTGGCTCAAAATATAATGACAAAATTGAAACAGAGCAATCCTAAGATGTATCCTTAAAAACCAGCTAACAAGATAAATATTACCTCTAGATTGGATTCATCCAACAACAAAATGGAAGATATATATATATATATATACACACTGAAACTTCTCTCTCGAAAAGTAAAACAGTGAGTTCATTCATTTAGCCCATAGTAACATTTTATCAAATACTTGGAGTTCTTACCGTTATACCCTCTATCACAACTTGTTCAAGTCTCTCTCCTCTTTGGCCAATGGCATTCCAGTCTTGATCTCTGAGAACCGCAGCCGAGCCTACATTATTTTGATCACATGATGCATCAAAGCAGTAAGACACATACTTGTTTAGCGTTTGCAAAAAAGCAACACTTCCTCTCGTGCCTCGCAAAGGACTTTCATCGCCACTACTGCATATGGTGTGAACTCATTCATCTTTGGTGACTCTTTCCGTTTGTAACTCACTTGTGATTAAAAAACGTTTAAAAAATAAAAAAATTCAATGAAATAATAGTACCTTGGCATATTTCTTTGAAGTTCAATCAAGAGGTTCTCATTTTTCTTCAATGGTGGACATAAATTGAAGTCAGCGTCCTCATTTAGAAAGGGCTGGGCCATTGAAGACATCGGTGTTGCATTTCCAGTTCACGGGTAGGCAATAGGCATATCTATCATGGTCCAAGCATTCTCATTATTTGGTATTCAATTTCCCTTGTAATCTCAAGTGATCTCACGTAAGAGTCACACTCTTTGTTAAGACGATGGGCTAGCTGCTTTATGCTGCCTTTATTAGTGTTTGAAACCAGAGCTTCCTCCCATGCAACCCAAAGGATTTTCATCGCCACTACTGCATACAGTGTAAAATGGGTATCAACGTTATGGAACCTTGCACCAATCTCTACGTTTTACAAATAAAACAAGTGACGTGTCCTAAAAGCTCAAACTGTTAAAGAAATGGTGAATTTACTCATCTAATTAATATTCTAACACAAGAATTATTATAGAATATTAAGCACCCAAAATCAAGATCTTTATTATTTATCATTCATAATCTTTCAGAGTTCCTACTAAAAGAATTATACAACAAATGCATAATAAAGCAAACTATAGAGACAGCCAAGGGTCTCTCTTCGCAATTTAGTTGTTTTGTTTCCCCAATTTTCAGACTCTTCAAAGCAGAATAATAAGAAAATATAAGTAAAAACAAAACCAATTGACACAGCACAACTATAAGGAATAATATTAAGTGAAGGAAGAGAACATTGAGCACCTAATTTTAAATCTCATAACATTTGGTTTCTCTACCTCATGAAGGAATAAAACCCAACTGAAGAAAAACGACTATGAATCAGATCAACATCAACTAATCTAAAATGCAGCAATTAAATGATCCAAAGAGGTGGATTATTGACTGGAAAATTAATTGACAGCGAGAGACAAGGAATTATTTTTCTTTACCTTGGCATATCTCCTTTTCCTCAAAAAAAATAAAAATAAAAAAATCAAGAATCTTCCATAACATAGGCCCTTTTAAATGTGTATTGCATCTGAAAGTCAACTCCCACAACTAAATTAACCTGAAAATCTAATTATTGAATAAAATGTCTTTATGCTATTAGCATGTATACCAAATTTTGTTCAAATAAGAAGTTAATTACTTTTCAGTTCATAAACACGAGACAAAATGAGTGAGTCGGGTCAGGTTTGGGTTAAGTCAATTGGTTCGTGTAAAAAACAAGTCATTTTAAGCATGTTAGAAAACAGGTATTAGGTTACAGATTGGGTCATTGGATCGAGTTGACCCGTATTTTTTCACATGAATTTTTTTTTTAAAACATATTTTTGCTACGCAATAAATTACTTGATGTGAAATGCATTACTTTAAATCCACTACTCATATCAAGAAACAGCTCAGCTCAACAAATTGGCATTTGTTCAATAATTATAAAAAATACAAATCTCAACATTGTTAATCAAAACAAAATAGCACAAGCACAAAGGGATCTAGTCTACCTTTTGAAAATCTAATTAAAATAAACATACAAGTTTCACTTCTACATAATATCAACACCCCAAAATATAAAACAAAATTACAAATGCCATATTACATAGCTAATTTTTTTATTGGATATTGAATAGCTATTTTTTTTTTTTTTTTGAGAAACACACACACACACACACACATAGGGGAAGGGGGATGAATAGCTAATTTGATAATGAATAAAAACTTATAAAAATTTTACAATATTAAAAACTAATTTCATAATGTAATATCATAGAAAATAATCTATAGTTGTGTTTAATTTTAGATGCATTGTAATTGACACTCTGTATCAATTTGGAAATATACATCAAAGTTTGATTGCTTACTAATTACACATGATCTTTTTTATAAATATTATGTCATAGTTGAGCAACAAACATGCAAGAAAATATTTTCTTTTATTTTGAAAAGTGGATTATTTTGGTTATGGACGGTTAAAAAGTAGGTTTAAGCACCCATAATTTACGCTAATTTCATTGATACTTAGACTTCATTCTTTTCACACTTATGAATATTTCTCATACATGTCTATAATTTTAAATATATATTTTTTAACTTTACTACAACCAAATTATCTTAGCATATACTTTGTCATTTGATATCTAAAAACCTGTATTTATTGTGTTATTCAAGCAAGAATAATGCATCAATCATTCATCTTTCAATTCGTTTGCATGCAACTAGATAAATGTCTCAATTGTTTTCTTGAGATCATTGTATTTGAATGATGATATCCAAAAAATGTAAAAAGTTGATTTTGTTTCATAAAAAAGATAATAATCACATACATTATATTTGTCAATTGAGTTTGTGTTTTGTATTGTAAAGCCCACACTAAACAAATAAACCTACCGTGTCATAATTTCCTTTTTTACAAAAAAAAAAGTTATGCCACGAGTTAGTCGAGTTGGGTCAGGTTGACCTACAAAAAATGGTCAAGTTAGGGGTCAACTCGTTTTTACTTTGGAAAAAATTTGGATTCAAGTTGGGTCAGTGAATCCCAACTCGTTTTGCCGTGTCTACATAAACGTATTTTTTATGCATAATTTAAAACAACAAAAACTTAAAATTAAATATTTGATATATGACATAACTATTGATTTTTTATCTTTTTAAAATTTTGTAAGCATAAGGATATAATAAAAAATAATAAAGTGCAATCTATTGTTGGATTATCAAAATTCACATTCAATAAAAAAAATTAAAGATAATTTAAAAAATTTCTCTCCAAACTAGTTCAAAATTTTGTTGTCTCAAAAATCCCTCCACGTGTGTGAGTTAACTCATAAAAAAAAAAAAAAAAAAAAAAAAAAAAAAAAAAAAAAGAAAGCTCCTTTCATAACGTAGAAGATATGGATTAAAGTCAGCATCTTTGGGCTGAGGCAGTAAAAGGTAAAACAATCCCATATCCATCAGCGGTCCCCTCCACTCTCGTTTAATGGGCCAGGATAGTATCTCTCTCTTTTTCTTTTTCTTTTTGGGCCCATTTCGTAAGGCTATAGGCTCAAATCATCTACAAGATAAGTAACCTCTAGAGTCTAGAGTAAGACCAATTAAGATATTGATCTTCGTTTCACTAAAAACAAAAGAGGAGCTGTTACAATTCAATAAAAAATTCATATGCCATTTGAGAAATAAAAAGACTTACATAATACATTTTATGTTGAGCACATTCAGTTAGCTAAGAAAAGCAAAGATAATTGTTTCCTTTATTAGCTGCCCATATTTGTCCTTTTTTTTATACAATTTCATGGGTTTTTCATAACAAAATTAAAAAATAAAAACTTCATGCTTTTTCTAAAACATATTTTGAATGCTCATTACCATTAAAAGAAATAAAATTCAGCTGCAAATCAAATGACTGATTTCTTTCAATAATTTCAATTTTTCTTTCCAATCATATAAATGAGCTATAGATAATTTATATAGTGAGAGAAGTGACGAAAGCAATCATAGATAAAAAAAATAAAAAAAAATAAAAAACCCTAAAGAATGAGGCATTCCTTGACACTAGAAAACATAATAGAAAAACAGTTGCAATGTAATAGTAGTTAGTACCTTGTCCAATTTCTTTGCATTTGAATTTGAGGTTGCAAGTTGGATTTACACTGAAGTTGTTAATTTGAATTTGGTTCCAATTTCTTTGTTCGAAGCACTCCCCCTGTTTTGTTATTCCCCATGTAATCTCAAATGATGATGATCTCACATAAGAAGACGATGGGCTAGCTTATCTGCAGTAGAATTCTAAGGAGGCCATATGCATGCTAGGTGGACCCCACACCTTTCTATTAAAACTTTTGCTAATTTAGGATCATAATTTGAAATTTCACATAGAAGCTTAACTTCATTCCAATCATCTACACTTATTCCTTCCAATGAGCTATCTCTTCTATAGTAAAACCACCTAATAGATGATGATGGATTTAAAGAAAACTCACAGGACGTGAGACATTCTTCAAAACCGTTGACGAAAATGTAGATAGAACAATGAAACCTATCATGTCGATTTGGAACAATATCCTTCAAATCCGTTTCTAAAGCAACACAGAAAGTGAAAGTTGGAAATTTTCAACCCACCGAGAATGATATGGAACTCCCAACACTTTGGTGGTTGAATCACTTTGGAATTGTAGTTCCTGGAAGTACAAATTGAGTGTCTTTACCTCTGAAACTCAAGAACACATCATACTTGCATCCTTGTATAAAAGAGGAAGAGGAGGCTCCTTTGTTGGTGAGACAAGCTGTCATGATTTGGATAAACGGTTGAGAAGATATAAAAGAAAGATGAGAAAGAAATGTGTGATAAAATTGAGACCATAAGAGCAAGGGGTCGTCAATTTGGCAAAGGGAAGAGAATGAAACACTAAAAATAAGATATATTTCTGAATGGATTTTTAAGAGCGAATGGGAATGG
Organism: Lithocarpus polystachyus; assembly: GCA_033629205.1. Classification (NCBI taxonomy): domain Eukaryota; kingdom Viridiplantae; phylum Streptophyta; class Magnoliopsida; order Fagales; family Fagaceae; genus Lithocarpus; species Lithocarpus polystachyus. The sequence goes on along the minus strand of CM066164.1, from coordinate 31,058,117 downwards.
AAGACTGAGGACAAGAAGACTGATAGTCTATTATGAAAGTAGTAATACAGATTTAGTTTCACACTATTGCACCTAGTATAATAGGAAAACACCTCTTATAAGATACACGCTTATTTTTGGAGTGTAGCTTAAGCTTATGGACTCTGATTCTTTTTTTTTTTTTTTGGTAAAAAAACTCTGATTCATTTTCAAACTTTATAGAAAGAGGACACAATTCCCTTTCTCGCTTTGACCGCCCCTACTCAGTTTTTACTTCAGCTACTGTATTCAGACATTTTGATATTCACTTGTTCCAAAAAGCTGGAATCATGTTGCTTGCCTCTGGCAAATATGCTTTTAATTCAAAAATAGGCATTTGTTAACGTAAGGTGCATTCAATACTATTTTAATTCAAAAATTATGCTTTTTTTTTTCCTCAAAAAAAAAAAAAAAAGTATTTTTGTACTTTTTAAAAAAAGGGGGAAAGTTGTTGGATGCTTATTGATTTAGAAAATATTTTTAGAAAATTTTTATTAGAAAAAAATTGATTTTTTTATAACTTTTTATCATAGTTTTGAAACCCGGACCCTTCAATGAACCGTAAGAGAGAGAGGTTCAAGTTTTTAAGGTTGAACCGAGGTCGAATCAAGGTCAAACCATGATGATAGAGGGCGAACGAGATTGAGAAGAAGAATAAGAAGAAATTGTGGTGCAATCTCAAGGTCTGAGGTTGAAGCTTTAACAATAGCTGAGCCTGTAAGTACCCAAAATAAATAAAAAAAAGCTCTGAACTTGTGAGAACTGTGACAATCGTCCACAGTTTTCAAACCCAGGAGGTTCAACCATAATTCGCATGATTCACTGAGTTTTTCATGTATGCCGATTTTTGAGGTTAAAAGAACCATTTTGATGGATGGTTTTCGGTTAACCTAGTCGAACTGTATAGTCCGATTCGAGTTTCACAACCTTGCCTTTTATATTTCCCATAAAAGTGATATAAAAAAATTTCCTAAAATAACCTATTAACAAATGGATTAAAGGCACCCCTTAATTGAACCCTTTAAAAAAATGTCAAACTATAAACATATATCCAAAAAACAAAAATCATACACAATGACAAGAATTAGTGTGTATAGGTGTATGAATTATTAACAAGTATATATTTTTTTTCTTTGAAAAGCATGCATTAAATCTCATAATTAATCATTTAACCTATGCCTTTATGGAACTCATTAACCATACCTAAGACTTGGTTGGATAGTCGTCCATCATGGTTCACCCTTTGTATATCCTCAGTGGTGGCTCAGGAATTTTTTTTTAGGAGGCCAATAAGAAGATAAAAGATAAATCTTGTAGTTTACATGGTTTTCTTATTACGAATTTGTTCATAGTATGTACCAGTAAGAGAATTGATGAGAAGTGCTACATTTACAATATTTTCACAACAAATCTTAAAATGGTGGATTATTACTAACTATTATTGATAGATAAAAAAGTAATTTCAGTAGTTTACATGGTTTTCTTATTACAAATATGTTCATATTACGTACCAATAAGAGAATTAAAAATGAAAAGTGCTACATTCACAATATTTTCACAACAAATTTTAAAATGACGGATTGTTACTAACTATTATTGATAGATAAAAAACTAATTTCAATAATGAGTTTAAATTAGAACTAATAACAACTTATTTAGGATTGTTACCGGCTGTTACTGATAGACAAAAAAGTAATTTCAGTAGTGAGTTTAAATTAAAACTAATAACAACTTATCACCTCTAAGATTTGTTGTTAAAATATTGTGGATGTAATATTTCTCATAAAAGATAAACTATAATTTCATATGGCATATTATTTCTTAATACAATAAAAATACTAATTATTGTTACTAAGATTAAATCTTGGAAACTATTCTATTGTTTCTGAATACAATAAACATATTAATTATTGTTGTTAAGTGAATTATAAGCAAGATCTAAATACAATAAACTCTCATCTAATGTTTATTTCAAAACTTTTAAGATCTAAATGGGTTTTTCCTGAGGTTTAAGATGAACAATTTTCTACTTTTGTTGCTAGGCTTACCATTTTTTTATTCTTAAGTTTCTGATCAAATTGGATTATGATTGGTTTTTTTTTTTTTTTTTTTTTTTAACTAAGATATTATTAAGAGGCTCATATTCAAGCTTGTTTTAGCTAGATTTACAAAAATTTTAAGTCCAGAGAGTTAAAATTTTTAGGAGAATCAAAAATAAAATAAATAATATATATTAAAAAAATTTTGGCCAGCTGAGGGGGTTCATTTGAACCCCCTGAATTGTACCTAAAGCCGCCATATCCTCTGAATTTTCATTTTGAATAAAATATCTTCTGCTTTACATCAAATAAAAAACAATAATAAAAAAGCTGGACCTGTGTGCATTAAGTAATGATTAATTCTCCCTTTCTCTCCATGTGCTTGCAGCTTGAGTGTATTAGGCTATATCTGATTACTAGATTTCAAGCAAACAGGGAAATGATTATGAAGGTGGAATCTGAGTTGTGTCCTAAGATAAGAAAGAGATTGTACAAGGAGAAGTTGGCATGCAGCAAGTGGCTAGCATGTTGGGTTGGTCGTACCAAGTTTGAAGTGAAGAATGTGCTGGAGAGTTTCACTGTGGACTTGGAAGAGAAGAGCTACAGCTATAGGAAGTGGGACATAATTGGCATACCGTGTTGCCACGCCATTTTTTGCATCTTTTTCAATAGGGAAGATTCTGAAAAGTATGTCAATGCTTGCTACAAAAGGACTGCCTACATTGATTGCTATGACCCCATTATAAAGCCCCTTAATGGCCAAAATATGTGGAGACCTAGTGGACTGCCACCTGTGCAACCCCCTATCAAGAGGAGACCTCCTAGCCGGCCTAAGAAGAAGAGGGCACTAGAGCCTAATGAACCTAGAATTCACAGAAAAAACAGAGGTGTAGGCATTTCAAAACAATGCAATGCATGTGGGAAATTGGGCCACAACAAGAGGACCTGCAAGGGATAAGTAGGAGGGAACTCCTCCCTGCCTGGGAGTGCATCCCAAGTCAGTAGGACCACTAGGAGGGTAAGTATACTACTTTGACTTAGATATCTGTGTTGTTTTGTTTTTCAGTTGGCAGCTTATTAATTGCTATTATGCTTGTGCTTGTAGGTAGCTGTAGGCAATGCACAACCAAGCCCAGATGTGACCACAACTGCACCTCCACCCCCCACTGGTAACCAGTCCAATCCAAGACTAAAAAGGCAGGGGAAGAGAAGTGCAATCACCACTGAGACCTTGAATGCATCTAGGAATGCAGCAAAGTATATGGCAACAATGAGATCTGTTGGAAGATAGTAAGCTGAAGAAGGACCTTTTTTGAGACAAAAGTTGACCAAGTTGACATGTTTATGTAATTGTCAGGCCTTTTTTGTATGAACCATCCTGGTGTACTTATATAATGGCTGACCAAGTCCTTTTTTTGTAAATGTGCTGGGTAGAGTTTGTCCCATATTTTGTAATTATTGGTACACCAAAAACTGTCAATGGTGTTAATTAGTGATCATTAGTATTTATTAGTGTTAATTGGTGTTAATTAGTGTTAATTAGTGATCATTATTGTCTATTCATTGTTGTGATGAATATTTAATTCTTGTTCAGTTGAAGCCAGATGTGTTTGACTGGCATTGGGGGGCTACTGTGTTTTTAATGCTACTATGCAAGTACCCTTATGCAGGTCTATTTTATACTGATATATAGCTAAATCTGTTAAATGTTTCTTTAGTTTATTTAGTTTCATATATATAGCAAAATTTGGCAGGAATTGAATTGGTTACTATTAGGTTTAATATCTATCAAATGCTGAGCCATTAGCTTGTACAAGAATTGAATTGGTTACTACACAGTTCTTCAGTGGTGAAATGTTGTTTGACTTATGTCATTTGGAAATTGCAGTTTGACTTGTGGTGTTGCTGTGTGTGCAATTCAGGTGTGTGTGCAGTGCAGGTGTGGTGTGCAGTGCGTGTGTAGTGCAAGTGCGGTGCAGGTGTGTGTGCAGTGCAGGGGGGTGCAGTGCAGCTGTGGTGCTGGTGTGTGGGTGTTGCTGTGTGTTGTGTGTGCAGTGCAGGTGTGGTGCAGGTGTGTGTGCCGTGCAGGGGGGGTGTGTGCCGTGCAGGGGGGGTGCAGTGCAGCTGTGCAGGTGTGTGGGTGCTGTTGTGTGTTGCGTGTGGGTGTTGTTGTGTGTTGTGTGTGCAATGCAGGTGTGGTGCAAGTGTATGTGCAGTGCAGGGGGGGTGTAGTGCAGGTGTGGTGCAGGTGTGTGGTGCTGCAGGTGTGTTATGTGTGGGTGCTGCTGTGTGTTGTGCAGGTATGTGGTGCTGCAGGTGTGTGTGCAGTGCAGGTGCTGAAGTGGTGCTGTGCAGTGTAGGTGCTGAAATGATGTAGTGCAATGCAAGTGGATTGTATGGAATATATGAGACATATGAGATTGTGTGTGATCAGTGTTTAGAAGTGTTAAGAAGTTAGTTAGTTAATGATCAGTGTATGGGATATATGGGATTTGTGTGTGATAAGTGTTAAGAAGTTAGTTAATGAGGGAATCAGATTGTATAACTGTATTGGAATCATATATAAAAGTTGACCCTTTCCTTTTTCTTTATATGCCAAATCATATATAAAATTTCTTGAAGATTAAAATCATACAGCCTACACTGTTTATTTGGTCTATCAGATATGGCTTTGTTTTTTTGGTTTTCAGCTTCTTATGCAGAGTAATATTGAGTGCACACAAGGCACAAACAGTTCACAACAATGCAATAAATTGATATACAAGTCATACATTAACTAAAAAGTGATGTTCCATTGCTAAAGTCTCGGATTACAGAGAGAATTACACCAAAATACAGGCCTTTTCCCACTGATACATACCAACACAAATTCAAGCCAACATATACCAACACAAAAATGCTGCCAACATCTACCAAAATACACCAAAATTATGGCCTTTTTACACTAATACCTACCCACCTAATGACCCATTTTCCCCTCACCTATTTGGCCAACCAAAAGAAGCATCAAGCAGAGTAGCATCCCACTTATCACCAGAGACAGCCCCAGGCAGATGACCAGCCTCTTCTCTCTCTTCTTGTAGCCTGCAATGTCAGCTTCAAGCGTTAAAATCTGTTGCCTCTACTCTGAAATCAGCACCTTGCCACGCTCGCAGATTTCATCATTACGCCATTGAAAAAATTTACACTTGCGTCCAACCTGACACCCAGGAGCCAGATAAAACCCATTATATTTTCAACCAAAATCATGAAAACCAACAAGAAATAGTATTAGCAAAATTTGGTCACAACCAATCCAACACTTCTATTAGCAAAACACTAAAACCCTTGAAACTAAAAAAGACCCACTAATACTAAAACCCTTGAAACTAAAAAAGACCCATTAAAGAAAATAGCTAAAAATAAGAACCTAATAACAAAATCCAACCCAACCAATCCCTTTTTTTTTTCTTTTTTTTTTTTATCAGTTAGCTCCTACTCATATTTATGCTTACCACTGTAAATTTTTACTTGAATCCCTTATTAAAGTATTGGATCATATTTACTTGAATCCCTCATGCAGAACCAAAGCTTCCTAAAACATTCAAAGAGAATTAGACTCATTTGCTTTAAATTTTTTCAAGTTTAATCAGCTGGGATAAAAATTGAACAGATTCTTATAATGAGTTAAAGAAAACCCCTTAATTGAACAAATTCTCACTCTGTTTTTTCCCCCACCCAAAAAATCAATAGAAATTAAAAAATTATACAAAGAGATAGTGTATTATATAGATACTTACCTAGTAATTTGGACACCTGTAGAACCTTCTTCTAGGGTTGTCAAGTGTCCACGAAACAACCAAAACGGGTTTCTTGAAGCAAAAGCATTGGGTTGGGCACCCCTTCCTTAAGCTTCCACTCGATGAAATCGAGCTTGATTCCATGAGAGCAATTATGAGCGAGGAGCTGAGTTCATGGCAAGCTGAGTTCGTGGCGAAGAGATGAGTTTGTGGTGTGGAGTTGAGTTAGGATTTCTAAATTTAAGGGTTTTAGTTTCTGAATTTGAGGACCTGATTTGATTATAAGGTTGAAGTAAACCACGTAAGGGGCATGTGATCTCTTATAGCGGGAATGGGCTTAACTGAAGGGCGGGAAAGCCACGTGGCCTATGTGCAGTGTATTTTGTTATTTTTCACTTATGCCGTTTGTTAACAGTGCAATTTCCATCTTTGATGTAATGGAAGGGACAAAAACGAGACACGTTTTCCAAGATAGGGACTAAAAGCGGTAGAAAAAAAAGTTAGGGACCAAAGTGGAAATCGCGTGAAAATGTAGGGACAAAAATTGGTTTTACACCAAGATATAAATCGCAAGTTCTTTGTAAACTCAGAATTTTAGTTCGTAGTCGATGATGAAATTGGACATTTCATCTGCAAAGATTATAACATATTAACTAAGATGATTTGTCTTGATCATGGAAGTGGAGACTTCTAGTTGGTATGTTTATATGTTTTAAGAATTAAAATATATTGAACTTGACCGTTGTGAGATTTATTATTCTCCTAACGACTATCAAATGAATAATAAATCTCACAACTTCTATTTACATGAACTCTTAATCCTGAGAGAATAGTAGACCTAATCATGAAGTGTAGATTACTTTGATATATAAGGAGTGAGATCTAAAGTCACGGTCAAAACCTCAGTATGTTGGGCAGCCACATTTAATGTTGATGGAACATATATTCTCCAGATGGAATTCATAGTCTCTTAACGGAGATATAAAATATTCCTTTGAGGTAAGTTTAATGGGTTCGGTTATTTAGAGAGTTAGCCCTAACCACTTTAGTAAGAAATTGCTAAAGTATATATTTTTGAAATTAGATTTCATAAATATATGATGAATAACTTAAAAAGATTTAACCGGGTACTCAAGGATTAAGATATAGTAATTTACAAAATGGCAGTTTACGTTAATGACTTTGTATTACTACGAATATTTTATGAAGGGGTTGCATGTATAATAAAATCTTGAGATATAAATTATAAATAAGGCCTAGAGTGTAATTATATTTATACAGTGGTATTAAATATAATTAATAATAATTTGGACTTGTCAAGAGTTGACAGAAAAGCTTAAGTCCCATTGGAGCTAGAGTCTTATTTGTTCTCTTTTGGTCCCACTTCAAGCCACATACTAAAGCCTAATTAAAAAGGCCCAAAAGGTTAGCTCAATTAGATAATCAGTTATAAAGAGAGAAACATACAAAATTTATTTAAGAACATGAAATGGTTTGTATGTGAGGGTTGGATTTTCTCTCATTCTCTCTTGAACATACACATATAACTGATTGAGAGACTACACTTTTTGGGCGTTAGTAGAATTGAAGTGAAGATTAAAGTGTTCCTGGGTACTTCTAATCTTTGTTTTGAAATTCACTATACCAAGGAATACTTTCTTATTCTTGTATTCTGAAATTTACATAGTATATGTTATCAATTACGAATGAAGTGGATCCATTAATTTTCCTCTGCATATATTTTGTATATTATACAAACGTGTATTTTTTCAACACAATTCTCATTGTAACCCAAATGCAGCATCCTATCTAGAGTGTTCATCCTATTCCTGATAGGCTGTTAACCTCCGAAAGAATGAGGGCAAGATGATGTCTGGATGCATCCCTCAGATTCTGTCCCATTCTAGGCTTTGAAACAGACTATATGATGATGAGCCGCACATTAATCATTTTGAAACCAGGTCCACATAGAAACCGACAAACTAGAACACCTAAGGTAGACTTATAATAAAGAAAATTCTTATCGGTACATTCGAGGCCAATTAATGTCCAAATGATCAATTTCTAATCACAAAAAGTGTCCAATCACCAATTTTTGTTTTCTTTTGTTTTGAACTGAGGAATGACGAACATCAGATTTTTAGTTTGAAGAGACAACTAATAATATGCAAAAATCAAAGGCTTTGCAGTTATAAAGGAGCCAATGGTCTAATATCCAAAGACTATTCTGATTGTTAAAATGACAAAAAAAAGAAAAAAAAAAAAGAAAAAAAAAAAAAAAAGAAGAAGAATTGTAAGTCACATATATTACTGATATGCCTCTATATTTGTCACACTCTAGACTTCCCAGATGATGGATGTAATGTTCTACGACAGACAAGAATAAGCTTATAACACTAACATTTTGCTTGTATGCACCGTTCAGACATCTACAAGAAAATTCCTTGCCCATGATGATAAAAGGCCTTCTCAAAATTAAGATATCTCAACTTTAAATGTCAGCTATTAAATTTGCTGGACCTTATTTCTATCCACACTTTGAGAAGCTGAATGGCCCTTATAATTACAGGTAAAACACTACTGTTTAAGCGCCAAGGTACATCATGGTGTACAGAAAAACAAGATACATAAATTATTATCAGATAAGTAAGAGACTGAAATTGCGCATACTGGAGAAACCCATGATAGCCACAATGTAACATCTGCCATTCAAGCTTAATCTGTTAGGCTTGTTAGCAGCTAATATGACATACCAGCTCAGTTGTTTTTATTGTTAAATTGTATTTTATTTTAGGTCTCTACTAGTTTATTAGTTTATTAGACCATTCAATAAAATGTTTAATCCATAAAAGCATCGCATCAGCATTTTAGTTGCATTGCCCCCTCTGCATTCATATTGAACAAAAATGATTTACTATTCAGGATTCTTTCTCTCTCTCTCTCTCTCTCCCTGTTTTTTTAATTTTTGGCATCTAGAAGACTACAACGCTAGAACCACTCAAAGTTCATTCATACGTTTGACACAGTAACAAGCCAACCTGTGAAATTTGGCATCAAAAATCAAGATCTTCTTTGTCTATCAATCATTCTCTGATATAGTTACTAAGTTACACTAAATAAATTGTAGCACAAATGCATAATTAGGCAAACTATAGAAATACCCAAAGATCTTTATACGCAATTTAATTTTTAAGTCTAATTTCTTTTTAAGTCTGTTTTATCTTTCCCCAAATTTCATATTGTTCAAAGCAGCATAAAAAAAAAAAAAAATACTAAAATGCTAGGTAAACCTTCTAAGTTTGATTGAAATTCATTCCAGTCCTATTTCAAAATTATTCAATTCAAGCCTTTTGTCTAGTTTCATTAAAAAATTTTCCATTAAGTATGCAATTAATTAATGAAAAATATTTTTTGAAAAATTTTCTTAAAAAAAAATCTATAAAATATTTTTATTAATTTTATAGATTTTTTTCATGTGAAAATAATATTTTTTAAGGGTAATTTTTAAATAAAATTAATAAAAAAATGAATTGAATAAATTTGAAATTTAAAAAACTAAATTAAATAAAAATAAAGTTAGAGAATTGAAATAAATTTCAGCCAAACTTAGAAAGTGCTATTTGAATTTTAACTAAAAAAAAAAAAAAAAGTCAAAATAGAACCAAATTAGGACAACACAACGCAATTGAAGTTGATCCAGTAATCTTCCATAAGATATAAAGGGCCGGGCTTAGGATAGTTTGTTTAGTTTTCGTACCTCACCTATTAATTATTGTCTTTGTTTTCTCTATATCTGGGGGAAGCTGGAAAGAAAGAAGAGAACATAGACCATCAGACCATTATCGCGAGGCTTTTTTTGTGGGCTCATTTTGACAGGTTGTGGGCTCATTATTGTACAACATGTTGCCTACTAGCCTGTAAGAAAACTTAAGCTTAGCCCGTGGATCAGGTGGCCTGGTCCAATCACTTTCCCTACTTTTGCTCGGTAAATCCCAAGCGATGGCACAAATCATGCGCTTGTTCTAAGAGAAGAAAAAAAAAAAAAAAGGGCTTTTGCATGGGGATCCAAGGCACTTACATGAGCCGAAGGAGAAGACAAACACTACATTGATAAGAACATCTGCATTAACTCCTTGGAGACATCAATAATCCTTCGACAACATGCCAAGTATAGTTCACTGGAAAAATCCAATTTATCCAAAGTCCAAGCATTTCAAATAATAAACATGTTTTACACAATTACTTATGTATACTAAGTACTAACAGATAGGGTAGGTTACATTGCCATGGCAACCTTATTTGCGTCACAGGATCACTATATATTGCCTGTTCCCTAAGGATGCAACTCTACGTGGTGGATTACACAAACAAAAGTTATCAATATTATTAGCGACATTGAATTCACAACTTAAAAAAAATAAAACAATCTCAAATAAATAGCACAACAGAAATAACGGAGGCAAAAGAATTGATAATATAATTGCAATACACAGGGTTATGCTTCTCCAGACAATGAGTCATCACAAGGCAAATAAATTATGCCAGCAATCTACACGACAACATTTGGATATTTGTTTTGTTACACATGTAGCCAAGTCAATGGGGGTAAATGAGCTATTTGTGTGCAGTTTGTTGCATTACAGCTTTAGGAATACTGAAATGCATTTACAATTTTTAATTACACACTTACTGTTATTACAAAACCCATGTACACCAATTACATTATTTGGGATTTTTAATTACCAAAAAGTACAAGAAAAAAATTATTAATCAACCCCTATTTATGAATTTACAGTTGTGGTTGTGTATGCAAGTTTATACTGTGGTAAACAGTGTTTTCACAACATAATTATATGAAACATGTACTCTTAGGAGGAATTTGATTCACCGTGATGTTACATTACTTCGTAATATTATATTATTGTAATTTTACATTAATATAATCTCAATACAATAATACAATGTTATATTGTTTAGGAATGTGATAAGATTAAAGTGATGTGATATATATTGAAATTTTAGATTATGGTAATGTTAGAAAAAATAAAGTAAACTAAAACCTTTAATATCACACCATCGTAATGTGCATCACATCAAAGGCACATTACAGCGAACTAAACGCTCCCTTAATGGCAGCATAGCTTGCTATTAATGTCTAAGTCAAACACCAATGCCCCCTGATCACACACGTTAACCTTATATAGCATGCACGGAAAGTTTAGTATGTCATGATATAAACGGAATTTTTATTGACACATGTATACAGACCTTAACACGTAAGAAGAATAATGAACAGACCTTCATTGCTCCTTAAACATGTGGCAGTAATCTTGTTGTTCCTATTAACCAATTATTGCGATTTCCTCTGCAGTATTTTCAGATCAAAGTGGCGTTGAAACAATTGACAAAACTAAAATATAAGATTTGTTACACGACCAAATGCCCGTTTGAATTACAAGACAAGCAGCCTTAGATTTAGGTAAGCAGGAATGGTTATAGCTTTCACAATCAATACCTTATTACTCTCCCAATATGTTAGCAAACTTGTCTGTTTGACCGCAAGACCCTTACTACTCTCTCCGTCATCGATAGTCAGATTATCCTGTTGGAAATTTGGCCTTTTACTTAGAACTGGCTACACAATATGACAACCCTTCTTGCAGTTCATCGCTCCTGCTGTAACTGAATATATATATAGTGGACCCATCAAGGCTTCAAGACCTGTTGTGAAATGAGCAAAATAACCAACTAACAAGCTTAAACAAACACAGGCCAATGAGCAAATCAGTTAGCTAAGTTCATAAGTCTTGGCATTTCATTTAGCCAAAACAAATTCCTTTGATGAAATTGTCCTAATGGGGAATAATATGCAACTATTAACTGGTCGCAAAGTAAACAACCAACTATACACTCTCTAGACCTAAATCAACATTTGATATAAAAGATCAAGCACTGGATCCTCCATTCTTAGAAATGCTAATCTGAAATTCACATTTAAATAGGTTGCATATGATAGGCCACATGATACATTTTGCATTAAAGTTGTGACAAATTTTTCATAAGCATATATGCCAAAGATGAGTAACTCATAATGTCCAAATATAGGTTTTAGAATATGAAACAAGTCAAGGCCAGACTTAATGCGGTGCATGCTTCAAGTCATCTCACAATATCCCCGGAGGTCGTATTTCTCTAGTCAGATAGTCATGAACTCATGTAAGCACTTTGTCAGCCACAGGGATCCATGTGTTTGGCCTCATGGAAGTTCTCATTTCCACGTATTCTACAAGTTTAATCTGAGAGGACAGAATTAATTTAGAAATAGATACAAGTTGATCACTAAGATATTAATATTATTATTATTATTTTTTTTTTTTGAAAAGAAGATATTAATATTATTAAATATACGTTATACGGCCAAGAAGTTATACTAGCCTAAATGTTCAAATAGTGAATAAAACACTATGAACGTTTAGACCCCTAAAATACAAATTACCAATTCAAGCTTAATATCAAACATATTATGTGCGGAAAATGAACATAAGCTTATAACAGAGTTGATAAACAATCTAAACCAAATAAAATCACATCCACAATAGAGATTAAATAGCAAAGATTAAAGGAAGAGAGATGCAAACACAAGGACAACACAACGATGTGTTATCGAAGAGGAAACTAAAGCCATCGGCGTAAAACTTCTCTGCCGCCTTCCAAGCGGTCAATAATCCACTAAAGAATAAAGTTGGGATACATGAACAGCAGAAGACCTTCCAATCCTAACCTACCCAGTATACCTAAGCCCTCTAAGCTTCTTGCTCCAATGAGGTTACACCGAATTTTTGTCTTCTTTAGCTTACCGGATTCTGCTATAGCCCATAGCATCAACCAATATCAATTGGTCCCTTCCAAACTGCATCCCAAGTACCAAATAGCCTTCTCACAAATATGGGTAAGGTGAGAAAAGAATTTAGGTAATGTACTTCTTAAGGATCTAACAATGAAGAGGGCGAGAGTAGGGAAATTTGAAGAGTCACTATGTAAAGATTGTGGATGAGTCAATCTTGTTTTCCTCTAGGGTTTCTCTCTCAAAATTCTCTTTAGAAGCTCTCTACATTTCGTGGGTATAAGGGGTATTTAAATTAGAGTGAAAATGGAATGAGAAGAGTTAGTTTTTCCAAAATAGAGTTGGCTGGCGACATGGCCTCGCGACTTGACTGAGTCGCGAGTTCAAGCTACGAGCTAACTGAATTGTCAGGCTGAACTTTTTGTCGTGTAGTGCTACAGCTGGCATGACGGTTCAGCTTCTTTGTACGCTGCACTCATGTGCATCTTCTGGCGGCTTGCCAGTCGCGAGTGCCCCGCAAGATCCAGTTGCGAGATCCAGTCGCGAATCCTTGCTTCACTGCACAGTCTTGAGCATTTCTTCATACTCTCTCACACACTACCCTTACATGATTCCCACCTAAATACAGGGTCTCTAAGTGCTAAATTACAAGCAAATTGGCACGGAATAAAGCCAACAAAATAGTTGATAAATTTCAACCTTACAATCTCCCCCTTTGGCTATTTCATGACAAAACCCTACAACAAACTTTAGACTTAACGCGTGAGTTGAGAACAGTTGAACAAAACTCACTCACACTTAACTCTAGAATCTGTGAAGCTCTTGAATCACAAGCACAAGTATCTCCTGAAAAACATCCACACAATAAGATCATTGTATGTAGAAAAAACTTGCAATGTATATGAAGCAAGCACAATGTGATCAAGCAATATAGATTAAGGCAATAAAACATGGCTTAACCAAAAACAAATAATCACTATAAATAGTGGTCACAATGCTCATTCACACATGAAATGAACATCTGGACATGTAAGCTAATAAGCTCAATGCAAAGTATCATTTGCATGTCCAACACTCAACCAATGCAACAACACAAGGTAATTGCATTAAGGATATTAAATCCAACGAAGGGCACAAGAGTGATGTACACTCAACCAATGCAACAACACAAGGTAATTGCATTAAGGATATTAAATCCAACGAAGGGCACAAGAGTGATGTACTTAAAGAAAATGCATAACATTTAGTAACAAGTACTTAAGTTACAAAGTAAGGGTATAAAATAACGGCTACAAAAGCAAAGGTACAAATTAAAATACTGATGGATAACAATCTTATATATATATAACAGTACCAACAGTTTAAACAGTAAAAACCACTTTTAGACTGTAAAAAAGACTTTTTCCAAGTAGTTATCATGATACAGTCTAATAATCCACTAATCTAGCTTTACTTGAGAAGGCTTTGTCCAAGTAGTTATCATGATATCATCCCAAGAAAATTAGCTATTAGCAAGGCTAGAGGGCAATAACAAGGAGAACATTCAGTAAACTGTACAGAATCATGGGTAAAATCTGCAAAAGGTATTCAATGCAACCAATCACAAATGAAAATAAATTAGGCCAATACCCCATTTCCCACCCAAAAAAAAAAAAAAAAAAGCCAAAAACCTTGTAATGTATAAATTCAATGTACAATATATTACAAGTATATGCTAAAAGGGAATCTAAAATTTACCCATATGATGAAAAAATTAGACGCCATCACAACAAAGAAAAGATAAATTACGGAATCAATTGCAAAATAAGACATGCTTCTCATCATGTCTAAGTTGCCTATGGCATCTATATATATCTAAAAGCTGAAGCGTAGCATTTATTGTTGCTACGCTCCAGTCGAGCCACATCACCGTCCACGTCATTATCCTATTTCTTTCTAATTTTCTATTTTTTTTTACATTTACTCATTTTTTTAATATTTAGACTTTGTCCAATCTTTCATCTCCCCACTACCTTCTTTTACCTTTTCATCTCCCCACTATCCCTTACTTTAATATCACTCTTCATCTTTCCTTTCATCTTCCCTCATTTTGTCTCTTTTTATTCACACCATTTTACTATAAATTTGTCACTCTCTTCCATTATTTGCATAGTTTTTCCTCACAAACAAAAGGTTATTTCTCTCTCTCTCTCTCTCTCTCTCTCTCAATTTTTTGGTTGATTTCTTTATTTTTCTTGCATCTCTACTTTAGGTTGATAAATTTTTGTATTCTTTATAACTCTACTTTTGGTTGATGCGCTGTAATTTTGTATTTAAGTTGTTATTTTTTTTTTGTTCTCTTTGATTGTAATCTAATCTGTTATTATTTTTAAATAATTCTAATACATTAATTTAGTACAATAACAAATTTGAAAACAACCTATGAATCAGAAAAGTACTAGAAGATTAATTGTAATTGTGTTGTTGTTCTTGAGTTGCATTTTTTTATAGTGAGTTAGTTTTAATGGGCAATGTGACGGTAAGTGTAGGAGTGAATATGTTGTTTTTGCTGCTGTTTTCTCCATTCTTTTTAATTAATTTGGTTGGCTGATTGGAATAAGTTTTGGGAGTACTGGTTGAAAACAATGTAAATTGTTGTATCTTTGATTTTTTTTTCCCTCCCAAATTTGGTGGACTTTGCATATATGGGAAATGATTATTTATGCGTGAGTTTTATAGATGGAAAGGGGTTTATTGAAGAAGAACTTCCAAGACTAACTTCTCTAAGTCCATTGAAAAGAATCAAAGCAAACACTAAACTTTGATCCTCTACTCTGCCCAAAAAAAAAAAAAAAAAATCAAAGCAAACACTACAAAGAAAAAATTGAGCATAGGTTAGAGCTGAGAATTTTATTTGATACATGTAGAGAACTTTAAATTCTAATATTTTTCAAACTTGCTGGCTCCTCTCATGGATTTATACCATTTGACACTTTTGCAAAAAAGTGATAGAGGAATTATTTGGAACCTTAAAAGAAATGAAAGCTTGAGGAAACGGCAGAGAAAAAGGGGATGGAAAGAGACTATGAGAAATTGAGAGGGGTATTTATTGAAGTTAACAAGAAATACGAGATAAAACATTAATTTTAGAAAATTGATGATATGGCCTGTGGTGTATTTTTAGACTTTGGATCTATTTCGAATTAATGGTATAAAAATGGTGTAACTTGAATTCATCTCATATATATGTAAATATATAATTCATCTATTATTTCTTGCAAAATTTTACTTTAGGTTGATGAATCATTGCATTTTTTTATAATATTATTTTGGGTTAATACAATTTATAGTGTTTTTTTTTTTTTTTTCATCACAAGTCTTCTCTCTCTCTCCCTCTGCTTATAGCTTTTGTTTGATTTTTTTTTTTTTTTTGACATAATACTTAGTTATTTTGAAAGTGAGATTTTGAATTTATATCAAAATATAATCTTAGCTATGTATTTGAATGTGATTATCGACTATTAAAACAACCCAAGATGAATATATATAGATAATATTTTTATTTTTATTTTTCATTGATTTATTATTTAGTTATAGCATCAAAATTAAAGTAAATGAATATTTAAAGTTAAAATGGCCTAAGATAAATTTGTAAAGTCAATATATTTATATATTTAATATTGTTAAAAAACTAAAAGCAAAAAATAAATAATAAAAAAGATAATAACGTGGAAGATGATAAAGCTCAACAAGAGTGTAGTAAGAATAAATGCAATATAAATGTCCAGTTAAAGGCAATTGATCTTAATAATTGAAAGTGTATGTAGTCAATTTTTATTTGTTTGATCACGTTCTCTTTATATTGTTATACAAATTGTTTTCTTTCATTTCAATAGGTGAAGTGTTCAATTTTTTATTTTTTATTTTTTGGAGAGATTGAAATGTTCAATTTTAGATATAATGTCTACTTCTTTTTTTTTCTACATATTATTTTAAATATTTTTAGGGATATCTAAGAAATATGTAGTTCCAATCTCATATATCTATATTAGTAAACAAAACCCAATTAATAGTTCAAAGCTACTCCTAGGATAAGAAAAATTATAAATATAATTGCCTCTTTTATGAAAATCAGAAAATTGAATAATATATTTGAAACTTAAACAGTTTAATTGTACAAAAAAAATTAAGAAAACATAATGCATAATAACATAATTTAGAAAAATACGGACCTCCTAAAAATGAATAATATCAACTAAAAAAATCCAAATAATAATGATGATATATTTTTTGAGATAGATAAATGAAATATAATTTTAGAAATTGTTTAATTTTTGGGGAGAAAAAATTATTTTCCACAAAATTTAGAGAGAACAAATTATATATTATACTATAACTACGAAATAATTATCTATTTCCACGCATCGCGTGGGTCTACAACTAGTATATTATAAAAAGTAATGATTACAAAATATTAAGCACCCCAAATAAAGATCTTTATTTGTTTATAATTCATTATCCTACATATTACTTGGCTACGTTAAAATAAACTGCACCACAAATGCATATTAGGCAAAATATAGAGACACTCAAAGGTCTTTCTTCAAAATTCAATTTTAAGCCTAATAATAATCTCTTCAACTTTTTATCTACTTATACGACTTTAACAGAAGTATTACACCAGCTCTCACCTTGAAATTCCACACCTATTTCCCCAATTTTTAGACTATTCAAAGCAAAATAAAAGGAAAAATAGAAGTCATAATAAAACCAATTGGCACAGCAAAACTATACGAAACAATATTAACTGAAGGAGCGCAGTGAAGGAGAATTCAAATCCCATAACATTTGGTTTCCCTACCACATTAAGGTATAAAACAACCAACTAACAGAATACCTTACAATATAACAATATTGCCCATGTGCACCCACCATACTATAGTTTGGTATTTAATTACCACAACATATATGAAAAACAATATTAATCGACCCCTATACATTTCTATCAACAAAATCAACCCCTATATATGACATTGAAGTTGTGCTTGTGTATATAGCCACCTCTATACATTGTTTTCACAGCATAATTATACAATAACATGTACTTTGATTGGCAACCGTAACTTCTTGCTATTCTAGCCACTGCCAAACACCAATTCCTCCACATCACACACACCAACCTCACAAAACATCTCCAAAAAAGTGTTTGTACAACACAAATTTTCTCTATTCATTATATTTTTAATTTGATTAAATTTGACAATAGTGGCATAAAGCAGCAACAAAAAGTTCACACAGAAAAAGTCCGTCAGTCCTTGTATTTGATTATAACGATACAATTTTATCACGTGGTAAATCATCTACTTAAAATCATTCTTCATCCAAAACTTCATACTAGAACCCATATCATATGGATTGAAAATCTATAAACAAAGCCCAAACAATCACACTATTCAAATTTTATACCAGTTTCCGATCTGCCATTACTTCATAGCAGATGGATAGAGGAGTAAACGCGAGAGGAAAAGTACTAAACTACAAAACTGAGAGTTTATTCATATGCTGACATAGTAACAAGTCAGCGATGTGTCCCATAAACAAGAAAATGCTTCTAGAAAATTGAGTATCAAAAATCAAGATTTTATTTGTTTATCACTTATTATCCTACAGAGTTAACAAGTTTACACTACGTAAAATTGCACCACAAATGCATAATTAGGCAAACCATAGAAACACCCAAATGTCTTTCTTTGCAATTCAATTTTAAGCCCAATTTCTTTGCAATTACTGCTATAAGGAAAAATACTAAACCGAATAATGAGAAAACTGAGCACCTACTAGTTTATTTCCGCCGTGCCTCACAAAGGTATATAACGCTGAACTGGATCTTCCATAAGATACAAAGGACTGGGCCTGGGATAGCATTAGTTCACCAATTGTATTTGTTTTCTCCTTTTTTTGGGGGGGGGGGGGGGGGGGTGGGGGGGGTAATGAAAGAAGACAGCAGAGCCTATTTTTTGTGAGGCTCTTTTGGGGCCCGTTTTGACAGGTTTTGGGCTCTTTATTGCACAACATATTTCCACTAAGGCAGAATTAAGGTTTACCCAAAGATCATGTGGCCTGGTCCAATCACAAAATTAGTGTTTACTTTACGTGCTTCTTATGGTATAGTCTTGAGAGAAGCAAATATTGGGCATGAATTAATCTATCTTAATAATAAATTTCATTACTTATCAAAAAATAAAATTGCAATGAAGCAAATGCAGTCAAGCTCGGCCTAGAGTAACCACATGACTACTCCCATCTCAAAATCAAATTGTTTAGTTTATCAGCTGCACATACTCGTCCACTAACCTTTAAAATTTCACACTTTTATTTGTTAAAACAATTTTTTTTTAATTTTTTACAATTAAAATAAATTGAATTTAGTAGCAAATCAAATGACTAATTTCTTTATATAGTTTATTATATTTTACCTGTACATTCACATTTATACCTTAACATGTTTTCCTAAAACAACTTTTTCTTTTTTAAATTACACTTGAAAGAAATTGAATTTTGTAGAAAATCAAATGGCTACTTCTTTCATTAATTTTTGCTCTTTTTTTTTAAGAGAAGATTGTAACTTTATTTAGAAGAAGATAAATTTAGTACATGATGAGTAATAAGTCGACTCAATCAACGGTGAATTTTCCTCTTTCCAAGTTACAAAACTATCATAATTTTCTACTTCTTTGGCATAATTTACTAAGATATGTGCTATTCCTTTGTCATTACACATGATAGACTCTGGCTTATTGAAAGGCTTGGAGTTTCTGCCCCAACCCTTCTAAGATGTTTGAAATGGTAATCAGTGGAACGCATAAACCCATGAGGGCATCAGATACAATCTTTGAATCATTTATATCCAGTCATATGAATTTATACAAGAATATCCTTATACTTAAATATGTTTATATTATATCTAGGTTTTTTTGTAAACATACGTGTTAGCACCATCCTTCGTTCAGCCTCTGTGTCTTTTGGGTGGAATTACTTTCCATTTCTTTTAGCTTTAGGAACTTCTCTTTCAATCTCAACATCTACATCAATGGCTCGTTTCAGGGGAAGAATCTGATTTTTCTCCTCCTACATAAATATATGTAGTTATGATAATTTAAATGGATAACCTTATCAACAAATCCAATAATTAATAGTTGTTGTTGACATAGTATACCTGTTCATGTTGCAACTGCTTATACACATGATCTTCAAACACGTGAATAGCTGTGAAATTTTGTTTTGTAGTGAAAATGTTGTTTGGATTGATTTTTATCTTGAACATGTATGTTTTTCCAAGTAAATTCTTTATTGGCTTTGGAACAACATCCTCATCATCATCCTCATCCTGTCATGGGGGTTTATATATATACACACAAAAGATTCATTTGTAATACCAAATATTCGAAAGATGTATGGAAATCTTAAAAATCTTGATAAGTTCATAACTTCAAGAAGTTTTACAAAGCTATAAATACTATACCTTTATTTCTGTAGTGTAGACTTGTGTAGCAGGAATACGAACAATTTTCTCTGCTTCCTTGTCAAATACCACAAATATTGTGCTACCACTTTCATCCTTGACATGTAATTCTAATCTGTACCTGAAGTTTTTGGCAAATGTGTAAGTTTCCACAATATATATTATATATGTAATATATTTTAATCTTTTTCATAAACTAGAACTAACCTTATTGTTGGAGAAGAAAATTCTTTCTTACAACCTTCACACCAAAATGTAGATCCAATTGTTTTTGCCTTTTTATGACAATCAGTGCATGAAAAATAATGCCATCCATTTTCAGCTTTTACTTTTTTCACAACAGCCATACAATAGAAAATCGCTTCCTACAGTAATTTTTTTTATTAGTATATAATACATGTAACTTTGTCATTAATCAAATACTTATTTAGAGTTTTAACTTACATGGGATTTTGATTGCTCAAGAAATTTTATAATTTCGCGTATTGTCCTCTTATTTTTTACTACTTCTTCAGAATCCCAGTGGTAGTAATCCTGCTGACAATCCAAGTTGATGTAAACCTTTGTTGCATAGGTGGAAGACAATGAAAGTTGATCTTATTACATAAAAGAAAAGTTAATAGTCAGCATAGCATTTAACCGAACCATAAAAAATAGCGTAACGAACTAAATTATGACACATATATTCTTACTCATGAATGATTCCACAGTTGTTGAAGTAATTATCAAAATAGTTGATTTTGATCTATCCATGCATACATCTTCTGTGATACTTTCTGCAAGGTCTCCCCACAATGTAATCTGAATTTTACGTTTCCTGCATTTTTGGTATTTTAAACCTTTTTTCATTATTTGATAAATTTCCTATTATTAGTATTAAAAAATCATTTGAGTCAAACCAACCTTTTGTCTTCAATCTCAATGATCCTTCTCTTCGATGGCTTTCCATTTTTGTCATTCTCATACACACGGGAAATGGTTGACACTCTTCCAATAACATCTACATAATTTACATGATCAAATACATCAAGGACATACAACTTGATTTATATGAATATAGAGTTAATATAACAATATTTATAAGCATCAATACCTGTTAAGTGGACATTTTTGTCACACCGACCACTCAAATGTTCAAATGGAACAAATTCAAATTTATATTTTGGGATTGAAGGATGGTCTGATCCTGCTGGTTTAACTATTGTTGCTGCATAGAACTTGATCATATATTCATTTGTGACTATTTTGTAATCATTCTGGTAAGGAATAACACCAAAATTCTTTATGTCATAGATGTTGCCTTCTTGCAATTTTTTCCTGAATTGATGAACAAATGCAGCCCTGATCCTTGCATGTATGTGATTGCCCTTATACAATCATGAATTAAACAATCAATCATTATTACTATTTAAAAAAAAAAAAAAAGCAATATCATTAACATAATTTTTTTTTTTTAAAGTTGTCTAGTTTATAGTTGACGTATGGTTGCATGAGCATTTGACCTGTTCATTGAGCAAGACCATATCCAGGCTCAGAAAATCTTTGTTCTTGAGATTGTAGAAAAACAAAAAGTTGTCTAGTTTAGAGTTGATGTATGGTTGTATGTGCATCTGACCTGTTCATCTAGCAAGACCATATCCAAGCTCATAAAATCTCTGTTCTTGAGATTGTAGACATCCCATAGTCGTGTGACTCGAGCCTTAATCTTCCGATTCTCTTTGTTACCATTGAGCTCATGAAGTAAGCTATAATCACCTTTCATCTTACCTATATTGAAGGTATAGGCTGATTTAATAAACTATGTCAAAGTAAATACAAAAATAGATTGAGAAGGGAAGGGAGTTTGATACTAATACTGATTAAGAGACGTAAAAAATTAATTGTGTGATGCAAATGAAACCCAATGTGTAAGTGCTTAATATATAGGGCAAGTATCATTTGCTAATGCAATGAGTTGGAGCTTGAAGGGCTTAAGTATTATGGCAGCTTAGCTACTTAGGCTTGAAGGGTCTAATGCAAACTTGTACTGCAACTATTCACTAGTGGAGGTCTGACAGTGGTGTCGTGGAGAGGTTTTTACGATGAAGACTCCGGTTTTTCACTTTACACATTTGGTGTTTACATGTTGTTTGTTTCTCTTTATTCCGTTTTTCATATTGCTTTACTTGTTTTAGTTGCTACTTGAATATGCATGCAATGTGAAATTGGCTAATTACTTATATTGGACATTAATTGTTAGTTTAGGCTATAAGTGAATAAGCCATGAAATTGGGTATGTGGGATCTAAATATATACCTAGTGTGTTAGGTAGCATTTTTTTTCAATTTGTTCTTAATTTTTCTCTGTCGTCTACTTGAAAACTATTTCATTAAAAACAATATGTAATTAAGTCAAAATTAGTTTTGGCGATTGTTGTCTTACCAACAAATGGAGATATCTCTTCAAAAATTTCTTGGATAAATTGATATTGAGGGTGGCTGCCAATTACAAATCATTAAAAACATGTTAGAAAATAAAATATGAACATGAACTAAATTCAAATTGTTTAGCTTGTGTACTACGACTGATATATATTGTTAATAAAAGTAAATGGTATGTAACTCATAGTCATAGATCTAAGAACTATCACTTTAAAGCCCTGTTTTTTTTTTTTTTTTTTTTTTTTTTTTTTTTTTTTCTGTCCAACTACGAAATCAATTTTGGGATTTTAACACAAAGACATATGGAAAATCTACTTAGGTAAGGAAGCAGACCTATTGAATATCCACTTCCAAATACTAGCTTAAATGAATCTATTAAGAAATTGGGGTAAAATTTTATAAAGATTATGTGGGAGGAACTTCTAAGTAATTGATTAGATTATTGATCATATATTCTTCTCTTTCTAACGTTGACCCCTTATAGCCTAACTAGCTCCCTCATAACAGATATGATCATCAAAGTATAAAAATTGGATAATTTCAAAAAAAAAAAAAAAAACAATAAACCTCTTGGGAGTAGGGGTGTGCGCGGTTCGGTAAGGGCGGTTTTTTTCCAAATTTACTACCGAACCGATAGAGATCGGTTTTTTCATA
This sequence comes from Lithocarpus polystachyus, assembly GCA_033629205.1. Taxonomy (NCBI): domain Eukaryota; kingdom Viridiplantae; phylum Streptophyta; class Magnoliopsida; order Fagales; family Fagaceae; genus Lithocarpus; species Lithocarpus polystachyus. Next base: position 31,034,862 of record CM066164.1, on the reverse strand, counting down.
ATTGGAACCGATACACACCGCCTAGGGTCGGTTTTTCGACCTATAGCGGTGCGGTTATAGCGGTGCGGTTTAGTCGGTTTGGTCGGTTTGAAATATTAAAAAAAAAAACTATTTTTTAATAATAAAAAAATTGGACTTTCAAGCCCAATATCAATATATCAACCTAATCAAAAAACTTGTGCCAAATAATTCATGAAACCTGTGCCAACCTAGTCAAACATAAAACAAAAGTAAAAACGTTAATGTATTTTTCATTTCATAATGATCACATAATGATCCAAAATTTTAAACTTATGCAAAATTTCACATAATGATCCATAATGATCACATAATGATCCAAAATTCCAAAACTGTATTTTTCATTTCAAACCTGTGCAAAACCTGTGCAAAAAATATGTTCACATAATGATCCAAATTTTTTCATTTCATTCACCATGCAAAAATAATTTGAAATTGCCTCAATAAGAGTTCAACTCCCAAAATACTATCACGTAGCATATAATATCATTAGTGTCACTGTGTGTGTCAGTGTCAATAATAATAAACGTTAATGTATCTACTTAATAACGTATTACAGAACCATTTGTCACTGTCCACAAATGCCAAAAGAAAGATATACAAATTAAATTAGCATTTAGGCAAAAGAATGCTAATTACTTGTATCCCCAATAATAATCCCACCCATGAATATCAAAATAACTACCATTAGTGAAAAATCCACTACCAATAACATGTACAGATATAATTAGCATATAGGCAAAAGAATGCTAATTCTTGTAAGTCCTTTGTCCAGTAAGTCTGTGCACTATGCATCATTCTAGAACTCCTACAAAATACTAAACAAAAAAAAAAAAAAAAACACGTGTTAATAACAATAAATCATTTATGAACAATATAAAATTTATAATTAACACAAATGAATGAGAATAGCAAGTATACTTACATAATACTAACTACTAACTAAGTCCAAGCAAAGAGCAACACATCACTCATCATCATCCAACACAACGGTGCTTGGATCCTCCTCCATAGGCATTGGGCAAACCGATGCAATTTCTACAATCCCATTCAAAATAAAATGATTCGTAAGTATTGAGCAAATAACTAAACAATTGATATATACAACAAACAAAATGAACATATATTTACCAGTGTCAATCTCAAAACCATCCATATCCTCCACATTATCCATGCACTCCCGAAGCTTTATTGGTCTTTTTTTCTTTGCATCCTTCAACCAATTTTGGGTACAAATAAGGGCTTCAACTGTATTAGGAGATAGTGAACTACGGAATGAATCCAAAACACGCCCCCCGGTACTAAAAGCAGACTCGGATGCAACTGTAGAGACAGGAATAGCCAACACATCACGGGCAATTTGGGAAAGGACTCGGTATCTAGAAGAATTCATTTTCCACCACATCAAGATGTCAAAATCTTCCACATCAGGGTCCTCAGAAGATTCCAACAAATACCTATCCAACTCAGATTTGCTTTCCACACTGTCCTCGTCTGCCAAGTGTTGCTTAAACTTATTATTATAACTTTTAATGCGATCAGACAATGAAGCATTGCCAACACTTGGCATGGAGTCCCTAGACAATGAAGCACCACTACCACTAGAACTCGAAGCTCCATTTTGACCCACTCTCTCCACATACAACCTCTTCAATGCATCTCGAACCTTAGAGCTCATCGCATCTCCCTTGTCCTTTCCATACCACTCCCTAAACCAAAACTTTACATACTTCAATTTATACCTTGGGTCAAGAACAATAGCAACAAAAAGCATCAAATTGATATTATCCACACTTCCCCAATACTTATCATATTTTTTTTTCATCTCTACCGCCATACTCTTCAAAAGTGGATCCCCATCAACACTACACAACTGTTGCAATTGATCTTCAATGCTAATTAGCTCATGGAAGTATGTATTAGAAGTGACAAATAAGGACCCAGAAAATCTAAGTGTCGCCTCATAAAATATGCCAAGAAATTTCACAAAAGTCTTGACATTTTCCCAATCAAGATAGTTAGGAGGACCAATAGGCTTTTTTCCATTCCCATCCAATTCACAAAAATAAAGTTTGTAATGCCCATCCTCCTCTTCCAACCTATCAAATGCTCTCACAAATTTCAAAGCACAATCTAACATGAGATAAGTGGAATTCCACCTTGTTGGCACATCAAGGGACAACAAACATTTGGCTTTGATTTTCTCATTTTCAACACATTCTTGAAACTTCTCAAACCTTGCGGGAGAGGCTCTCACATATCGCACCGCATTCCTAACTTTGGCAATTGATTCATGAATGGACTTCAACCCACTTTGCACTATCAAATTCAAAATATGTGCACAACAACGCATATGCATGAACTCACCACCCAATATGCTACTATCTCTTTCTTTTGTTTTCTTCTTCACATAATCAATTGCCACATCATTAGAACTAGCATTGTCCGCGGTGATTGTAAACAAGCGGTCTATACCCCACTTCAACAAACATGACTCAACCGCTCTACCTATGGTGTCCCCTTTGTGATTAGCTATAGGGCAAAAGTTCAAGATTTTCTTTTGGTAAGTCCAATCCCCATCAATGAAGTGTGCGGTGACTACCATGTAGTTCAAGTTTTGTATGGATGTCCAAGTATCCGTCGTCACACAAACTCGTTGCCCAACAAAAGCCTTTCTCAAAATATCCACCTCACTAGAATAAATCTTCATACAAGCTCTTGCAATGGTAGTGCGATGGGGAATAGGAAACCTAGGCTCAACTATTTCCATAAATTCTTGAAAGCCTTGACGTTCCACAAATTTAAAAGGCAATTCATCAATGATGATCATCCTTGCCAATGCCAACCTTATCCTCTCTTCACTATAATTTGCAACCACTAACACATTTGAACCACTTTCCCCTTCTCTCTTCGCTTGGAAAGACAAAGTTTTTTGCTTATCATCACGGGGAAAAGGCCACTTCTTACACACCTTCATGTGTTGCAACATGCCCGAAGTACCATTTTTCTTACCATGACATTTATATTGATTTTTACAATACTTGCATTGAGATCTAGGATTTTGGGGATCAGAACCAGCCAACTTAATGAAGTGTTGCCATACTATAGACGGGTCCTTACCACCTTGTTTAGGTGATAGTGGGGGAAGTGATGCACCAAGTCCAATTGGTGCTGCAGGTTCAAGTGGATTAGGGTTAGCACTATCAGGAATAGGAGGAGGTGGGTTTGGGTCCCCGGGTGCACCAAATCCAGGTGGAGCATCGACATCCATCTAATAAAAAAATTTCCAAACAACAAAAAACAAAGTTTCCACAACAATATCAAATTATAATTTTCCAGCAAATGTAGTATCAAATAGCTCACTCTCAATCAATACAATAACAGACTAATAATTATTAATTATTAGTCATTACTCAACAATTCATGTCACTAATATTAAAAACAATTCAGAACTAGAGAATTAACTTTATTTTATATTTATATTGAATAATTATAAAATAAAAGCTAATTTTATATATAATTATATATAAACTTAAAGCAGTTGTTACTAAGTACAAAAAATTTAAAATAATAATGTTGAATATAGTGAGTGTTTAGTGATTACCTCTCGATGAAGGATTGAAAGCGTGAACTCTCTCAATCTCGTCTCCCTCTAAAATTAAAATGCTGAAGAAAAAAAAAAAAACGTTAGTGCTACTTAGTAGATTGAGTCAACTGACTATATAAATAAATAAAAACTAATTAAATAAATTAACTAAACTTAGTCAACTGTCTAAATAAATAAATAACTAAAAATTAATTAAATAAATTAACTTAACTAAGTCTGTTGACTACAAATAACTAACTTAAATAAATAAATATTAATAACCCACACAAAATAATTAACTAACAGACACACCAAAAACTAAATTAAATAAATAACTACCTAACTAAAAACTAACTAAACAAAAACTCAATAAATAAATATTAATAACACACACAACTCAGTAATTCACACCAGCACATGCCTGCCTAGTGCCTACTGCAATTTAAGCCTACATGTTGGTTGTTGGCATGAAAGTTAGTTTGGTCAAGACCCACCAACACATTACACATCCACATCCATATCCGCCAAGAATTTTGTGTATGTGAATGCGTGTGTGTGTGCTTGTAATTGGTGCATGGTGACCATGTTGGGGAACTTGGGATGGGATGTGTACATGTGTTTGTCTGTGGACAATTTTACATTACTGATTTTGGTACATTGAAGCATTTATTATAGCAACTTGTCAGTTCCATAACTGGTTATTCATGACCTTCAGCTTTACTTTGAAGCACTACTCCCTTCATTTACTGGTTGATTATCAGAGCAAAAAGAACCAACTTGGCCCAAAGTCCATCCAAGTACCAATTAAAAGAAATCAAAATCTGTAGTTGAGGGCCCGGTTAAATAAGAAAGAAAGGGTGGTAAATGGGAATAACACCAGTCAGTCAGTCACACATCACACGCATCATAAATAAGATATTAAATATTAACTGAGCAATGAGCATTAGTGATTAGTGAGCAACAGCTGCAAGCCTGCAACACGCGTTACACACTCACACAGACACGGTCAAAGATTAACACCACGCAGCACGCACTAGGCACTACTTACTACTTAGTCTACTTTTACTTTTACTTTCCTACTTTCCCTAACTTTAAGTCTCTGAGTCTCTACTCTCTTTTCTCTAACAGTCTAACTCACTTCACTTCCCTACAGTACTGAGTAGTGAGCACTGAACAACAACAATCTCACTCCGGTCCGTTTCCATTAAAATCAATCTCTCTCACTCCATGTCCAGACCAGTCCAACACAATCTCTCATTCTCTCTCACTCCGTTTCCATTAAAACTAAAAGGAAGAGGCTTACCGTGGTTTGCCGCGGGAGCTGCTGCTGCTGCTGTGAGGCCTGACTCAGGCCGGCGAGACCGCGAGGCAGAGAGGCGAGGCGGCTGGAGCGAGGGTGAGAGAGAGAGTTAAGGATCCCAGTAGGTGAATAGAGTGTATTTATAGTGGACTGAGGTATGTCTGAAAACCTACTTGAAGCGGCGCCGTTTTGTGTTTTGCATTTGTTGTTGTTGTTGTTTTTTTTTTTTTTTTTTTTAATCATAACCCAATACGACGACGTTTTAGTGTTTTACTAAAAAAATTTAAAACAGATCCATTCCTAAACGACGCCGTCCCCTGATCTGAACTGAATATTTTTTTCTGCCTTTTTGTATCGGTTCGGTTCGGGATTACTCGGTGCGTACATTGCGTCTCCGATGTCCTCACCGCACCGGCGTCGGAGCTCCGTTCGCGTTCCGATCGCCGGCATCGGCTCCGTCGGTCGGTGCCAATGGCGGTGCGGGAGGATCGGTGCCGGTCGGTGTAGTCGGCGCCGGTGATAGTTTGCACACTCCTACTTGGGAGTTGTTGCTTAACTGTAAAATTAATTAGATATAACAAAGAAGTCATTAAATGCATACTCTTTTTTGTAAGGCAAACCACGTATATTGCCAGCTTCTTTTAGAGCTGCCCTCCATATTTGCACTTTGTTCATGTTGAATTTTTTTTCATGCTTTTCCAATGCTTCACCAAATTTTCCCTTTTGGTTATGTACTATTGATGGATCTATCTTATAAAAAATGGGTAGCACAATCTGTTCATTCTTCCCACACTCAAGAATTTTGACGAGCTCATCCAAACACCAAGTAGAAGATGCGTAGTTTTCAGAAAATACAATTATAAAAATCTTTGAACTTTCAATGGCTTTCAAAAGTTCTGCAGGAATTTCTCCTCCAATTGGAAGCTTTTTATCATCCATAAAAGTGGTAATTCCTTTAGCACACAAAAATCCATCCAAATTGCTAATAAAACCACAGCGAGTATCTTCTCCTCTGAAACACAAGAACACATCATATTTGCAATATTGGGTGAAAGAGGAAGAAGAGCTTCTCAGAGAAGCCATAGTGACAAAAGAAGGGAGAAAGAAATATGTGATAGAAATCAGACAAAGGAAAGTGGAAATATGTAAAAAAATCACACAAGAACACATCATAATTGCAGATACACTTTCTCTTTTTCTCTCTCCTTCGTCTTTAGTCTTTTCTTCTGTGCTTTTTACTGCCCCACTCTTCTTTTTTTGAATTAAGGAGGGAACGGGAGTGGATTTATACCAGGGGATTGAAATTGAAATTTTGGGAGCGAGAGGAGGACGATCGTGGACGTTGATTTCGTAAGGGCTATGGACGGCTGTGATTCGTTACTGGGGTTTTGATTTTTATTTCCAAGAAGTGCATGTGGCAGTGGCGCGGAAGAGAAGAATCGTGGCCGTTGATTTGCTGTATCATCGACGGCAGTTGCTTTATTTTGAGGGATTAGTGCGGATCGATGACGTGGCTACGGAGATTTTGTTAGGGTGGATAATTGGCCGGCCATGCCATGGCCCATGGGCCCATTTGGGTTTGGATCATGATGAATATGACTTTTTTTTTTCCTTTAAATTTGAGTAACTTCAAGAGGAGCAACGCCGAGAGAGGTTGGACAAGTGAAACGCTGTTCTGGACTTTGGACCTTAGCATGTGATGAATTTTCGAAACTGGAATTAACTGCTAAAAAATTGATATACATATTTTACCAAGAAGTAAATGACAACTCAAACAATATGCATGGGGTAAGATAAAAAGAGAGAGATAATGAAAACCATGATACAAGTTAGGCTCGAATCATCTGATAATCCTAAGCTACACAACCTTCAAGTATGACCCATTATATATTGATCTTTGTCAATTTAAAAAATCATATGCCACTTGAGAAATAAAAAAGACTTGCATATTATTTTGTTGGTTATCAACAAAGAGCTTAAAAAAATTTTGTTAATGCATCGTGTGAATAATGGGAGCAGTGTGGCAGAGGTTGCAATTTTGGAAATTAGACCAGAGTAAGAATCAAATAGTGAACTTACAGATGAGTTCCAAATTTTTCATTCTCTAAACCAAACACAGTGGTGCACTTGTCCTCAATCATGTTTGACTCGTAATTGACAGCTTCTAGGCCATCATTGAAAAGTCTTCTGTTATCAGTTCATTACAAAACACTTGAGGGTTCTCGCCAATCAAATGGTATTATGTTCTCATGGATTGAGTCATTACTTCAAATTCATTTGTCTTCAATCATCACGTATTATAAGAACTACAACATATATAACAAGATTAAGCTTGTGGATTTTTTTTTTTTTTTTGGTAGGTATTATTAAAAGAATCAGGCAATAAACAGACTCAACTTGATTAGACAACTACTTAAAACAAGCAACTGCTCTCATACAGACTATAAATATCTTTAGAGCCAAACAAACTCTCTAGTAAATCTACTGTTCTGTTAGTACTATCAAAGAAGTAAAATAGTGTCCTTGTTAATTACATAATAAAAATCCAAGTTTATATATATATATATATATATATATATATACACACCAAATTACCAATCCATCCAAAACCAGGAAATATAAATAAAACCAAGTCAAAACAAAAAACACACAAGCAGTCAAGCTTTCATCTTTGTGTGTTTGCTGCTCGAGAGACAACCTCCTGTCCTCCTGTTTGATGCAAAAAAATTTCAACCTGCTGCTGATGCTTCTTATGAACAATAAAACGGTAGAGTCCAACCAATAAATGTCAGTACAGCTATGCCATTTGTGAAGACCAAAATCACCAGCACCCTCTCTGTACCACATTTAAAAAGACCTCCTATGGAAAGCCTAATAGCAATAGTAGAAAGCCAATGCTAACAACCAGCAAGTACCTTGCACCAATCTCTACATTTACAAATACAAGCGTCATGCCATTTAGATTTTCTTTTTCTTTTTTTGGTGGAAAGGAAATTAACATTAACAACTAAGCAACCTCCAAAAGGAGTAAACATGACGGTCATACATAGTGCCAACAGAATCAAAACTACAGAGCAGAGAAACATCCGATGGGGGCTCTACAAAAATAGCAAAATCCTGAGATAGAGGGCTCCCTTTCTAGCTAGTGCATCAGCACACTTGTTGGCTTCCTGGAAGCAATGTTGAACTCTAACTAGAGGAATTTCCTTCAATCCTTCTCTACATTCAGCCACAAAAGCATCATTACCATTTGGGTTCCCAACTTCCTTTTTCAAGAGATCAACAACCAACTTTGCAGCTAGCTCAATTTCCACTGCCGGCAATTTGAGGGAAATACATAAGTGAATCCCATCCCTCTAAGGCCCAAAGTTCCACAGCAACGCTGCTCCAATGGCCTTCACATAACCTCTAACCCATTAGATTTTCATTTGCCACATCCATCAACTATAAAAGGAACCGACCAATCTTGACATAGCAAAAGTTGTTTGCTAAGGCCAAGCTGCTCCTGCCCAGTAGATTTACACCATAAATAATTTCAAAAGAAGAAGCTAATCATCTGATATAAATCCAACTACGTGTCCACTCTACATAATATGGAAACTCCTAAACCCAACCATGTCCCCACCAATCTTTTTTTCTTCAATAATCACATTTAATCATTAAAAATAAGCATAGATAAATCCTAGATTTTTTCGTGGCAATTATTATTTCAAATTAAAAATAAAAAGTATTACATGATCATGAGGACATACCACTGCATTGCACCTCCTGCCCTTGATTAGAGGACTGCTCACACAAGCCAATCACAGAAGAACTACATGATGATCATGATGTGGGCATTTATTCCAAGTTAACTTCAAATTTTATTCTTCTTCAGGTAACCAAGCTATAAGCTACATCACATGATCATGCATTAAAGAAGCTCCCTATCTTGTGGATAAAGACCACCAACTTTCCACCTGAAGGAAAGTTTAGAAAGAAGGGTTACCTCAAGTTCCCAACATGGCACCTCCAGGTGCAATATGGTTGAAGGTGGATCAGAATTAACACACTTAACTCAACTGCTCATATTTGACCGTTGAATTATGTTCTCCATGGTTAATGAACTCTCTGCAAAACATCCTGCCACTCAGGCCAAATCAGACTTTGAATTCTTATATGAGTTATATCATTTAACCAAAGTACAAAATTTGAACCTTATACAACTTCTAGGCCATCATTGAAAAGTTTTCTGTTATCAATTTATTACAAAACACTTGAGGCTTCTCGCCAATCAAATGGTATTATGTTCTCATGGATTGAGTCATTACTTCAAATTCATTTGTCTTCAATTATCACGTATTATAAGAACTGCAACATATATAACAAGATTAAGCTTGGATTTTTTTTTTTTTTTTTTGGGGTAGGTATTATTAAAAGAATCGGGCAATACACAGAGACTCTACTTAATTAGACGACTATGTAAAACAAGCAACTGCTCTCATACAGACTATAAATATCTTTAGAGCCAAACAACACTCTGAAATAGTAAATCTATTATTTTGTTAGCACTATCAAAGAAGTAAAATAGTGTCCTTGTTAATTACATCATAAAAACCCAAGTTTATATCTATATACCAAATTACCAATCCATCCAAAACCAGGAAATATAAATAAAACCAAGCCAAAACATAAACACTAGCAGTCAAGCTTTCATCTTTGTGTCTGCTGGGAGAGACAACCTCCTATCCTCCCGTTTGATGCAAAAAAATTTCAACCTGCTGCTAATGCTTCTAATGAACAATATAACAGTAGAGTCCAACCAATAAATGTCAGTACAGCTGTGCCATTTGTGAAGACCAAAATCACCAGCTCCGTCTCTATACCACATTTAAAAGGACCTCCTTAATGGAAAGCCTAATAGTAGTAGTAGAAAGCCAATGCTAACGACTAGCAAGTACCTTGCACCAATCCCTACATTTACAAATAAAACAAGCGTCATGCCATTTAGATTTTCCTTTTTCTTTTTCTTTTATTGGTGGAAAGGAAATTATCATTAACAACTAAGCAACCTCCAAAAGGGGTAAACATGACGGTCATACATAGCGCCAACAAAATCAAAACGACAAAGCAGAGAAACATCCAATGAGGGCTGTACAAAAACAACAAAATCTTGAGATAGAAGGGCTCCCTTTCTAGCTAGTACATCAACGCACTTGTTGGCTTCCCGGTAGCAATGTTGAACTCTAACTAGAGGAATTTCCTTCAATCCTTCTCTACAATCAGCCACAAAAGCATCATTACCAGAGATCAACAACCAGCTTTGCAGCTACCTCCATTTCCACTGCCGGCAATTTGAGGGAAATACATAAGTGAATCCCATCCCTCTAAGGCCTAATGTTCCGCAGCAAAGCTGCTCCAATGGCCCTCGCGTAACCTCTAACCCATTAGATTTTCATTTGCCACATCCTTCAACCATGACAGGAACCGACCAATCTTGACATAGCAAAAGTTGTCTGCTAAGGCCAAGCTGCTCCTACCTAGTAGCTTTAAACCATAAATAATTTCAAAAGAAGAAGCTAATCATCTAATATAAATCCAACTACGTGTCCACTCTACATAATATGGAAACTCCTAAACCCAACCATGTCCCCACCAATCTTTTTTCTTCAATAATCACATTTAATCATTAAAAATAAGCATAGATAAACCCTAGATTTTTTGGTGGCAATTATTATTTCAAATTAAAAATAAAAAGTATTACATGATCATGAGCATAATACAACAGCAACAATGTAAGGGTCTAAATCAGATTTGTCACAAAAAAAATATTAAAAAAATGCTTGGAAATACAAGAATCACAAGACAAAGGAAAAGGTAGAACACTCCAGTGTTTGAGATATTGCCAAAAAAATAAAGGAACTCTGAGATGCAAAACATATTCAAATTGTACGGATTGAACAATAAATAAAGTATTTATTTATCACATGAAAAAGACTTAAAACAGCAAGTAAAGTATCAATTAACGATGTAAAAGGCTTACAAAACTGCATGTAAGCCAAAAAGTTATGACATGGTTACACATGAGAAAATAAGCCTTTACACAATCATTGGGGGAAGAGGCTGACCAAGCCTATTGAAATGCCTTCATACTTTTTTTTTTTTAAGCCTAATGAGTCATTAAGTACTAAATGAAAGTTCTTGAAAAGAAATAATTTTGGACAGACAATAATATGCTAAAATGAAAGGCTTTATACAAGAGCAAAATGGTCTTCATATACAAAGACTTTCCTGATTATTAACATGAAAAAGTAACTGCAAGTCTGAATATTGACGGCTGTGTGCTTTTCCATTTTTCCCCCTGGTTTGGCAGCTATTATTGCAAACAAATTTTCCTCTATATTTGTCACACTGTTGACTTCCCATATTATGGATGTAATGTTTTAGGACAGATATGAATAGGCTTATATCACTAGCATTTTGCTTGTTTACACTGTTAGTCATCTACAATAAAATTCCTTGCACCCTGATGTCTTAACTTTTCCAAACTGCTTTGTTAAACATTATGTCCGTGTCAATACTCAACGTTCATGTCATAGCCTTAAAAATGTTCACTTAGATGACTTTATACTTTTTCATAAGTTGTTCATAACTTTATTCAAATATAACTAAGAAATCTTAACTTTATATGGCAGGTAGGACCCTATTTCTATCCATATGTTGAGAAGCTGAAGAGCCATTATAATGACAGCTAAAACATTACAGTTCTAGCACCAAGGTAAATCATGATTTATGCAACTAGATACATAAGTATTTATCAGATAAGAAGATGACATCATTTGCCTGCATACCAGAGACCTTGATAGCCACATTGTAACAGCTGCAATATCCCATTTCCATTAATGCTCGAGCTACCAGCAACTAACATGACATAGCAGATTGGCTGGCCCCTGAATGAATAGGCCATAAATTAGATGAGAATTTGTAACAACATATATACAAAAGGCATACAAAACACACACAAGCAGGGAAAATAAGATCATCACAATAGAAAAAAGATAAATTACTAAATCAATTGCAAAATAAGACATGCTTCTCATCATGTCTAAGTTGCTTATCGAATATAGATGTTCAAGGCCCATCTATGCGTTGCAATGCTCACAAATAAAATCACAAAATTATTATAAGGAGAAATGATTATAGAATATTAAGCATCCAACATCAAGATCTTTATGTGTTTATCATTCATTATCCTACAGAGTTACTAAGCTAGACTAAATAAATTGCACCAAAAATGCCTTATTAGGCAAACTATGGAAACACCCAAAGGTCATTCTTTGCAATTCATTTTTAAGCCTAATATCTCCAAGTTTTTCTTCTTCTATTCATAAGGCTTCAACAGAAGTATTACACCTACTCTCACCTTGAAATTCCCCTCCTATTTAACCAAGTGTTAGCTTTCCCCAATTTTTAGACTATTCAAAGCGGAATAATAGGAATATATAAGTCAAAATAAAACCAATTGGCACAGCACAACCCTAGAACAATATTAACCGAAGGAGTTGGGGTTTCAAATCCCATAAAATTTGGTTTCACTACTGCATAAAGGTATAACACTCAACTATTAAGAAACGATACATCAAAACATAATCAATTAATCTATAATGAAAATTTTCATTCATTCATTCCGATTTTCTTTACATTAATGTCCTTTCAAATTGGGTTTGTGCCCAATCATCTGAATGAACCAATTAAATTGATTTAGAGGAGAAGGACCTTAATGTAATAATAGTATCTTAAATTATGTTTGACGCGGTAAGTGGGGATACCTCAACACTAGAAGACTTTTATTTCGAAGCTCCTACCAATGGAGATTCCACTTAGGCCATAAGCACAAGCCTAGACCTCCTAAATTAGATTTTGCAGAAACAAACCAACAACAACAACAACAACATAGGGGTCTAAATCACATTTGTCATAAAACAATTTTAAAAATGCTTAAAAATAAGAGAATCAAAGGATAAAGGAAAATTTAGAACACACCAGAACCAACATTTGAGATATTGCAAAAAAATAAGGGAACTCTGGGATGCAAAAATATTCAAATTGTACAAAATGAACATAATTATTTATCACATGAATAAGACTTCACACAATGAATTAGGAAATGAGGCTGAACAAGCCTACTGAAATGCCTTCAGGCCTTTTTTTTTTTTTTTTTTTAATTTTATTGAAGTCTAATGAGTCATGAAGCACTCGATGAAAGCTCTTGAAAATAAATAATTTTGGAGAGACAATAATATGCTTAAAAAAAAAAGGCTTTGTAAAGGAGCAAAATAGTCTTCATATCTAAAGACTTTACTATTAACATGAAAAAGGAACTGCAATTCTGAATATCGACTGCCGTGTGCTTTTCCATGTTTCCCCTGATCTAGCAGCTATTATTGCAAATAAATTTGACTCTTTATTTGTAACACCGTAGACTTCCCATATTATGGATGTAATATTTTACGACAGATACGAATAGGCTTATATCACTAGCATTTTGTTTGTTTACACTGTTAAACATCTACAAGATTGCCTTGTTAATTTTTCAAAATTGCCTTGTTAGACATTATGTCCGTGTTGATACTCAGAGTTCATGTCATTGCCTAAAAATATTTTCTTAGATAAATTTATACCTCTTCATAAGTTGCTAATACATTTATTCAAACATAATTAAGAAATCTCAACTTTATATGGCATGTATTAAATTTGCTGAACCCTATTTCTATCCATATGTTGAGAAGCTAAAGGGCCATTATAATGACAGCTAAACATTACAATTCTAGCACCAAGGTACATCATAATGTACACAACTAGATGACATCAATTGCCTGCATACTAGAGACACCCCTGATAGCCACATTGTAACAGCTGCAATATCCTATTTGCCATGCTCAAGCTGCCAGCAGCTAATACGAGATACAAGATTAGCTGGCCTCTGAATGAATAGGCCATAAACTAGATGAGAATTTGTAACAACATATATATAAAAAGCATACAAAACACACATAAGCAGGGAAAAGAGGCTAAAAAAAAAAAAACAGAAGTCAAGCAATTGGACAATGTAAATATATTAGCTAAGCCATGTTAATAACTTGTCAGCAGAAAAGGCATCTACTTAAGTATTTGGAGAAAAGAACCTACCAATCTAGCTTACTTGAAAAGGCTGAGTCCAAATAGTTATCATTTCAAGAAAATTAGCTTTTAGTAAGGCAAAATGGAATAACTAGGAGACCATTCTATAAACTAAACAGAATCATGAGGAGAACCCGCAAAAGGTATTCAATGCAACCAATCAGTATTGAAAAAAAATAGGCCAATCTACCCTTTCTCACCACCAAAAAAAAATAATAAAAAGAAAAAAAAAGGACTAAAAACCTTGTAATGCATAAAAAACAATGGTTTGCATTAAATTACAAGTATATACTATAAGGGAATCCTAAAATTTACCATATGATGAACAACTTAGACACTATTACATGTGTATAGCAATGACAACAAAGATCATCATAATAGAGAAAAGATAAATTACAGAATCAATTGCAAAATAAGTCTTGCTTCTCATCATGTCTAAGTTGCTTATCGCATAGAGAGGTTCAGGCCCATCTACGCATGGCAATGCTCACAAATCAAATTACAAAATTATTATAAGGAGTAATGATTATAGAATATTAATCCCAAAATCAAGATCTTTACTGGTTTATCATTAATTATCCTACTAAGTCACAAAGCCAGACTAAATAAATTGCACCACAAATGCATATTGGCAAACTATAGAGACAACCAAAGGTCATTCTTCGCAATTCAATTATAAGCCTAATATCTCCAAGTTTTTCTTCTTCTATTCATACGGCTTCAACGGAAGTATTACACCTTCTCTCACCTTAAAATTCCTCTCCTATTTAACCCAATGTTAGCTTTCCCTAATTTTCAGACTATTCAAAGCAGAATAATAGGGATATATAAGTCAAATCCCATAAGACTAATTGGCACAGCACAACTATAAGGAACAATATTAACTGAAGGAGTTCAGTAAAGGAGTCTCAAATCCCATAATATGGTTTCACTACCTCATAAAGGTATAACACTCAACTATTAAAAAACAAATGTACATCAAAACAAAATCAACTAATCTGACAAATTCATTCATCCATTCAGATTTTCTTTGCATTAATGTCCTTTCAAATTGGAATTGTGCCCAATCATATGAATGAACCAATTAATTTAGAGAAAAATGATCTTAAATGTAAAAATAGTACCTTCACTATCTTGTCATGTTTCTTTGAAGCTGAATCAAGAATCTTCCATAGCATAGTAGACATGGATTGAAGTCAGCATCTTGTTAACAACGGGACAGTATCCCTTCTCCTTTCGTTTTGGCCCATTTTGCAAGGCTATGGCCTACATTATTACACAATATCTTGCCATGGAGTCAAAACTATGGTTTACCCATTGATTAGGTGGCCTCGTCCAAACACTTCACCTGTTTTGCTCTTCGGTTACCCATGGAATCCCAAGCGATCTCAAGTAAAACTCATATTGTTTGTTCAGACGATGGGCTAACTGGTTTATGCCGGCTTTAGTGTTTGAAAACAGAGCTTCCTCACGTGCCATCCAAAGGATTTTCATTGCCACTACTGCATACAATGTGAATTCATCTTTGGTAATTTTTTCTGCAAGTAACTCACTTGGGGGGTCAATTATATGTTCAAAAAATTCCATTACAGACTGAGCTTGGATCTTTTCCACTCGAAAACCCCATCTACCACCATACCATACTCCTTTGGCGTAGGGACAAGTTTGAAATAGATGTAAAAGAGAATCTTCTGCGATCTCACAGAGAGGACAATGGGCATCTTGGGTTTTTAAGCATCCGACAAGCTTTTTCTCAAAGGGGAGGAGTTCAGCAGCCACTCTGCATAAAAACATTTTTAATCTTTCACCAAAAGACAGTTTGAGTCTTTCATGATTCTTATTTGGGCCGCCTTATTTGCTGCGGAGTTGCAAGGAGGACAAATGCATTGTACATGGACTCCGCACCTTTCTATTGTAATGTTTGCAATTTTAGGATCAAACTCTGTACATTCACATAGAATCTTAATTTCATTCCAATCCTCCAGAATTATGTCTTCTAAAGAGCTATCTCTTATATAGTAGAGCCACATAAAAGATACCGAATCTAATGGAAAATTAGTAGACATGAGCAATTTTTCAAAACCAATGATGTTCATGTAAATAGAACAATTAAACATAGCAAATCTATATGTCACATCCTTCAGTTCCAATTTTAGAGCCACACAGATAGCAAATGATGGAAGTTTCCGACCGACCGAGAATGATACCGAACTTCCAACACTTTGATGGTTGAACCACCACTTTGGAATCTTACTTCCTGGGAGTGCAAGTGAATAATCATCATAAAGTTTCCATGTCGAGTCCGTTTCAGATGAAGCTTCATCGAGTTCAAATTCTGATACAGATTCATTGTTCGCTTCATTGAAATCAAATTCTAATTCTGATTCAAAGTTTGTTTTAGAATCGGAATCCTGATGCCATATTCCCCTTGCACATACGATATTTTGTTGAAGCCCTATAAATTCTCCAAACTGCTTGCCATTAGCAAAATTAAGAAACTTTAGTTTAGCAAATTTAGTAATAATCTTTAATTAAAAAAAATCTATAACTTCGAGAGAAAGAAAGAGATACCTGATTCAATAATCTTCTTCTTGATTGTGAATTCAACGAATTACACCCTTTTGCAGATACATCTTGTATACAATGTGGAAGTCTTGAAATTTTCAGAAGGTTCCAGCAAAAGTAAAGCCCTAGAATCTTTAATTGGGGAAATATGATAGCAATTTCAGGGACGGTAGTAAAGTTGCCGTCAATGATATTTAGACGTTTTAAATTGGGGAAGCAACCAGGGGTATCCATGGCTTTTGGAAATTCTTCACAATCATGCATAATGAGCCTCCTAAGATTTTGTAAATCAGAGATGTTACTTGGAACATCTTTCACGTTTTTTAAACTTATTGTTAAGTCATGAAGGCCAGTGAGATATCCTATTGATGAAAGCAACGCTAATCTTTCCGTTCCTTGCTCAAGACTTTCAGAGCCAGAGAGATAAAAGCTTTTAAGAGATTTCAACTGGAGCTTTGTTGGTAAAATTCTAAGATTTTGGCATTTATTGAGATTCCAGTATTCAAGCTTATCAAGAAATCCAACAGACCGATGAACCTCAACTAAATTTATGCATTTATGAAGTACCAACCGCTTTATGTTTGGCGCAATCACTGATAAGTCAGGTATTTTTGTAACGTTTTTACAGTAGTAAAAATCCATATATTTCAATGTTTTGAATCGACACCTCTGCAAGAGAAGAATTTTTTTTTTTTTGAAAATTTTTAGTAAAAAGAAAACAAAATAAGGCTAAGATCTCATTTCAAAAAAAAAAAAAAAAAACTAAAAATCTAAGAGCATATATTAAGAAATAATAACAATTCAATTATGAATTATAATACACGCTTCTAAAATAAAAATGCTAAAAGTACTGCAATTTTATAAACATAAAGCTTACAAATTAATGTAATACTGAATGTGATTGGTAGGCTTCAACCATCTCATAAATAAATATTTGAATGTCTCTTTATAATTTGTGACACATTAATTTGTATGTTCAATATAGTAAAACTTGTAAAATCTATAGCACTACTCTTTAAAATAATATAAAAAAAACATTTGTCAATAGTTCATTGATTTGCACCATAAATACTTTATGGTTATGTGTACATTTTAAAATATTTGTGCACACTATCGCACACTCTTGGTGCAATGGTTACTCCACAAGTATAAGTGCTTGTGGGGTGTGGGGGGCAAAGGCCGAGGTTCAAGTTTCCAGGAGGGAGTTTCACACACATATACACTTAGATTAGGCTAGAGTAGAATTCTATCTTGTATAAAAATATATATATATATATATATATATTTGTGCACAATTTGATTTTATTTATTAAAAAAATTATGGAAATTTTATTTTATATAATAATAAATGCATGGTTTGGTTTTAGCAAAAAAAAAAAAAAAAAAAACTAACTTATTCTCTAAAGGTACTCATTAACCAAAAAAAAAAAAAACTAATAATAATTTATAAATGCTATGATTATACCTCGAAATGCTCGTCCAATTCAATGCGGCTCTCTCGCATATTAAGTGCAACAAGTTTTGTAGGTTCAAAGGTGGATGGCAAGGACGATAAAGGAAATTCATTCCAATCAAGTAACCTTAACCCATTGGGAAGAGATGTAAGGTCTTCACAAATTACATTGCGAATTATTAAATATTTGAGACTTCTCATTTTTCCAAAATTCAATTGCATCTTTCTTGGTTGTGGCAAGGACAATGTTATGCCTCGAATATCATCTAATCCCTAATTGGACAAAGAATCACATGAATCACATTAGACAACAGAACATATGATTATTAAATTTAAAACAAAATCATCTTCAACATTAAAATGATAAATCAAACGTAATGAGAAAAAATTAATTACATTTGCATTGTGAGAAAAGGGAAAAGGTAAATCAAAAGGACTTATACCGTATCTCCATTTAGTACTTCAGGAGCATCCTCATAACACGATAGCCTTCTATGTTTTTTTTACACTTCTGATTCTTGTCGAGCAATTTCCAAACCCATTTGTTGTATCAAGTCATGCATCAATAATTTGTCATCATTTGCAACAACTATGAGAGATTTATCGATAAGTTTTTCAATATCATAGTATGGGTCATGAAAATTGCTACTTTGTAATATATCTACAACCAAATTCTTGTAGAATCCCTTAAGAAAACATGCAATATCAAGGAAAATATCCCGTTGAATTCGGTCCAATCCATCATAGCTTATTTTAAGCACTTCTTGAATATCTGAATTAGGAATTCTTTTGTACTTATCTAATGCACTTTTCCAACAATGTAAATTTTTGTCATATAAATCTGCACCTATTATTTTTAGAACTAATGGAAGTCCTTTGGCATAAACTACAAATTGGTGTACAAGCTCCAAATAATCTTCTGTAGGCTTGTTTCTTTTGAATGCATGTTGACAAAAGAGTTCATGAGATTCATGTTCATCTAATTCCTTAACCTTATAGTAAATTAAATGGCAATCTTCTCGTAGAGTAGATAGCAACGTTTTCTCTCTTGTTGTGATAATAATTCTACTTCCAGAAGCAAACCAATTGCATTTTCCAAGCAAATTTTCTACTTGGACTAATTTGTCCACACCATCTAGAATTAAAAGAATTTTTTTGTGATGAAGCTTTTCCATTATCACATTGATTCTTTTAGATATACCATGCACTTTCAAATTTCTACCCCTTAAGATCTCATAATAAAGTGCCTCTTGTAGTTGGAGTACACCATCATTTGTTTTTGAGTATTCTCTAACATCCTCTAGAAAGCTACTTCCTTCAAATTGATATGCAATTAAGTTAAAAATAGCTTTTGCAATTGTTGTCTTACCTATTCCAGGAAGACCATGGATCACTAACACGCGAACATCGTTTGACTCAATATCTAAGCAACAACTTATTTCCTCTATACGAGAGTCTATTCCAACTGGGTATTTAACAAAAAATACTTGTGAAAAATTTAATTTAGCACTTGAGATCTCTTCAAAAATTTCTTGGATAAACCTAAATTGAGGGCGGCTGCCAATCACAAAGCATTAAAAAAAAAAAAAAACATGTTAGAAATAGAAATATGATCCTAAGTTGAATTCAAATTTGTTAACTTTTTTTAGCTTGTGAACTACAACTGAAATTTTGTTAATTAATTTAAATGGCACGTAATTCATAGATCTAAACTGTCAATACAAATACTATTTTTTTTTCATTGTTCAGCTAGGATATCAATATTAGTCTTTTTGCACAAAGATGTATTGAAAATCTTCTTTGGAAAAGAAGATTTTCTAAAGATTATGTGAGAGAAGCTTCTAATTAATTGATAAGTATCAATCGTATATTCTTCTCTAACCGTTGTAGTTTTACTAGCTCCGTAATGAAAGATATGATCAAAATATAATAGTTTCATAAAAAAAAAAATTAAAAACAAACAGACAAACAAACAATATAGCTTTTGGGAGTTATTTTTTAATAGTAAAATTTTGTGGTGATAATAGAGTAGTGATTAAATACATACTCATTTTTGTAATGCCAACCAGATAAATTGCCGGCTTCATTTAGAGCGGCCCTCCATCTTTGCACCTTGTTCTTGTCATACTTGAAATTTTCTTCATGCTTTGCCAACGCTTCTCCGAACTTCCCCTTTTGGCTACGTACTTCTGATGGATCTACCTTGTAAAAAACCGGAAACACCACTTGGCCATTCTTTTTACACTCAAGAATTTTGACAAGTTCATCCAAACACCAAGTGGAAGTTGCATAGTTTTTAGAGAATACAATTATCGAAATCTTTGAACTTTCAATAGCTTCGAAAAGTTCAATGGAAATTTTCTCTCCTCTTTGGAGCTCATCATCCATGAAAGTGTTAATACCATTATGGCGCAAAATACCATTCAAATTGCTAGTAAAACCATTGCGAGTATCTTCTCCTCTGAAACTCAAGAACACATCATATTTACATTGATGGGTGAAAGACAAAGAGAAGGCTCGTTTATTAGTTCGAAGAGCCATTGTAATTTGGATATATAGACGATTGAGAAGATCTAAAGGAAAGAGGAGAAAGAAAGAGGTGACAAAATTGAAAATGTTTTACGAGTTTAAGAAAGCAAAATTATGAAGAAGAGATTTCTCAATGGGTTTGAGAGAGAATGGGAGTGGCAGAGCGAAAAAAAAAAAAGAATGTTAGATTCATATAGTTGTTGTGAGGCATAGAAGATCGAGAAAGTCAAATGTGAAATTACAGTAGTAGTGTACTACTACTTTCATAGTTGGTGGTACAAATGCGTAATGTAATATAAAAATAGAAAATTGGTCGTCCAATGTAGGGATGGCAATTTTGCCCCGCCCCGCAAAGGTAGTGGGGCGGGGATGGGGCAATATTTTGTCCCCGCACCCTGGGGTGGGGCGGGGATGGGTTTAGTATTTTTATCCCCGCCCCGCCCCCGCACTAATAAAAACTATAATTGTAAATTTAGTAAACTTTAAATCACTAATATTTAAAGTGAATCACAAGAAAACAAGACATGAGATAAAATATTTTTTATTCTAAAACCCTAACGCTATTGCTGCCCTTTGACCCATCCCTTTGCTCTATAGTCTATACATGATTTTCAAATTTCAAGCCAAACTCCACTCTAAGTCTACAAAGAAGAAAGTGGTGTCATTACATTGGGAGAAAGCGAAACCTATTCTTCAAGAATTAGTTAATTTTTATTTGTTATAAGACAATGTTTATTTTGTTTAAAAACTAGTCAATTATCCTTGATGATTTTGTTCATGCAAAGATAATGTTTATTTTGTTATAAGAAATTGTTAGGTTCTAAAGACTAGGATCTAATGTATTTAGAACTTCATTTTGTATGTTGGCAAACCATGATCAAAACAATGTTGAGTCGTGTGTTAGACTTGCTCAAAGTATGGGGTTTATTGTAAAGTTGGAATCGAGTTTTTATGCAGAAGTACTGTTCACTTTCTGTGAGACTCGATCGATCGAAAATTAGACTCGATCGATCGAAAATCGCACAGAACGTTTTTCTGCAGAATTTTCCAACTCAGCCCAAGCCCGTTTTAATGTATAGGGTTTTATGTTTGCCCTAAGTATAAAAGGGAAAACCCTAGCCACGTTTTTAGAATTCTGTTTAGTTCTGTTTTGCTGTGTTTGTGAATCTCATTGTGAGATCTAGAGGTGTTTACCTTCACATACACTTAGGGTTTACAAACTTGAGATTTATGTCGAGAGTTGTGTAGATCGTTACAGTTGCAGAATCAAAGAGCACAAAGATATACAAGCAGGTGCGCTTGTGGATTTGCTGAAGAATTCCGGAAAGAAGGAGTCCGTGGATCTCGGAGCTATCATGGGGTCATGGTAGTAAGTTTCCTACAGGCAGGTAGCAATATGACGTTAGTGGTCTAAGTCTATTGTGTAAACTTCAATTCTTTCATAGTGGATTCAGTTTACCTTGAGGATAGCTAGGTCAAATCCTCCCCAGGTTTTTACCGGTATGGTTTCCTGGGTCATCATATCTTTGTGTTGATTATTTTCCGCTGCTTTATTGTTTTTATATTTATTTGTGTTAACCTAGTTTAATTAAATTACCTAAGTTAATAACTTGGCTAATTCTCTAGGTTAATCTGTTGGGTTAAGGGGTCTAAACGAACTTACAAGTGGTATCAGAGCGGGTAGCTCTTCTGTTGTAGATCCTTTGATCTAAGAGTTGATCCTTGATCCCTGTTATCATGGATAATTTGAAGTGTCTTTCTGCTCATGATTGTGATGATTTGAATAAAAAGGACACTGTTGTTTCTATTGATTTTATTGATGCCTTTGAAACTCTTCGTAAGGAATTATCTAAGTCTTTGAAAATTGCTAAGAAATTTAAAGAAGAATTAAAATTGGCTAATCTTGAAAAAGAGGAATTGATTGTTAGATTAGATGAATCTAATAAAAAGAATGAATTTTTGAGAAATCAAATTTCCTCTCAAGATGAGAAGATGAAAAGCTTGGAACAAGAGTTAGTTGAATCTAAGGCTAAAATTGAAAATTTGACTAATACCAAGCCTGCTGATGATAACAGAAGTGTTTCTGTTTCTCTTAAGCCTAAAGCTGAAAAAGTTTATATCCCTCCTTTCAAGAGGAATAATAAAGAAAAGGCTTATTTTGCTAGGTTAGACAAAGGTAAAAGTTCTGATGTAGACGCTGAAGTTTCTAAACCTAAGTCTAAACCTACTAGAGAGCATAATAAATCTGTTTTTGTGCCTACTTGTCACCTTTGTGGTGTTGTTGGTCATATTAGACCAAATTGTTCTTTGTTGAGGCATAAACCAAAATCTGAGACTAGATTTGTTGTTAGGAATACTGATGTTCCTAAATTTGTTCCTGTTTGTCACTATTGTGGTGTTTCTGGTCACATACGTCCTAATTGTCATAAATTGAAATTTAAGCATTCTGTATTTCAATCTAGGACATGTGATGATATTTCTCCTGCCATAAGTCAAAATAAATTGTTTCATGTGCTTTTGAAAAATTTAAGCTTGTTGGCTTGTGAAAGGAATTTGCAGGATTTCAGTCTTTCTCAGAAGATTGGTGTAATTCCTCAAATACACTCTGCTTCACATGGTTTTTCACCTACAAAGCCGAAGACTCGTGCTATATGGGTGAGAAAAGATTCTTTAAGGTGAGTGTTGCTGACTTGTCCCTGTTTTAATTCTTTCAATTATTTGTGGACATGTTTTGTTTCTGTTTTTGGTCGTTTTGTTTTTTAGTTTTTTATTAAAAAAAAAATCCAAAAACATTTTTTCTTGAGGATTACATGAATTATGATATCTCTCTCTTGATATAGAACATGCTTGATATTGTGGAGAAACATAAAAAGTATGTGTTATATAAATGCTAAGCTATTTATGATTTTGTTGAGTATGTACTAGTTTGTACATGTACTCATGGGTTAATTAAGAAATTGATAAATCTTGTTTGTGTACCCTCTATAGCTTAGTTAAGCACTGTCATGCATTGCATTTGCATTTTTAATCATTTAGCATAATGTGTGCTTTTAGTTTTGGTCATAATTTTTTTTCCAAAAAGATTTTTATGTGTTTTGTATTATATATCTTGGATTTATAATTAAGGTTGGCCATATTATCTTTACATAACATGTTTATGTACCTTGTTTAGCTTGGATGAGCTTATTTTATTGCACTTTACTAGTTTAAGCTTTGTAGTGCATGTTGTGTGGGAAGATGTTTATAGTTTTTGATCACTTTGTCTTGATCTTGAAGTCACATGCCTTTGATTGTCGGACTTGGTCTTATTGAGAAAGGCATAAATAACCATCTCACCACTGTTTACTAGCCAATCATGAACACCTTAGTGCATATCATAAGATTTTGTGCTCGAGAAAGTGTAGCACATGCACAAAAAGAACATAAGGTGTAGCCTCTGTTAAAATTGGTGTGTACATTATTGGGCTATAATAATCTCACAAATTAAAATAAAATTGGTGTGTACATTATCCCGGCTTTTATTAAGTTTCTAATCAATTAAATTGAATAATGAGGCAAATCAAGAAACTTACATGATTGCAAGCTTTTAATCTAGGAGATGTGAGAGTTATATGATGTAACTCTTTAGGTGATAGTCTCTTTCAAATTTATGTGATGAATTTTGTAGACTTTGTGATTGATTACTATTCACATATCACCTCACATGTTTTTTAAGCTTTTGCTAGTTGCACACACTACACATATTACTCTTTGCTAAACTTTGTACATGTTATTGTGTGTGATTTTGTTGTGGCCATCCAAGATTATATGTTCCTTGATTTTGATGCAAAATTTGAGTTTTAAGGACAAATTGATTAAAAATTTTAATTTTGGAAGATCTGGGTTGTATTCATGTGTTTTTGAAAAACTTTTAGTCTCATACTCATGCATTTCATTCATGAAATACTATGCTTTGAGGAGTTTCTGCATAAAATTGCTCTGTTTTTCAAAATTTGAGTTTTCCAGATTTTCGATCGATCGAATCTGTCTCTCGATCAATCGAAATTGCGATAAAATTTTTGGTTTGTTTTTGTCTGACTCGATTGGTATTCGATCGATACTCGATCGATCGAAACTGAATAATTTTCAGTTTTTAGATTTTTTGACCAAATTTTTTCATGCATCATTTATTGTTAGGATTCACATGAATTGCATTGTTTTTGTATCCATCTTGCAGTTTTGCAGTCATATCTCTCATTGTTTTCACACATAACATGCATACACTTTGCTAAATTGGGTACTCAACTTGAATTAAAAAATTGATTAATTAATTTTTGAGTCCTTTGTACATTTTAGTATATGCTATTTTTCTTGATGTGTGAACTACAGAAAATATTTTTCTTAAAAGATATGATGGATAATCAATGTGTAAATATTTTCTCTACTCATGCAACTATTTATGGGTCACATAGTGTCAAGTTGCATTTATTGAAGGAGAGAATATTTTTTATGTGTATCCTCAACTTAATTTTTTTTAGGTTTGTGTGTTTTTATTTATCCCCACCTCCTACATTTTTCCCAAAACTGTTTTTCCCAAAACTTGTTTTGTTTTTCCTATTTTTATAGGGGGAGAAAAGTTTTTTTTTAACCTTTGTTGTTCATAGGGGGAGTTGTTGCTCTTTATAGGGGGAGGTCTCTCTATTTTCTATAGAGCTAACCTGTTTTATGTTCCCTTAGTTTTTTTTTCTCTCATGTTTACTCTTTGCTTGAGTTGTGTTTGTCAATTCGTCACAAAAAGGGGGAGTGCATAGTTCATTAGTGGCTTGTTTTTGTGTTGAGGGGATTTACATTTTAGGGGGAGTGTTTGTTTTCTTAGTAGTGATACTGCGGAGCTTGTGGAGTTATTAGATTGTATCTAGGTGCTTCACTGTGTATTTACATTTTTAGCTCTTGATTAGGAGATATTTTTGTTGAGATACATTGTTATGTATATGTTTTCTTATTTCACTATGTTACTGTGCTTATTGACTTATATTGATGATGTTATTCATGATATATGTTTGTTATTATGTGTTATGTGAAATTAAGAAATTTTTAATTATGTATTTCCTGTTTTTGTTCCACACATGCGTTTATGTGTTTGTTAAGTGTTACAGGAATATACAGGTTGCTTTCAGTCAAGCTGCTGTCTACCTTGCAACTGTTGGATAGTAGTTTAGGTTGAATTGTTAAGTGGCTATTTTTTTGTAATGGGCTTTTTCAATTTGTAACTTTGAGCATTTTTGTTTAGTCTGTGTTTTGTCACGGATTGCCAAAGGGGGAGTTTGTTAGGTTCTAAAGACTAGGATCTAATGTATTTAGAACTTCATTTTGTATGTTGGCAAACCATGATCAAAACAATGTTGAGTCGTGTGTTAGACTTGCTCAAAGTATGGGGTTTATTGTAAAGTTGGAATCGAGTTTTTATGCAGAAGTACTGTTCACTTTCTGTGAGACTCGATCGATCGAAAATTAGACTCGATCGATCGAAAATCGCACAGAACGTTTTTCTGCAGAATTTTCCAACTCAGCCCAAGCCCGTTTTAATGTATAGGGTTTTATGTTTGCCTTAAGTATAAAAGGGAAAACCCTAGCCACGTTTTTAGAATTCTGTTTAGTTCTGTTTTGCTGTGTTTGTGAATCTCATTGTGAGATCTAGAGGTGTTTACCTTCACATACACTTAGGGTTTACAAACTTGAGATTTATGTCGAGAGTTGTGTAGATCGTTACAGTTGCAGAATCAAAGAGCACAAAGATATACAAGCAGGTGCGCTTGTGGATTTGCTGAAGAATTCCGGAAAGAAGGAGTCCGTGGATCTCGGAGCTATCATGGGGTCATGGTAGTAAGTTTCCTACAGGCAGGTAGCAATATGACGTTAGTGGTCTAAGTCTATTGTGTAAACTTCAATTCTTTCATAGTGGATTCAGTTTACCTTGAGGATAGCTAGGTCAAATCCTCCCCAGGTTTTTACCGGTATGGTTTCCTGGGTCATCATATCTTTGTGTTGATTATTTTCCGCTGCTTTATTGTTTTTATATTTATTTGTGTTAACCTAGTTTAATTAAATTACCTAAGTTAATAACTTGGCTAATTCTCTAGGTTAATCTGTTGGGTTAAGGGGTCTAAACGAACTGACAGAAATTTTGAATTATGTTGTTACGTATTAGACTATTTAAATATTTGGTTTATTTAAATGCTTGGATTTTAAAACATTTTGTTTTGTTGTGATTTATATTATTGTAGCAAAAAATTTATTTATATATATAAAATTGTATTAGGGGTGGGGCGGGGGGGGGGGGGCGGGGTGGGTCCCCGCGGGGCCCCAAGGGGCGGGGATGGGGCAAGGTAGTTTGTCCCGCACCCCGGGGCGGGGCGGGGATGGGGAAGGGCAACAACCATGCGGGGCGGGGACGAAGATCCCATCCTCCGGCCCCGCCCCGCCCCATTGCCATCCCTAGTCCAATGTAGTAAAAAATACCTTTTGGAGTGTCGTTTTGCTTACCACTCTGATTCACTTTGAAACTTTCACACCCATCCACCAGAAAAGATGAATTCAGTCCATTTGGGTAGTGCGGCTGCGTCTGTGTTTTGGGCTATTTTTTTTTTTTAAAGTCTAGCGGTCATGAACAGTGATTTTAGGCCGATGAACAATGCTGAACAGTAATAAACAGTAAGAAAATTATTTTTTTATTATTTTCAGTTTTTAGCAAAATAAGCTATATCCAAACGGACACGAAGAAATTTATTAGGTATGCATTTTTCGCTTTACTTTTAGAGTGTAGTGAAGGCATTCTAATTCCTTTTCAAACTTCAAAGAAAAAAGGAATAGAGAACTAAAAAAGTTTGTTGTATTGCCTCTCACAAACATTAAACATAAACACAGAAACAAAATCCTCTACGATGCTACAACAATAACAAGTGTAGTAGTGATGGGTACCCACCTCGCCTTCTCGGCTCTCTTACCCTCACTCACACAAACCTTCTCGAGTCTCGAGTCTCAAGTCTCAAGTCTCAATGCTCCAGTCAATGTCTACACCTACTCTTCTTTTCACCACCACTTTCACCAGCAACAAATCTTTCTCACCTTGCCTCTGCGAGCCTACGAACACCATTAACTGCATTCCACTCTCTAAGCCTTTTTTGTTTTCTTGGGTTTTTCTGTGAAGAAAATTGTCTATTTATCACAAATAGAGAAACTTTGAT
This sequence comes from Lithocarpus polystachyus, assembly GCA_033629205.1. NCBI lineage: Eukaryota > Viridiplantae > Streptophyta > Magnoliopsida > Fagales > Fagaceae > Lithocarpus > Lithocarpus polystachyus. The sequence continues at coordinate 31,007,029 of CM066164.1, read as the reverse complement.
GAACTTATTAAAAAAGATGGATTTGATGGATTGCTTTAGGTTTTGTTTGATTTTTCCATTTTAATTTTATCTATAAAGAGAGTTCAAGCAAACAAGCAAATATATGACAAATTGTGATTAGTAGAACACAAAAAGTGGGACAAAGAAATATTCATTTTTTTATCGAATTGACATCCCGGTGCAAAATTGTCATCCTTATCTTTTAGAAACTAAGCTGGTTAGATTTGAGAAGTTTTGAATCTAATTGGTATTAACTCAAATCTCAAGTAGTTTTCTGGAATTTATCCTAAATTATTAAGGGGGTGTTTGGTATTGTAGTTTAAATAACAATTTTCAGTGTTTAAACAACATTAATCGTATTTTCATACACATGTATTTTTATAAAATAATAATAACGTTACTAGAAATTTCTTATCAAACAAGTCTTAAATGTTAACCAATCAATTATAGAAGCTTATATATCTGGAAGACTGGGACATAAATATATTTAGCAAACAGAGTAGTTAAAGATAATATTTTATTTTTCTCAAAAAATAAAAAAGAGATAATATTTTATATTTAGCAGGTGGCCGCCCAAGCTGGAATTTGGAGTGTTCTAAATATTTTATATTTAGAATTTTCTGATTTACTTTGAAACTTTTGGACCCAGGAAAGTACCAAGAAATTTCCTCCGTGTAAAATACTCTGGCTCACTTTCAAACCTGGTTGAATTCATCCGTATGACCCAATAACCAATCAATTAATATTTATTTATTTGCAGATACGGTAAGGTTGAAATCTTTGAGTCTATATTGGTTGGTATTGGTAATGTCATTCTATTATACATACAGTTTATGATGACTGATTTGGTCCAATTGATTTGATTAAAAGGTCATTGCTGTGTGTTTGTATATCAAAATACTGTTATGTTGGACATGGGGAACAATGTCGATTTCCAGGTTTTAAAGAGTGTAGTAAATCACTAACTGTATGAACATGTCAAACTCACCGGCATGCGTAAATAGGCTTCAAATTATTAAATCTGTCAAATCAAAATCCGTTTCAATTTCAACCCTTGAAGCTAGCCTTCTCAAACGGAAGGTGATTTCAAAACCCACGTCCACAGATAACAGCAATTGTGAAAATAGCATTTTGATAGCTTTAAACTAAAACAATGTCACTTTGAAATTAACAAGGGTCCTTTTTATTTTTTTGGCTTGTTACCTTGTCCTTCTTATCCAAAGAATTACTGGCACTTATTTTTAAATGCTAAATTATAGTAAATTCTGTTATAAGGGAAACTCTGAAATATATATATATATATTTTTTTGAAATCCTCTGAAATATAAATTGTTTCTGTTGCTACAGGAAGATATTAATATAATGAAAAAACTCAACTTTATTGCATACCGGTTCTCAATTTCATGGTCCAAATTTTTGATATAAGTAATGAAATTAAATAAATAATTGATTAAAATAGAATTTCATTTTCGTAGTCTCTTTTTTTTTCCCAGGTTTTTAAAGTCTTTTACTTAAAAATGTTTATTGGTCTTTAACAAAGCTCTATTATTAAAAAAAAATCCTGTGGAAAAACAACTAGTAAAATAATTTCTAAATTGAGGCCTTTAAATGGTATGTTTAAGAACTATTGAATGAATAGAAGGAATTAAATAAAAAAATAAAAATAAATGATTAGAATGCAAAAGTTTATTTGGCAAAAGTCTTCACTTAGTGGCATAATTTGCTCCCCTCTATTATTAGGAGAGAGAGAGAGAGAGAGAGAGAGAGAGAGAGAGAGAGAGAGAGAGAGAGAGAGAGAGAGAGAGAGAGAGAGAGAGAGAGAGAGAGTAATAAATGAGATGAAAATTGAGGAAAAAAAATTATGGGATAAGGGTATTCCTTCGGTGGAGAGAGCCATAAACGTGACATTCTCTCGGTTGAGAAGTAATGTAAACAACTAATCAACCCATTAATAAGGTGGTTTGATTTTACAAGTTTCTATTAATGAAACCCAACATCCTGAACCGATTAAAATCGGATTTTCTTCACGCCAACCGTGCTTGGGTTCAAAGTTTCTCATTTTGGATCAGGTCAGCTCGGATCTTATAAATTTATTTGGATTCAAGTCTACTTGGACAATCCTGGATAATACAGAGAAGGTCGTCTTTACATCTTAAACATCATTTTAAGTACTAAGATTACTAACATCACAAATTCGTAGTCACCACAATAGCTACCTCCACTATATTTAAATAAATTTTCCTTACTAAATTCATCTAATTACTTTTCCATATGTCCCAACAAAAGTACACTTTGTTTCTGATAAGATTCTCATCCTACTTATGTTGTCATTTTAGCATTCCAATATCTTTAAAATATGCAACAAGCTCACCAATGCTGAACCAGGGGTGCAAGTTTTCAGTTTAGAAGGAGTGCAATAACACTTTTCTTTGCATTTAGAATTGGCTGATTTAGAAAATGTAGTTACAGAATGCAATACCAGGACAGATTGTAATACACCCAATGCATGCCATACAGAGTACAGTTGAGCCACAAAACTTCCTCCGGACCCATCAATGCAATGTAAGAAAGTTAATCATATCATCAATAGCTAGAATATTCTAGTAACTAAGCACCCAGCCAAGCAAAACAAGGTAGCATTAAGTGCAACATGGGATGCTATCTCTCTTTCACGGAAAACACAGGGAATATATTTGAAATATTATGTCCAAAGAAAGATAGCTAAGAGGTATATGGATCAGAAGAAAATAATGCAATTTTTGCAATCATAGTGATATAGCAGATATGAGCTTGGAATACAACACCTCTGTCCAACAAAACAGGAGGAGAAGGAGAAGCTTCATGCTGACCTTGAAGAAAACCCTTTGATCTTATTCGGGCTATCAAGGCTAGCGGTGTTGAATGATCTTAACCAGTGCTAGAACAGCAGAAACAACGTGGACTCTAGGTTGCACGGACACGCCATTTTTGGCGTCGTGTCGGTGTCGGACACGTGTCGGACACCGGAACGGGTACGACTCGCCGGATTCCGGTGTCCGGCGAGTGTCTCTTTTTTTTTCGCTTCTCCGACACGGCGCCGACACGGCTCCGACACTTCCGACACGCCAGCAGTGGAAAAAAAAAGAAAAAAAAAAAAGAAAATCACAGTTTTTGACACCCACAGGAGCTAGATCGGACCGCCGCCGCTGCCGCTGCCCTCTGTCCCTCGCCGGAGCTAGATCGAGCCGATCGGCGAGCTCCATAAACGTCGACGCCGTGCCCTGGCCGGCTGTCCCTTCCGATCTCTCTCTCTCTCTCTCTCGGCGTGGACAACAGGTCCGATCGCCCTATCCCTCGCCGGAGCTAGATCGGGCCGATCGGCGAGCTCCATAGACGTCGACGTCGGCACCGTGCCCTGGCCGGCTGTCCCTTCCGATCTCTCTCTCTCTCTCGGCGCGGACAAGAGGTCCGATCTCTATTTTTTTTTGTTCTTTCAGCTTTGGTTTTGGTCCTTTTGGACCTTTTGTTCTTTCAGAAATTGGTTCTTTCAGAAATTGGTTTTGGTCCTTTTGGACCTTTTGGTGAACGTGTGGTGTACTGTTATTTATTTATACGAGGAAAAACGTTTTTTTTTTTTTTTCTAATCCCATTCTCAGGGTCTTGATGTCTTAATATACTGCTACTCAACATTTTATTTTGTCTTATAAATTATAATGTTTATTATGAATTTAGTGATTTTTATTTGTGTGTCCTGCTATAATTTTATTTTTTTTATTTAAGTTAAATATTGTAGGTGATTTTACTGAAATGGATAATAAAAATGAAAAATCAGCTGAGTCAGTTGCTCCTCTATAGAAATATGTTACTAATATTAAAAAATATACCTAAATATAAAATTTAATTAATTATTTAACCGCCGTGTCCCCGCCGTGTCGTGTCCTTATTTTTCAAAAATTGCCGTATCCCTGTGTCAGTGTCCGTGTTAGGAGTGTGCAAGCTATAACCGGAGCCAACCACACCGACCGGCACCGACCCTCCCGCACCGCCATTGGCACCGACCGACGGAGCCGATGCCGGAGATCGGAAGGCAAACGGAGCTCCGATGCCGGTGCGGTGAGCACATCGGAGACGCTACATCCCTACCGATTAGAGCCGAACCGAACCGATCAGCAAATATTTTAAATATTTCCAGGTAAAACGTCATCGTTTGGATGGGTTATTAAAAAAAAAAAAAAAAAAAAAAAACACAAAACACAAAACACAAAACGGCACCGTTTTGTGTAGGTTTTCACTTTCAGAAACTTACCTCAGTCCTCAATCCTCATTATAAATTCATACTATTCACACAGCCGGCCCTTAACTCTCTCTCTCGCTCTCGCCCCAGCCGCTCGCCTCCAGCCTCTGTTCGCGGGTCGCCGGCCTGAATCGCGCCTCCGTCGCAGCAGCAGCAGCAGCTCCCCGCGGCAGCAAACCACGGTAAGCCATCACAGCCCCTTTCTTTTGGTTTTAATGGAAACGGAGTGAGAGAGATCAGAGATGTGTGAGTGTTTCAGTGTTTGTGAGTTAGAGTTAGAGTTAGAGATGGAGATTGGAGTTAGAGATTGGAGATTGGAGTTAGAGTTAGAGATGGAGAATGGAGTTAGAGATGGAGATTTGAGTTAGAGTGTTTCATTGTTTGGCGTGTGGGTGTTGTGAATGAAGTGAACTTGTGAGTTCACTGATGAGTTGTCGTGTGAGTGGGAAATGAAAGTGATCTGAGATTCTGAACCAAAGCTATTACTTATTAATTGTTATGTGCGTGTGAGTCGTGTGAGTATGTGACCGTGCAGTGTGAGTGTGTTACTGTGTGAGTGTGTTGTGCACTTGTGGGTGTGACCGTGTGAGTGTTACTGTGTTAGTGATGATAAAGTGGTAATGAAAATATTGGAAAGTGATTTATTTATTTAGTTATTTATTTATTGAGTTGTGAGTGTAGTTATTTATTTATTAAGTTTTTATTTAGTTAGTTTTTAGTTAGTTATTTATTTAATTTAGTTTTTGGTGTGTTGACTTGGTTTAGTTAATTTATTTAGTTAATTTATAGTTATTTATTTATTTAGACAGTTGCCTAAGTTTAGTTAATTTATTTAGTTAGTTTTTATTTATTTATTTAGTCAGTTGACTCAGTCTACTAAGTAGCACTAACGTTTTTTTTTTTTTTTTTTTCAGCATTTTAATTTTTGAGGGAGACAAGATTGAGAGAGTTCACGCTTTCAATCCTTCACCGAGTGGTAATCACTAAACACTCACTATATCCAACATTATGATTTTAAATTTTTTGTACTTAGTAACAACTGCTTTAAGTTTATATATAATTATATAATTACAAGTTTTTTGATTAGGTTGATATATTGATATTGGGTTTGAAAGTCCAATTTTTTTACTATTAAAAAAATAGTTTTTTTTTTTCATATTTCAAACTGACCAAACCGACTAAACCGCACCGCTATAGGTCGGAAAACCGACCCTAGGCGGTGTGCATCGGTTCCAATTATGAAAAAACCGATCTCTATCGGTTCGGTAGTAAATTTGGAAAAAAACCGCCCTTACCGAACCGCGCACACCCCTAGTCCGTGTCGTGTCCGTGTCCGTGTCCGTGCAACTTAGCGTGGACTATGACATAATAAATGGTTTGTGTGAACAATAGGGCATAATTGCCAAAGTTAAATGTTAAGATGATCACTAGAGACAATAACTCCAAAGCTATAGCTAATTTAGCGCAGAGTCTAAAACCTCAAGCCAAATAGGGATTTAGTAGGTGAAGCAAAAGTGGACATTGTAACGTTCAAAATTGTTAGCCTGAAGAGCAAATGGAAAATGTTGATATTTTTACTATGACAAGATCCTACATTTTAGACAAGGCTGTGATGGGTACATGCTTGAAGCAGAAAAAGCCATATTGTTTTAGTTAAAGAGGCCACACCAATTATGTGTCTTCCCTAAAACCATTAGGTATTGGGTTATAGGAATTCAAGGCTCTAGAGTGGCCAAGGAGAGATAATTGTATCTTATGTAAGATTTCAAACTTACATTTGTATTAAGTTGTTGAAGGTGTGCATACTATGATTCTTCCTAAACAGTGTCACTCCATAGTTTCTCCATCCCTTGCTTTACAAACAGAATTCAGCGATCATATTGCAGTTTTGATTGGTAAATACTAATCATTCACACATTTCAGATTAAACCCACAACTTCAACATCTTCCCCTTGTTTATGAGAGGGAAAGGAGAAGCCATTTGGTACAAAGACTAATGGCCATACTAATTGACAATCTTAACAGAAATATAAACTAGGAATAGACCAAGGAAGTAAACAATCAAACACTTATTTTTTTTTATAAGTAATTAATGAGTTTTATTAAAGAAGAGTAGTGTTCAAAATGTAGAGCCTCTTAAAGAATTGCAATCATAAATTTAAATGGTCCCCAAAAAATTCATTGTACAACATTCAATTTGCAGATTCAAGAAACTAGATTTTGGTCTCATTAACCGGTTTCTCTATGACTTCAAATGTTCAGTTATTCAAGTCCCTCCAAATTGTCCACATAAGACAATGAGGAACTGCCAGATGCTACTTATGTTCTGATTATATGTACCTCTCCGGCAGCAATAACATCTATCACCTTCTTGGCATCAACCAATGTAACCCAAAAGCAACAGAAGAAAGGGCCAAAAATCATGACCTACTAAGCAATGAACCAAAGATGGTGTACTGATTTACAACTGATCTTTCACATATACAGCACCAATTGACCAAGACCATTGATCTTCAGCCTGTTGATAAGGGTTGCTTGCATAACAAATCCATTTCCTTTCTCAGTGTTGATCTAAGTGGCTTAGTGACATGGTGAGGAATGAGAACTTTGAGGCTTTGAGTCAGTATGGAGTTAAAGTACTAGCTGTGGTTCTTGGAACCTACATAAAGCAAGTTATTAGTGGTAATGCGGCTGATCTTATTCCTTGGAAGAATGTTTTTGGTGCCAAAAAGTACCAGAAAGAACCAGCGAAGGGCTTTCTCAGTAATATCTTTAAAGCATTTGAGGCAACCACTGTTATTGTACTTTTGGCCTCTGCTATAATCTCTCTGCCTTTGGAATCAAACAGCATACGATTATCATGGTGGAAGTATTATTGTTGCTGTCATTCTGGTTGTTGCTGTTTCTGCTGTCTATAACTTCAAGCAATCCAGGCAATTTTAAAAGTTCTCCCAAAGAGTGGAGACATTAGGGTGGACATATTGAGAGATGGGCAGCACCAACTTATTTCAATGCACTTGTCGGTATTGTCACTGCTAGTCATAATCGTGGTGTTGGCAATTGCCAAAGGTCTGCCTTTGGCTGGTAGACAACTTTGGCTTATTCTCTTAAATACATGATAGTTGATCATGCCTTGGCTGGGGATCTCTGATTGTGAGACACTGGGATAAGACATAAGTATCTGCACTGACAAAACAGGTACTTGTACATTAAATGAGATGAAGGTAACATAATTTTGCCGTTAAAAGAAGCAATGAGGGAACGTACTCCCACAGAATAGTATCAAATGTTCTTGATATACAAAACAAGAAGATTCTTACTCATGTGGTTAATGTACCAATACTATTTAAACACAACCAATACTATTTTCAAAGTAGATTCTGAATTGCTTGAAAAGATTTTTGGAGCCCTACCAAGAAAGCGACACTTTCTTGGGCTTGTCTTTGATTTGAGTATGAATATCAATAAATTCTATAATCCATGTTAGACTTAGATTCAGAGAAAAACAGAAGTGGAGTTTTAGTGAAGATGAAGAGTGAGAAGGTTATTCACATCCCCTAGAACGGAGCTGTCGAGACTAAGGGATATATATTCAAGAGACTACATTCTAGCCAGCCTTTAACATGACATCAAGGTAAAAAGAAAGCTCTCCCCCCAAGGCCAATTCATTAAATAAGACCAATCCTATGACAAATCAATAGCTATTCCAAAGTAATTATTAGTTTTACTAAGTATCAAAAATTTCTATGAAACTTAAAAAAAAAAAAAAAAGTCATTCCTCCTTGAATTTTTCATAGGAATACAGTTAAGAAATAAATGACCAACGACACCATGGGTGAATTTCATACATTCAAATGGACAAAGAAGTAATAAACACCATTAGTTTGAGAATAATATTAAAAAGCTCAAACTTTAGTGGATCATACAACTTGCTCCAAACTTGACTAACCAAAATATCAGACCATTTTTAATGTTAGTTATATTTTTGTCATATTCAACAAATCAACAATATAGAAGGCCCTAAATCATAATAACTAGAATTACAATGAAGCATATGAAAACTGAACTTAGAGCAAAGTGACCTCATGACTACTCTAGTAATGAAACCAAATTATATTACCAACAATTATTATAAGTTAGAGAAACTAAAAAAGAAAAAAACACATTTACACATTGACAAGTTACAAAAAATACTTTTTTATAAATATTTTACAGAAGGAAATTGTATGCCATCTTTTCATAAGTTGGATAGTTGGTATAGAAAGATGATTGATTATCAGCAAACCAGAATTTAAATTTTTTTCTTCAATAAGGAGAAAAACACGAAAGAAATTATCAAAATACTCAGTTACCAAGGTTTTGCAACAATGCTCAAGTCATAGTACATCTAGGTATAATGGTAACTTTCGCAAGAGAACAACAATACCACAAAAGGAAGATGAAGATTTATTTCTTCCTAAGTAGGATATCAAAAAAAAATTGCAATTCCACATGTCCCCTTCTAAACATCTCAACTGATGCGGCAGGGGCAGTACTGATACAAATTAAGCAGATCATGATCAAATGCAAAGCAAAGGGAGGCCAGGGTGGCTGTTGCCTACCATGGGATTGTTTTTTTTTTTTTTAATATTTCTTTTATATACATACATACATATAACTATATATATGTATATATATATATATATATATATAGAGAGAGAGAGAGAGAGAGAGAGAGAGAGAGAGAGAAACCTTTGTACTGTATGCCCCAATTCTTCCACTTTTTCAAATATCAAAACCACATAATCCCATTTGAAAGCAAGAGGTTTTGATGGGATTAAGGTAACATCAAAGGTGCACCAAGAAAATTATTGGTCTTTACTAAGAGAATTTTTACTTGCATTAAAATTTTATTTCTAGCCATACCTTATTTGAAATATAAATATATTTTCCTTCAACTAAATATGTTACTGTCCCCTTAGAAAAAGACCCTAGGTTATATTATAAAGAAAAAAAAAATGTGTTCATTAGAGAGAAGCAAAAATACATAAAATTGGCCTAAACAAGGTGGCTAACTAAGGAAAGAGTACTTTAAGAATGTATGATCATCTTCCAATGTAGAGAAAAAGAAGTTGATTAATTTGGTGACAAGGTGAGTATGAAAAGCTGTGGGTCAAGTGTACTAATTTATAAGTTAATTCCTTTAATTTTGGGTGACCCTAGGCAACTGGAGAAGAACAAATTTAGGGGTTATTCAAGAGCAAGATATTTTTAATAATTCTAAGGTTTACCATAGTTTTTCAGCTAGTGATGGTGAGCTTAGAGAAGTGTTTTGTCAATTGTCAGTACCAAGAGGCTGATTGGAGGCAATGGGGGTGCTTACATTGGACTTGCAGCTTTGTCTTCGTTGACTGCTTTGGCTCTTCAAGTGTAGTGCAGTTTTTGGCAAGCAGTTGTCTAAGCGAAGATGCTCTGCTTCCTGAAATAGTAAATGATAATCAATGCAATAATCCCCCAACCGCCACCCAACCCCCCCCCCCCCCCCCAAAAAAAAAAGAGAAAAGTATCCAAGATTCAGCCAATAATTCCAAATCATTTGTAATACATGAATTTTTGTTTTAGGTGAAGTGAATATTAAATATAGTGCTAAGGGATTTCAATTCTGGAGAAAGGTTCCAGTTAGCCCTAACATGAGGTATCTTCAAGATCACAAGGAGAAATAACCATTATTTGTTTGAGAAGAAACAATATAAAAGTCATATTTCATTCAATAAGACAACTTACTCTAAACTTCGCCAACTGGAATATCAATTCATTTGATCTTATTTATATTTTTTCATGTTTAACAAAACTACTATCTGGAAGGCCTTAATTCATACTAACTAAAATTAAAATGAAGCATATACAGTCCTAGCTAGTCCTAGACTAACCTCATGACTACTCCCATATTAAAAATCAAATTATATTTCCAACAATTATTTAGCTGAAATACATATCATGTGAACTTAGGAGCATCAAATTGTATTTAAACATGAATACCTTCAAAAGGATCAAAGATTCCAAGAGAGACCTCATTAGCATCCGAGTGACTTTTCAGAATTGGTGCTAAGTATTAATAAATTGATAAATCATAGTCCAAACACACATTTTTCCAAGTGACTGATTTCTGAGGAGTTGGTATCAATTTATGCCTAATTGCTTCACCTATAGTTCCTCTAATCATATTGGAGTGGGAGTGTAACGTGGGCAAGAAAACGAATGCAAGTCCACAAGGATGTGTGACTGTGTGAGCAACATATTAGAAAGAGGAGAGATAGGTAATGAACTTCTATCTTCTTGTTTTCAATAAATTAGTTCTAAAAATTGAGTTTTGTTTTCATTATTCTACTAATCTGAACTTTTCTATATAAAAATTATAATACTTTCAAAGAAAATACTTCCATATTCACACAAAATTATAACCAAGACCTCAACTCCACGTTGTGATGATGTGGAAGGAGGTACAATTTGGTCAAAAGAACGTTAACTTGTTTTGGCTTAAATAATCTAATAACTCTTATTCAGCTACAAGCTATAAGTGACCCCTTGAGAACCATTAGAAATTGATTTTAGTCAATTTAAGAAAATTATATGCCATTTGAGAAATAAAAAAGACAACAAACACATTCAGTGAGCTAAGAAAAGCAAAGACAAATTTCTTTCATTAATTAGATTTTTCTTTACATTAATGTCCTTTCCAATAAAATGTTACCCAATCATATTAACGAGTAGTTAATTTATAGTGAGAGAAGTGGCAAAAGCAGTCAATAAGGCAACCAAAACAATGAAACTAAAGAATGAGGCATTCCTTAACACTAAAAAAGCATAATAGAAAAACATTTTCCATGTAATAATAGTACATTGTCATATTTCTTTGAATTTGAATGAAGAGGTTCTCATTTCTTCAGTAGTAGACTTGGTAAAAGTCGGCATCCCAAATGCAGCATCAAAGGCCAAGGCCCTCTTTACTGTTGGGGGAACGTTTACAGGCAACAATAGACTAGAGTCATTAGACCCCAGTGCCCATTTTATGAGACTGTGCACTACATTATTATCTGAAAAAAGAAGCCAAAGCCAAAATATCCTTCATTATGCTCTTCCATTCCCAGCCAAGCTTGCAAGCTGGATTTGCAATGAAGTTGATGATGTTAGCTGCAATTTAAAAGATAAATCCTCAACCAGCTAACAGTATAAAGATTATCTCTAGCACAGATTCATTGGACTATAAAACAGGAAGAGAAATAGCAATCCAATTGTGCAATCTGTACTATATTTTACCATTATATATATCCATAGTAACATTTTATCAAATACTTGGGGTGTTTTCCTTTATACCCTCTACCACAACTTGTTCAAGTCTTCTCATTTTGCCAATGGCATTTCCCATCTTATTGCAGAGGCTTATCCGATGTCTGATTGCTTGGACCAACCCACAGCCAAGCCTACATTATTTTGATCACATGACGCATCAAAGTTAAGCTTTACCAGTTGATCAGATGGTTTGGTCCAAGCACTTTTCCTGTTTTGCTCTTCAGTTCCCCTCGTAGTACCAAGTGATCTCAAGTTAGAGTCATACTGTGTGTTAAGACGATGGGCTAGCTGATTTATGCTTGCTTTAGCGTTTGAAACTAGTGCTTCCTCCCATGCATCCTAAATGATTTTCATTGCCACTACTGCATATAGTGTGAATTCATCTTTGGTGACTCTTTCTGCTAATAATTCCTTTGGGAGGTTAACTATTTGTTCAATGAACTCCTTTACAGATTTAGCTTGGATCATTTCAACTCAAAAACCCCATCTACCACCATACCTCCTTTGACATAGGGACAACATTGAAATAGATGAAAGACTGAATCTTTTGCTATTTTACAAAGGGGGCAATAATAGGCATTTTGGGTTCAAGAGCGTTCGACCATCTCTCACTCAAAGGGAAGAACCTCTGCAGCCACTCTGGATAAAATCATTCTTCATCAAAAACTTCATACTACAAACCCTTTAACTATTGGTTGAAAATTTATAAACAACACCCAAACAATAAAAATATTCAAATTTTATACTGGTTTCCAACCTTTCATGACTTCATAGCAGATAGAAAGATGGCTAAATGAGAAAAAATAAATAAATAAATAAATACTACTACTACAAAACTGAAACGGGATCTTCTCAGGTCCATTTTGCTTGAAATAGAGAAAGTCCACTTCTCAGTTACTGCTCCAGATACCAAAATTTAGAGAGAGAGAGAGAGAGAGAGAGAGAGAGAGAGAGTAGTTGCAAACAACCAATTCACAGAAACATTTTACTGCTGCCCCTCTGTAGTTGTATTGAATTCAGAATGAGTTTTTTTATATGTAAATTGAATCAAGATTATCTTTTGAAGATTCAAGCTTAATGGGTTTCAAGTTTGCAACTACTCTCTCTCTCCCTCTCTTTTATTTTTGGTATCTAGAACCAGTCAGAGTAGGAATTTCATTTCCTGGAAGCAGTTATGCATATTTCTTAAGCACAAAGCTTCTTCATTGTAGAACAGAATATGGTATAAATTGTTCAGTCCTTTACCCATTCATCCTTCAACTCTATTGATAGTTTCTTGTTGAGTTGTCAGATTTTTTTTTCTCTCTCATTGAATCAAAAATTCAAAATAACTAAGACCTATGCCTTAGGTTCTTGCATTGAAGTACACGTATCAGCCTTTTCATGTGTTTCACAGTACATGGTGTTTACTAGTGAAGTGATTTCTAAAAACACACAGGAACCAATAAGTTTTTGGAGAACGTGGAAAGGGTTCATTTCTAGGGTTGAACAAAGTAAAAAATTTCCCCGTGATTGTACATATTCTATATAGACAGATTTTATTGCAAAATTAGTCACTTAAAATGGAATGATTTCCTTGACAACTCATTATCACTTTCATAATAAAATCAAACGGCCCCAAAGCAGGGTAAAAATTCCATATACTGCAAGAATAGCCAAGAAATGAAAGTAGATGAAAAGATTTAAAGAAGTAATTTTAAATCACATCTGCTCTAAATAGACAGACTGCTAAGAATCTTTCTAGAAACATCAAAAACTAATCATCATAAAGGATCACAACAATGGCAGAATCAAAGAAATCTTGATACTTTTGTAATAAAAGAACAGAAAATGTATTAAAGTCAATGTGCAATATGTCACATTCCAAATATGTATTGTGCTAAGACTACAAAGAAAAATATATAAAAATACATTCCATGAAAGCTTAACACATCATTTTGCATATTCCAGTAGGAAACCTGCTTGCCTAGAAACAATCCATGACAGATGATCTTGATTTCCCAAGGATTGAGGAGAAGCATAAGATGACTCAAAAAACCTTGCTTCAGCCTTTCTTGAGTATTAATTAAAATGATGGTGCATCAATCTTAGCCAAATTTCGCAAAACAAACCATGTGTAAAGAGCATACATACCATAAAAATAATGATATCAAATTTTCTACAAAAGTCGGCTAATGCGAGTGTTCCAGCGTATGAGAACATAGTAATGGAGAAGGTAATAGCCGAAATACACAACCTGCACATAGTCTAGAATTTGTACATAATACAACCCTGAAAAAAGAAATTATAAAATCTTCAGGAGAGGGATCCCCCAATCATATTCTCAAACAAGAGCAATAATGCATTCAATGAAGTATAAGATTCACCTCAACAACCAAGCACAATATGATTATTATTATTCTGGATAAACCCAGGAGACAGCAAAATAAGTGAACATGAACATGGCTTGGCCTATAACACTGTAGACTCTAGGTACCAGCAGACCAACAATGCAAGAAGCTGCATAAGAAATGTTGCAACCAATGTTAAGAGTTCATTAAGACCAACAAATTCCCTCATCGATTTCAAATCTGTTCAAAAATTCAATGTCCATCATCAGGAAGTTGTCAATCACCAAAACCAGATTCTATAATTCCTTTTTCCACTGTCAGACTTCAAGATTTATAAAATTACTTTTATGTCCTAATTTTGTTTAGGATCAAGTTCATTTTTACAAAAGTACACAATTAGTTCAATATATAAGTAGCTAGATGACTCATGGACAAGAATAGCAAAGTAGCATATTGTTGTCATGCAGCTCAAATTTTCCGTGTGGGATATTGAAAACAGGTCAGACAGAGTTTATTCTCAACCCATACTGTGGCGCTCTATCTTTTTCCTCAAATTTTATGAATGAAAGATGATTAAAATTCCTTTATAGCCTATTTTCATAAGCAGATCAAGGTTAAGAGAATTATAGAGTTAGTATGGTATAAAAGTAGCCAGATGACTTGAAAGTAAGGTGCACAAACACAGTCTGTAGTTTAGATTCTTCCAAAGTAAAATATGAAATAAAGGTCCACACTATTTGTTGAGGATCCATAACTAACCCCAAATATTTGGGATTTGCTGTCGTTGTACAATAGCCAAAAAGATGAAAGAAAATATAAAAAAATAGGGCTCACACCAAGCATCTTTTTGACTCTTCTTGAACAATGGCAATCCAGGGCTGAACATTTTTTCTTTTGAAAAGTAAATTACAAATGGGATCAGTGGAGCATTAATTATTAGCCATCAAAAAGCAAAGCTCCCAATCTTAGTTTCGCCATTGCTTGCTTCAGAAAGAGAATTCAGCGATTATGTTGTTGTTTTGATTGGTAAGTACAAATCATTCACACAATTCAGATTAAACCCATCACTTCAACATCCACCCCTTGTTTGTGAGAGACAAAGAATAAGGAATTTGGTACAAAGACTAATGGCGGTGCTGATTATCAATCTTAACAGACAAATAAACTAGGAATAGCACAGGGAAGAGAACAGTCAAACAATTTATTTTAAATAAGTAAATGAGGAATTTTATTAGAGAAGAGGAGTGCTTTAAATTTGAGCCTCCTAAGAATTACAATTATGAATTTAAAATAGTCCTCAACACCAGCTATTAGACAAAACAGGCTCCCCTACATTAAATGAGATGATGGTAACATAATTTTATTTTTAAAGAAGCAATGAGGGAAGGTACTACCACAACATACTATCAAATGTTATTTCATTAGTTCCAATTTTTATTTACAATAATTTTCTTTCAAATTGGATCATTCCCAATCTTATGAATGACCTAGTTAAGTTATACTCAGAGAAGCAATAAAAGCTATCAAAAGTGCTGACAAAACAATAAAACTAAAGAATAAGACATTCCTTGATACTAAATAACATAATAGAAAAACGTTTCAATGTATCAGTATTACCTTGTCATATTTCTTTGAATTTGAATCAAGAAATTCTCATTTCTACGGTGGTAGACTTGGATTGAGGTCAGTGTCCATGGATCATTTTCTTCTTTTTTGCCCTATAGCTTTTGAGCTATGGACAATGACGTTCTGTTTATTTGGACTATAATGGGTTATACCGATATTGATATGTTCACAGCTTGGCAGGGTTATTTCGACAGACATAGAAACATAGCTTTTGGAATGCTATGCCTCATTGCATTATGTGGTGTCTTTGGCAAGAATGTAATTCTAGAAGTTTTGAGGGTCGTCAATGGACCATCCTTGAATTTAAAGCCTTTTTCTTTCATACTTTGTTAGATTGGAGTGTTTCTTTTCATTCTCCTCCTTGTTTTACTCTTTTAGATATGTTTGAGCATTGTAATTTGAATTAATTGTACTTTTCCCTGAGTACACACCCAGTGTACTTGTTATGTTTTCTTTCTATTAAAATTTTTTCGTTACTTAACAAAAAATAAAGGCCAAGCTGGGGAATGTTAACAGGCAACATTAGACTAGAGTGATTAGACCCCATTACCCATTTTACAAGATGTGGGCTACATTATTATCTAATCCCATTTCCAAATGAAGAAGAAGCCAAAGCTGAAATATCCTTCTTGCAAGCTGGATTTAAAATGAAGTTAATGACATTTGCTACATATCCTTCTATTGGCTTAGAATATGATGACAAAATTGAAACAGAGCAATCCTAAGATGTATCCTTACAAACCAGCTATAGAGCATCCACAGTAGTGGAGCTAAAAATTTAGCTTTTTAGCTCCACTAAAAGTTACTTTATCTATTTTACCTACATACATGCTGCAGCAGTGGATCTATTATAGCTTTTAACACAATAAAATAATATAAACATCACAATAAAATAATATATTCACTATAATAAAATAATATCTCCATTACAATAAACAACTTGTTGCAACCGCCACCGTTACTGCAGCCGCCGCCACTGCCACCGCCGCCAATGCCACCGCCGCCGCCGCCGCCGCCGCCACTGCCGCCGCCGCCGCCGTCGACTCTTCTATCGCCACCGTCGCCGCCGTCACCACCGCCGTCACCGCCGACACCACCGCCGTCACCGCCGACACCGACTCTTCCACCGCCGCCGCCGCCGCCACCACATGATAGCAAATAATCGTCTAGTATTAACAAGTGATTTTTTTAACTCCAAATTATACTTACACTTTTTTTTTTTTACTAAAACAATTTCTCAATCATCATGATAGCCTATTATCGTCTCAATTGTCCGGAAGCAATCTTGGAACAATGTGAACTATGAAATTGAGGAACTTTATAAAAAACATATAAAATAGAACACATATTATAGCAGGAACAATGTAGTCCATAGATCACTCACATACATAACTCAAACCAAATTATAATAAAACTCACACACTTGCACAAGTTCTTATGACTCATTGGTTGGTCCTTCAACATGAGCCAACAATGTTCCAAAAGAAAGGGTTTCTTGACGATCTCTTTATACAAAGCTTTCGCATTGGTAATCTAAAAAATTTAAAAGAAATATAACATAATTAGTATCTTTAAACTATTGGTGAATGGGTATATTAACACTATTTCAATATAATTTATACCTTATCTTGTTCGGTTATACCACTTTGATAACGTGCGTTAACTTTAGCAATGCACCCACAAAACTTATTTGTCTTTTCATTAATCGTTCCCCAACGATTTGCCAAGGAGATAGCAGTACGTGTGGTACCGGATGTATTGTGCTGCGTGAAGAATTCCCAAATTTTTTTACGAAATGTATTTTGTGTTTGTTCATTACTTTGTACGGCATCAACACTAGTATTGAGCCATGCTGACACTAGGAGTTGATCTTCTTCTACACCAAAGTTAGAGCCCCGTTTTCCTTTTGTAGAAGAGGTAGTTTCAACTTGAGGTGGGGAATCAAAAACTGACATAGGAGTATTTTGAGTTGTTCCCAAAAATTGTGAGTCAATTTCTATATCCCCATTCATGAGACCCGTGTATGTTACGTCTCTACGTGACTCCATAAAATTAGAAACAGCAATATAATTCCAAGCAAATTGAAAGTAAAAACCAATAATGTATAAATTAGAAAAGAAAAAAATGTAAACTTGCCTGCAAATAGAAAATTCCCAAACTAACATTTATATCAAAACTAAAAAAAGTATAACAATAGATCATGATTATCCCACTGATAAAGAAAACAACAAATTCAATAAAATAAAATCAACAAACTAAAAATCAGCAAGAAGCAAAAACAGAAACAAAAAAAAATTTAGCCTTCCCTGAACACACAAAATTCCCAAACTAACATTTAAAAACAAAAACAAAAACAAAAATTCCTGCAATCAGAAAATTCCCAATACATTTCAATCCACAACAATTTATCATTATATTCAACAAATATTATAAATTCCCTACAAACAAAAATTTTCCAACTGACGTGACAAATTTACCATTCCAATTACCCAAATCAAAAATCTTAGATGAAGAAGACAGAGAAAACTCACCTGATCAGCAAGAATAGCTTCGGACTTGGTGGGTCAGATTTAAGAAAGAAGAAGCAGAGTTGGTGGGTCAGATTTTGAGAGAGAAGAGGCGGAGTTGGTGGGTCAGAGCATCAGAGAGGCGAGTTGGGTTGGGTGGGCTGGAGGCGTGGATCGGATCGGCTTCAACGGCGGCGTGGATCGGATCGAGCTTCGGCTTCAACGGCGGCGTGGGCGTGGATCGGATCGAGCTTCGGCTTCAACGACGGCGTTGAGCCTCGACTAGGCCGGCGGCGTCGAGCTTCGACTCGGACCGGCGGCGGTCAGCTTTGACTCGGACCGGCGGCGTTGAGAGGGTGAGAATGAGAGAAGAGTTTTGTGAGAATGAGAGAAGATTTTGATCTGAAGAGAGGGTGAGAATGAGAGAAGATTTTGTGCTGAGAGACCTGCCGTGTAAAGAGAAAAAGAATAAAAAAATATTATTTTAATAAAAGTAAGATTAAAATATTAGTTTTTTAGTTTTAGCTACACTACCGTACGACTCTAAATATACATTCAGGGGGGAGGCTGAAGCTAAAAAAATTTAGCTTTACATTCACTGCTGTATGGCCATTTTTTACATTTTTGTGGAGCTAAAATAGCTATATTGCTTTTTAGCTACACTACTGCAAGTGCTCTAACAAAATAAATATTATATCTAGATTGGATTCATCCAACAACAAAAAGGAAGATATGTATATATATATATACACTGAAACTTCTCTCTCGAAAAGTAAGACAGTGAGTTCATTCATTTAGCCCATAGTAACATTTTATCAAATACTTGGAGTTCTTACCATTATACCCTCTATCACAACTTGTTCAAAACTCTTCTCTTTGGCCGATGGCATTCCAGTCTTGATCTCTGAGAACCGCAGCCGAGCCTACATTATTTTGATCACATGATGCATCAAAACAGTAAGACACATACTTGTTTAGCGTTTGCAAAAAAGCAGCACTTCCTCTCGTGCCTCCCAAAGGACTTTCATCGCCACTACTGCTTGTGGTGTGAACTCATTCATCTTTGGTGACTCTTTCCTTTTGTAACTCACTTGTGATTAAAAAACGTTTAAAAAATAAAAAAATTCAACGAAATAATAGTACCTTGGCATATTTCTTTGAAGTTCAATCAAGAGGTTCTCATTTTTCTTCAATGGTGGACATAAATTGAAGTCAGCGTCCTCATTTAGAAAGGGCTGGGCCATTGAAGACATCGGTGTTGCATTTCCAGTTCACGGGTAGGCAATAGGCATATCTATCATGGTCCAAGCATTCTATTAAGTGAAGGAAGAGAACACTGAGCACCTAATTTTAAATCCCAAAACATTTACCTCATGAACGAATAATACTCAACTGAAGAAAAACGACTATGAATCAGATCAACATCAACTAATCTAAAATGCCGCAATTAAATGATCCGAAGAGGGGGTTTATTGACTGGAAAATTAATTGAGAGCGAGAGACGGGGAATTATTTTTCTTTACCTTGGCATATCTCCTTTTCCTCCCAAAAAAAAAAAAAAAAAAAAAAAAAAAAAAAGATAAAAAAAAGGCATATTTCTTTGAATTTGAATAAGAATCTTCCATAACATAGGCCCTTTTAAAAGTGTACTTCATCGAAAAGTCAACACTCACGACAAATATAACCTCTTTTATATATTTTAAAAATCTAATTATTGCATCAAATATTTTTTTATGTTATCATACCTGTCAAATTTCATTTAAATAAAATATTAATTACTTTTCAATTCATAAACACAAGACAAAATGGGTGAGTCAGGTCAGGTTTGGGTTAAGTCAATTGATTTGTGTAAAAAGCAGGTTATTTTAAGCAAGTTAAAAATGGGTCGATCAATCAAGTTGCAGATTGGGTTAAGCTTGATCGAGTTGACTCGTATTTTTTCACATGATTTTTTTTTAAAACATGTATTTGCTACACAACAAATTATTTGATGTGAAATGCATTACTTTGAATTCAGTGCTCATATCAAGAAAGAACTCAGCTCAACAAATTCACATTTGTTCAATAATTATAAATTATACAAATCTCAACATTGTTAATCAAAACAAAATATAGCACAAACACAAAGGGATCTAGTCTACCTTTTGAAAATCGAATTAAGACAAACACACAAGTTTCACTACTACAAAATATCAACACCCCAAAACATAAAACTAAATTACAAATGCCCTATTAGATAGCTAATTTTTTTTTATTGGATATTGGATAGCTAATTTGATAAAAAATAAAAACATAGAAAAAATTTACAATCTTAAAAACCAATTTCATAATTTAATATCATAGAAAATAATCTATAGTTGCATTTAATTTTAGATTCACTATGATTGACACTATGTATCAATTTGAAAATATACATCAAAGCTTGATTGCTTACAAATTTATACATTGTCTTTTTTGTGAATATTATGTCATTATTCAGCAACAGACACGCAAGAAAACATTTTATTTTGTTTTGAAATGTGGTTTGTTTTGGTTATGGACTATTAAAAAGTAGGTTCAAGCACCCATAATTGATGCTAATTTCATTGATATACTTAGACTTCATTCTTTTCACACTTATGAATGTTTCTCATAGATATTTATAATTTTAAATATATTTTTTTAACTCTATTGCAACCAAATTATCTTAGCATGTACTTTGTCATTTGATTTCTAAAAGCCTTTACTTATTGTGTTGTTCAAGCTAGAATAATGCATCAATCATTCATCTTTTAATTCGTTTGCATGCAATTAGATAAATATCTTAATTGTTTTCTTGAGACCATTGTATTCGAATGAGGATATCCCAAAAATGTAAAAAATGATTTTGTTTTATAAAAATATAATAATTATGTACATTATATTTGTCAATTGAGTTTGTGTTTTGCATTGTAAAGCCCACATCACCAAAAAAAAAAAAAAAAAACCAACCATGTCTTAATTTCCTTTTTTACAATTTTTTTTTAAGTCATGTCACGAGTTAGCCAAGTTGGGTCAAGTTGACTTGCAAAAAATGGTCAAGTCAAGGGTGGATTCATTTTTTCTTCAAAAAAAATTTGGATTTGGGTTGGGTCAGCAAATCCCGGCCCGTTTTGTCATGTTTACATAAACGTATTTTTTATACATAATTTAAAGGTGTAAAAACATGAAATTAAACATTTAATATATAATGTAGCTATTGATTTTGTGTCTTCTTGAAATTTTGCAAGCATAAGTATATAATAAAAATAATAAAGTGCAATCTATTATTAGATTATCAAAATTTATATTTAATAATAAAAAAAATATAAAAAGAGTTTGAAGGATTTCTTTCCGAACTAATTCAAAACTTTGTTCTTTCAAAAATCACCCCACGTGTGTGAGTTAACTAATAATTAAAAAAAAAATTCTTCCATAACGTAGCAGATATAGATTAAAGTCAGCATCTTTGGGCTGAGGCTGTAAAAAGTAAAAACTACCCCGTATCCATCAGTGGTCCTCTCCACTCTCGTTTAATGGGCTAGGATAGTATCTTTTTCTTTTTTCTTTTTTGGCCCATTTCGTGAGGCTATAGGCTTGAATCATCTACAAGCTATAAGTAACCTCTAGATTTTAATTATTATCATTTGCATTTTGCAGATACGGTAACGTCGGTGAGGTTGAAATCGTTGAGTCTTTCTACCAAAAAATAAACTTTGAGTCTATATTGGTTGGTGATGTCATACTGTCATTATGCTATATATACAGTTATGATGACTGATTTGGCCCAATTGAATTAGATTAAAGGTGTTTGTTGTTGAGTGTTTGCATATTATAATATTAAGATACTGCTACATTGGGGTACAATGGTAATTTATAGGTTATAAAGAGTGTAGTAAATCACTGCCCATATGAATATGCTAATTATTTATTATTATTTTTTTAAATGGTAAAAAGGGTTTCGTCACGTTCGTAGATTCAGTCAGCTTGTGTCCAAATCTATCAATGCGAGGCCTGTTTGGTAAGAGATTTTTATTAATGTTATTTAAATTTTGTAAAAATAACGTATGGATAAAAAAGTGTGTGGAAATACATGTTGTGGTGTTTAAACAACAGTTTTCGTTATTTAAACACTGTTACAAAATAGGGCCTTAAAATTAAGGGCCTTGTTGACAATTTGATTCCAGTATCATATTAGGAAACACTAGCTTCGACAGTTCCAAAATTTGAGAGTCATTGAGTGTTGCAATTTTTTTTGTTATTTGGCATATGTTTGGTAAAATTTCAATGAGACGTGTGATATGTAATACTCTGTTTCAATTTTTCTTTTTCTTTTATTTTTGATGTTCTATTAAGCATCTTTTCTGTCAAATTTAGATTATTGTATTTGATTCTTGTTGATCAAGTGTTCAATAACCTTTAACTCTGTCAGTTCGTTTAGACCCCTTAAATCCAACAGATTAACCTAGAGAATTAGCCAAGTGATTAACTTAGGTAATTTAAACAGAACTAGGTTAACACAAATAATCAAAAACAATTAAGCAGCAGAAAATAAATAACACAAAGATATGATGACCCAGGAAACCACACCGGTAAAAACCTGAGGAGGATTTAACCTAGCTATCCTCAAGGTAAACTGAATCTACTATGAAAGAATTGAAGTTTACACAATAAGACTTAGACCACTAACATCCTATTGCTACCCAAGTGTAGGAAACTTACTACCACGACCCCATGATAGCTTCGAGATCCACGGACTCCTTCTTTCTTGAATTCTTCAGCAATCCACAAGCGCACCTGCTTGTATATCTTTATGTTCTTTTGATTCTGCAACTGTATTGATTTACACAACTCTTGACATGAATCTCAAGTTTGTAAACCCTAAGTGTATGTGAAGGTAAACACCTCTAGATCTCACAATGAGATTCACAAACACAGCATTCAGAACACTAAAAACGTGGCTAGGGTTTTCTCTTATATACTTAGGGCAAAACATAAAACCCTATACATTAAATGGACTAGGGCTGAGTTGGAATTTTTTGCAGAAAAAAGATCTGCCCGATTTTCGATCGATCGAGTCTAATTCTCGATCGATCGAGTCAGGCAGAAAGTTAATAGTAATTCTGCATAAAAACTCGATTCCAACTTTACATTAAATCCCATACTTTGAGCAAGTCTAACACACGACTAAACATTGTTTTGATCATGGTTTGCCAACATACAAATTGAAGTTCTAAATACATTAGTTCCTAATCCTTAGAACCTAACAAACTCCCCCTTTGGCAATCCGTGACAAAACACAGACTTAACAAAAAGCTCAAAGTTACAAATTGAAATAGCCCATTACAATAAAAAGCCATTTAACAATTCAACCTAAACTACTATCTAACAGTTGCAAAGAAGACAGCAGCACGACTAAAAACAACCTGTATATTCCTGTAACACTTAACAAACACATAAACGCATGTGTGGAAAAAACAGCAAATATATAAATAAAAACTTCTTGATTTCACATTACACAAAATAAAGACCTATATCATGAATAACATCATCAATATAAATCAATAAGCAGAGTAGCATAGTGAAATAAGAAACATATACATAAAAATGTATCTCATCAAAATATCTCCTAAACAAGAGCTAAAAATGAAAATACAAAGTGAAGCGCCTAGATACAATCTAATAACTCCACAAGCTCCGCAGTATCACTACCAAGTAAACAAAACTCCCCCTAAAATGTAAATCACCTAGATACAAATGAACTATGCACTCCCCCTTTTTGTGACGAATTGCCAAAGGGCACTCACTCATCATCAAAAGGAGGCGGAGGAGAACGACGAGAGCTCGCCAAATCCGCTCGCAACGCACGTAGCTCATCAAGGATGTCCACCAAAAGCTGACCATGAGCCGCTGAACGGTCACGACAGTATCAAGCATCCGACGAAGGTCAGAAACCTCATCAAACGGTGGAGGAACATCAGCAGTAGCAGCAGCAACGACAGGATCAGAAGACGTCCCAGCTGCAGGAGTATCTGTAGAAGAAGAAGGGGGTGGAGTGACACCAGAAGGCTCTACCCTAGAACGCTTAGAGCTAGCTTGAAGTTGAGCAGCCCTTTGCCTCAAAAAGGTAGCACCTATAGGAGCAATGACATATACAGGCTCAGAAGCAGGATACTCACCAAAACCAAGAAAAAGGAGAATCCTATGAATAAAAATGGGAAAGAACAGAGCATGAGCCGTAGAACTAGACCGATGAACCTCGTCCAAAGAACGAAGGAACAAATGAGGAAAACTGATAGGAGCATCAGTAACCAAGGCATACAAAAACACACATCGCTCAAGAGGGATGGTGTGGACATGCGAAATCGGCCACAAAGAATGACACGCTATCCTAAAGAAAAGATAGTGTAGCTCAGAAAGCTCAGCAGAAGTGATCCGAGGATCAGAACCCCACTGGATAGAAGACCCAGTGATGTATGACAGGACGTCATCAAGGGGTGGAGACTCCTCGTAAGGAAAAACGGGATGGTCAACTATGGGCACCCCAAGAGCATCAGACACCACCCTAGGGGTAATGCTGTACTCTACACCTCGTAACCACACCTTAACCAATGTGTTGTTATCATAGATGTGGATAGAGAGGTTCGAATAGAACTCTCTAATCAAAGAAGCAGGAGGAGGATGCTCAAAATCAAGAAGAGGTAACCAACCCCAACGCTCAAAGTTACGTCGCACCTCAGGATCCAACTCATCTAGTAAGACCCTACGCTCAGCCTAGATATGACGCCTAAGGTTCAGAGTCTCATAGGTGACTTGGTTTGACTCACTAGGGAACCGCTCAGTGTCAAAAGAAGGAGAAGGATCAGAAGTCCTATGGGCTCTAGTTTTCCTAGGCATAGTGCTAAGGAAAAAAAAATGGGCACAGAAAAAGAAGAGCAAAAACAAAATACCAAGGGCAGACTGCAAGTTAGCACAGCATAAAATATAGAAAATATCAGTTCTATATGATGCATAAGCATGAACATCAAATGATGCATGTATTAATGCAGTGACAAGTTCAATTATGATCCAAATCAACAAAATTGACTTGAGCATGGAATATATATATCAAAAATACCCAATTTGAAAAACCCAATTTTTCAAAACACAATAAATTGATAAATTGATCAATTAACTCAATATAATGATCAATTCAATCAATCTAACAAGCCAATTCCATCAATTTAACTCAAATTGAACAAAACCCCCAATTTTATCAATTTCAAGCCTTAGAATTTTAAAATTTCCACAACACACCAAAATAATCAAATTAAACCACATAAAGAGCTTATATAAGGTGTCCCCACAAAAACCCATGATTCTTTTGAAAAAGAAAGAGCCAAAAATCACTCCAAAAATACCAAAAACCAAAATGGTGAAAATACCCCAAAAATGCATGAATTAATGCATGAAACCTGAAAATAAAAGCAAAAGGAAGGGCAAAAAAGGACTTACCAGCCTTGGGAGAGAGAGATTAGGCAAAAAGTTTGGAACAAAACGACAAATCCACCCAAAAATAGCTTGACCAGTTGGTAGGGAGACAAAAAGTTTGAAAAAGTTTTTGAAAAAGTGAGGGAATCACGTGAAAAACTTCTTTTTAAAAACAAACACCACGATTTTCGATCGATCGAAAATTACATTCGATCGGTCGAAAACAGCTTCGATTGATCCAAATTCAGTTTGGATCGATCGAGTCAACCAGAAACTTTTACACTGATTTTGAAACATTTTCAATCGGTCGAAAATCAGTTTCGATCGATCGAAATTCTGGAAAAATTAAATTTTTGAAAAACACACCAATTTAGTGCAATCACTTCTCAAAGCATCAGATTTTATAAGAAAAATGCATGAGTATGAGATGAAATGTTTTCCAAAAACACATGAATTCAACCCAGATTTCTCAAAGTAAAATTTTCTTTCAATACCCAAAAAAAAAAAACAAACAAGCAAACATGTTCTGCATCAATTTCCAGAAATTCTCAAACTTGGTTGGTCAGACCAAAAACACACACAATAACATGTACACAATTTTAGCAAAGAATAACTTGTGTAGAGTGTGCAACTAGCATAATCTTGAGAAACATGTGAGGTGATATATACATATAGATCAATCACAATTTCTACAAAATCCATCACATGAATTTGAAAGAGACTATCCCTTAAAGAGTTACATCATATAACTCCCACATCTCCTAGAATAAAAGCTTGCAATCATGTAAGTTTCTTGATTTGCCTCAAAATTAATATTCAATTTAATTGATTAAAAACTTGATAATAGCCGGGATAATGTACACACCAATTTTATTTGAATTTGAGAGATTATTATAGCCCAATAATGTACACACCAATTTTAATAGAGGCTACACCTTATGTTCTTTTTGTGCATGTGCTACACTTTCTCGAGCACAAAATCTTACGATATGCACTAAGGTGTTCATGATTGGCTAATAAACAGTGGTGAGATGGTTATTTATGCCTTTCTCATTAAGTTCAAGTCCAACAATCAAAGACATACGACTTCAAAATCAAGATCATGTGATCAACAAATATTGCATCTTCCCACACAACATGCACCACAAAACTTTAGCAAGTAAAGTGTAAAAAGAATAGTGCATCAAAGCTAAACAAGGTACATACATATGATATGTAAAATTTGATTGACCAACCTTGTCTTCAAATTTAAGAAAAAAATAGCAAAAACACAATTTGCAAAAATGTTTTTATTTTTTTTTTATTTTATTATAAAAGAAACAAACATCCTAGAATGAAATGCATGAATGTAATGCAATGCAAATCCTAGAAACAGAGGTCACAAAAGATAGAGCAATGAAGCACAAGGACCATGTCAGACAGACTCAATTAGATTGAGCCTTTTGCATCCAAAACTTTTTAGATGCAACTCTTACATTGGAGTTATGATTTACTTTAGAATTCTGAGCAACTCCAGGATTGAAATAAAGGTTTAACACCTTTACCAATTCACCAATAAGTACCATAGGATCATGTGCTTGAGGCACAGGTACTTTAGTTTTATTTGCTCGCTTCGCAGTTTGCAACTTAAAACAATTTGGACGAATGTGTCCAGTTTTTCCACAAAAATGACAAACCCATGCAGGCTTATCATGCAATTTGCCCTTAGTAGAAGTAGAAGCTCTAGAATGAGAAGCTTGAAGATCAATCCTAATCTTTCTAGGTGGAGCAACATCTATAGGTTTGACAGGTTCACTTACCAAGGGTTTGACAGTCTCACTCTTAGGAGGTTCAGAAGAGGGAACAAATTTAGTGGAAGAAGGTTCAAGCACAGAAATATTTTCCTCAAAACCTAAACCAGTTTTATCAGAAGGAGACTTTTGAATACTCAGCATGTGATCAAGTTTGGAGCTTACAGACCTATTAGTTTGTTCTCTAGCAACAGATAGATCAAGTTCTAAACATTTAACTTTATCCAGTAAAAGCATGTTCTCAGTTTTCACATTATTCAAAAGCTCATTTGCATCAAACAATTTCACAAGTAAATTTTTATTTTCAAGTTCAAGAGATGCAATTTTCTTTAAGCCTAAATCAACATTCATAGCATCCTTTGCAGCAACTTTGCAAAGTTTATTGTAGGCTTCCTGTAAATCTGCATCCTCAGAGAGTTCCCCATCAGAAGGGTTCTCTTTAACAGACATGCTTTCATTTACTACAGTAGTAGCAGTGAAAGCAATGAAGTTTCCATCCTCATCACTGGCGGATTCATTGTCAGAAACTTCATCATCACTAAGGGTTACAGCCATAGCCTTACCCTTAGACCTCAAGTAAGTAGGACATTCAGATTTCAAATGACCATACCCTTGACAACCATAACATTGTTGTCCCAAAGAATTATTAGAAGGTTGACCTACTTTCTCCTTAGGTTTTTCAGTGTTATTAACCTTAGTGGGATCATTCCTCCTAAAATTTCTAGGTTCAACAGTGTTCTTGCCTCTTGCCCTTCTGTTATTGTTCCTAAGAAAGTTTCTAAAGTTCTTGGCAAGGTAGGCAATCTCTATAGCAGAGAGTTCATCATCAAATCCACCATCCTCAACATCATCAACAGACTTAAGAGCCATTGATTTGAATTTGATAGTCTTAGGGAGGTCTAACTCATAGGACTGAAGTGATCCTACAAGTTCATCAACAGGGATGGAGTCCACATCCTTACTCTCAGTGATGGCAGTCACTTTGGGTCTAAAATCCTCAGTCAAAGATCTAAGAATCTTCCTAACAATTTTAGGTTGATCATAGATTTCACCCAAGTTATAAGCAGAATTAACAATATCATTTAATTTAGCATAGAATTCATCAAAAGATTCATCATCATTCATTCTAATACTTTCAAATCTAGTAGTTAATTGCTGCAATTTGTTTATCTTAACTGCCTTTGTGCCTTCATACACAGTCTGGAGGATATTCCAAGCAGTATGAGCAACCTCAACATTAGAAATTCTCTTAAATTCCTCCATGGAAACAGCATTAAAAATAGCATTCATGGCTTTGCTATTAAAAGCGGCTGCCTCCTTCTGAGAAGTTTGCCACTCACTCACAGGAGTAGTTGGCTTCTCCCATCCGTACTCAACGGAATTCCAAACTCTCTCATCAATGGATTTCAGGAATGCTTTCATCCTTACTTTCCAATAAGCATAGTTGTTACCATCAAAGTGAGGTGGAACAACAAGAGAGTGTCCGTGTTCCATGACAACAGGGGTCAAGGATCAGCTAGAAGATCAAAAGATCAAACACAAAAGCTACTCGCTCTGATACCACTTGTCAGTTCGTTTAGACCCCTTAAACCCAACAGATCAACCTAGAGAATTAGCCAAGTGATTAACTTAGGTAATTTAAACAGAACTAAGTTAACACAAATAATCAAAAACAATTAAGCAGCGGAAAATAAATAACACAAAGATATAATGACCCAGGAAACCACACTGGTAAAAATCTGGGGAGGATTTAACCTAGCTATCCTCAAGGTAAACTGAATCTACTATGAAAGAATTGAAGTTTACACAATAAGACTTAGACCACTAACATCCTATTGCTACCCAAGTGTAGGAAACTTACTACCACGACTCCATGATAGCTCCGAGATCCACAGACTCCTTCTTTCTTGAATTCTTCAGCAATCCACAAGCGCACCTGCTTGTATATCTTTATGTTCTTTTGATTCTGCAACTGTATTGATTTACACAACTCTTAACATGAATCTCAAGTTTGTAAACCCTAAGTGTATGTGAAGGTAAACACCTCTAGATCTCACAATGAGATTCACAAACACAGCATTCAGAACACTAAAAACGTGGCTAGGGTTTTCCCTTATATACTTAGGGCAAAACATAAAACCCTATACATTAAATAGACTAGGGCTGAGTTGGAATTTTCTGCAGAAAAAAGATCTGCCCGATTTTCGATCGATCGAGTCTAATTCTCGATCGATCGAGTCAGGCAGAAAGTTAATAGTAATTCTGCATAAAAACTCGATTCCAACTTTACGTTAAATCCCATACTTTGAGCAAGTCTAACACACGACCAAACATTGTTTTGATCATGGTTTGCCAACATACAAATTGAAGTTCTAAATACATTAGTTCCTAATCCTTAGAACCTAACAAACTCCATTCCTTACTGAGCTTCCCTTAGCGCCGCATCTTTACATGACTTTCGTATTGGAAATGTAATCTTAGGATTGTTGGGCTGTTAAAATAACATATTCATAAAATGAAAATGGTGAGATAGATAAATAAAAATACCCTAAAAAATAAGATTTGATTTATTTTCAAACTTAAAAGAAAGCAAAGGAGGACACAATTTCCTCTCTATTTCGACTTACCCACTTTTTTTTTTTTTTTCCTTTATTCTTCATCTTTTCCCTTCTCTTTTTTTATTTTTCTTTTTTCTTTTCTCACCTAAGATTCTTCTTTTCACACCCTTTCTTTTTCTTTATTTATTTATGTGCATATGTGTTTGTGTGTCATGATATGGTTAACGGATACTGTAACAGGGAACGAGGACAAATGATCAGGACGGAGCTAGAACTTGGAGTTAGGGGGGTAGCCCTGCTACTTGCTATGTGCGGCAACTCCGACCTTTGACTTTACTACTTTACCACTAAGAATTTTTGTTTAAAACTTTTTAAATGACCAAGTTGTTTGTTTTGGATAAAATAGGTTGATTGGGCTTAATTATTTTTAGTTTTATTATTGGTAATTTTTGTTGTTGAGCTAATTTTGTTGAGCTTATATATTTTGTTTTAGATTTAATCTATTAATTTTTTATGTCCTTTAAAATGTGGAAAATGCTAAAGCTACAAAATTTTCACATATTGCTAATATGGTAAATGGTTATTGGTAAGTAAAAAGTGATGCAAGAGTGCGAATTAATAAGAATTTGCCACCTTAATAGTTTGTAAAATTGTTGTAAAAAACTTTGTGGCTATAATATTATTCTTAAAAGAATTGATGGTATTGTTAAGAGAGGCAAAATTTAATTTTATTTAATAAAAATGCTAAAATTAGTACTTATTAATAAAATAATATTTATTAAAAAAAATTAGGGGCGCCATTGCCCTAGTCAATATATAGCTCCTCCTTGCAAATGACATGTTGATTGTTAGGGTACGATGCCGATGTCAAGGGAGTAATGAATAGTGTTTTGGCCCGCTTGTGTTTCCAAGTGGCAGACGAGAAATTAGGCTTTCATTTGGTTTGGCTACTTTTAACTCGTTAGAGCAGGGTTTTAGTATGAACTTTACCTTAACTTGGGTTTTATATCCAAACCTATTAATGTGTTAAATGAAGGACCTCTTATTTGTATTCTATATATATCTAAAAGCTGAAGCGTAGTAATTATTGTTGCTACGCTCCTGTTGAGCCACCTCATCTGCCATATCATTAGTCTTTTTCATATTTATTTTTTAAATTTAATTTTTTTTACAATATTAACTATATAAATATATTGACTTTATAAATTCATTTTAGATGGTTTTTGCTTTACAAATTCATTTTAGGCGGTTTTAACTTTACATATTCATTTACTTTAATTTTGATGTTATAACTAAATAATAAATTAATGGAAAATCGAAACAAAAGTGTTGTCTACATATATTCCTCTTAGGCGGTTTTAAATTTAAATATTATTTTACCCTTTTATCTTCCTTATTTTGGCTCTTCTTATTCCCATCATCTTATTTTAAATTTGCCACTCAATCTTTTCAATTCTATGCATATTTTTCCTACACAAAAAAGACTCTCTCTCTCTCTCTCTCTCAATTTTTTTTTTCATTTTTTGTTGGATTATTATTATTATTTTCCTTGCATTTCTACCTTAGATTGATGAATGTTTGTGTTTTTTAGAATTCTACTTTTGATTACTTATAACTGAAAAATGAAATCAAAGAAGAATAAAAAATATTTTTGAAAAATTGTCTTTAAAAAATGTATTCACAGGTCTTAATCATTGACGGTAGAAAAGATACAACTTGATAGCTGCCCATAAGAGGATCTCCAACTAGAGGTTTGTACCCTCATTGTCCTGTTTTGACTTCATATGTGTTTCTTATCGCAAATATTTTTTTTATCATTTTATTTACAACACTAAATACTTTTAATGAATGGTGTTTGTTCTTGATTTAATTTGGAAAAAAATTCATATTATAATATGTTATATTTTGTGTTGTTGTCAAGTTTTAGCTTATTTGGAAACTACAAGATAGTTTAAACAAGCTGATGAAGAACAGTTAGTTCAGTTGAAGACAATGGTTTTTGTGCAATTTCCTTTCACTATTTAAAAATATTTCGTTTAACAAATTGTAGTAAATTGTTATGTATTTTTTATATGATGTTCTTAGATGCTTGGGTAATTGTTTTAAGTGTTTTCAAATATTTTATGTTATTCTTCATCTTCATTATCTTATTAACGTATTCTTTGAGATTTTTAAGAAAACAAATTCAATTTTATGTTTAAAATTATTTATACATCTATTTATTTTTCACATATTGGATTAGAAGTTAGATTAGATTATGACAGCATTAATACAATACTTCTTCTTTTTTCAAAAAAATTTCTCTACTTTTTTCCCCTTTGGAATTGTATTCTTTGTTTTTTTTTTTTTTAAGGAAAAATGGTTACAATCTTTTATTTTTCCCTTTCTTTTTTATTTTAAATTGTAGTTTTAATGAGTTTTATTAATTTTTTTTTTAGTTACATTTCTTGGCATTTTTGATTGTATGGTAGAAAAATTGGGTTTGAGAAAGTTTATTTAAAACTAAAATAATAATTTCTAAATTTTATATACTTTTTGATGATACACAAAATAATATAAAGAAATGTAGGGATAAAGGCCCAAAATCATATGTTGGGTCTTGGCTTCATCCGAGGACAAGGAAAAGTCCGAGGAGAGAAAAATAGGTGGAGAAGGTCTAAGTCTGGAGGGTGATGGATTTAGAATAGGTGGTAGGTGATCTGAGGAGGTACTTCTCCTCGGATATGATAATTGCAGTCCAGGGGTGTGTTGAGATGTTGAGAATGATCTTTGTGTAAACCCCGACTGTAGGAACGTGTCTCATGAGTATACTAGAGGGAAAGAAACCCATAAATATCTAAAGAAAAGCTGCTGCCACCGCATTAAATGTGATGCAGCTACTTTTCTGGCCGCATTTATGTGGAGAAGACTCTTGAATAGTGTTGCATTAGCTACCGCAACTCACAGAAGACCAAAGCTAAAGTCTGATGGGATGGGCATTCAAGTGAAGACTCAGATGATCGACAAGTGTAGGATCAAGATGATCCAAAGAGAACTATATAGTGTAAAGAAACCCTCCACAAGGGGAGGAGGACAAAAATCAAGGAAAAAAGACTATAGACATTAAGAACTGAACTCGTATCTAAATTAAGAACAGCAAATATCAAAATTGACCTCCTCGGACTCTTGCCGAGGGCGATTTCTTGAGATAAAGCTCTTTATTTCATTCTTCTTGTGATCCAAAATCATCTTATTGATTGCCTAATTTACTCTAGTCCAGCTTTCTTTACCTACTCTCTACAAATTTATTATTTTTTGTTCTTTTGGGCTGGAACGCCAAATCTGTTTCCTTACAAGAAATTTTATTAAAAAATTAATATTTTCACTAACTTACTTTTTGAATTCTTGAGAAAAATTGTATTGTTTTGATTTTGGTACAACAGAAATTATATATATTACATTTGTGATTGTCGCTATAATAAATGAAATTATGATTATGAATTACATTATTATTTATTAAATTAGTTCAATTTGAAATATATATATATATATATATATTAATGAGACCACTCTAAAAATATTATCATGCGCAATGTGCGGGATCCGCGACTAGTTTTTATAAAAATTAACTACGAAGACTAACACAAAGTGGCACAAGTAATGGCTCGGATCCAAATCCTCTTTGGTTAAATGTTAATATATAAGAGATGAATCCATAGCAAATACTTAGAAGAAGTATATTTCCACGCTATGACAAAATAACAATCCTAGTTTTACAAATACTAATATAAGAATGAAGGTACATATCATATTTTATGTATCTCGTTAATATGTCAGAGGTTATATATATTAACCTTGCTTAAAGGTGCAGTCATTTATAAACATCTTAACGCCTCTCTAATTTGAGTCTCCCAATCATATGATACCCAATTAACATCTTTTCCCCCTGTTTTTGCCAACAAATGCCACTCCTCATCACCTGACTCCATCTTCCTCTTCCAACCAGCATGAGCAGTAGTAGGCAATCCTTACGGTCAGTGAAACTAAGCCTCTTAATACTAACCTCCCTTGTATTCTCAATAAGCAACTTCCTTATCAAGCATATCTTATATCTCAGAGCCATATCCCAAAATAAGCGCAAATTTCTTTCTTTGTGGAGCATAGTTAGGTCCCCTTTTTAATGAGTAGCTGTTCCATTCACTAGAGAATAAGTATTTCAAAAATATACGCGATAAGTTCATGCAAACAATTTAAGTCATGGTTTTAAAAGACAAAAAACACCAAGCTAAAAGGTTTAAGAAATTTACCAAAGACATGGAATGGATCCCCAAGAAACCATAAGAGTCATAAGACATTCAAGAAAATTCACACACTTGAGAGCCTAGTGATTATTCGAGTAGGTAGATAGATACACTCCCTTGATTTCTATCCAGAACATTGAATCAGCTTTATGATTATTGCTGCAACCCATCCATTTATAGCACAATATCAAAAACCAGCTTTATACGGTTGTTCAATTTAACAGTTTTAAATGAGCCACATTTTCGTTCTATAGCAAACTAATGAAGGTGTTTAAATGCAATGCTAAATAAATTATCAAGGTCTAATAAAAAAAAGAATGGTACTTGGAATATTCCTGTGTTTAAATGCAGTATTCAAAAAGGTAATTTAAACAAATTTTCCAGGTTAGAGAACGAAAATTGATTTAGTGAGTAGAAATTCTTTTGCTTTTAAAACATCATACAATGAAATACTTAATTTAACTTTCCCATACTTAGTAGTAGTTGCCATAATCCTATCAACAAGGTACAAAAGAATATTAATCATTATATACTAATGATTAACTACAAACCCAAAGGACGTCTATGCCGGAAATTATTTATGTCAAATGTAAATTTCTTCTTCAAAAGTATAACAAAACCATAGAATAAGAATTTCACCAAGAAACAATAACAAATCCGAAAGGACAATAGTTGAATTATTAATAAAAACTCATAGACATGATTCTCAAAAAAAGAAAAGAAAAAAAGAGAGACAAACATAACAATATATTGGTAGAATTCGAGTAATGCATACATACACATCTTTAAGGTGCCAAAATATAAACTAATATTATATTTATCTCATTACTGCTAGCAATGATTAAACTCAAGTATATTAGTTCTAAATTCAAGCTGTATATACTTATTTGTCACCTGCACCGCTTGAATTTATTGGCAACACAAATTATAGAGGTTGTCAAATTAAAATTTTGATAGTGTTTCGCTCACCTCAAAATGAAAGGTCAGTTAAGGGCAATTCAATGGTTAAAACTTAATTTTTCAGTTTAAATTCCATGTCTATGCACTGTATTCTCCCACAAAGAAATAGCACAATATCGGCCAGATTTAAAGCAACCAAGTTCAAAGGATATGTTTGAAAATTAAAGCATGCAAATCCAAGAGAAAGCACAAACAAATAACAAAAACACACAAGAAAGCCCATTCAGACATTTTTAAAACCATTTTATCCGCACTAATTAATGTACATGAAATTTCGACACAAAGAGGAAGTTGCTTTTAACTTTCACCTTCTCCCCTCTTTCCTCGAAGTTCCTAATCATCAAGGCATATTGCTATTCATCAATCAAGTATAAAACAAGAACAACAAATCATAATGCAACCAATCAAAAAACTGAAACGAAAAGGGTTTGAAGTACTTACAAGAGCTTTAAGCAGTTCCGACGAATCCCAAAAAGGATTGCATATATTGTTATCTTTAGTTCAATGCATAAAACCATGCAATGTTTTAGTGAGATCTAGGGAGAGAGTAGAGCAAACCAACAAAATATAAAGTTGAAGAAGAGTGTTGAGGAATAAACAGCTACAGAAGAGTCCATATTTAGTTTTCTTTCATGAGATACAAAACAGTGGATAGAGGCAGAGACAAGAGCAATTATATGATATGTTGACTGATTCAAGGCTTTACCTAGAAAGAAAAAACAGAGATTATGTATTCTAATATTGCGCGTTATTACAGTAACAAATTATGTTTCAATCGTCACAACAAATTCAGCTACAACAGAAACGGTGCCATCAGCGAAAAAATTAAATAAATAAAAAAAAATCTCCACCCAGTATAATTAATATGTTGAAATTGTTGCTATATGTGCGTACATTTATTTTGTTATTTGAACAATTCACCCCATCATTGTTTACTAGTTAATGATTCAGTAACGCGTAACACTGGAGATGCCATTGACATATGGTTTCCTTACCTCATGAAGATGTAAAACTCAATTGAAGTTTTAATTAAAGTTTAATTAAGGGCATTTCACTCTCCACGCACCAATAATGTACAAGCTTTTGTTGTTTTCTTGGGTTTTTCCGAGAGAGAACTTTTTTGAATGGGTTGCTTTTGGTTTATAATTTGTTTGATGGTTATTGTGTAGTAGGGTGTATTTATCAAAACGATAATCTCAAGTTCATTTCCTGATGGAGGGGAATTGTTTTTATTTTTATTTTTTGGGAGATAATATAGACAGAAGATAAAGAGAACAGAGAAGAAGGGAGTCAGAATACAAGACTTACAATATTAACACTTACAAAAACCTAAAAGTACTAGCAAGGCTTATAAGGAAGAGTATGTCTTTAAGCTATCAAAATAACCCAACTTTTGATCCCTATAATCTCAAATAAAATTTTCTTTATATCTTCAAATAAAGCTAATTTTTTAAAAATTGTTTTTAGTGATTTTTTTTTCTTTTTTTCCTCAAATGAGCTTCTAGTAATGAATAAGTATATAAAATAGATCAAGTTCTTTATAACTCAGCAATATTGACTCTTTCTCCATATAACTCGGCAATATTGACTTTTTTTTTTATATGAAGAATGCCACAGTTTTGAATTCGCATTCTCCACGTATTATAACAATTTAATTATATATAAAAAAAAAACTTGGTTCTAAAAAAAATATATTTATATATATAGTAAACAAAAGAGTTTAATTTAAACTTAATAGACTGGTCTCTTTCCCAAGAGAGATTGAGCTTCTAACATTTTATTTTGTTTTTACTTGAACCTATCGTGGGACATAAATCCCATACTAAAACATTTCTAGTTGTATTCCTTTCGTGCAGTCTTCCCAAAAACGCCTACACTTTATCTTCTTCTTTTTTTTTTTTTTTTCTCTCTCTCTCTCTCTCTCTCTCTCTCTCTCTAAATTGTATTTGTATCCTTTTAATCCTTTTTTTCAATCTTCTTTATCTTGTTTCACTTTTTATTCATTGTTCCTTTTTTTTTTAAGTCAAAATTGAAGGACTAAACAAACCAGCCTAAAAACCACTATTCATCTCCCAAAAAAAGAACACTATGCAACGAGGGCGGTGTTCAGACATAGTGGACGTGATTGGTCCAATATTGGGCTAAGAAACCCAGAGACAATACAGCGTTTTTCAGAACTAGCTCAACGCAGCCCAACAAACAGGGATGAAATTACTCTTAAGACCAGGTGGACCAAGGCCCCATAGACTAGTCCGTAACAACAAAAATTAGGTGAATTCAATTTTGAACAAGCTTCATGCGGAGGTCCATCAAAAACCTTGAAATCAGGTCCACAGTAAAAAGTCCAACTAATGTGGACTCACTTGGGCAAACAAATTCAGGTCACTGATTTGAAATTAGTACTATCAAATTCCCTCACTGATTTGAAATTTCATTTCTCTTCAAAAAAATCAATGCCCATCATTAAGAAGTTGTAAGATCACCAAAATCAGATTCTGTAGTTCCTTCTTTGCTTTTGAACTTCAAGAAGATTATGGTAATTTTATGACTCAATTTTATTTCGAATCAAGTTTTACAATAGTGTAAGTATCTGGATGACTCAAGGCAAAGAATAGCAAGGTAGAAAAATTGTCGTTTTATGAAGCTCAAATATTCCCAGCAAAATATTGAAAAAGGGTCAAATTGAAGTTAGAGTCCATTTGGTTGGGAGAATGGAAAAATGGGAGGATAGAAAATGGAAAGAGGGTGGAAAAGTGGGAGGATAGAAAAGATTTTAGTTTCTCTCATTTGTATTTGGTTGGGAGGGTAGAAAAATGAATGGATGGAAAACTTTTTTGTTTGGTTGAAAATAAATTTTATAGAAATTTACCATCATGTCTCTATTAAATAAAACAAAAAGTAACACATTATACTTTAAAAAAATTGCGTATAGATGGACATTTTAGTAAAAAAAAATTAAAAAATTCATAAGAAATTAACCCAAAACTATTTTCTAAAAAAAAAAAAGAACAAAAACAAAAACCAACCAAAATTAATGAGAAAATAAACATATGAGCACTAAAAAAGAAAGAAGAAAGCTACACGTCCAGAAAAAAAAAAGAAAAAAAAAAGAAAAAAAGAAAAAAAAGACAACATGTCCAGACAAAAGCAAGCAAAGCAAATTGTAAAAAAAAAAAAAAATCAAAAAACAAAACAAAAACAAAACAAAACAAAAAAAAAACAAAACCCAACACGTTAGTACTAGAGAAAGAAAAAATAAAAGGAAAAAAGAAAAGAAAAAAAGAGGA
This sequence comes from Lithocarpus polystachyus, assembly GCA_033629205.1. Taxonomy (NCBI): domain Eukaryota; kingdom Viridiplantae; phylum Streptophyta; class Magnoliopsida; order Fagales; family Fagaceae; genus Lithocarpus; species Lithocarpus polystachyus. Next base: position 30,968,622 of record CM066164.1, on the reverse strand, counting down.
AGCCAACACACGTTAGTAACATAAGAAAAAATCAAAGGAAGAAAAAAAAAAAAAAAAAGCAGAGGCCAACACATGTTAGTAACAAAAAGATAAAATCAAAAGAAAAGAAAAAACCAACACGTTGCAGACTTGGAGGTGAATTCAAGAGTATTTTTCCTATCTATACTATAACCCTCTCTATTTTTCGTCAAATTTTACTAGTAAATGATTATCAACATTCCTTATAGCCTATTTTTATAACAGGATTAAGGATAGGATAACTGGATAAGTATAAAGGCCCACACCAAGCATCTTGTTGACTCTTCCCAAACAATTTAACTCTAAGGCTTCAACGTCATAAGAAGTAAGAAAAAATGCCAAGACACCCCCTAAATTTTGGACTAGTGGCCAATACACCCCTTTATCCTCCATTCTCACTCATGGAAGACCCACTTACACCCTCCACAACTAGAAAACTACCCTCCATTAATACCCAAAACAAAAACCCATAGAAACAACTGGAAGTTCTCATCAAATATAGAGAAGAATTCTCAAAAATGAAAGTCACCATCAACCTCCTACAAGCAAAAACCAAAACACAGAAAATTCCCTTCCTCCTCACCAAAGAAATACCCAAACAACAAATACAACCAAAAACACCAACCACTCTATCAAATCCCTTCCTACTCAAAAAACTCAAAGAAAGGATTGAAATTAAACCATCAGCAACAACCATGTCAACGCAATACATCAAGCAACAACAAAGAGACTAGACCCACCCAATGGAGAGCACTAGGACCAACAAGGCAAAGATCAATAACATAGGATACAGGGTTTGGAATAGCGGCAAGGCTTGGTCTAGTGATGGAACCTGAGATGGTGTCCTCTGCTAGAAATTCGGCAACGTGTCACTAGAAGAAATAGTTTAGGAGACTTCTGGTGGTGATGAGGTTCAGCAATGGTAGTGATTGTGACCGTGTGGCCAATGACCATATATTTTTGATGGAGATCCTTTCGTAGCTACACACATGCTATGGACCAAGGTTGAAGACATTGTCTAAGACTTGAGAAATCTTAAACTGCCAGTGAGTGTTGGGGCTGTCGTTGTGACGATGTCGACTTCAATTTGTGGGTGGAAGATGGTAGTTTCAATGAAGCAGCCTCTCTCCTCTCTGTTTCTCTCCTTCTCCATTGGTTTGGCTTTGGTATGATTGTATGAGTGACGTTAGTGATTTAAACGGCAAACTTAAGGGATGGCTCGATTTGGCAAATGTGTAAAGTTTAAGGAGTAAATTGGCTAAAATAAAAGTTCGGATGTATTGGCCACTGGTCCAAAGTTTAGGGGCATTTTTCCAACCATCTAAACCCAGAGCTCCCTATCTTAGTTTCCTCATTCCTCCTTGTTTCAGAAACAATATTCAGCCTTCACATTGCTGTTTGATTGGTACGTCCTAATCATTTACACATATCATATTAAACCCATGACTTTAACGCTCATCCCTTGCTTCTGAAAGGCAAAGGAGAAGACATCTTGTCACGCCCCACCCCCGTGTGCATGATATTGTTCTCTTTGGGCGACCGAAGGCTCTCTTAGTCCCTCAAGGTTTTTGTTCTTTCCCAGGTTGCGCTGGGGAAAAGGCCTTATACACAACAAGGGAGGGGGATTCCTTATAAACACATCCCCATGTGCTTCCCTAGGCAATGTGGGATTCCATGAAATGCAAGACCTCCTTTTTAGGTCACTACAATCCACCCCCCTTAAGGGCACACGCGTCCTCGCGTGTAGGGCCCACACTTCCGACTAAGGCATGGCTCTGATACCATATGTCACGCCCCGCCCCCGTGTGCATGATATTGTCCTCTTTGGGCGGCCTGAAGGCTTTTTTAGTCCCTCAAGGTTTTTGTTCTTCCCCAAGTTACGCTGGGGAAAAGGCCTCATACATAACAAGGAAGGGCATTCCTTATAAACACATCCCCATGTGCTTCCCTAGGCAATGTGGGATTCCATGAAATGCAAGACCTCCTCTTTGGGTCACTACACATTTGTTACAAAGAACAATAGCATACTGATTCTAGATCTGAACAGAAAAATAATCTAGGAACACTGCCAACCCAATGAAGTGAAAATCATACACAATTTTTTCCTAAGTATAAAATGAGTTTGGTAAAGAAGAGTAGAGTAAAAATGTAGAGCCTTATAAAGAATTACAATCATGAATGTAAATAACCCCCAAAAAAATCATAGTACATGTATATATGTTCAAGTATTCCAGTCCCACTAGATTGTCCACATAAGGTAGTGAGGAACTACCAACCAAATGATGATATTTATGTGTTGTATGTGTGCCTTCAAGCAAGAATGGACATCTATTACCTTCTTGACATAAACCAATGTACCCCAAAAGCAACAAAACATAGGACCAAAAATCATGATCTACTAAACAATGAACCAAAGATGATCTACTGATTTACAACTGCCCTTGCACATATACAACACCGATTGACCAATTCCATTATTGTGCAGCCTTTCAATGAGCGTTCCTAGAATGAAAAACCTATCTACATTCTCAGTGTTGATATGAAAAGCCTCAATTAACATGGTGAGGAACAAGAACTTTAAAGCTTTGCATCAGTCTGGAGGAGTAAAAGCAGTGGCAGTGGTTCTTGAAACCAACATAAAGGGAATTATTAGTGGTAATGGGGCTGCTCTTATATAGAGAGAATTTTTTGGTGCAAATAAGTTCCAAAAGGCACTGGGTACTTGCAAAAAAACAAAAATGCTTGCCTGTATTCACTCTTTCATCAAAAACCTCTGCAGAAAATTATTGCTTGTGGTAATCTTCATAGGCAAAATTACATGGTCTTGTTCTAAGCCTGGTCATAATTTAAATTGAGACTAAAAATTATTCAAGAAGATTTTTATTAGTACTATCTTATAGGTTGCAATTAATTGTTTTGAAAAATTCCTTGTACATATGTTAGAACACTTAAAAGAATTTTTTGTGCAAGCAAATAGATACAATATATTGCTGACATATTTTTTCTTTTTCCAATCTATCACGGTCTTATTTTCCCTGTGAATGTTGCTAAGTTTTATTTCAAATTTCCAACTGACTTGAAGTCATTGATGATTTTGAAATTTTATCCTACAGAAGTAAGGATGCATTGGAGTGCCTTCATTGTCAAGGTAATCTAATCTTGATGATGTCTAAAGTGATGAATTTAATAAGTGAGAATTCAAAACATATTCTAAGTTAATGATTGATTTGTTGAAGGAACTTTTTCTTAGAAAACTTGACTAATATAGTACTTTATCTAATAGTTTACAAATCCCATTATGCCACATTATTTTGCTTCTCTAGATGAGCTTGTGTCAACTTGTTGTCACTGATCGTTGCGTGAACTTTTCTATCACACCTTTGGACGAGTGGTCCTTGTACCTGCATAAACATACCTCAGATAGCCAAAATATTCTAAATACTACATTTCTGCTGCTTAAAATTTTCCAGCATATTTTAGATTCAATTTCAATGTTTGGCTGCACAAGCATTTGTAATGTAAAAAAGTGCAATAATACAGACTTACTTCTTCATGCTTTTACTGAATCTAGAACTAATTTCCTTGCATGGGTATTTCAAAGGGATTTCAAGCCTAAAATGTTTTACTCGTGAACAATGGGAACATTCCTTGACAGATTTTGATTTGTCATGTTGACATTTGAAAGCCAAAGGTATTCTAGTCATCCAATCTTCTTAAGCGTATATAGTCTCAGTGAAAGGGGGAAAATAGAGATTTTGAAACAAAGGAACTGCATAGATCCAATGTATTTTGAGATGCATTAGAATAAATCTGATAAAATCAAGTGCTGATGTGTACATTTTTGTTCTACATCAAGATACTGTTTACAGGTAGTGGTGGCAGTGGTGATAGGGCAAGAGGGTAAAGATATGTGGGGGGACGATAGTGATGTCAAGGTTGTAAAGAACACAGTGTTTTGGCCATGGATGAATTGGTGAACATTTCTATTTCTTAATGCTAACCACCTTTCATTTGAGTCCTAAGAAAAGTAACAATGCTTTCATCATTTTCTTTGACAACTTGGCTACTATTGCTGTTCAGTCTGAACTTTATCTTGACATGGGATTGTATATTTAAATCTATCAACGTCTCAAAATCTAAGAACTTATGGTTATAAATATTTTCACTCTAATATCAAATTACAAATTAGTTTTTGAGTTAAACTATAATGAATTGAGCCAACAATATGTATATCAAGTTTAGAAAAAAAAGAAAAATGAAGACCATGGCTAACACAATGAGGCACGGTTTGTGTCCAAATCCGCTCTGGTGTTGCATTTCAATCAATTTGTCTAATTTTTATTTTTTCTTTCTTACATCAGCTTGTCAAAAATTCAGAGGAACCATGGGTTCATTTTTTCCAAGTGTCATTGTCTTCCTAAAATTAATGACAGTTAAGTGGCTAAAATGTGGTAACAACTTTGTATACAAAATTAGACATTTACAATAAAAACTTACAAGTAAGCATTAATGGATTCAGGGGACAATGAAATGGTCATTCTTTTCTAGATAACCCATAATATAGCAAAATAAGAAACAGCCCCTAGGGCAGCCTTTAACATTGTACATACTGGCCAGCCAATAATTCAACAAGCTGCATAAGGAATGTAATAAACTGTGAAAAAGCCACAGCATATTCTTTGTTCTTTTTTTATGGACTGGACGAATTACAAAACCTTAATTTCACTAATGGTAAAAAAATGTAAAATGAAAGCTTGTTGGATAAAAATCAAAACTATTTACTTTTTGCTTATTAAAGTTAGATTTATCACTTTAGTATGTTTTTCTCTCATAATTATTGGTGTTTCACAATTTCCATCAGTCATCCACTTTGCAGGTCATTTCGAAATAATAGATTGAAATTGTCAAAAAAATAGATGAGTAAGGGAAAGATCAAATATGAACCATTATGGATGAGTAGAAAGCCTCAGATGGTATCCATATTTATTTTCTTAATTTATCTTTCTAGGGGTACAAAACTATGGGTAGAGGCAGATACAAAAAGGATGTGACCTAAGGATTAAAAACAGAAAATATGGATGCTTATGAATTCTGATATTACCTAAATAGTTCATGACAATAACAAATCATGCTCTAACAGTTTCAATACAGACAACAGAAGAGATGCCAATAGTAAATCCAATCTATTGAAATACTACAAGTCAAATTCATAGTGCAGAAAGCATTTAGTGGAGATGAGGTATGAATGTGTAGTGGTTCTGCCCAGTATACTTAATCTATTGAAATTGTTGCATATGTGGGTACATTTATTTTGTTATTGAACAATTCACCTTATCATTGTTTACCAGTTAATGATTCAACAAGGCTTAAGATGCCCCTAAAGTTATTACAATAATACAAGCGTTGTACTTGTTTATACAAAATATGCAATGTTAGATTTGACAAGTTATTGATACCCTTGCATCCAACAATCTGGAATTTGAACTCCTTGCCAATTGAGGTCTTGTACAAAGACGAGAAAAGAGAGAAGGAAATAGTCTAACAGAGAAGAAGATCACAATGCTGAAGAAACATATTTATTTAGAGGTTTAGCAAAAAAAAAAAAAAAAAAAAAAAATTATGAGTTAGAGAGCACCATAAGGTATATAATTATAACGCTTAACTGAATCTTCAATAAGTTACAAAGGGCTGGGCCTGGGATAGTATTACTTCTTTAGCTTGCCAATTGTATTTTGTTTCCACTCTCTTCTTTTTTAGGAAGGAAAGAAGAGAACAGAGCCCATTTTTGTGAGGCTTTTTTTTGGGTCTATTTTGACTGGTTGTGGGCTCTTTATTGCGCAACATATTGCCACTAATGTAAAATTAAGCTTTGCCCTTGGATCATGTGGCCTGGTGCAATCACTTTCCTTGTTTTGCTCTTTGGTTTCCTTGTAAAATCCCAACTCCCAAGTCAGCTCATCGCATAGTCTTTCTCTTATCATTACAAAACACTTGAGAATTCTTGCCAATCGAAAAGTTCTATATACACATGGTTGAGTCATTACTTCAAATTCATTTGACTTCAATCACCACAAATTATCAGAACTGCGACACATTAAAAGATAAAACTTGGATTTCTCTGGAGTAGGTATTATGAAAAGAAACGGACAATACACCAAAGACTATAAATATCTTTAGAGCCAATGAAGCACCAAAGAAGCAATCTACAGTCAGTATATCAAAGAAGTAAAATAGTGCTTTTTTTTTTTTGGATACATCATACAAAAACTACGTCATGGAAAAATCTAAGTTAGCATCTACACATCAATACATCCAAAACCAGGGGGAAAAAAACAAGCAATCAAGCTTTCATCTTTGTGTCACTGCCACTCAAGAGACAACTTCCTATCCTCTTATTTGATGCAAAAACTTTTCCTACTGCTTCTAATGAACATTTTTTGATTCCAACCATTACATTCCTTACTGAGCATCAAGTTTGATACAGTTGTGCCACTTGTCAAGACCAAAATTACTAACATCCTCTTTGCACTAGATTTGAAAAAGGCCTCCTTAGTGGAAAGAATAATAGCAGTAGTAGTAAGCCAATTCTAACAACCAGCAAGAACCTTGTACCAATCTCTCGATTCACAAATAAAACAAGTGCCATGCCAAGTAGATTTTTAATTGCCACACCCTTCAACCAGGATAGGAACCTACCAATCTTGACATAGCAAAAGTTGTCTGCCAAAGCTAGGCAACTCCTGCCAAGTAGATTTAAACCATAAATAATTTCAAAATAAGAAGCTAATCATCTAATATAAATCCAACTACGTCCTCACTCTACATGGTATGGAAACTTCTAAACCCAACTATGTCTAATGTCCCCATCATTCTTTTTTCTTCAATAATCTCATTTAATCATTAAAAATAAGCAAAGATAAATCCTATATTTTTTGGGGCAATTATTATTTAAAAATTATAACTAAAGTATTACATGACCTTGAGAACAAACCGTTGCATTGCACCTGATCCTGTCCTTGATTGGAGGACTGCTCACAATAAGCTGATCACAGAAGAACTATATGATGATCGCGATGTGGGCATTTATTCCAAGTCAACTTCAAATTTTATTCTTCTTCTAGTAACCAAGCTAAGCTACATCACATGATCATGCATTAAAGAAACTCTCACTATTGTTGAGAAGACCTCTAACTTTCCACTTTAAAGAAAGTGTAGAAAAAAGGGTTACCTCAAGTTCCCAACATTTCACCCACCAGGTGCAATATGGTTGAAGGTGGATCAGAATTAACACGTTTAATGCAACTGCTCATATTTGACTATTGAATCATGGTCTCCATGGTTAATGAGCTCTCTCTGCAAAACATCCTGCCACTCGGGCCATATCAGACACCATATTATTATATCATTTAATCAAAGTTAAACCCAGACTAGATGTTAAAGTGGAAAGGCCAGGAGATGGTATATCAAGTAGGTCAAAGAAGCAAACCAATAGGCCAACGTAATATTAAATGGCCAAGAAAAAGAAAAAGCCATCTAAGAAATGTTATTGACTCATGAGAGAGAGAGAGAGAGAGAGAGAGAGAGAGAGAGAGAGATCAAATAACTTATGTTCATACCCCAAAAAATGCTTTCTTATTTCTTAAAATCAAGTAAGTTTCTTAATGCATCCAAACTTCTAATAACCTAAGAAATGACCACCTAGGTTGATAGTAAAATAACTTATCAGATAACCTGTTTTACCCAACCCATTTTGGGTCAGAAATGAGCACTAGAAAAGAGAACTGTCTTCAATCTATATCTCATTTTCAAAATTTACAATTTTTGTCTCATTTTAAACTACAGAAATTTTGCATATTACTAAAAAATTTTGTAGTCACATATTCAACTTGGGTCTTTCTCAAATCTTTCCCAATGTTCCTTAAACAAATCCAATAGGATAAAAACCCATATCTCAAACTACAACTTCATAGATAAACAAGTCAAATTTCACATCATGATAAAAAAAATTAACCCTTAATTCAGATTTGAAATATAGTTCTCTACCTAAAGAATAAAACCCATATATCACAAAAGCATTCAACAAAAGAGAAATCACAAATTTTATAGAGAACTCCATGTTTTCATACTAAATTCCAATCATCAAAGAAATAGATATAGTTTTTTTTTTCTTTAAGAAGGAATTTAGATCAAAAATAAATTTGACAAAGTGGGGAAGTGTTAATATCAACCATAATGTGAAGTTCCAATAACATAAAGAGATCAAAACATGTAAAAGTTGCAAGCACCCATGGTATATTAATATTAGATTTAGATCTAATTAAACCCAAATGAAATTTACACAACATTGGAGATTTAGACTACTTTCAATTTGGAGGGGCACAACAATGTTGCAAATAATAAGAGAAACAAAATATATATTATCATAAATATACCACAATCACCTCGACCCAAATAAATAATACATAAACATAAGTGAATTAAGTGGGTTATGCACCTTAAATGTATTTATCTTGTATTGGAAGTGCATCCATGGATATGAGCTTCCAATTCTTGACATCTTCATGTTCCAAATGTTTCATGCAAACCAATATCAATGACTTCCTATACATGCCCAAACTTGTATTAGTATATATGCACACCTACACTGTCACCATTAACATTGACACATTCTAGATTTTACAAAAGCCAACTAGAAAATGCAGGATACATTTGTATTAACTCTTTACCTCATTGTTCGTGTAGCTGCTACTTGGCAAAACAGAGTACAATAGCCTACCTATAACACTCAAACTTTTCTTGTTGCCTAGGTTTATGGAGGTAAGTTCAAATAAAAATTTGATCTTCCATGTCTATATTTGAAATATGGAAAGTTGACTTCTCTTAATAAGGATTTGAATTGTAAAACCCGATAAAAAAATGAAAAGGAGAAGGAAAAAGTGGTCTTGAACCTCATACAAACATCAGAAAGAAGTGAACATCGTGACTTAACCATAAATTACTTGTTGCATACTTTATCTGTATGACTACTATAGAGTGTATTGGCATGCATTAGTGCATGTTCTATGGGTGTAGGTGTGTCTAGTAATAATATGTGCCAACTACGTCCCAGCCTGATGTACCATTGATGGTATAGAATCCAAAAGTCAATTGCTTTGTCCTTTAAGTTAGCAAGAAGTAGGATATAGTGTGGATTGAGACACATGGATAAAAACATCTGCATTAACCCCTTAATGGCATCAATAATCCTCCGACAATACGCCAAGTATAGCTCATTAGAAAATCCTATTCATCCAAAATTTGAGCATTTGGAACTATAATTCAAACTGTTAACAAGTTTCACAATTACCCAGTACACTTACAGATGGGGTCGATTACAATACCATTGCAACCCTATTTTTGTCATATGATCAGTACATATTGTCTGTGGCTAAAGGATGCAACTCTACATAGTGGATTACATAAATGAAAGTTATCAATATTACTAGTGACAGGTCAATCCACAACTTAAAATATATATAGAAATCTCAAATAGATATGTCAGTTCGTTTAGACCCCTTAAACCCAACAGATTAACCTAGAGAATTAGCCAAGTGATTAACTTAGGTAATTTAATTAGAACTAGGTTAACCCAAATATATAAAGCAGCAGAAAATAAATAACACAAAGATATGATGACCCAGGAAACCACACCGGTAAAAACCTGAGGAGGATTTAACCTAGCTATCCTCAAGGTAAACTGAATCCACTATGAAAGAATCGAAGTTTACACAATAGCGACTTAGACCACTAACATCCTATTGCTACCCAAGTGTAGGAAACTTACTATCACGATCCCATGATAGCTCCGAGATCCACGGACTCCTTCTTTCCTTGAATTCTTCAGCAAATCCACAAGCGTACCTGCTTGTATATCTTTATGTTCTTTTGATTCTGCAATTGTATTGATTTACACAACTCTTGACATGAATCTCAAGTTTGTAAACCCTAAGTGTATGTGAAGGTAAACACCTCTAGATCTCACAATGAGATTCACAAACACAGCATTCAGAACTCTAAAAACGTGGCTAGGGTTTTCCCTTATATACTTAGGGCAAAACATAAAACCCTATACATTAAGTGGGCTTGGGCTGAGTTGGAATTTTCTACAGAAAAACGATCTGCCCGATTTTCGATCGATCGAGTCTAATTTTCGATCGATCGAGTCAGACAGAAAGTTAACAGTAATTCTGCATAAAAACTTGATTCCAACTTTACATTAAATCCCATACTTTGAGCAAGTCTAACACACGACTAAACATTGTTTTGATCGTGGTTAATTGAAGTTCTAAATACATTAGTTCCTAATCCTTAGAACCTAACAAACTCCCCCTTTGGCAATCCGTGACAAAACACAGACTTAACAAAAAGCTCAAAGTTACAAATTGAAATAGCCCATTACAATAAAAAGCCACTTAACAATTCAACCTAAACTACTATCTAACAGTTGCAAAGTAGACAGCAGCTCGACTGAAAACAACCTGTATATTCCTGTAACACTTAACAAACACATAAACGCATGTGTGGAAAAAAACAGGAAATATATAAATAAAAAACTTCTTGATTTCACATGATACAAAATAAAGACATATATCATGAATAACCTCATAAATATAAATCAATAAGCAGAGCTATCATAGTGAAACAAGAAACATATACATAAAAAAGTATCTCATCAAAATAAGAGCTAAAAATGAAAATACACAGTGAAGCGCCTAGATACAATCTAATAACTCCACAAGCTCCGCAGTATCACTACCAAGTAAACAAAACTCCCCCTAAAATGTAAATCTCCACAACAAAATCTCCTAGATACAAATGAACTATGCACTCCCCCTTTTTGTGACGAATTGCCAAAGGGCACTCACTCATCATCAAAAGGAGGCGGAGGAGAATGATGAGAGCTCGCCAAATCCGCTCGCAACGCACGTAGCTCATCAAGGATGTCCACCAAAAGCTGACCATGAGCCGCCTAAACGGTCACGACAGTATCAAGCGTCCGACGAAGGTCAGAAACCTCATCAAACGGTGGAGGAACATCAGCAGCAGCAGCAGCAACAGCAGGATCAGAAGACGTCCCAGCTGCAGGAGTATCTGTAGAAAAAGAAGGGGGTGGAGTGACACCAGAAGGTTCTACCCTAGAATGCTTAGAGCTAGCTCGAAGTTGAGCAGCCCTTTGCCTCAAAAAGGTAGCACCTATAGGAGCAATGACATGTACAGGCTCAGAAGCAGGATACTCACCAAAACTAAGAAAAAGGAGAATCCTATGAAGAAAAACAGGAAAGAACAAAGCATGAGCCGTAGAACTAGACCGATGAACCTCGTTCAAAGAACGAAGGAACAGATGAGGAAAACTGATAGGAGCATCAGTGACCAAAGCATACAAAAACACACATCGCTCAAGAGGGATGGTGTGGACATGAGAAATCGGCCACAAAGAATGACACGCTATCCTAAAGAAAAGATAGTGTAGCTCAGAAAGCTCAGCAGAAGTAATCCGAGGATCAGAACCCCACTGGATAGAAGACCCAGTGATGTATGACAGAACGTCATCAAGGGGAGGAGACTCCTCGTAAGGAAAAACGGGATGATCAACTATGGGCACCCCAAGAGCATCAGACAGTACGCTAGGGGTAATGCTGTACTCGACACCACGTAACCACACCTTAACCAAGGTGTTGTTATCGCAGACATGAATAGAAAGGTTCGAATAGAACTCTCTAATCAAAGAAGCAGGAGGAGGATGCTCAAAGTCAAGAAGAGGTAACCAACCCCGACGCTTAAAGTTACGTCGCACCTCAGGATCCAACTCATCTAGTAAGACTTTACGCTCAGCCCATATATGACGCCTAAGATTAAGGGTCTCATAGGTATTTTGGTTTGACTCACAAGGGAACCGCTTAGTGTCAAAAGAAGGAGAAGGATCAGAAGTCCTATGGGCTCTAGTTTTCCTAGGCATGGTGCTAAGGAAAAGAGATAGACACAGAAAGAGAAGAGCAAAAACAAAATACCAAGGGCAAACTGCAAGTTAGCACAGCATAAAATATAGAAAATATAGCAAATCTATATGATGCATGAGCATGATAACCAAATGATGCATGTACTAAGCAGTGACACGTTCAATTATGATCCAAATCAACAAAATTGGCTTGAGCATGGTATACATATCAAAAATACCCAATTTGAAAAACCCAATTTTTCAAAACACAACAAATTGATAAATTGATCAACACAACAGTCAATTAACTCAATATAATGATCAATTCAATCAATCTAACAAGCCAATTCCATCAATTTAACTCAAATTGAACAAAACCCCCAATTTTATCAATTTCAAGCCCTAGAATTTCAAATTTTCCACAAAACACCAAAATAATCAAATTAAACCACTTGTAGTGCTTGTGTATAGAGTCCCCACAAAAACCCATGAAAAATTTGAGAAAGAAACATCCAAAATCACTTCCAAATTTGCCAAAATTAAAATTTCAAAAATAACCCAAATAATGCATGAAACATGAAAATAATGCAAAGGGAGGGGTAAAAAGGTCTTACCGGCCTTGGAGGAGAGATTAGATGCAAAAAGAATGGAGCAAAACGACAAAATCCAGCAAAAAGTGCTTTGACCGGTTGGTAGGGAGGAAAAAGTCTTTGGAAAGATTTTGAAAAAAAATGAAAAGACACTTGAAAAGCTCCCGTTTTAAAAACATCCAGCACGATTTTCGATCGATCGAAAATTACATTCGATCGGTCGAAAATAGCTTCGATTGATCCAAATTAAGTTTGGATCGATTGAGTCAACCAGAAACTTTTACACTGAATTTGAAACATTTTCGATCGGTCGAAACTTAGTTTCGATCGATCGAAATTCTGGAAAAACACAATTTTTGAAAAATCAAACATTTTAGATCAAAAACTCCTCAAAGCATTAACTTTTAAGAAAAGAATGCATGAGTATGAGATGAAATGATTCCCCAAAAACACATGTATTCAACCCAGATTTCATAAAGCAAAATTTTCTCTCAATATCCCCAAACAAAAATCAAACAAGCAAACATATTTTGCATCAAATTCCAGAAATTCTCAAACTTGGTTGGTCAGACCAAAGAACACACAATAACATGTACACAATTTAGCAAAGACTTACATGTGTAGTGTGTGCAACCAGCATAAGTTTGAGAAACATGTGAGGTGATATACACATAGAGATCAATCACAATTTCTACAAAATCCATCACATGAATTTGAAAGAGACTATCCCTTAAAGAGTTACATCATATAACTCCCACATCTCCTAGAATAAAAGCTTGCAATCATGTAAGTTTCTTGAGTGGCCTCAAAATTAATGTTCAAATTAATTGATTAGAAACTTAATAACAGCCGGGATAATGTACACACCAATTTTATTTGAATTTGTGAGATTATTATAGCCCAATAATGTACACACCAATTTTAATAGAGGCTACACCTTATATTCTTTTTGTGCATGTGTTACACTTTCTCGAGCACAAAATCTTACGATATGCACTAAGGTGTTCATAATTGGCTAATAAGCAGTGGTGAGATGGTTATTTATGCCTTTCTCATTAAGTTCAAGTCCAACAATCAAAGACATACGACTTCAAAATCAAGATCATGTGATCAACAAATATAGCATCTTCCCACACAACATGCAGCACAAAACTTTAGCTAGTAAAGTACAAAAAAAATAGTGCATCAAAGCTAAACAGGGTACATACATATGATATGTAAAATTTGATTGACCAACCTTGTCTTCAAATTCAAGAAAAAATAGCAAGAATATAATTTGTAAATTTTTTTTTTTTTTATTATAAAAGAAACAAACATCCTAGAATGAAATGCATGAATGTAATGCAATGCAAATCCTAGAAACAAAGGTCACAAAAGAAAGAGCAATGAAGCAAAAGGACCATGTAGACAAGAATGACTAGGGACACAGAATCACACCTATCACTTGACGAAGAGTCTCAAACTTTCCCCTATCAAGTGGTTTGGTGAAAATGTCAGCATTCTGCCGATCAGTTGGAATATACTCAAGAGCAACAATTTTTCATTCAACAAGGTCCCTAATGAAATGATATCTAATCTCAATGTGTTTAGTCTTAGAGTGTTGAACAGGATTCTTTGAGATATCTATAGCACTAGAATTATCACAATAGACAACCATGGTGTCTTGTGAAATTCCATAATCACTCAGAAGTTTCTTCATCCAAAGAAGCTGAGAGCAGCAACTTCCAGCAGCAATATACTCTGCCTCAGCAGTAGATAAAGAAACAGAGTTTTGCTTTTTACTCATCCAAGCAACAAGATTAGCACCAACATAAAAACAACCACCAGTTGTGCTCTTTCTATCATCAGCATTGCCAGCCCAATCAGAATCCGAAAAACCAGCAAGAGACAGATTTGACTCTTTGCTGTAAAACAGACCATAATCACAAGTTCCAGCAACATACTTTATAATCCTTTTAACAGCATTTAAGTGAGAAACCTTAGAATTAGATTGAAATCTAGAACAAACACCCACACTAAATGCAATATCAGGTCTGCTAGCAGTTAAGTACAAAAGATAACCAATCATGCTTCTATACAGGGTAACATCAACAGACTCACCTGAGGGATCATTTGTTAGTTTTGCATTTGAAGCCATTGGTGTCCTAGCATGTGCAGCTGTGTCAAGACCAAATCGCTTGACCAAATTTCTTGCATATTTAGCTTGGTTAATGTAAATACCAGCATCCGTTTGCTTTACTTGCAATCCCAAGAAATAAGTTAGTTCACCAACCATACTCATCTCAAACATGACCTTCATTTCATCTGCAAAAGATTGAGCAAGAGAATCATTAGTAGCACCAAAAACAATATCATCAACATAAATTTGAGCAACTACAAAATGATTCTTATCCTTTCTTATGAACAGAGTGGTGTCAGCAAAACCTCTCTTAAAGCCATGGTCCGTGAGATATGCAGTTAATCTATCATACCAAGCCCGTGGAGCTTGTTTCAAACCATAGAGAGCTCTCTTCAACTTGTAGACATCATTTGGCTTGTGAGGATCAACAAAACCTTTCGGTTGTTCGACATACACCTCTTCTTGCAGCATGCCATTTAAGAAGGCACTCTTGACATCCATTTGATGCAGCTTGAAGTTCATGTGACTTGCAATAGCCAAAAGAATTCTAATGGATTCCAATCTTGCTACAGGTGCAAAAGTCTCATCAAAATCAATCCCTTCTACTTGTGTGTATCCTTGAGCACCAAGCCTAGATTTATTTCTGATGACAGTACCATGTTTATTTGACTTGTTCTTGAAAATCCACTTAGTTCCAATAACATTGACTCCCTTTGGTCTAGGAACTAATTCCCACACATCATTTCGAACAAACTGATGAAGTTCTTCATGCATAGAATTTACCCAATCAGCATCTTGTAGAGCTTCATCTACCTTTTTCGGTTCGAATTGGGATAAGTAGCATGAGTGAGTAATCACATTTAATGCTTTAGATCTTAATCTCATGTTCTCATTCAGACTTCCCAATATATTAGTAGCAGGATGATTCAACCTAACTCTTGAGGATGGACCTTTGACCAATGAAGAAGTGGTACTTTTCTGATCTGATGGACTCTGTAACTCTCTCTGTTCTTGTTGAGCTCCATGAACTGGTGTTGAAGGTTCTGAACTTGATGGCACAGAAGCTGCATCATTCAATACCATCAACTCTTCATCTGTATGCTTTCTCACATAGTCTGCAGGTAGCAAGTCATCAGCTTCCATCAGCTTTTCTTGAACTTGAGGTGCATGTTCTGAAGGGCCTTCTGAGTTTAATTCATCATTGATCACTACATTTGAAGATTCCATGACTGTTTTGGTTCTCATATTGTATACTCTGTATGCTCTACTGGTGGAAGAGTATCCTAGAAAATAACCTTTATCACTCTTAGCATCAAGCTTTTCCAGGTTCTCTCTATCACGCAGAATATAACAGTCACTGCCAAATATCCTGAAGTATTTAAGTACAGGTTTCTTTCCTCTCTAGAGTTCATAAGGAGTTTGCTTGGAATTTGGTCTGAAATAAACTCGATTAAGAGTGTGACATGCAGTATTAACAGCTTCCCCCCAAAAAGATTTAGGTATCTTCTTATTATGAAGCATGACACGGGCCATTTCTTGTACAACTCTATTTTTTCTTTCCACTATTCCATTTTGTTGTGGTGTTTTGGGTGATGAGAATTCCTGATGAGTGCCTTGATTATTGCAAAATGTAGCCAGTTTTGTGTTCTCAAACTCTTTTCCATGATTACTTCTTATTCTGGCTATCACAGTACCTTTTTCTACTTGCAATTTCTTGCACAGATGAATCATTTTTTCAGGAGCCTCAGCTTTATCTTTCAATAGTACAACCCATGTGAATCTGGTAAAATCATCCACAACAACGAGAATGTACTTCTTTCCACCTAAACTCTGAACTTTGGCAGGACCCATGAGATCAATGTGCAACAACTCCAAAGGTCTCGTTGTTTGTACATCAGCTACAGACGGATGTTTGGACTTCACTTGTTTACCCATTTGACATGGTCCACAGATGCATTTTTCAATCTTCTCAAACTTGGGCAACCCAATTATAACATCACATTTTGAAATCTTCTCTAATTGCTTGAGGCTGGCATGTCCCAACCTTTGATGCCATAAGTCAACTTGATTGATCTTAACACTGAAGCATTTGTTGCTTATACTTGGGGTGATACCATAACAGTTATCTGCTGTCCTCACACCAACACACATACAGTTACCTCCTTCATCAAGTATTTCACATTCTTGTTTGTTGAAGAACACATTCAGTCCATTGTCACAAATTTGACTGATGCTGAGTAAGTTTGCCTTCAACCCATCAACATACCACACATCTTCAAAGACCGGTAGTCCTGGAATATCCACAGTACCAATGCCTCTGATCACAGATTTACTTCCATCTCCAAAGGTAACTGATCCAATCTTTCCTTCAAAGAGTGTCTTGAATAATGCTTTATTTCCTGTCATGTGCCTGGAACAGCCACTATCCAAATACCAAAGACAAGAATCACGTGCCTTTAAGGCGGTTAAAGCAGTATAGCACATGTAATTATTATCAAGATACTCAAGAAAAATTTTAACAAAGATGGTAAAGGACAAACACACCAAGTAGATAATGTGGCAAACTAAAGAGAAGATTTTAGAGAAATCCATAACAACAGAGGTCAAGGATCAGCTTAAAGATCAAAGGATCAAACACAAAAGCTACCCGCTCTAATACCACTTGTTAGTTCGTTTAGACCCCTTAAACCCAACAGATTAACCTAGAGAATTAGCCAAGTGATTAACTTAGGTAATTTAATTAGAACTAGGTTAACCCAAATATATAAAGCAGCGGAAAATAAATAACACAAAGATATGATGACCCAGGAAACCACACCGGTAAAAACCTAGGGAGGATTTAACCTAGCTATCCTCAAGGTAAACTGAATCCACTATGAAAGAATCGAAGTTTACACAATAGCGACTTAGACCACTAACATCCTATTGCTACCCAAGTGTAGGAAACTTACTACCACGACCCCATGATAGCTCCGAGATCCACGGACTCCTTCTTTCCTTGAATTCTTCAGCAAATCCACAAGCGTACCTGCTTGTATATCTTTATGTTCTTTTGATTCTGCAACTGTATTGATTTACACAACTCTTGACATGAATCTCAAGTTTGTAAACCCTAAGTGTATGTGAAGGTAAACACCTCTAGATCTCACAATGAGATTCACAAACACAGCATTCAGAACTCTAAAAACGTGGCTAGGGTTTTCCCTTATATACTTAGGGCAAAACATAAAACCCTATACATTAAGTGGGCTTGGGCTGAGTTGGAATTTTCTACAGAAAAACGATTTGTCCGATTTTCGATTGATCGAGTCTAATTTTCGATCGATCGAGTCAGACAGAAAGTTAACAGTAATTCTGCATAAAAACTCGATTCCAACTTTACATTAAATCCCATACTTTGAGCAAGTCTAACACACGACTAAACATTGTTTTGATCATGGTTTGCCAACATACAAATTGAAGTTCTAAATACATTAGTTCCTAATCCTTAGAACCTAACAAGATAGCATAACAAATATATCTGGCAAAAGGAATGATAATATAATTGCAATGCACAGGGTTATGCTTTTAGACAATGACTAATCACAAGGCATATAGATTGTGTCAAAGTTTGCATGGAGCATTTAGTAGAGAAGAGTTGGAGATTTTAAGTTGCAACAGTCCTTATACTATTCTCAATTACATATCTCCACAAAGTATACTTAATTTGTTGAAATTGTTGCTACATGCGGGTAAATCTATTGGGAAAACAAATTATTTGGTTATCTGAACATTTCACCTCCATCATTTTTTACTAGTTAATGATTCAATAAAGCTAGAGATGCCACTTTAGTTAATCCAAGGTTTACACTTGTACATATAAAAATGTCATGTTAGAGTTGACAATAGAGTTGGGTTGGCAAGATGTTACACATGTTATTGATACCTTTACTACCAACGATCTGGAATTATGTCTTGATGTGGTAAATGAGGATATCTCAACACTAGAAGATTTTAATTCTAAAACCCCAGCCAATGAAGATTCCCCTAAGGCCATAGGCACAAACCTAGACCTCCTGAATAAGATTTTGGAGAGACAATACTGCTAGAACAACATAGGGGTACAAATCAGATTTGTCATAAAGCAATTGAAAAAATGCTTAGAAATAAATTACTTGATAAAGAAAAAAGTAGAACACACCAGAACCAGCAATTGAGATAATGTAGAAAAGATATGGGAACTCTTCGATGCGAACCTATTCAAATTGCACAAATGAACAATCAATCAAATAATTATTTGTCACATGAAAAAGACTTAAAATAACTGAGAGTACTTATTAATGATGTAAAAAAGCCTACCAAACTGCACATAAGGAAAATATTTATTATATAGTTACACTTACACATAAAAAAAAAAAATCTTTCACATAATGCATTAGGGAAAAAACAACAAGCCAATTGAAATGTCTTCAAAAAAAAAAAAATATATTATTGAATTAGTCTAATCTCTAATGAGAATTTAAGCACTATATAAAAGCTCTTGAAATGATTTTTTTTTGGACAGTACAACAACATAGGGTCCTAAATTTGATTTGTCATAAAACAAATTTTAAAAAAAGGCTTGGAAATATGAGAATCACATAAAAAGAAGACAGTAGAACATACAAGAACCAGCATTTGAGATAACGCAGAAAAAATAAGGGAACTCTAAGATGCAAATCATTTATCACATAAAAAAGGCTTAAAACAACACATAGTACCTATTAATGACATAATAAAAAATTTGACCAAAATATGTGTAAGAAAAAAATTTATGATATGGTTACATGTAAGAAAATAAGCCTTGCACAATGCATTAGGGGAAGACACAGAACAAGCTTAATGAAATGTCTTCAGAAATTTTTTTTCGTTAAAGCAGTCTAATGAGTCATGAAGCAGTAGATGAAAGCTCTTTAAAAGAAAAAGCTTTCGAGAGAGAATAATATACTAAAATGAAAGGCTTTAAGATGAAAAAAGTAAGGCAAGTTTGATTATCCACTGTCGTGTGCACTATCAATATTTCCCCTGGTTTGGTAGCTATTATTGCTAATACATTTGCCTCTATATTTGTCACAGCCTAGACTTCCCAAATTATTGATGTAATGTTTTAGGAAAGATATGAATAGGCTTATAACACTAATATTTTTCTTATATACACTGTTAGACATCTACAAGAAAATTCCTTGCTCATGATAGTTAAAGACCTCCTTTTTATATGAATGCACCATGACGTCTTAATTTTTCAAAATTACCTTGTTAGACATATGTCCGTGTTGATACTGAAGGTTAATGTTAGTGCCTACAAATCTTAACCTAGAAGACTTGATGGCTTAAATAAGTTGTTTTTAATTTATTCAAACAAAATTAAGAAATCTAAACCTTATATGTCAGCTATTAAATTGCTGGATTCTACTTCTATCTACACTTTGAGAAGCCGAAGGAGCATATTTATTACACATAAAATAGTGAAGTACTAGCACCAAGATACATTATCATTTACCCAAAAACTAAATGCATAAACCTGTTACCACTCATGCTCAAGCTACCAACAGCTAACATGACATATCAGATTAGCTGGCACCTGAATGAATAGGTCATTAAATTGAATGAGAATCTGCAAAAATATCCTTCACTCTTCCATTCCCAGCAGAGCTTGCAAGCTGGACTTGCAATGAAGTTGATGGTGTTTGCTAAAATCCAAAAGATAAATCCTCAACAACCAGCTAACAACAGAGATACAATAGTGTAATCTTTACAGTGATTTACCATTATATATATATTGAACCTCCTCTTTTGTAAAGTAAGAGAGTGAGTTCATTCTGTTAAATATATTATTAGCAACGCGATGTGTTATACCATGTTGTATATGCTAGAGTGAACGCGGAAGTAGAAGCATAGAATAGGAACACTAAGAACACGAGGGTTACGTGGTTCAGCCTTGTCGGCCTACATCCACTGAGGAATCCCTTAAGGGCTACATTTTTATTTTGTAAGAGTGTAGTACAATAACCTGTGTTACAATGAACCCTATCATGAGTATATATAGGCGACTAAACCCTAGACTACTAGTACAAGTAGGACTGGGCTTGGACCTATTACATTGGGCTAATATGTCTAATATATCTCTATTACCCTCCATTAAACTCAAGGCGGAAGCTCGATGAAGGCTTGAGGTTGGATAAGCATGAGAAGATCACTTGGAGATGCCTTGAAGAATGCCTTTGAAGAAACCACAATGAAGAATGTGCCAATTGACCAATTTTAGAGTTTTAAATGAAGAAACAGAGTCCAAAATCAGAATCTACGCGAAAAACTATGCAAGATAGGCCCTTTTTGAAATTTTGACTAATGGTCAAAGGTCAACGCAAAAGTCAAACCCAAAAGGTCAAAGTCAACAGTTAGGAAAAAGTCACGGCACATGGTCCGGGTCGGTTTCGGTTTTCCGGGTTGTTCCATGGATCGGGTTGCAGAGACGCTGACGTCATCCTATAGCGTTGATATGGTTGTGGCTGACGTGGACGTGTATGCGTGGCTGCTGACGTGGAGTAATGACGTCATTCGATGACGTCAGTAGTGGTTCTTCGGCACGTGGATGGTGCGTGTTTCTTTTACAAGTGCATGGGGCCGACGGCGAGAATCTAGGAGGCACGTGAGAGCGCGTTCATGCTCGAATGAGGACCAGATTTTCGTGCTTCACAGATAGGCGGACAACAAGGCCGATAAGTCGGCCCGTGTGCCCAGAAGACAAATTGGAAGTCAGGAATATATGGCAGCGTGTGGGAGATTTTTCGAAGCCGTTGTCCGCACGTGGTGGCGTGTGTGGCGGCCGTTGGAGGCCAAGTTCCTAAGTTTTGGTCGCGATATACAATGGAGCATGTCTGTCTTTTTGGTTTCATCAGGCGAAGGCTTAATGTGCACAAATCTGATAGGGAGAGGCACAGATTGCTTGGTCTTGAGGATCTGGACACAGCAATGAGCCACGATGTCTGCGCGATGCCGTGGAGTCTAGATCCAGTAGAGAAGCATGTGTGACTTCTGACGGTGGTGTGCACGTGATATTCTTCTTTGCTTGCTAGAGATGTTTTGTTTGATGCCAAGAACGAAGTTTGGCTCTGATACCATGTTAAATGTATTATTAGCAACGCGATGTGTTATACCATGTTGTATATGATAGAGTGAATGCGGAAGGAGAAGCATAGAATAGGAACACTAAGAACATAAGGGTTACGTGGTAGAACACGAGGGTTATGTGGTTCAGCCTTGTCGGCCTACATCCACGGAAGAATCTCTTAAGGGCTACATTTTTATTGTGTAAGAGTGTAGTATAATAACCTGTGTTACAATGAACCCTACCATGAGTATATATGGGCGACTAAACCCTAGATTACTAGTCCAAGTAGGACTGGGCTTGGGCCTATTACAATAGGCTAATATGTCTAATATATCTCCAACACATTCATTCAGCCCAAAGTAACATTTTATCAAATACTTGATGTGCTTCCTCTCATGCCTCCTAAAGCATTTTCATCACTGCAATTGCATATAGTGTGAATTCATATTTGGTGACTCTACATGTAACTCACTTGGGATTAAAAAAAAAAAAAAAAAAAAACCGAATTTAGGGTAATGATGGTACCTTGGCATAATTGTTTGAAGTTCAATCAGGAGGTTCTCATTTTGTTCAATGGTGGACATGGGTTGAAGTCAGCATCCTCATTTACTGCGAAGTTGCAAGGAGGACAAATGCATGATACATGGACTCCGCACTGTTCTATTGTAACTTTTGCTATTTTAGGATCATATTTTGAACATTCAAATTGAATCTCAATGTCATTCCAATCCCCTAGAATTCTGTCTTCCAAAGAACTATTTTTTTCATAATAGAACTACATAAAAGATAATGGATCTGATGTAAATTCAACATCCACAAGACATCTTTCAAAGCCTTTGATGCACATGTAGACAGAACAGGTAAACCTACGAGATTCATATGGCACATCATCCTTCAGTTCCACTTTTAGTGCAACACAGATAGCGCATGATGGAAGTTTCGGACCGACCAAGAATGATATGGAACTTCCAACACTTTGATCATTGAACCACCACTTTGGAATCTTACTTCCTGGAAGTGAAAGTGAATAATAATCATAAAGCTTCCATGTCGAGTCCATTTCAAATGTAGAGTTCGTTACAAATGCAAAGCCCGTTTCAGATGTAGCTTCATCGAAATCAAATTCTGATTCTAATACTGATTCAAAGTTTGTTTCAGAATCAAAATCCTGATGCTGTATTCCCCTTGCACATACGCTATTTTGTTGAAGCCCTATAAATTCTCCAAACTGCTTGCCATTAGCAAAATTAAGAAACTTCAGTTTTGCAAATTTAGTAATAATCTTCAATTAACAAAAAAAATTCTATAACTTTGAGAGAAAGAAAGAGAGACTTGGTTTAATAATCTTCTTCTTGATTGTGAATTCAACGAATTACACCCTTTTGCAAATACAACGTATGTACATTGTGGAAGTCTTGGAATTTTCAGAAGGTTCTAGCAACAGAAAAGCGCTAGAATCTTTAATTGGGGAAATATGATAGCAATTTCAGGGATGGTAGTAAAGTTGCTGTAAGATATACCAAGAAGCTCACAATTATACATAGTGAGCCTCCTAAGATTTTGTAAATCAGAGATGTTACTTGGAACATCTTTCACGTTTTTTAAACTTATTGTTAACTCACGAAGGTCAGTGAGATATCCTATTGATGAAAGCAATGCTAATCTTTCCATTCCTTGCTCAAGACTTTCACAGCCAAAGAGATAAAAGGTTTTAAGAGATTTCAACTGGAGCTTTGTTGGTAAAATTCTAAGATTTCGGCATTCATTGAGATTCCAGTGTTCAAGCTTTTCAAGAAGTCCAACAGACTGATGAACCTCAACTAAATTTATGCATCCAAAATGCTCCAACTTCTTTATGTTTGGGGCAATCACTGATAAGTTCGATAGTTTTGTAATATTTTTACAATATGCAAAATTCATACATTTCAATGTTTTAAATTGACACCTCTGCAGAAGAAGAATTTTTTTTTTGAAATTTATTAGTAGAAAGAAAACAAAATAAGGCTACGTGCTCATTTCCCAAAAAAAAAAAAAAAGAAAAAAGAAAAAGAAAAAGAAGAAGCTAAGAGCATATATTAAGAAAGGTTTGGCTTACCTCCAGTAAATTTTTAACTGGACATCTCTTGTTGTTTTAAATATATATTGGCAAGTGGTTATGAGTTTTAATCTCCACTCTTTATTTAGTTAGTGGGTGATATGACAGTTTCTCATTAAAACAAAAGGAGATTTCAGTTAAAAAAGTAATGGAGATAAGACAAACCCTATTAAGAAATAATAACCATTCAATTATGAATTATAATACAAACTTCTAAAATAAAAATGCTAAAGGTACTACAATTTTATAAACATAAAGCTTACAAATTAACATGGCAATGAATGTGATTGGTAGGCTTCAACCACCTCATAAATAAATATTTGAATTGTCTCTTTATAATTTGTGACATATCAATTTGTATGTTCAATATAGTAAAACTTGTAATATCTGTAGCACTACTCCCTTTTTTTTTAAATAAATAAAAAAACATTTGTCAATAGTTCATTGATTAACACCATCTTTGCGGTTATGTGTACAATTTGATGTTATTTATTAATAAAATTTATAGAAATTTTATTTTGTATAGTATTGAATGCATGGTTTGGTTTTAGCCAAAAAAAAAAAAAAAAAAACCTAATAAGAATTTAGAAATGTTGCTATTATACCTCGAAATGATCGTCCAATTCAATGTGGCTCCCTCGCATGTAAAGTGCAACGAGTTTTGTAGGTTCAAAGTTGGACGGCAAGGACAATAAAGGAAATTCATTCCAATCAAGTAACCTTAGCCCATTGGGAAGAGATTTAAGGTCTTCACAAATTACATTGTGAATTATTAAATATTTGAGACTTTTCATCTTTCCAAGATTCAATTGCATCTTTCTTGGTTGTGGCAAGGACAATCTTATGCCTCAAATTTCATCTAATCCCTAATTGGACAAAGAATCACATGAATCACGTTAGACAACTGAACATATGATTATTAAATTTAAAACAAAATTATCTTCAACATTAAAATGGTAAATCAAACACAATGAGAGGAAATTAATTACATTTGCATTGTGAGAAAAGGGAAAAGGTAAATCAAAAGGACTTATACCATATCTCTATTTAGTACTTCAAGAGCATCCTCATAACACAATAGCCTTCTATTTTTTTTTTTTTTTTGACGCTTCTGATTCTTGTCGAGCTATTTCCAAACCCATTTGTTGTATCAAGTCATGCATCAATAATTTGTCATCTTTTGCAACATCTATGAGAGATTTATCGATAAGTTTTTCAACATCATAGTATGGGTCATGAAAATTGCTACTTTGTAATATATCTACAACCGAATTCTTGCAGGATCCTTTAAGAAAACATGCAATATCAAAGAAAATATCCCGTTGAATTTGGTCCAATCCATCGTAGCTTATTTTAAGCACTTCTTGAATATCCGAATTAGGAATTATTTTGTACTTATCTAATGCACTTTTCCAACATTGAAAATTTTTGTCATATAAATCAGCACCTATTATTTTTAGAACTAATGGAACTCCTTTGGCATAACCCATAAATTGGTGTACAAGCTCCCAATAATCTTCTGTAGGCTTGTTTCTTTTGAATGCATGTTGACAAAAGAGTTCACGAGATTCACGTTCATCTAATTCCTTAACCTTAGAGTAAAATAAATGACAATCTTCTCGCAGAGTAGATAGCAACTTTTTCTCTCTTGTTGTGATAATAATTCTACTTCCAGAAGCAAACCAATTGCATTTTCCAAGCAAATTTTCTACTTGGACTAATTTGTCCACATCATCTAGAATTAAAAGAATTTTTTTTTGATGAAGTTTTTCCATTATCACTTTGATTCTTTTAGATACACCATGCACTTTCAAATTTCTACCCCCTAAGATCTCATCATAAAGTATCTCTTGTAATTTGAGTACACCATCATTTGTTTTTGAGTTTTCTCTAACATTTTCTAGAAAGCTGCTTCCTTCAAAACGATATGCAATTAAGTTAAAAATAGCTTTTGCAATTGTTGTTTTACCTATTCCAGGAAAACCATGGATCACTAACATGCGAACATCGTTTGACTCAATATCTAAGCACCTACTTATTTCCTCTACGCGAGAGTCTATTCCAACTGGGTATTTAGCAACAAATAATTGCGAACAATTTAATTTAGCACTTGAGATCCCTTTAAAAATTTCTTGGATAAACGTAAATTGAGGGAGGCTGCCAATCAGAAAGCATTAAAAAAATGTTAGAAATAGAAAAAAGATCCTAAATTGAATTCAAAATTGTTAATTTTTCTTAGCTTCTGAACTACAACTGAAATTTTGGTAATTATATTAAATAGCACATAATTCATAGATCTAAACTGTCGACACAAATACTTTTTTTTTTTTTTTTTTTATTGTTTAGCTACGATATCAATATTAGTCTTTTTGCACAAAAATGCATGGAAAATCTTCTTTGGAAAGGAATATTTTCTAAAGATTTTGTGAGTGAAGCTGCTAATTAATTGATTAGTATCAATCATATATTCTTCTCTTGCTATTATTAACCGCTGTAGTTTAACTAGCTCCGTAATGAAAGATGTGATCAAAATATAATAGTTTCATAAAAAAATAAAAATAAAAACAGACAAACAAACAATATAGCTTCTGGGAGTTATTTTTTAATAGTAAAATTTTGTGGTGATAAAAGAGTAGTGATTAAATACATACTCATTTTTGTAATGCCAACCAGATAAATTGCCAGCTTCATTTAGAGCGGCCCTCCATCTTTGCACCTTGTTCGTGTCATACTTGAAACTTTCTTCATGTTTTGCCAACGCTTCTCCAAACTTTCCCTTTTGGCTACGTATTTCTGATGGATCCACCTTGTAAAAAACCGGAAACACCACTTGGCCTTTCTTTTTACACTCAAGAATTTTGACAAGTTCATCCAAACGCCAAGTGGAAGTTGCATAGTTTTTAGAGAATACAATTATTGAAATCTTTGAACTTTCAATAGCTTCGAAAAGTTCAGTGGAAATTTTCTCTCCTCTTTGGAGCTCATCATCCATGAAGGTGTTAATACCTTTAAGACTCAAAAAACCATTCAAATTGCTAGTAAAACCATTGTGGGTATCTTCTCCTCTGAAACTCAAGAACACATCATATTTAGATCGTTGGGTGAAAGACGAAAAGAAGGCTCGTTTATTAGTTAGAAGAGCCATTGTGATTTGGATATATAGACGGTTGAGAAGATCTATAGAAAAGAGGAGAAAGAAAGATGTGACGAAATTGAAAATGTTTTAAGAGTTTAAGAAAGCAAAGAGAATGAAAATTATGAAGAAGAAATTTCTCAATGGGTTTGAGAGAGAATGGGAATGGCAGAGCGAAGGAAATGAATGATAGAGTCCGTTTGGTTTGCGTTTGCGTTTTTGGCCTTTTTTTTTTTTATATATATATAAGTCCAATGCCTCTTGCACTGTTCATGGGGCATGAACAATGCAATCAGGCATATGAACAGTAACCAAAGCTCAAACAGTAACTTTTTTATTGTTTTTAGTTTTCAGCAAAATAAGCGCTATCCAAACGCAAGATTCAGATAGTTGCTGTGAGGAAGAAGACCGAGAAAGTCAAATGTGAAATTACAGTAGTAATGTACTACTACTTTCATAGTTGGTGGTCCAAACGCGTAATGTAATATAGAAATAGAAAATTGGTTGTCCAATGTAGTGAAAAATACTTTTTGGAGTGTCGTTTTGCTCACCATTTTGATTCACTTTCAAACTTTCACACCCACCCACCAGGAAAAGATGAAGAAGTTTATTGGGTATGCTTTTTTTGCTTACTATTTGGAGTGTAGCGGAGGCATTTTGATTTCTTTTCCTTTTCAGCAATTTCCCAAACAGGTCATAATGGCCTGTTTAGGAGTTAAAAAAAGGAGGGGGAGTAAAGTAGAGGGAAGGAGAGTAATTCAATTACCTTGTTTGGAATTTTTTTAAGGAATGAGGGGGAGGGGTTTGGAGGGGTTTCAACTACCTCTAACTCCTTATTTTTAATTCCTCCAAATTGGAGAGATTTGGAGGGAGAGTAGAGTGGATAAATTATTGGCCAAATGAATTCCCTAATTTACCCTTTCTAAATTAACAAAATTACCCTTTCTAAAAGGCTAATTACCTCTTTCCTCCTTACTAATTTTAAAAACATCCAAACAATGTAGAGGGGAACCATTCCCCTCTACTCTCCTCCCTACTACTTTCCTTCCCTCTACTCTCCTCCCTCTCTAAACTTCCAAACAGGCCATTAAAGAAAGAAAGGATTAGAGGAAGGGAAGTGGAAGACGCACCCTACAGCAAGCGGCCCACACTATTCAATGCTACAACAATAACAAGTGTAGTAGTGGTGGGTACCCACCTCACCTTCTTGGCTCTCTTACCCTCACTCACACACACCTTCTCTTGTCTTAAGTCTCAATGCTCCAGTCAATGTCTAGACCTACTCTTCTTTTCACCACCACTTTCACCAACAACAAACCTTCTCGCCTTGCCTCTGCTAGCCTACAAACACCATTAACGGCATCCCACTCTTTAAGCTTTTCTGTTTTCTTGGGTTTTCTGTGATGAAAATTGTCTATTTATCACAAAAAGAAAAACTTTGATGAACTTATTAAAAAAAATGGATTTGAAGGACTGCTTTAGGTTTTGTTTGATTTTTCCATTTTAATTTTGGCTATAAGGAGTGTTCAAGCAAACGAACAAATACATGTCAAATTATGATGAATAGAACACAAAAAGTGCGACAAATGAATATTCATTTATTTAATGAGTAAGAATTGACATCCCGGAGCGATAAATCTCATTTCTATTGCAGAAACTTCACTTGTTTGCCTTTTACCTTTCAACAATTTTTTAACTTTTTATTTATTTATTTTTTTGTTTAAGAGTTTTTAACTCAATCATTTAAAAATATTACACCAAGAGTGCATTTGGCCCCCTACTTATTTATTTATTTTTTTTTGTCTCAATTATTTTACAAGTAATCTAACTTTAGTATTTTTTTTAAAAAAGTTTGTTTTTAGTTTTTTTTTTTGACACGCATTTAACATAAAAGTTACCAAAAATTATATTTTTAATAATTGATCTAGTTAATAGGTACCCTTAGAGCACTTGTTAATTGGCTATTTAAAAAAAAGTTTTAATACCACTTTTATGGAAAAAAAAGTTGTCAAAAAACTAAGTCACTTGTTTCTTTTCCCATAAAAAATTTTAAAAAAAAATTAAACATATGCTCTTAGGGCATCCATTAATTTTTCCCTTTGATAAATACTATGAAAATATGTTATTGCAAATAAATTGTTCCCAGACGCGCTTGAGATCTTAAATACTAACATAAACGAACTTTTTTCATAATTACACCCTTTTAGGCTTCGTTTGGGAGTTCATAGGGGAAGGGAATAGAATGATCATAAGGGAATGAAATGGAATGAAATGTATTTAAGTAAGGGAAAGGAATGGAAAAAAATGGAATGGAATTAAATAACCTTAATGGAGGGAATGGAATGGAATCATTTTATGACAATATTACTATTAGACCCCCTATTTTAAAATAAAATGTTTAATATATAGGGGTATTTTTGGAATTTTAGTAAAAAATTCATTAAAATTAATTTCATTCCTTCCCATTCCTCCTAATTTCAAGGGGATTGAAAATTTGAGGTTTTAAGGGAATAGAGAGAAATGAGTGTTCTCTCCTACTCATTCCATTCCCTCCATTAAAACTCCCAAACAAGGGAAGGGAAGAATATTTTAAAATTATTATTTTCATTCATTTCCCTTTTGGTCGCGTACTTCTAAGGGACCCACCTTGTAAAAAACAGGTAGCATCACTTTTCCGTTCTTCTTACACTTGAGAATATTGACAAGTTCATCCAAACACAAGGTGAAAAATGCATAATTTTCGAAGAATACAATAATTCATTGAGCTTTCAATGGCTTCGAGAAGTTTAGTAGAAATTTCTTCTCCCCTTGGGAGCTCATAATCAATGAAGGTGATAATACCCTTCAGATTCAAAAAGCCATTCAAATGGCTTGTAAAATCCATGCAGGTATCTTCACCTTCAAAACTTAAGAACACATCATATTTGTATTGATGGGTGGAAGACGAATAGGAGGCTCCTTTTTTGGTTAGAAAAGTTGTTATGGTTTGAATGGATGGTTGAGAAGGCCTAAAAGGAAGAGGATAAAGAAATTAAAGATGCAGAGAAATTAGAAATGTAAGAGTTCAAGAAAGCAATGTGAATAAGAAATTATAGAGAAAAGATATTTCTTGTTGGATATTTTAGAGAGAGTAGGAATTGCAAAGTTAAGAAACGAGGGCCCATTTAAGTGTTGATAATTGTTGATAATGTTGTTTTTAACAAAGAGTGTTTGAGTCACATTTCTTAATGTAGAGTGTTTAAACACTGTATTTTGAGAACACTTAAAAGGTTATTTTTAGTTTTCAAGTAACAATTTTGAATGATATTACTGTCATTATTTTAAAAACCGTGTGACTTACATGATTTTGACAATACATAAAACACTTTTTTTTTCTTCTTAAAAACACATATTCATACCAAATACTCAATTGTGTGTTTTCAGTTTTGTAATTATAGTGTAGAAACATGGTACCAAACCATTTTTACATTATGAGTACTCAAAATACATTTTTTCACTACATGTTTATGATCACAAGTTTTACATCATTTTGAAAACTAATATCTAAACACTGTGTTGAGGACAAACTTTTCACACCACATGGCTTTATTTCATTAGCGACCCGCACCACGTCGACACTATCATGGATTTTGGGAAAATCTCTTCTAAAGCCCAAAAGAGCCCATATTTACACACAAAAAAGGCATCAAAGCCCATGGTTCAAAGCTCATAGCACATCATCTCATTTTTTGGCTCATGATCCAAGCTCATGAGTCCCATCGGGGGAATTTTGGGAATCGTGGTTTGGATAGTCAAGAAGTATGTTCAGTAAAGCTCCAGTGGTTCAAAGTTGATAAAGGAAAACATGTTGCTTAGCATGTACTTCTCAATTCCCTGAACTCTGACGAGTCAGTGTACAATAAGTAACATTTGGTAAGCCTCTCATATCACATAACACTTAAAATGATAAAACTTCCATGCTCTGTACATAAAAATTAATGTTCATCATATAATGTAAGTTTAAAAAATGTAATTATATCATTTCATATAAATTATATTATTTTCATCTAATTCAATTTCAAGCACATGGCTAAGTATATATTAGTATCTCATATCTAGTATTTAATGCTCTTTTTACTTTTCAAGATTTGGTTAAAATACAAAAAGACCATAATTACATCTCTAAAACTTCATCAAATATCAACCAATTAGTCTATTACTTACCAAAATTATATATGGACTAAGCATATAATTTTCCAAAAGAGAAAACTTAACTGAAAATACCAACAGCAGCTCCAACAAAAGCTGTAAACAGCTCCAACAAAAGCTGCAAATAGCTCTAGTAGAAGCAAAAACAGCTTCTGCAGAAGTTGCCACAGCTCCAGCACATCTTGCAGTAGCTCCAGCTGTTGTACCAAAAATAGAAAGATCCCTTAAAGATTATCTTACCAGTAATGCCAAGTATTTTCCTCCAAGCAAAAGATGTCATTCATATGACATCATCCAGCTTTGTCAGCAACATTTAAGTCTCAAACTTTCTTCTTTTGGTTAAAAAACAAAAGACCACTTTGTCAAAGATTTTCCCCTATTTGCTAATTTTCCCTTCAACTAAGTTCTGATCTAGTTATACACTTGGCTCTATATAAAGAGAACCAAGGTACACACTAAAAGGGGAGGATCCATCCCTCTCCCACTCCATGGTTTTGAAACTTCACCCATTTTTGCTGCCACATACATATTTTCCTACTTCCCCATCTCTCTTACCAAGTTCCTCTTCATAGATAACAACACAACACACATATTACAACACACCATTATCCATTACCCATCTTTCCCACACTCCATGATTCTGAAACTTCATCATTTTTGCTGCCCAAAAACACATCTCCACGTCATTCTTTATTTCTCATACAAAATCTCCCTTCTTAGAAAGCAACATAATCCATAACACAAATAATCTCATGTATTTACTATATTTAACCTTTATATTATTTATCTCACACTTCCATATATTTTACAAACTCATTCCTCACAAAACACTCATACATACCTCTCATATATTTTTAGACTCCATGTCTCACAAAGTATACACATACAAGATCCATGTCCAACAAAGTATCTACATATAATTCCTATACATATTACAAACACCATATCTCGCAATATATATATATATATATATATATTTCTTACCATCTCTACACATCTCAAAACATATCAAAATACTCTTCCAAGAACACATTACAAAAGGCCTTTCTCATGGAAGGCATATGAACATCAATACTAATTAAGGCCTTTCTCTTAAAAGGCACAAAGACTTCACATTAAAATCATTCTCATTGAAGACATACATTTCTAACACTTAAAGCTACTACTATGAAAGGCACGAACTCACTCATGTTTGACTAAGAAACTAAAAGGGCATTACATGGGGATAATAATTTAAGTGCATGATTAAGGGGACAAACTTAGCCAACCGATGCACACTGCTAGACATGCTCTCTCTCCCTCAAGTTGAACCCATTTTCCCCTTTCAAACATGAAGTCACTATGAAAGGATTCACTTCGCCATGTTGCTGAAACGTTAAGCCCACTGGTGTTGTACGGTTGGAGCTGCAAAGTCTGAAGGTTACTAAATAGACTAAGCCCACTGATGTTACGGCTAGAGCTGCAAAATATGAAGATAAGTCATTACATTTTATCTTCAAATTTATATTATTAAATATATTTTATTCATTATCATTTTACCGCTGGATGCAAGCTATTTTAATATCATCTCACTATTTAATAATGAACATGATCTTACTAATACTTCATTAATGAACGTACATATTAATAAATCGATCTACCACCATCGCACATACATTACTTGGACATGGACCATTGCCAGACATACCTTATTATGTTGAACATGAACCATGAACCACAACTAGACATAGACTATTGGACTCATCCCATTGTTGGACATTTGACACCTAATTGATTAATCGCTTTCTAATATTGGACATCACTTAATATACATAATAATAACGCATCAACTCACCATTTAATCAAAGCTATCATGCTAAGCATATTATTTATTTATTTCAACTATTATCATGATTCTAAAACTTTGGGTTTTATCTATTTTATAGGCTTGAAAATACTCCGGAAGCCATTGGTTTATGCGGCCCAATGTCAAGTTCCGGGTTGAACTCCCTAAAACAAATCCGGGCCTAGCAAAGTCACACATCCAAAGACACGTGGCTAAGCGCAAAAAACCGCCCCCGCCACGCTGCTACCAAATGGCCAGAATGTTACTAAAGGGGATGCTGAGAAGACTGATGTGGTCTATTTGAGACCGAGAGTTCTCTTTGGAGTGTAGCTGATGCCACATGAGAAAAGCAGTAAGAAAATTTCTTTGTTGAATAGGTTCTTACTTTTGGAAATTTGGATCTTAACACACTTTGTCACAAATATCTTACGTGGTAGACTGTGAGTGGTGGAGAAAAAATGGTAGATGTATGTGACAGATAACCAATTATAGTCTACTATATTACACAATTATGGCTAAGTGTGTGGTACAATTATGAGCTAGCTGCGTGTGTGTTTCACAAGACCAATTTATAGCAAAATAATAATAACATATAAAACATATTGTGTGCCTAAATTGAAATTGAAAAAGTGTTTGATGGGTCTGAATGATCCATTTCCATTATAACCTATCTCGATCAAGTATTAATTTTCTTCTTTTTTTGCTGAATAAGAATTGATTTTCTTCTAAGGAGTAAGGACAACGACTTTCGAATCTATTTCAACCATGATATGAGTTTTAATTTTATAATCATATTATATAATAGAATTTTAAGAAGTGTGTAAATATTTTGAATTTTAATTTTCTGATTAAGTAGATAATAAAGTTTTAATAGGAGACTTCTTTTTTTGTGAATCAAGTTTTAATAGAGCATGATTGTGTGTATTAACTTCTATTAATATAACCCCTCAAAAAAGAAAAAAAGAAAAAGAAACCTTCTATTAATATTATCTATCAAAAAAGAAAAAAACTTCTATTAATATAGATTTACAAAATTTGATGTGGAATAATAGTTTGGAGTTTGGACGGTAGCTGATGCCTCATGCCGGAGGAAAGTAGGAAGGAAATTTGATACTTCCTTCTTGGATTTGGCTACGCGCTCAGTGTGGACCCAGACGCGTTTAGCAAGACTAATATGACAAACAAAAAAACATAAATGATGTGGGCCTAGAATTGAAAAAAGTGTATCCATTTCCATTTTAATCTGTCTCCATCTTTTCAAAAAAATATCTCCATCTACCAAAAGAAAAATATCTCCATCTTTTCAAACGTAATGAGTTAAAACAAGAATATGTTGTGTGCCTTTAAATTGAAAACGTGTTGGATGGGTCTGAAATCAATGATCCACTTCCATTATAAAACTATTTCGATCCATGTTAATGTTATTTTTTTTTTTGTTGAGAAAGATGTTAATGTTAATTAACCAATCAATTATAGCATATATATTTATTCATGAAGCTATTTATAGTTATTATTATTTGTAGTAGACTTGGTGATTATGAAAACCTTGGAGTCCCTTTCTCCCGTTTCATGTCATTTACTTTGCAGACCAAAACACACGTTTGAAAAGAAAATGACATTAAAACTGTTTCAGGGCTAAATTTTCTTTCTTTATCTGAATTCTGAAACAATAAAGTTTA
The DNA here is from genome assembly GCA_033629205.1 of Lithocarpus polystachyus. Classification (NCBI taxonomy): domain Eukaryota; kingdom Viridiplantae; phylum Streptophyta; class Magnoliopsida; order Fagales; family Fagaceae; genus Lithocarpus; species Lithocarpus polystachyus. The sequence continues at coordinate 30,933,872 of CM066164.1, read as the reverse complement.
GCTACAAAATTAAGGTACAAAATCTTATTCAATAAAATAAATATTATTACATATTTTGAAAATCTAACCGTTAAATTGCATGATCTTTGTGCTTTTAATATACATGTCAAATTTTATGTATCAGATATTACTTACTATATGATCTATAAGTTTATATTTTGTGCATAATTTTAAACTACAAAAACTTGTAATTTAGAAAATTTATTGATGACATAGAAATTTTGCAAGCATAGAGAATATAAGAAGAAGATGTAATCTAATGATGAATTTGTCAAAATTCACTTTTAATAAAAAAAAAATTAAGTAAGGTTACAACCAATTTTGTAGCTAAATTTTGTTCATTCTGAAACGATGTCTATTCAACTTTACTTTAGTCAAGTGCATGTCAGCTGTTTGATTCTATACATATTTGCTATTAATTTGTTGCTAATCTGATTTGATCAGCATAAGAGTTGGTTTTGTGTATATGTTTTGTGTATACTGTGAGGGTGTCAAATCAACGAGTTAAGACAATTGAGGAAAGATTCAAAGAATACAACATGTTTTCAACTGCCCATTAGGGGTGTACACGGTTCGGTTCGGTCGGTTTTGGAGAAGTATTTTGCACCACACCTATAGGGTGCAGTTTTACCCGATGCTTAACCACACCTCACTTTTAGAAGATAAAAACCGGTCTATACAAGGTGCGGTTATTCTTAGCGGCTCGGTGCGGTTCGTTCGGTTATATGAATTGGATTTTTAAAAATTCCTATTCTAGGCTTTGGGCTTTTAGGCCTTTAAAAGATAGCATTTTGAGCAAAATAACTTCTTTTTAACTGACTTCTTTTTAACTAAGCCTTTCTTTACCAAGTCTCAACTATAAACCTGTCAAATTAAACATGTATTTATTTCTTTATCAAGTTCCAACCACAAGAATACAACACCAAACCTCAAATGCACAATTATAAAGCATCAACTCTCATCTATAAACCAGTCAAATTAAATGTATTTATTAAATACATTAACACATATTACTAAATCTAAACCTGTCACAACATTCCAAATCAAACACACAATTATAGATTATCAAGTCTCAACCATAACAAGAGAATTTTAGCATGGCAGCAACATTAACATTAATATTTCTATCATAGTATCACATCAAATATATGCAGTAGCACAGCCCCAAGGAGGAGTAGTAGTGCAGCACTACAAAATAGTCAAGTAGTGCTTAAGAAGCACTATACAAATATACATAATAAATGTTGGACCAGAATATACACAACTACATATTTTTCACAAAAAATGGAGACTGTCTAGTCTACTAAGACTAATAGTGTGTTTGTTTAGTGTTGTGTTGTCATGTGTGCATCTAGTAAAAAAAAATAAAGTAGAGAGCAGCAAAGAAGTATCAAGTCAACAACCAGCAGCATCCCAAGCACCTAAACACTCTTAATTTGGTCCTCCATGACTAAGCCAGCAATTCAACCACAAAAAATTTTGGCAATCAGACAGCTAGCCAACAACTCCAACTCCAACTCCAAGTCATTATATACAAAAAACTCCATCCCTACAATGTCAATCCCCAAAAAACAATGATAAGTAGAATGTAAAAAGCAATACATGACAATTAACACCATTACAAACAGCAGCCAACAAACATAAGCAAATTACATAAAATTTTTAAGTTACCCTAGGTAGCTAACTCCAAAAAACAACCCCACCATCCAAATCAGTCTAGAACAAAATCTGGCACCCACGGTGGGTTTTGGTGCAAGCTCTAAAAGGGGAGAAAAAAAAAATTGTATATAAATAATAACTCACAAAAAAATAAATAACAAAAAAAATAAGAGAATTTATAAATAACAAAAGCAGAAAAAAAAAAACTTAGAAAAGAACATAAACACATTACCTGATTCAAGTTCATAGTTTTCCACTTCATCCATTGCCTCTCGTAGGTCAATTGGTTCAGTTGAATCCTTGGACCTCAACCAATTTTGTGTACAAATCAAAGCTTCAACAGTATTGGGAGACAATGAGATATGGAAAGGATCCAAGACACGACCCCCTGTGCTAAATACAGATTCTGATGCAACGATAGAGACGGAAATTGCCAAAACATCACGGGCAACTTGAGAAAGGATCCTATATCTTGAAGAATTCACTCTCCACCAATCAAGAATATCAAAGCCTTCCGTCTCCAGATCTACACTAGCTTCTAACAAGTATCGGTCTAATTCAGATTTGCATTCTACACTATCCTCATCTGCTAAATGCTGTTTGTAAATGTTATTGTACCTTTTCATCCTCTTTTCTGCACTACCAAAGCCACTAAGCATGGAGGACATGGCAGCAACATCACTACTACCAAACTCACTAGTCCCACTAGCACTAGCTCCACATGGGGTCCCCATTGCTCCACTATAGTGCTTATACAATCTATTCAAAGCTTCCCTAACTCTCAATCCTAACTCATCAGCCTTCTCCTTGTCATACCATTGCTTAAACCAAAACCTCACATATTTCAATTTATATCTAGGATCAACCACTATAGCCGCAAACAACATCAGATTTATCCTATCAACACTTCCCCAATACTTATCATACTTCAATTTCATTCTTTGTGCCATACTCTTTAACAAAGGATCACCCCTACCATTACACAATTGATTTAATTGGTCTTGAAGACTAACAAGCTCATGGAAATACACATTAGTAGTCACAAACAAGGAACCAGAAAATCTTAAAGTTGCCTCATAGAACATACCAAGAAACTTTGTAAAAAGTCTTACATTTTCCCAATCTAAAAACCTAGGGGGACCGCTAGATGGATCCTCAAAATAACGAAGGAAATGCCCATCATCTTCCTCCATCCTTTCAAATGCAGCCACAAACTTTAGTGCACTTTCTAACATTAAGTAAGTTGAATTCCACCTAGTAGACACATCAAGGCACAACAAACTTTTGCTTTGAATTTTTTCTTTTTCAACACATGCCTTAAACTTCTCAAATCTATTAGGAGAGGATTTCACATACCTTACTACATTACGAACCTTAACAATTGACTCATTAAGGTCTTTTAGCCCATCTTGCACAATTAAGTTCAAAATATGGCCACAACAACGCATGTGAAGAAACTCACAACCCAAGAGGCTGCCCACCCTATCCTTTGTTTTCCTCCTAAGATATTCTATGGCCACATCATTTGAACTTGCATTATCAACAGTAATTGTAAAAATATGATCAATCCCCCACTGAAGCAAACAAGACTCAACCACCCTACCAATGGTCTCACCCTTATGATTAGGTACTAGGCAAAAATTCAAAATCTTTTTATGATAAACCCAATCAACATCAATATAATGTGCAGTCAAACAAAGGTAATTAAGGTTTTGGATTGAAGTCCAAGTATCAGTTGTCAAACACACCCTTTGACCAGCCATTAAAACCTTTCTCAAACTCTCCTTCTCCCTAATGTAAAGTCTAAGACAATCCCTTGCAACAGTAACCCGAGAGGGAACTTCAAACCTAGGCTCTACCTCTGCCATAAAATCAACAAACCTGCCATGCTCAACAAACCTAAAAGGTAGTTCATCAACAATTATCATCCTAGCCAAGGCCATCTGTAGTCTTTCCACACTAAACTTCCTCAACACCAGCTCATTTCCACCCTCTCTCTCCCCTTTTTTTTTTTTTTTTTACTTTGGTAACTCAAAGTGGTTTGGCCTTTGTCACGCCTATAGGGGTACTTTTTACAACCAGATTTTATATGAGACCACATGGCAGAGGTTCCATTTCTTTTTGGGTGACAATTATAACTCTTTTTACAATAGTTGCACTGGGATTTAGGGTAAAGAGGGTCACATCCCTCCATTTTAGAGAAATGGTCTCATATCTTAGAAGGCTCTTTACCACCATTAATAGTAGCTTGTTGAGTTTCTGTTTGTGTCTGAGGGGATGCAACACCTGATGGTGGAATGGGAGATTGTGCATTTGGTTGATTAGCCTCAGCACATGAACTAGGAGTAGGCTCAGTAGAGGGAATGGAAGAAGAAGCACAGCAGCCATGATCTAATTACATCAATATAAATAACAATCACATTCACATATACATAGTAATTAAGGAATCAACAACAAATAAATTATGCCAGCAACCTTTAACTTAGACACACAGTCATACACTAATTTGAATAAAATATTAGGAAACAAAAACTATACAGGCAGCTTTCTCAATGCTAAAATCACAACATATTAGCATGATATGATAAACTAAAATCACAACAGTATAATCAATCAATGATCAACAAATAAATTAACAAATAAATTTACAATCTTTAAACCCTAGAAACAAAATCAAACAACAAACAACATGAGTGAACCTTAAAAAGAAATATTATATAATTATATATATAACTAAAATTACAACAGTATGATTAATCAATAGGATGATCAAAAAATAAATTTACCGTCTTTGAACATAGAAGCAAAACCAAAAGCAAACAACATGAGTGAACTTAAAAAAAAAAAAAACACTAAAACGAAAAGTAAAATCAAGCACAAACATGAAAGTTTTACACAACATCAACGTGGTGAACTAATAACAAAATAAAAAAATAATCCTTAAAAGAAAATCAAACAAAAAAGAAAAAAAAATAAAAATTGTGAACTTAAAACAAATATAAATAGTATGAGAAAATACCCAAAAACTATTTAAGCCTTTGAGATTTATTCCTTTACTAGGCTAAAGCTGAATCTTTTAAATTACCCCTGAAATTACAAGAAAATAACCAAAAAAAAAAAAATTAGAATCAATAAAAAACATTTAGTGACCATAAAATAAAACTAAAACAAAGTAGGGGTTAGGGTTACCAAAGACAGAACTACATAATGGTAGAGCCACAGTGGAGAACGGAGATGAAAAGTAGATTGATTGTCTTAGGTATTAGGAATTTCGTGCGACTTTGAGAGGAATATCTTTCTTTGTGAGAGAGTGAGACTGAGAATCAGATATGAGTCTTGAGACTGAAAGCTTGTGTTCTTAAATAGGAGAAGGATAGGTCGGAGCCTAAGATTGAGAATTTGAGAGGGAAAAATTACTGTTTGTTCGGCGGGATTAGAGTAAGGAAAAAAAATCATGTGGCTGAGTACAAAAGAGAAGAGAAAAATGGTTGGTGGGAGCCTGAAAATCTGAGATTGAGAGGGAAACATTGTGTAATTTATGTAGCTGACTGAGAACAAAAAAAAGAACATAAAAATGGTTAGGTGAGACTGTGAGAGCTTGAGATTGAGAGGGAAAAACTAATGTTTGATCGGCGGGAAGGGATTAGGGTTTGGAAATTGGAAGAGAAACGAAGGAAATATTGAGTAATAACTCAGTCTGAATTTTGAGACTGAGAGGCGAGAAGAGAGAGCCTGAGAGTTGAGACTTAGAGGAGAAAAGTCTAAAGGCTAAAGAGTAAAGATTGAAGAGAAGAAATGACTAATGAGAGAAGCTGAGCAGAGGAGTGAAACGTGTGTGACTGAGATCAAAAGAAGAAAAAAGTATGTGGCTGAGATCAAAAGAAGAAAAAAATATCTTGTACAATAACTGATGATTAAACAGTGACAGACATTTTTTTATTTTTTATTTTTTCAAAAAATGCAAGTGGGAGTGTGGGACTGTGGGATGACTGAAAACCCACTAACCCATATACGGCCACAACATTTTTTTAAAATTTTTTTAATATATTTTTTTTCAAAAATTGCAAGTGGGATGACTGAAACTGAAAGTCTGAGAAGTGAGAACACAGTAACACACCAACCCATAAACGGTCATAACATTTTTTTCTAATATATTTTTTTTTCAAAAAAATGCAAGTGGGACTGTGAGAAATTACTTAGACAAGACAATTCAATGCTTAAACCTGACACTGTGACACACACGTTTCTACAAAGTCTACAAGCTACAGCGGTACAGCCTTCAGCCTAAAAAAAAAAAAAAAGTAACTCACAGTTGGCGACTTGGCGTTCCGTTCACACTGCACACACGTGACAACCTCACACACGTGTCACGTTAACTTCTTTTTTTATTCACATTCGCGTTCTTTTTTTTTTTTTTTTTAATTCTGACATGAAAACGACGCCGTTTTGAACCTGATAGGAAAATTTTAAAATAGTTCCAAAACGGCGTCGTTTTGAATCAGTTAAAAAAAATGAATGAAACGGCGTCGTTTATTTTTCCTTCTTCTTCTTCTTCCTTTGCTTCTCACAGTTCTAAGTTCTCTCAGCTTCAGACACGCCAAACTGGTTCAGGCTCTCTCTCCTTCTCAATTTCTTTTATTTTAAAACTGATGAATGATTATATATATATATATATAAGTTATATATATCGGTTCGGTTCGGTTTCTCTTCGGTTTGCAGATCTTGCTGCCGACCACCGCACCGGCCGACTTCGGTAACGGAAAAAGCCTACCGATCATCCCGCCGGGAACCTTCGTTGGAGCTTTCAGCGGGTTGGATCGGCGAGGTTTTGGGCGGTTTTGTCGGCGCCGGTGAATGCTTGAACAGGCCTACTGCCCATGACTTGAGTTTAGACAAATTAAAGTTGTGAAGACCTTAAAGAATCGGATGATATTGAATCCATATAAAGAGTTTTTTGAGTTTAGATGAAATCATCAGAATTCCACAAACAAAAGTATATAAAAAAAACATAACTTTAGAGACCACAAGAAAAAAGGGCCTTAAGATCACTCAACATTTTTTAAACAAAAAAAATCCACTAAATAGTTTTATCTTAGAGAGTAAAATTAACAATTCCATGCCTTCTATGTATGATTTTTATTCAATGACTTGACATAGTCACGTTGTATTTTGTGTAAACTTACTCATTAAGGTCCTGAAGTTGCAAATGGATAAGAGCCTGCTGTATTAAGATTGAAGATTATAGATCATGGTAATGGGGCTGCTCTTATACAGAGAAAGAATTTTTTGGTGCCAATAAGTTCCAAAAGGCACCTGCTACATGCAAAAAAAAAAAAAAAAAAAAATGCTTGCCTGTATTCACTCTTTCATCAAAAACCTCTGCAGAAAATTATTGCTTGTGGTAATCTTGATAGGAAAAATTACATAGTCATGTTCTAAGCCTTATCATGATTTAAAATTGAGCCAAAAAATTATTTAGGAAGATTTTTATTAGTACTGTCTTATAGGTTGCAATTAATTGTTTTGATAAATTCCTTGTACATATGTCAGAACACTTAAAAGAATTTTTTGTGCAAGCAAATAGATACAATATTGATAGGAAAAATTACATAGTCATGTTCTAAGCCTTATCATGATTTAAAATTGAGCCAAAAAATTATTTAGGAAGATTTTTATTAGTACTGTCTTATAGGTTGCAATTAATTGTTTTGATAAATTCCTTGTACATATGTCAGAACACTTAAAAGAATTTTTTGTGCAAGCAAATAGATACAATATATTACTGACATATTTTTTTTTTCAATCTATCACGGTCTTATTTTCACTGTAAATTGTTGCTAAGTTCTATTTCAAATTTCCAACTGACCTAAAGTCATTGATGATTTTGAATTTTATCCTACAAAGGTAAGGACTACATTGGAGTACCTTCACTATCAAGGTAATCTAATCTTGATGATGTCTAAAGTGATGAATTTCATAAGTGAGAATTCAAAACATATTCTAAGTTTATAATTGATTTGTTGAAGGAACTTTTTCTTAGACAACTTGACTAATATAGTACTTTATCTAATAGTTTACAAATCCCATTATGCCACAGTATTTTGCTTCTCCAGATGAGCTTGTGTCAACTTGTTGTTACTGATCGTTGTGTGAACTTTTCTATCACACCTTTGGAAGAGTGGTCCTCGTCAAGGAAGTCAATACCGTACTGGAGGCTTTATCGGTTTGGCCACCGGTACGATATATTTCGGGTACCGGTCAATACCGGTGTACCGTTTCGGGTTTACCGCTATTTTTTATATTTAATATACACACACACACACACAATCTCTATTTACCATAAAACATTACCTCCTGTTTACAATAAAACATTACTTCAATTGTTCATTGCATACAAAGAAAAAAAAAACAATATAAAAAACAAAAAATTTAATTGTTCATTGCATACAAAGAAAACAAATAATACAAATAATTAAGTTAACACAAACTACATAGAATCATCTACTCCCATCCATCAAAAGGATCTACTTCAGGACCATAATATATATGAGTACTACTATCCTGCCCTTAAAAAATTGCCACAATTACCAAAAAAAAAAAAAAAACACAGCATTTTGTGTTCCGTTCCAGTATGGCCGGTACGAGGTCGGTACGGCCAATATGAGGCCGGTACGGCCGGTATTTTTTCCGGTACGAAATAGGGGGGGTACTTGTACCGGTACGAGGCCGGTACGGTATGTACCGGCCGGTATGGGCCGGTACGGTACGGTATCAGCTTCCCTGGTCCTCGTACCTGCATAATCATACCTCAAATAGCCAAAATATTCTAAATACTGTAATTTCTGCTACTTAAAATTTTCTAGCATATTTTAGATTCAATTCCAATGTTTGGCTGCACAAGCATCTGTAATGTAAAAAGTGCAATAATACAAAATTACTTCTTCATGCTTTTACTGAATCTAGAACTGATTTCCTTGCAAGGGTATTTCATAGGGATTTCAAGCCTAAAAATTTTTTACTCATGAACAACGGGCATATTCCTTGACAGATTTTGATTTGCCATGTTGACATTTGAAAGCCACATGTATTCTAGTTATCTAATCTTCTTAAGCATATATAGTCTCAGGGAAAGGGGGAAAATAGAGATTTTGAAACAAAGGTACTGCATAGATCCAATATATTTTGAGATGCATTCGAATAAATCTGATAAAATTGAGTGCTGATGTGCACATTTTTGTTCTACATCAAGATACTGTTAACAGGTAGTGGTGGCAACGGTGATAGGGAAAGAGGGAAAAGATATGCTAGAGGACGATAGTGATGTCAAGGTTGTAAAGAACACAGTGTTTTGGTCGTGGACGAATTGGTGAACATTTCTATTTCTTAATGTTAACCACCTCTCATTTGATTCCTAGGAAAAGTAACAATGCTTTTATCATTTTCTTTAACACCTTGGCTACTATTGCTGTTCAGTCTGAACTTTATCTTGACATGGGATTATATATTTAAATCTATCAACATCTCAAAATCTAAGAACTTATAGTTATAAAGATTTTCACTCTAATATTAAATTACAAATTAGTTTCTGAGTTAAACTATAATGAATTGAGCCAACAGTATGTATATCAAGTTCTGAAAAAAAAAAAATGAAAAATGAAGACCATGACTAACACAATGTGGCATGGTTTGTGTCCAAATCCTCTCTGGTGTTGCATTTCAATCAATTTGTCTAATTTTTTTTTCTTTCTAACATCAACTTGTCATTGTCTTCCTAAAATTAATGACATTTAAGTTGCTAAAACTTGGTAACAACTTTGTATACAAAATTAGACATTTACAATAAAAACTTACAAGTAAGCAGTAATGGATTCAGGGGACGATGAAATGATCATTCTCTTTCCAGATAACCCATAATATAGCAAAATAAGAAACAGCCCCTGGGGCGGCCTTTAACATTGTACATACTGGCCAACCGATAATTCAACAAGTTACATAGGGAATGTAATAAACTGTGAGAAAGCCACAGCATAGCCTTTGTTCTTTTTTTATGGATAAATTACAAAACCTTAATTTCACTAATGGTAAAAAAATGTAAAATGAAAGCTTGTTGGATAAAAATCAAAACTATTTTCATTTTTCTTATTAAAGTTAGATATATCACTTTAGTATGTTTTTCTCTTGTAATTATTGGTGTTTCACAATTTCCATCAGTCATCCACCTTGTAGGTCATTTCAAAATAATAGATTGAAATTGTCAAAAAAACTAGATGAGTAAGGGAAAGATCAAATATGAATCATTATGGACAAGTAGAAAGCTTCAGATAGTATCCATATTTATTTTCTTAATTTGTCTTTCTAGGGATACAAAACTATGGGAAGAGGCAAATACAAGAAGGATGTGACCTAGGGATTAAAAATAAAAAATATGGATGCTTATGAATTCTGATATTTCCTAAATGGTTCATGACAGTAAAAAATAATGTTCTAACAGTTTCAATACAGAGGAGATGCCAACAATAAATCCAATCTATTGAAATACTACTAGTCAAATTCATAGTGCATAAAGCATTTAGTGGAGATGAGGTATGAATGTGCAGTGGTTGATTCAATGTTAACATAAATTAGGGATTTTTAGTCTCAATGGTCCTAATACTAACCTCAATTACATATCTCTGCCCTGTGTACTTAATCTATTGAAATTGTTGCATATGTGGGTACATTTATTTTGTTATTGAACAATTCACCTCATCATTGTTTACTGGTTAATGATTCAATAAGGCTTAAGATGCCCCTGAAGTTATTACAATAATACAAGGTTGTATTTGTTTATACAAAATATGCAATGTTAGAGTTGACAAGTTATTGATACCCTTGCATCTAACAATCTGGATTTTGAACTCCCTGCCAATTAAGGTCTTGTACAAAGACGAGAAAAGAGAGAAGGAAATAGTATAATAGAGAAGAATATCACAATGCTAAAGAGAACATATTCATGAGTCAGAGAGCACCATACGGTATATAATTATTACGCTTAGCCGAATCTTCAATAAGTTACAAAGGACTGGGCCTAGGATAGTATTACTTATTTAGTTCAACAATTGTATTTTGTTTCCTCTCTCTTCTTTTTTGGGTAGGAAAGAGTAGAACACAGCCCATTTTTGTGAGACTTTTTTTGGGCCTATTTTCACTGGTTGTGGGCTCTTTATTGCGCAACATATTGCCACTAAAGCAAAATTAAGCTTAGCGCTTGGATCATGTGGCCTGGTGCAATCACTTTCCTTGTTTTGTTCTTTGGTTTCCTTGTAAAATCCCAAGTCAGCTCATTGCATAGTCTCTCTCTTATCGTTACAAAACACTTGAGAATTCTTGCGAATCGAAAAGTTCTATGTGCACATGGTTGAGTCATTACTTCAAATTCATTTGACTTCAATCACCACAAATTATCAGAACTGCAACACAGATATAAGAAGATGAAACTTGGATTTCTCTGGAGTAGGTATTATGAAAAGAAATGGACAATACACCAAAGACCATAAATATCTTTAGAGCCAACCCAGCACTAAAAAAGCAAATCTATAGTCAGTATATCAAAGAAGTAAAATAGAGCTTTTTTTTTTGGGTACATCAGACAAAAACTACGTCATGGGAAAATCTAAGTTAGTATCTATACATCAATACATCCAAAACTAGGGGGAAAAACAACAAGCTTTCATCTTTGTGTCACTGTTGCTCAAAAGACAACTTCCTATCCTCCTGTTTGATGCAAAAACTTTTCCTGCTGCTTCTAATGAATGTTTTTAGATTCCAACCATTACATTCCTTATTGAGCATTAATTTTGATACAGTTGTGCTACTTGTTAAGACCAAAATCACCAGCACCCACTTTGCACCAGATTTGAAAAAGCCCTCCTTAATGGAAAGAATAACAGTAGTAGTAGTAAGCTAATTCTAACTCCCTTCAACCAGGATAGGAACCTACCAATCTGGACATAGCAAAAGTTGTCTGCCAAAGCTAGGCTGCTCTTTCCAAGTAGATTTAAACCATAAATAATTTCAAAAAAAGAAGCTGATCATTTGATATAAATCCAACTATGTCCCCACTCTACATAGTATGGAAACTCCTAAACCCAACTATGTCTAATGTCCCCACCATTCTTTTTTCTTCAACAATCACATTTAATCATTAAAAATAAGCAAAGATAAATCCTATATTTTTTAGGCCAATTATTATTTAAAATTATAACTAAATTATTACATGATCTCGAGAACAAACCACTGCATTGCACCTAATCCTACCCTTGATTAAAGGACTGTTCACAACAAGCTGATCACAAACAAACTACATGACGTTCGCGATGTGGGCATTTATTCCAAGTCAACTTTAAATTTTATTCTTCTTCTGGTAACCAAGCTAAGCTACATCACATGATCATGCATTAAAGAAGCTCTCACTATCTTGTTGAGAAGACCTTCAACTTTCCACTTGAAGGAAAGTGTAGAAAGAAGGGTTAACTCAAGTTCCCAACATTGCACCCACCAGGTGCAATATGGTTAAAGGTGGATCATAATTTACTCGTTTAACCCAACTGCTCATATTTGACTATTGAATCATGGTCTCCATAGTTAATGAGCTCTCTGCAAAACATCTTGCCACTCTGGCCATATCAAACACCATATTATTATATCATTTAATCAAAGTTAAACCCAGACTAGATGTTAAAGTGGAAAGGCCAGGAGATGGTATATCAAGTAGGTCAAAGAAGCAAACCAATAGGCCAACATAATATTAAATGGCCAAGAAAAAGAAAAAGCCATCTCAGAAATGTTATTGACTCATGAGAGAGAGAGAGAGAGAGCGAGAGATATCAAATAACCTATGTTCATACCCCAAAAATGCTTTCTTATTTCTTAAAATCAAGTAAGTTTCTTAATGCATCCAAGCTTCTAATAACCTAAGAAATGACCACCTAGGTTGATAGTAAAATGACTTATTCTGATAACTTGTTTTACCCAACCCATTTTAGGTCAAAAATGAGTGCTAGAAAAGAGAACTGTCTTCAATCTATATCTCATTTTCAAAATTTACAATCTTTATCTCATTTTAAACTACAAAAATTTTGCATATTACTAAAAAAATTTGTAGTCACATATTCAACTTGGGTCTTTCTCAAATCTTTCCCAATGTTCCTTAAACTAATCCAATAGGATAAAAACCCATATCTCAAACTACAACTTCATAGATAAACAAGTCAAATTTCGCATCATGATAAAAAAAAATTAAACCGTATTTCAGATTTGAAATATAGTTCTCCACCTAAAGAATAAAACCCATATATCATAAAAGCATTCAACAAAAGAGAAACCACAAATTTTATAGAGAACTCCATGTTTTTCAAACTAAATTCCAATCATCAAAGAAATAGATATATTTTAAAAATAAATAAATAAGAAGGAATTTAGATCAAAAATAAAATTGAACAAAGTGGGGAAGTGTTAATATCAACCGTAGTGTCAAGTTCCAATAACATAAAGAGATCAAAACATGTAAAAGCTGCAAGCACCTATGGTATATTAAGATTAGATTCAAATCTAATTAAACCCAAATGAAATTTACACAACATTGGAGATTTAGATTACTTTCAGTTTGGAAGGACACAACAATGTTGCAAATAATAAGAGAAACAAAATATATATTATCATAAATATATCACAATCACCTCGACCCAAATAAATAATACGTAAACGTAAGTGAATTAAGCGGGTTATGCACCTTAAATGTATTTATCTTGTATTGGAAGTGTATCCATAGATATGAGCTTCCAATTCTTGGCATCTTCATGTTCCTAATGTTTTCATGCAAACCAATATCAATGACTTCCTGTGCATGCCCAAACTTGTATTAGTATATATGCACATCTACACTGTCAACACTAACATTGACGCATTCTAGATTTTACAAAAGCCAACTAGAAAATGTAGGATTCATTTGTATCAACTCTTTACCTCGTTGTTCATGTAGCTGCTACTTGGCAAAACAAAGTACAATAGCCTACCTATAACACTCAAACTTTTCTTGTTGCCTAGGTTTATGGAGGTAAGTTCAAATAGAAATTTGATCTTCCATGTCTATATTTGAAATATGGAAAGTTGACTACTCTTAATAAGGATTTGAATTGTAAAACCTGATAAACAAATGAAAAGGAGAGGGAAAAAGTAGTTTATCAACATATGGTATCATCGAGTGTGTTAAACCTCATACAAACATGGGAAAGAAGCGAGCATCGTGACTTAACCATAAATTACTTGTTGTATACTATATATGTATGACTACTATAGAGCATATATGGCACGCATTAGTGCATGTTCTAGGGGTGTGTCTAGTGTAGTAATAATATGTGCCAACTACGTCCCAGCCTAATGTACCATTGACAATATAGAATCCAAAAGTCAAACACTTTGTCCTTTAAGTTAGCAAGAAGTAGGATATAGTGTGGATTGAGACACATTGATAAAAACATCTGCATTAACCCCTTAATGACATCAATAATCCTCCGACAATATGCCAGGTACAGCTCACTAGAAAATCCTATTTATCCAAAATTTGAGCATTTGGAACTATAATTCAAACAGTTAACATGTTACACAATTACCCAGTACACTTAGATGGGGTCGGTTACAATACCATTGCAACCCTATTTTTGTCATATGATCAGTACATATTGTCTGTGCCTAAAGGATGCAACTCTGCATAGTGGATTACATAAATGAAAATTATCAATATTACTAGTGACAGTTCAGTCCACAACTTAAATAAATATAGCAATCTTAAATAGATAGCATAACAAATATACCTGTGGCAAAAGGAATGCTAATAAAATTGCAATTCACAGGGTAATGCTTTTAAATAATGACTCATCACAAGGCATATAGATTGTGTCAAAGTTTGTGTGGAGTATTTAGTAGAGAAGAGTTGGAGATTTTAAGTAGCAACAGTCCTTATACTATCCTCAATTACATATCTCCACCAAGTATACTTAATTTTTAGAAATTGTTGCTACATGTGGGTAAATCTATTGGGAAAACAGATTATTTGGTTATCTGAACATTTCACCTCCATCATAGTTTGCTAGTTAATGATTCAATAAAGCTAGAGATGCCATTTTAGTTAATCCAAGGTTAATCCAAGCTAAAAATGTCATGTTAGAGTTATCAATAGAGTTGGCTTGGCATGATGTTATGCAAGTTATTGATACCTTTACTGCCAACGATCTGGAATTATATCTTGGATGTGGTAAATGAGGATATCTCAAAACCCCAGCCAATGAAGATTTCACTAAGGCCATAAGCACAAACAATACTACAAGAACAACATAGGGGTACAAATCAGATTTGCCATAAAGCAATTGAAAAAAATGCTTAGAAATAAATCACTTGATAAAGGAAAAAGTAGAACACACCAGAACCAGCATTTGAGATAATGCAGAAAAGATATGGGAACTCTTCGATGCGAACCTATTCAAATTGCACAAAATGAACAATCAATAAAATAATTATTTGTCACATGAAAAAGTCTTAAAACAACAGAGAGTAATTATTAATGATGTAAAAAAGATTACCAAACTACACATAAGGAAAATATTTATTATATGGTTACACTTACACATAAAAAAAATGAAAAAAATAAAAAATCTTTCACACAATGCATTAGGGAAAACACTGAACAAGCCTATTGAAATGTCTCCAAAAAAAATTATTATTGAACTAGCCTAATCTCTAATGAGTCATGAAGCACTATATAAAAGCTCTTGAAATGAATTTTTTTTGGACAATACAACAACAGCATAGGAGTTTAAATTAGATATGCCATAAAAAAAAAAAAAAAAAAGGCTTGGAAATATGAGAATCACATAAAAAAGGAGAAAGGAGAAAGTAGAACATACAAGAACCAGCATTTGAGATAACGCAGAAAAAATAAGGGAACTCTAAGATGCAAATCTATTCAAATTGTACAAATTTAATGACGTAAAAAAGCTTGACCAAACTACATGTAAGAAAAATATTTATGTTATGGTAACATGTAAGAAAATAAGCCTCACACAATGCATTAGGGGAAGACATTGAACAAGCTTAATGAAATGTCTTCAGAAAATTTTTTTGGTTAAAGCAGTCTAATGAGTTATGAAGCATTAGATGAAAGCTCTTTAAAAGTAAAAAGCTTTGGAGACAGAATAATATACTAAAATGAAAGGCTTTGCATATATAAAGAAGCAAAATGGTCTCCATACCCCAAGAATTTTCTGTTTAAGATGAAAAAAGAACGGCAAGTTTGATTATCCACTGTCATGTGCTTTATCAATATTTCCCCTGGTTTGGTATCTATTATCGCTAATACATTTGCCTCTATACTTGTCACAGCCTAGACTTCCCAGATTATTGATGTAATGTTTTAGGAAAGATATGAATAGGCTTATAACACTAGCAATTTTCTTATATACACTGTTAGACGTCTACAAGAAAATTCCTTGCTCATGATAGTTATAGACCTCCTTTTTATATGAATGCACCATGACATCTTAATTTTTCAAAATTACCTTGTTAGACATTATGTCCGTGTTGATACTCAAGGTTAATGTTAGTGCCTACAAATCTTAGCCTAGAAGACTTGATGGCTTAAATAAGTTGTTTTTAATTTATTCAAACAAAATTAAGCAATCTAAACCTTATACGTCAGCTATTAAATTGCTGGATCCCACTTCTATCTACACTTTGAGAAGCTGTAGGACCATATTTATTACACATAAAACAGTGTAGTACTAGCACCAAGATACATCATCATTTACACAAAAACTAAATGCATAAACCTGTTACCATTCATGCTCAAGCTGCCAGCAGCTAACATGACATATCAGATTAGCTGGCCCCTGAATGAAGAGGTCATTAAATTGAATGAGAATCTGCAAAAATATCCTTCGCTCTTCCATTCCCAGCTGAGCTTGCAAGCTGGACTTGCAATGAAGTTGATGATGTTTGCTGAAATCCAAAAGATAAATCCTCAACAACCAGCTAACAATAGAAATACAATAGTGTAATCTTTACAGTAATTTACCATTATATATATATATTGAACCTCCTCTTTTGTAAAGTAAGAGAGTGAGTTCATTCATTCAGCCCAAAGTAACATTTTATCAAATACTTGATGTGCTTCCTCTCGTGCCTCCTAAAGAATTTTCATCACCACAACTGCATATATAGTGTGAATTCATATTTGGTGACTCCGCTTGTAACTCACTTGGGATTAAAAAAAAAAAAAAAACGAATTCAGAGTAATGATGTTACCTTGGCATATTTGTTTGAAGTTCAATCAAGAGGTTCTCATTTTGTTCAATGGTGGACATGGGTTGAAGTCAGCACCCTCATTTGCTGCGAAGTTGCAAGTAGGACAAATGCATGATACATGGACTCCGCACCTTTCTATTGTAATTTTTGTTATTTTAGGATCATAATTTGAACATTCAAATCGAATCTCAATGTCATTCCAATCCCCTAGAATTATGTCTTCCAAAGACCTATCTCTTCTATAATGGAACCACATAAAAGATGATGTAGGTAAAATAAAATTAATATGTACAAGACCTCTTTCAAAACCATTGATGCACATGCTAGCAGAACAGGTAAACATACGAAATTCATATTCATGTGGCACATCATCCTTCAGTTCCACTTTTAGTGCAACACAGAAAGCGAATGATGGAAGTTTCCGACCGACCGAGAATGATATGGAACTTCCAACACTTTGATGGTTGAACCACCACTTTGGAATCTTAGTTCCTGGAAGTGCAAGTGAATAATAATCATAAAGTTTCCGTGTCAAATCAAGTTCAGATTCTGATTCAAAGTTTGTTTCAGAATCAGAATCCTGATGCCGTATTCCCCTTGCACATACGATATTTTGTTGAAGCCCTATAAATTCTCCAAACTGCTTGCCATTAGCAAAATTAAGAAACTTCAGTTTAGCAAATTTAGTAATAATCTTCAATTAACAAAAAAAATTCTATAACTTTGAGAGAAAGAAAGAGAGACCTGATTCACTAATCTTCTTCTTGATTGTGAATTCAACGAAGTACACCCTTTTGCAGATACAACGTGTATACAATATGGAAGTCTTGGAATTTTCGGAAGGTTCCGGCAACAGTGAAGCACTAGAATCTTTAATTGGGGAAATATGATAGCAATTTCAGGGAGGGTAGTAATGTTGCTGTAAAAGATATGTAGACGTTCTAAATTGGGGAAGCAACGAGGGGTATCCATGGCTTTTGGAAATTCATCACAATCATGCATAGAGAGCCTCCTAAGATTTTGTAAATCAGAGATGTTACTTGGAACATCTTTCACGTTTTTTAAACTTATTGTTAACTCACGAAGGCCAGTGAGATATCCTATTGATGAAAGCAACGCTAATCTTTCCGTTCCTTGATCAAGATTTTCAGAGCCAAAGAGATAAAAGCTTTTAAGAGATTTCAACTGGAGCTTTGTCGGTAAAATTCTAAGATTTCGACATTCATTGAGATTCCATATTTCAAGTTTTTCAAGAAGTCCAACGGACTGATGAACCTCAACTAAATTTTTGCATCTAAAAAGCTCCAACTTCTTTATGTTTGGGGCAATCACTGATAAGTCGGGTACTTTTGTAATATTTTTACAATATGTGAAATCTATATATTTCAATGTTTTGAATCGACACCTCTGCAAAAGAAGAATTTAAAAAAAAAAATTTATTAGTAAAAAGAAAAAAAAAAGGCTATGAGCTCATTTCACAAAAAAAAAAAAAACTAAGAGCATATATTAAGAAATAATAACAGTTCAATTATGAATTATAACACACACTTCTAAAATAAAAATGCTAAAGGTACTACAATTTTATAAGCATAAAGCTTACAAATTAATGCGGCAATAATGCGATTGGTAGGTTTCAACCACCTCATAAATAAATATTTGAACTGTCTCTTTATAATTTGTGACACATCAATTTTTATGTTCAATATAGTAAAAAACTTGTAAAATCTGTAGCGCTACTTTTTTTTTTTAAATAAAAAATGCATTTGTCAATAGTTCATTGATTTGCACCATAAATTATTTATGGTTATGTGTACATTTTAAAATATTTGTGCACAATATGATTTTGTGTATTAAAAAAAATTATAGAAATTTTATTTTATATAGTAATAAATGCATGGTTTGGTTTTAGCAACAAAAAAAAAAAAAAGAACCTTAACTTATTCTCTAAATAATAAGAATTTATAAATGCTATGATTATACCTCGAAATGCTCATCCAATTTAATGTGGCTCCTTCGCATGTTAAGTACAACGAGTTTTGTAGGTTCAAAGGTGGATGGCAAGGATGATAAAGGAAATTCATTCCAATCAAGTAACCTTAATCCATTGGGAAGAGATTTAAGGTCTTCACAACTTACTTTACGAATTGTCAAATATTTGAGACTTTTCATCTTTTCAAGATTCAATTGCATCTTTCTTGGTTGTGGCATGGACAATGTTATGCCTCGAATTTCATCTAATCCCTAATTGGACAAAAAATCACATGAATCATGTTAGACAACATAACATATGATTATTTAATTTAAAACAAAATCATATTCAACATTAAAATGATAAATCAAACATAATGGGAAAAAATTAATTACATTTGCATTGTGAGAAAAGGGAAAAGGTAAATCAAAAGGACTTATACCGTATGTCTATTTAGTACTTCAAGAGCATCCTTATAACACAATAGCCTTCTATGTTTTTTTGACACTTCTGATTCTTGTCGAGCTATTTCCAAACCCATTTGTTGTATCAAGTCATGCATCAATAATTTGTCATCTTTTGCAACAACTATGAGAGATTTATCAATAAGTTTTTCAATATCATAGTATGGGTCATGAAAATTGCTACTTTGTAATATATCTACAACCAAATTCTTGTAGAATCCTTTGAGAAAACATGCAATATCAAGGAAAATATCCCGTTGAATTTGGTCCAATCCATCGTAGCTTATTTTAAGTACTTCTTGAATATCCGATTTAGGAATTCTTTTGTACTTATCTAATGCACTTTTCCAACATTGTAAATTTTTGTCATATAAATCATCACCTATTATTTTTAGAACTAATGGAAGTCCTTTGGCATAACCTATAAATTGGTGTACGATCTCCAAATAATCTTCTGTAGGCTTGTTTCTTTTGAATGCATGTTGACAAAAGAGTTCATGAGATTCACGATCATCTAATTCCTTAACCTTATAGTAAATTAAATGACAATCTTCTCGCAGAGTAGATAGCAACTTTTTCTCTCTTGTTGTGATAATAATTCTACTTCCAGAAGCAAACCAGTTGCATTTTCCAAGCAAATTTTCTACTTGGACTAATTTTTCCACATCATCTAGAATTAAAAGAATTTTTTTGTGCTGAATCTTTTCCATTATCACATTGATTCTTTTAGATACACCATGCACATTCAAATTTCTACCCCCTAAGATCTCATAATAAAGTGCCTCTTGTAGTTGGAGTACACCATCATTTGTTTTTGAGTTTTCTCTAACATCCTCTAGAAAGCTACTTCCTTCAAAACGATATGCAATTAAGTTAAAAATAGCTTTTGCAATTGTTGTCTTACCTATTCCAGGAAGACCATGGATCACTAACATGCGAACATCGTTTAACTCAATATCTAAGCAACAACTTATTTCCTCTATGTGGGAGTCTATTCCAACTGGGTATTTAACAACAAATACTTGTGAACAATTTAATTTAGCACTTGAGATCTCTTCAAAAATTTCTTGGATAAACCTAAATTGAGGGCGGCTGCCAATCACAAAGCATTAAAAAAAATGTTAGAAATAGAAATATGATCCTAAATTGAATTCAAATTTGTATAGCTTGTAAACTACAACTGAAATTTTGTTAATTAAATTAAATGGCACATAGAGCTATACTGTCAATACGAATACTTTTTTTTTTTTTTTTTTGGTTCAACTAGAATATTAGGCTTTTTGCACAAAGATGCATGGAAAACCTTCTTTGGAAAAGAAGATTTTCTAAAGATTATGTGAGAGAAGCTTCTAATTAATTGATAAGAATATCAATTATATATTCTTCTCTTGCTATCATTGACCGTTGTAGCCAGTTTAACTAGCTCCATAATGAAAGATATGATCAAAATATAATAGTTTCATAAAAAAAATTTAAAAACAAACAAACAAACAAACAATACAGCTTCTGGGAGTTGTTTTTAATAGTAAAATTTTGAGGTGATAATAAAGTAGTGATTAAATACATACTCATTTTTGTAATGCCAACCAAATAAATTGCCAGCTTCATTTAGAGCAACCCTCCATCTTTGCACCTTGTTCATGTCATACTTGAAATTTTCTTCATGTTTTGCCAACGCTTCTCCAAACTTTCCCTTTTGGCTACGTACTTCTGATGGATCTACCTTGTAAAAAACCAGAAACACCACTTGGCCATTCTTTTTACATTCAAGAATTTTGACAAGTTCATCCAAACACCAAGTGGAAGTTGCATAGTTTTTAGAGAATACAATTATCGAAATCTTTGAACTTTCAATAGTTTTGAAAAGCTCATTGAAAATTTTCTCTCCTCTTTGGACCTCATCATCCATGAAGGTGTTAATACCATTATGACGCAAAATACCATTCAAATTGCTAGTAAAACCATTGCGGGTATCTTCTCCTCTGAAACTCAAGAACACATCATATTTACATCGTTGGGTGAAAGACGAAGAGAAGGCTCGTTTATTAGTTAGAAGAGCCATTGTGATTTTGGATATATAAACGGTTGAGAAGATCTAAAGGAAAGAGGAGAAAGAAAAGAGGTGACGAAATTGAAAATGTTTTAAGAGTTTAAGAAAGCAAAGAGAATGAAAATTATGAAGAAGAGATTTCTCAATGGGTTTGAGAGATAATGGGAATGGCAAAGTGAAGGAAATGAATGTTAGATTTAGATAGTTGTGGTGAGGCAAAGAAGACCGAGAAACTCAAATGTGAAATTACAGTAGTAGTGTACTACTTTTTTTTTTTTTTTTTTTTTTTTTACAAGATAAAATTTCTACTCTAGCCTAATCTAAGTGTATATGTGTGTGAGACTCCCTTCTGGACACTTGAATCTTGGCCCTTGCCCCCCACACCCCATAAGCGCTTATACTTGTGGAGTGATCACCGTACCAAAAGTGCGTGGTGGTAGTAGTAGCGTACTACTACTTTCATAGTTGGTGGTCCAAACGTGTAATGTAATATAAAAATAGAAAATTGGTCGTTCAATGTAGTAAAAAATACTTTTTGGAGTGTCGTTTTGCTCACCATTTTGATTCACTCTCAAACCCTCTCACAAACATTAACCATAAACATAGAGATAAATCCTCTACAATGCTACAACAATAACAAGTGTAGTAGTGTAGGGTACCCACCTTGCCTTCTTGGCTCTCTTACCCTCACTCACACACACCTTCTCGAGTCTCAATACTCCAGTCAATGTCTACACCTACTCTTCTTTTCACCACCACTTTCACCAGCAACAAATCTTCTCACCTTGACTCTGCTAGCCTACAAACACCATTAACTGCATTCCACTCTCTAAGCCTTTTTTGTTTTCTTGGGTTTTTCTGTGATGAAAATTGTCTATTTATCACAAATAGAGAAACTTTGATGAACTTATTAAAAAAAAATGGATTTGATGGATTGCTTTAGGTTTTGTTTGATTTTTCCATTTTAATTTTGGCTATAAGGAGAGTTCAAGCAAACAAACAAATACATGACAAATTATGACTAGTAGAACACAAAGAGTGGGACAAAGGAATATTGATTTATTTATCAAATTGGCATCCCGGTGCAAAATTGTCATCCTTATCTTTTCGAAACTAAGTTGGTTAGTTTTGAGAAGTTTTGGACCTAATTGATATTAACTCAATCTCGGGGTAATTTTCTAGAATTTACCCTAAATTAAGGGGGTGTTTGGTATTGTGGTTTAAAAAACAATTTTCAGTATTTAAACAACATTAAATGTATTTTCACACACTTTTTTACTCACTCATATTTATATAAAATAACAACAACGTTATTAAAAATCTCTTACCAAACGGGCCCTTAAATGTTAACCAATCAATTATAGTAGCTTATATATCTAGGAGACTGGGACATACCTTGCGTCTGTGTTTCTAGCGTTTCATGCCTTTTTTTTTTTTTTTTTTTAAATTGAGAAGCACGTGAACACACCACCTTGTTGACAACCAAATTTTCACGGGAATGGCACTGTTCAATGGGTCCTGTGAACTGTTCAAGGGACCCACAAACCTCTTTTTTCAACAACTTTTTCATTAAAATTGAGTCCCACAGCACTATTTACACATTTAAAAATTATTTTACTACAGTGTTTTTAGTTTTCAGTTTTCAATTTTCAGCAAAATAAGTGGTATTCAAACGGACCCAGTTTTAGCAGGTGGCCGCCCAAGCTGGACCTTGGAGTGTTCTCACTTTGAAACTCTTGACCCAGGAAAGTACCAAGAAATTTCCTCCGTGTAAAATACTCTGGTTCACTTTCAAACCTGGTTGAATTCATCCGAATGACCCAATAACCAATCAATTAATATTTATTTATTTGCAGATACGGTAAGGTTGAAATCTTTGAGTCTAAATTGGTTGGTAATGTCATTCTATTATACATACAGTTTATGATGACTGATTTGGTCCTACTGAATTTGATTAAAGGTCATTGCTGTGTTTGTATATCAAAATACTGTTATGTTGGACTTGGGGGACAATTGCGATTTTCAGGTTGTAAAGAGTGTAGTAAATCGCTAACTGTATGAACATGTCAAAATCACCGGCATGCGTAAATAGGCTTCAAATTATTAAATCTGTCAAATCAAAATCCATTTCATCTCTAACTAAAACAATGTCACTTTGAAATTAACAAGGGTCCTTATTTTTTTGGCTTGTTACCTTGCCCTTCTTATCCAAAGAAATTGATATAAATAATGAAATTAAATAAATAATTGATAAAAGTAGAATTTCATTTTCGCAGTCTCTTTTTTTTTTTCCCCAGGTTTTTAAAATCATTTAATTAAAAATGTTTATGGGTCTTTAACGAAGCTTTATTATTAAAAAAATATCCTGTGAAAAAACAACTAGTCAAGTAATTTCTAAATTGAGGCCTTTAAATGGTATGTTTAAGAATTATTGAATGAATAGAAGAAATTAAATAAAATAAAAATATTTTGACGCTAAAAATAAATTATTAGAATGCAATGAAACAGAAATTCATTTGGCAAAACTCTTGTCACTTAGGGGCATAATCTGCTCCCCTCTATTATTAGGAGAGAGAGAGAGAGAGAGAGAGAGAGAGAGAGAGAGAGAGAGAGAGAGAGAGAGAGAGAGAGAGAGAGATAAATGAGACGAAAATTGTCTATTTATCACAAATAGAGAGTCATTAACGGCATTCCACTCTCTAAGCCTTTTTTGTTTTCTTGGGTTTTTTGTGACGAAAATTGTCTATTTATCACAAATAGAGAAACTTTGATGAACTTAATAAAAAAGATGGATTTGATGGATTGCTTTAGGTTTTGTTTGATTTTTCTATTTTAATTTTGACTATAAGGAGAGTTCAAGCAAACAAATAAATACATGACAAATTGTGATTAGTAGAACACAAAAACTGAGACAAAGGAATATTCATTTATTTAATGGGTAAGAATTGACATCCTGGTGCAATAAATCTCATTTTGCCCTTTACTTTTCTACAATTTTTTAACTTTTTTTTATTTAAGGGTTTTTTAAAATATTACACCATGTGTTTGGCCCCCTATTTATTTATTTATTTTGGTCTCAACTATTTTACAAATAATCTAACTTTAGTTTTTTTTTTTTTAAAGTTAGTTTTTAGTTTTTTTGACACACATTTAACATAAATGTTACCAAAAATTATATTTTTGATAAATGATCCAGTTAACGGGTGCCCTTAGAGTACTTGTTAATTGACTATTTTTTTAAAAAATTTAATACTACTTTTATGAAAAATATAAAAAGTTGTTAAAAAACTTAGTCACTTTTTTCTTTTCCCATAAAAAAATTAGAAAAATAAAAAATCTTAAACCTATGCTCTGAGGGCATCCATTAATTTTTCCCTTTGATAAATACTATGAAAATATGTTATTGCAAATAAATTGTTTCCAAATGCACTTGAGATCTTAAATACTAATATAAACAAACTTTTTTCATAAATACACCCTTACACTCCAGATTAAGACTTGTAAGTTGTAATGGATTAGCCACAAAAAAATAAAGGTCATGCATTAGTGTGTTTGGGAACAACTTATTTACATATTATTTGTTCATTTATTATTTGGCCGGTAATGGTATGGTATCATTCCAGCCACTAAACTGATA
Organism: Lithocarpus polystachyus; assembly: GCA_033629205.1. Classification (NCBI taxonomy): domain Eukaryota; kingdom Viridiplantae; phylum Streptophyta; class Magnoliopsida; order Fagales; family Fagaceae; genus Lithocarpus; species Lithocarpus polystachyus. The sequence continues at coordinate 30,908,757 of CM066164.1, read as the reverse complement.
CAAAGACCCATAAAACGTACGAACTATGATATCAAACAAAATCCATATCATTAGTACAAGAGATTTTTCAAGTGTTTCAGTCAATATAAAAAAAAAAATCATTAAAATATGTTAAAAAATTTGATTATAAAACATGTTACTTGAGCTAATACATTATGCTAATTTACTTACGCTGATATATGGACTTACACAGTATGTAGATTTTGAATTCTATGTATATAAATATATAATTATGTAAATATGTATATACACACACAAGGCCAATATTGACTACTTTGGTTTAAAGGATAAAGTGATGATTTCCCTCCCTCCATAATGAGAAGGTATTTGATGTATCAAATATATATAATGCCTCTCACATATAAGGGGTCTCACACTTGCGGGGTCCATCCCATGTGAAAAGGGCCTTATGAATGGCCCTTACATATGATATTTTTTCCATAATCACAAAAATCATGGTAAAAAAGTTTTTCTTATAATAATATATCAAATTATCCATATAGCTTCTCAATAAAAGTAAAAATCATGTGATTAGATTTTATGCTTGTGAATACTAAAATTAATATTGAATTAGTTCGATGTGTATTGTATGAGTATATGTTAAGTTTCACACTGGGCCTATTTTGGATTAATCTAAGCTTTATAAACAACTACAAGAAAATTCAATTGTGACTGAAATAGTTCTTTTAGAGTATAATGTAAATATTGATAGCACATTTCCTTAGTCAGTTTTTTTTTTTAGAGTATACAAAAAAGAGAGGAAGTTTATTATTATTATTATTATTATTATTATGGAACATAAATGGGGATTTCCACTCGGTAGTCACAGAATTAAACATTTTTAGCTATTTTTTTTTATAATAATGATTATAATAACAAGCTTTTGCATGATTTTTTGTGTGAGAATCAGACCAAACAAACACAAACCCTAAAAATACCCACAAAATGTTGCACACATACGATTTGTATTTTTCTATATCTTTATCTATATCTTATTATTTATTTTTAATATTATTTATTTTGTTTCATTTCATTTTTTAGTTATAAACATCTAAACTAAAGTAAAGGAACATGTGAAGTTAAAACTATCCAAAATGAATATATAGAGACAATATTTTGTTTCAATTTTTCATTGATTTATTATTTAGTCATAGTATCAAAATTAAAGTAGATAAATATGTAAATTTAAACCGTCTAAGATGAATTTGTACAGCAAATGTATTTATATATTTAATATCCTCAAAAAAAATTAAAGGTAAAAAAAATAAATAAGAAAAAGAATAGGGAAATTTTTTGTTGCATACTTGTATAAAGCAATTGCCACATACAGGGTTATGTGTGGCAGCAAAAAGAAAGGGACAAGTGTCCAAGGGTCATGTGCAATCCTTAGACAATTGTTGCTATCTTTTTGCCGCCACATAACCCAAGATGTAGCAATTGCTTAATACAACTATGTAGGAAAACCTTTCCTAAAAGAATAATGATGTGACCATGACGTAGCGTATGAGGTGTCTCAATAGGAGCATAACAATAATAAATTTTGCTTTTCAGTTTTTAGATATATATATATATATATATATATATATATATATATAGATAGATGAATAAAAAAATTCCATAAAAAGGTATTCACAAGTTTGTCTTAATTAATCTTCAATGCTAAAAAAAGATACAACTTGACAACTGCCCCATAGTAGGAGTCCCAAGTCCAAATCTTTAATTACTAGTGGTTTGTACCTCCATTATCCTATGATTGACTAATTTATAAGTGTTCCCTGATGCAATTTTTTTTTTCATTTTATTTACAATACTAAATGCTTTTAATGAATGGTGTTTGTTGTTGACTTGATTTGAAGGAAAATTATAATATAATATGTCATTTTTTGTGTTATTGTCTGGTTTTGGTTTATTTGGAAAAAAAAAAAAAAAAAAAAAAAAGAGAGATAGTTTGCATACAATATGACAAAGAAAAATTTGTGCAGTTGAAGAAGATAGTCTTTGTGCAGTTTCCTTTAATTATTTGTAATATTTTGTTTAACTAATTAGCATCAAATTATTATGTCTTTGTTATATGATATTCCTACATACTTGAGTAATTTTTTTAAGTGTTTATGAATATTTTATATTGCTCTTCATTTTCTTTATCTCATTAGTGTATTCTTTGAGTTTTTTAAGAAAACAAATTCAATTTTGTGTTTAAAATTATTTATTTATCTATTAATTAATCAAATGTTGGATTAGATTAGGTCATTATCTATACAATACTTCTTCTTCTTTTTTCAAAGAAAAAATTTCCTCTACTTTTTTCCCCTTTGGAATTGTACTCTTCGGTTTTGTTTTGTTTTTTGTTTTTTTGTTTTTAAATTATTAAGGAAAGAGAGTTACAATCATGTATAAATCTATAACCAGCACTTTTGCTTAGGATTAGCCACCTATTTCTATTGCGTGACGTCAAAGCCTTATTAAAAATTTTAAATTTGATTATGCATTGGATATTTGGTTTTATCACATCATATTTGATATGTTTTACATATCCGAGATAATGAATTTAACTTTAATGTGAATTTTATTTTTCCTTTCTTTTTTATTTTGAATTGTAGTTTTGTTGAGTTTTATTAATTTTTTAGATAAGTTTTCCGGTGTTTTGGATTGTAGGGTAGAAAAAATTGGATTTGAGAATGTTTGTTTAAAATTAAAAGCATACTTTCCAAATTCTATGTACTTTTTAATGATATACAAAATGTTATAAATAAAAAAAATTAAAAAATGAAAATTTTTGCTAACCTAGTCTTTGAATTCCTAAGAAAAACTGTACTATTTTCATTTTGATTTGACAAAAATTATACTACATTTGTGATTCTTCCTGTGGTGAATGAAAATATGATTATGAAATATATTATTTTTATTTACCAAAAAAAAAAGGAAATAAATTATTTTTTATTAAATTAGTTCAAATGAAAAATAAATAAATTTAATGAGATTACTTTTAAAAAATATTATCATGAGAAAACTACTTATTACTTAATTTTGAGTAAATATTGGAGGACTTAACAATAGGGTGTAACAACAAGCATAAAATGAGGGTTGTGCTAGGACATACTGGACTTGATTGGTCCAATATTGTTTAGCCATGTGGGCCTTAGAAACTTGGAGACAATATCGTGGATTTTTTTTGAAAATAACTATAAAAGCCAAACTATTTTATTAGTTAGCCAAGGTTTGAAACTATTTTGGTATCTAACAACAAGAGTCTTTTAGACTCGATTTCAGTATAGCAAATCGAGTTTAAGAGACTCAATTTCTATGGGCTAGCAAAGTTGAGGCGGACAAAAGATCCACGTAGAACTCGAGTCTTTAAGACTCGATTTCTTGTTCACCATCTTCTTCCTTCGTTCTTTTCTCTCTCTCTCTCTCTCTCTCTCTCTCTCTCTCTCTCTCTCTCTCTCTCTCTCTCTCTCTCTCTCTCTCTCTCTCTCTCTCCATTTCAGGTCCAGTTCACCATCTTCTTCCCTTCTTTCTCCATTTCAGGTCCTGTTCACCATTTTCTTCCTTTCTTCCAAGCCCCCAAAAACCCAAGCCAGTTCTTCCTTCTTCATCTAAATCCATTCCATTTCTCAAAATCCCAAATTAACCCAAATCACGATCTCAATCGGAGCAAAAATCCAAACCCAAAAATCACGGTTTCTTCCTGCGTTGGTGTTTTCTAGGTTTCTGTGTTGCTGTGATTTCTGCGTTGGTGTTTTTTGCGTTGCTGCCTGAAGGGAACTCGAGTTCCACGTGGATTTTTTTACTCCACCTCAGCTACGCACCTCGTGGAAATCGAGTCTTTAAAACTCGATTTGCTACAGTGAAATAATCGAGTCTAACAGACTCGAGTCGTTAGATACCATAATAGTTTCAAACTTTGGCTAACTAATAAAATAGTTTGACTTTTATAGTTATTTTCAAAAAAAAAATCCCAATACTGTGGTTATGTTCATGACTGGATCCAAAGTCCTACCCAAAAGGATCCATTTCGAAATTAATCTAAGACCAAGGGGCCATGGACTCCCATAAAATTTTGAAAACATAATCCTCCTCAGTTCGAAAACTATGCTTCAATTTGAAAGTTGACCCAAAGAACCAAATAAATAAATAAATAAATAAATAAATTCACATCTAACCATAATTGTGTTGGAATAACGCTTTGATTGTTTGTTGTTTGTGACAAAGTTAAAAGTTCAGTATTTAGGAGCTATTGTGATGTTTGCATTTTCTTCTTCTTCTTCTTCTTCTTTTTTCCTGTTTTATTGTTTGTGTATTTTTTTAGTTAAAAAAATAATTAACATGTAATAAGAAAAAATATATGAATTTCAACCTTCATAATTCACAGTATTTCCTTTCTTGGTTGAATATTTGCCCAATAAAAATACAAATTTTTACCTAGCATGCTTTTTCTTTAATAAGCCATATGGGATTTGTAGGCATAATAATTCATTCAAAGTTAATGCATTTAAGAATTGAAACGAAGTCATGGATGAAAGAAGAAAGAATATTTTTTTCTTATTTATAGAGAGAATTATTTCAACTCTCTTCATAAGGTTATTTTGAGATCATGTTTGACATACAGCTTGTTTCATCCACCCACCAAAGAGCTTATCAAAAATTTATAGATATGATTGAAAGTGGTACTATTGTTACTATAATAATACCATTTTGTAAGGCACACAACATAGAGGTTAAGCTTGACCTCAATAAGATGACTTTATAATTGTATATCATTATTAAATATAAATTTTATGTTGCAATGAATTCTCATTTACATGCCCTAAATTGTAAGTTTAGTTAATTAATCTATAGTGGAGTCGTTTATTCTTATCTTAGTTTTGGATCATTGAGAGGTACGTGAATCTTTTAAAATTGTTGATATATTTGTTTGTTCGTTGCGTGACTTTACAAATCATGAAAAAACTACCATTAAAAATGGGACTTTATTGTTATAAGTATAAATTGTTAAGATTTTAGGTTTTGGCTAAATTCTATGAAAAAAGTTTCTTTGTAAGGAAAAAAGTTTCATTGTAATTATTTTTCAACATCATTGTATTCATTTGGTGTAAGTAAGGTTGAAGTTGTTCATGGTGCATATATGTTTACTAATTTTGGCCTAGCAATGAAGATTAGTTGAACAAAATCAAGCGTATTCAAAAAGTTGTTGGGCTGAATGTTTTGCCTAACATTCACCCAACACTTGATCGAGCAAACTTGATAAGGAAAACCATTGACTTGGGCTTTCGCGTTCCTTTCTATCTTCTCAATCCTTAAACGCTACACCACATTATATGAACAAATAATAATCCTACTATTAAAAGAGAAAGAAGAACAAAGAATTCATTGAGAAAACCTTGCCAAAACCACATAGTCTTTCAACTTTTCTAATTGCTATATTCTTAAAAGGAATTTTTCCACTCAAATACAAGGATCACTTACCATGTGTTGGAGTGATGATTTGAAACCCATAGAGACAAGCAAAATATTTAAAGAATTAACTTGCAGCATTGGATAATTGTGAAGATTTAAGGCTGGAGCTAGCAATTGCAAGCAAGAGCAGGTAACTTGGTTATGGTGTCTTTTTAGATGTACAAGAAGCCTTGGAAATGAATCTATATTATAACAATCTTCATAGTGGATGTGGTCTTGGACCCAAAGTGTTTTTCCCAATTAGGTTTTCACTTTGTGATCAATTCCTTGTCTTAGTGTGTGTGAGATGTTTTGTGATTTTTGTTTATTTCCTTTATTTATATTGTACTAGAAATTGGTTAATTAACTTCCTAGACATATTAATTATAAAATTGATAAATTGGTAGTAAGCCAACTTTGGGATCTACTAAACAATTAATGTCTTTTCATAAAATATAAAATGTAGTTTGCATTTGAGATTTAAAAAATTATCAAATATGTTTAATTATATCAATTTCTAGTTAAGGAAAAGAAAGTCAATAGTCTATCAACTTTTTTATAGAGTAGTTATACTAATTGTTATCACTCCTTTAGTTGCTATTTGCAATTACAGATAGCATTTTCAACCATAATTATTGAAAAAACTAGGTTTTGCAGCAAAATTGAAGATGATTTTTAAAGGATTTTTTAATTTTTCATATTGAAAAAGAAATTATTGCAGAATTTAGTATAAAATCAATTATATATATATATATATATATATGGTTCTCAAGATTTTTAAAAAACCCCCGAGTTTCATTTATAGATATCATACAAAAGAATTTTAGTTGAAATATATTAAAAAATAGTTGTTTTGTATCTATTCTTTTGTTTATATTGTAATAAAACAAATCAATAGCTTTCTAGAAATGATTTTCTGGGAGAGTTTAAAGGACAAAAAAGTGAAAAATATTAATTCTAATTTTGATTAGCATCTAGAAATTTATCTCAAATCTTATACTGCGTGAGAAATGAAAGAAATGGACATGTTAAGGAGAGCTTGGAACTGGAACGACTCGTCATTGGAAAGAAATTAATTATTTAACTTAAAACAGGTGCTATTTAATAGAGCTATGAAGTTTGTGTTTTTTTTTTGTTTTTTGTTTTTTTTTTTTTTTTGCTGAATGAGCTATGAATTTTGTGTTGAAAATTTTAGAACTGAACTATTAATACTGAAAGCATATGTACCAAAAATTTTAAAACTGTGAAATTAATACAATAAATTGATAATACCATTTGATAACAATAAATGTTGAAATATGAAACTCCACATATAATTATATATCATAAATATTTTTCCCAAAATGGTCGTTCTTAACACAAACAATGAGCATTTTAGAGTTTTATTACTTGAAGGTACTAGTATATTGGTGGTGGTGACAATCATGATAACAACAACAATGCTAAGTGGGATTGAGGTGTACAGTGATGGTAATGCATTAGTGCCCACAATAACAGTATAAGTTTGTAACAATTGTGATGGTGTTGTCGACAAGTTGGTGATGCTTTTCAGAAACAATTGTCACGACCACAATAACAGTAGTATGATACACATGATGATCACGATGGTTGTAGCTAGTGATATTGAGTCATTGATCATTATGGTGGTGGAAATAGTAATCACGGTTGGTAATTGATGGTAAGGATAAAATGATATCGATATTGCTCATGTTGTATGTGATTCAAAAAAATAAAAGAAAATATTAAAACATCCAGAAAGGTGAGATTAAGCACTGGGGGATATAAAGTATAAACAAAACCCACTAATTAGCATTTCCACAGTGTTAGATTGCAAGTGGTTGGTGATTGAATAAATTAAATGGTTTTTACCAGTTAAAGTGCTTGACTATTAAGCATTGTCTAACATGCTTATGTATTGAAATTGAAAGTATTTTGAAAAGCAATTAAAATTAATAAGAGCTTAAATTTCTAAATTTTAAGACTGTAGTTGCCATTCGTTTTCATACTCCACAAATATGCTTCCTGTATATATTGATACCTTCTGGATATATAAGATTTGCCAAATGAAAGTCTCTAGGCTTACTAAATGCAATGCTTTAAGAAAAAGAAAAAAAAGAAGAATCAAGAAAGTGTAAAGAGAATAGATTTCAAGGAATGTAGTTTCCTTTGTTTCAAAATATGTAATCATTTTATAATCATGACATTAGCCCTCAATCATTTTTGATGGCCTTAGTAGTAATTTTATGAAGAGAGTTATTATGGTTATCCCTTAATCATTTTTATGACATTATACTTTGCATGATTATACATTGCATTGGCTGAATCAATCTCTAGAAAGTTGTTAAAAGCCTTGTAGCTGAATTGGCATATCTTCATGCACAAATTGTTTGGGGGTCTAGGTAGAAAAGGGTTCAAGCTGCGGGATTAGCAGCATGTAGTAATTATCTTTAAAAAAAAAAAAACTCTAGAAAGTTAGAAGGATATGTTTCACTTTGAAATAAAAATATTAATTAAATAAATAAATAAAGAAAATAATAGAATGATATTTTGTAGAGATAAAAAGATAAAAAAAAACCTATCGAAATCTTTTTTTTATAATTGACAAGACTTTAAATAAGTGTTATTTTTTATATATTACACTCAATTACATAATATTTGTATATGTTCGCACTTGGTCTGTGGTTAATATTAAATTAACTGTTAACCAATCAATCATAGTTCCTTATATTCCTCTCAAAAAAAAAAAATTATATTAGCTTATATATGTGAGAGACTGGGACATAAATATATTTAGCAGATAGAGTAGTTAGAGATAATATTTTATATTTGGCAGGTGGCCGCCCAAGCTGGCAACGGTTATCTTTGGCGTTTGGACTTTGGAGACAATGTTGATGTCACGTATTGCATATGCATTTTCTGATTCACTTTCTAAATTTGGACCGTACCAAGAAATTTCCTCCGTGTAAAAGTCTAAAAGACTCCGGTTCATTTTCAGAACTTTCTTAAATTCATCTGAATGACCCAATAACCAATCAATTAATATTTATTTATTTGCAGTCTGCAGATACGGTAAGGTTGAAATCTTTGAGTCTATATTATTGGCTTGTAATGACATTCAATCATACATACAGTTATGATGACTGATCCGGTCCAATTGAACTCGATTAGAGGTCAATTGCGCGTGTTTGTATATCAAAATGAATCTGTTATGTTGGACTTGGGGGACAGTTGGTAATTTCCTGGTTGTAAGGGCATCTCTAGCAGATTTTTTAAATTTTTGTACTATTTGGAGAATGAACAGTGATATTTACCTTTTAACTACCCAATTTTTCAAATATATTTTCCAACAGAATTTTTATCTCATTCTCTATCTCATTTAAATATTATTTTTTTATTTATTCTTTATTCTTTTTTTAACATCATTTATTCTTCCAATATTAATTCTCAACAATTATATTTTTCGATGAGAATTATTACGTTCACAACATTTTTCGCAATACTTTCACAACAAAATTTATATGAAAAGTTGTTACTAGTTCTAATTTGAACCCACCACTGAAATTATTTTTTTACTCATTAATATTAACTAATAACAATCTGTTACTTAAAATTTATTGTAAAAATATTGTGGTAACATTTCTCAATTAGGATTTTTTATTCTTTATATTATTTCTCCTTTCTCTCATTTCATTTCATCTATACGTTCATTTCTTTTTTCTTGTTTTTCTCCTCCACACGTTGTCCTATCTCTATTCCCCCCCCCCCCCCTCCTTCTTCTTTTTTTTTTCCTCATTCAAGAACATTCCATAGCTCTCCTTCTCTCTTTTTTTTCTCCAGCTCTCTTGCTCTTTTTTTTTCTTTTTTTTACTTAATTCCAGAACATTCGTCCCCAACGCAGTCCAAATGGGTCATCTTCATCCCAAAGCATTTTTCCTAGCCTGGAGCTGTTGCTCATCTTCGTCCCCAACATAGTCCAGATGGGTCAGATGGCTTTTGTCTTCTGTTTTTTTTTTTTTTTTTTTTTTTTTGCATTTATTGTTATGATTTGAATAATTTTAAAATTGTGTTTTTGAGTTTATATTTTGATAATCTGATTATGCTTGAGTTTAGAGATGTTTGAGAGAAAGATTGTTGTGTTTGTAGCCGTTGTGTTTGTAGCAAGGAAGTCAATACCGTACTAGAGGCTGTATCGGTTTAGCCACCGGTACGATATATTTCGGGTACCAGTCAATATCGGTGTACCGTTTCGGGTTTACCGCTATTTTATATATTTAATACACACACACACACACACACACACACACACACACACACAAAATCTCTATTACCTCTTGTTTACAATAAAACATTACTTCAATTGTTCATTGCATACAAAGAAAAAAAAAACACAATATAAAAAACACAAAATTTAATTGTTCATTGCATACAAAGAAAACAAATAATACAAATAATTAAGTTAACACAAACTAGATAGGATCATCTACTCCCATTCATCAAAAGGATCTACTTCAGGACCATAATATACATGAGTATTACCACCCTGCCCTTAAAAAATTGCCACAATTACAAAAAAAAAAAAAAAAAAAAAAAAAAACACACAGCATTTTGTGTTCCGGTCCGGTACGGCCGGAATTCGCCGGTACGGCTGGTACGAGGTCGGTATTTTTTCCAGTACGAAATAGGGGTGTACCTGTACTGGTGCACTGGCCGGTACGGTACGGTATCGACTCCCATGGTTTGCAGCTATGAGAGGAGAGAAAAAGAATTGTTTTTTTATTTATTTATTGAGATGTAAGAATTTTTTAACCAGAAAAATTGATTTGGAGTTGCTACAATGTTCTCTAGATTAAGAGAACTATTGTAGCAACTTCAAAAAAAATTTGGAAAAGTTTGTGTTTAGAGAACCTGTTGGAGTGTGAACAGTAGCATATAATCTCCAAAAAATAAAGATACATCATCTGTTGGAGATGCTCTAAAGAGTTTAGTAAAACACTAGTTGTATGAACATGTCAAAATTACCGGCACGCGTAAATAGGCTTCAAATTATTAAATCTGTCAAATTAAAATCCATTTCAATTTCAACCCTTGAAACGCCTTCTCAAACAAGGGAAGGTGATTTCAAAACCCACATCCACAGACAATAGCCATAACACCCAATAATTTTATTACTAAATAGTTATACATAAATTAAAAAGGAGGCCCACAATTAAATGGATTTAATTGATTTGGACCTAAAATATTTAAATAAGATAATTATTATGGTATAAGAGGCCCCAGTGAGAAGACATAAGTAAATATATGAGCCTTAATAAGCTTTAAAAACCCTAACATCTTACCTCTTAAGTTATATGTGTATATATATAGGAGGTTTCCTTTTGTTTTAGCTGCAACATAGGATTGAGCCTTTTCTTTTCTTCTCTATGACTATGCGTGAGAATTTTAGGTATGGTTTTGTCTTGCTGTAATTTTAGAAAGTTGGAATTATTCTATGCCTAGTGATTGTACCCACGCTTATTGGAAGACATGGGTCTGTGCATCTATTATTTTGGTACCTGGTAGAATAATTGGCATTGGGTTTTTAAACCTATCACTATATTAATGGGAAAGCTGACTTATGATTGTTACAATATTAAAATAGGCATGGTACATAACCGTATGGCCCTCCATAGGCTTTATGATTGATTAGATAAAAAAAAGTACATATAGCCGTATGGTCCTCCATAGGCTTTAAGATTGATTAGATAAAAATATAATATGTGGCTTCTACTATTTGATTAATAGATATGAATATTAGGTTGATCAGATATAAATATAACATGCGGCTTCTAAGGAATAGTAGATTATATGATGGCTAGACAATGAAAATATGTGAAATAGAACAATTGGATCAAAGTTGAAAGTGAATTGGACAGATAAGTAAACAAATGGAAGATTTTGGAAATATCATTGTTGTCTAAGATTATATTGTTTAAGTATGAAAACATATTTTTAGTGGAAAATTCATGCATTGATGGACCTATTTTGGGGTTGCTAGGTTCTAATTCTGCTGATTTATTGTGACTCAAGGGTGGTTGATTTCATGTTTTTAGCAAATAAGAGGTAAGTGGTATTTACTAATTCGGGGATTTCACAAAACAATTTTGGTTATCAAACTATTCTTATAACAAAGAAATATGTAGATATTCTATAAATATATAGATATTCTATAAATGCTTGATGTGAACATTGCATGGAAACATTGACTATTTGTTATATGAAAAACTTGTGGGACAACCTAAACTTATTTAAACTTGTATGTGTGGATAGATCTTTGTATTTTTGAGTATTATGATTGGATTATTTGCTGTGAGCATCTTGAATTTGTTATGAATCCTATGGCAATTCATGATTAAAAGCTAAGTGTTGTATTTTAGTCCTTAGCAAGGGACAACCATGTTGTAACTAGTCCTTAGCAAGGGACGGTCTTAGAAAAGGGGGACAATGCATATTTGGTAGCTCCTTAGTAAGGGAATATACCATTAAGGATTCGAAAAGGGAGCTCCTTAGCAAGGGAGTGCACCTTTAGGTTCCAAAGGAGCCACCCTTAAGAAAGGAGATGAAAAAGGAGTTCCAGTCTTAAAAGGAGGACAACACAACCCTGTCAATGAGGCGTAAACGTTGACCACGAGAAAAGTCTAAGAAATTGTTTATATGATGGTGTTGGTATATTATGATGACTCACAATATAATTATATTATTATACGAAATATTTGATGTGAAAAATATAGATAGTTTGCAAGTTATAACTTTGCCGTATGGATTATTTATTTAAAAGGTTCATTCCCACACCTCAATATTAGTGAATTCTACTTATTGAGTTATCTCACCCCCTTTTATTCCCCCTTACATATACATTAGAGGGATCATTGAGTAGAGATTCTTAGAAGACAATAATTAAAAATTATTTTGTAGAACTGAGGATTTTATTATCATTTTTATGGTATTAATTATTGTAATGGAGAATTATTTTGAGGATATTTTATCTTTGGGGGATTAGAGCTCTAACAATTGTGATGAGATTTTAGGTTGCTAGTTGCATTTGATTGATATTTTAATGGATTATCTAGATTGAATAGATTTTTATTATTTATGATTTTGGGGCATTACAAATGTGGTATCAAGGCTAGGTTATGATTTTGTAGACATTTGGAACCAGGTTATGATCTTGGATTTTGTCAAAGCATTTGGTTCTTAGGATATGTTTGAAGAGAAATTTTTAAATCATTTTGGCGATGTTACTTCTTATGTTTAGTAGTAATAATTTTTGTACAATCTATATATTTTCTTTGATTTCTTGTTAACTAGGTATCATGCCACCCAAAAAGAAGAGAGTAGCTAATTCCAGTAGGGAGGAACCTATTGTTAATTTGAGAAGTAATGTGAACAACCAATCAACCCATTGATAAGGTGGGTGGATTTTACAAGTTTCTATTAATGAATCCTGACATTCAAACCAATTAAAATTGGATTTTCTTCACAGCAACCGTGCTTAGGTTCAAAGTTTCTCATTTTGATCAGATCAACTCAGATCTTATAAATTTATTTGGATTCAAGTCTACTTGGACAATCATTTTTAATACAGAGAAGGTCATCTTTATAGCTTAAACATCATTTTAAGCATTATGACTACTAACATCACAAATTAATAGTCACCACAACATATTTAAATAATATTTCCTTGCTAAATTCATCTATTTACTTTTCCATATGTCCCAACAAAAGTACACTCTTCGTTTTTCATAAGATTCTTGATAGGCCAAGAATATATTGACCCTTTTGTGATATATTAATTGATTAATTAGCCAAGTTTATTAATTAATCAAATTAACATGCAATATACGTGGCAACACAAAAAAATCACCAAATAAATAAGTATGTAGCGGAAATTAAATTGACACGGTGATTTGTTTATGAATGGGGAAAACCTACATGGCAAAAACCCCACCGGGTGATTTTAAGGTCACCACTCCCGAGAATCCACTATTATCAAAACAAGCGGTTACAAGTAAAGGAATCTCAGTACCTTATACCACCCTACAGTTGAACCCTTACCCCAATACACAATTAGACTTGTTCTGTAGTGAAAATCTCTCATTTTCAATGCACGGCTCCCAGTACGTGACTAACCAATAGATGCGCAGATCTCAGTATGCGACTTAATCACCAACTTGAGAAGGATGTTGGCTGCATAGTTCTTCAGTTCATCCAGATGATGAAAATCAAGAAGCTCCTTGGTCACAAAACCCTACAGTGTAAAAACACAGCAGCTTCTTTAAAAGAAAGATGAACTAGGGCATATGTCTCCGATTCACAATATGCTTTGTGAAAAACTTTTGCATTAAGTTGCATTAGCTACGACGGCCCTCAAAATAATCCTTATATATGTTTAGGGTTGTGAGAAAAGAAATCTCAAACACACACTCATGGATTGGATGAAAAACAGCTCTGAAAAACTGAGTTTCATAAACCTCGATAGATAGCCATCTATCGAGCTAGGTGTCGAGCCACGGGCTTCAGCAGCTTTTTAACCTCGATAGATGCTAGCTGTCGAGCTTTAAAATCTGGCTCTTCATTACTTGATTCTTGAACAAACTTGCATGGCTTTAACACTTGAACTTGAAACTTTGTTTCTTGAAGTATTAAACTCATCCTAGATCTACCCAAATACAAGTAAAGTGAGTTTTGTCAAAGGATTAGCCAATTACATAAAATAGTGACATATATTTCTAACATTGAATCACATATGTCCTAACAATTCTCATCCAACTTATGCTATCATTTCAGCATTCCAATATCTTTAAAATATGCTGTCATTTCTGAAATATACTTCCTTAGGCATACAATTGTCATGGTAGGAGTATTATTGTTGCTATTGTTTGGGTTGTTGCTATTTCTGCTGTCTGTAACTTCAAGCAATCCAGGAAATTTAAAAATTTCTCCCTAAAGAGTGGAGATATCAGGGTGGACATATTGAGAGATGGGCAGCACCAACATATTTCAATGCACTTGTTGGTATTGTCAGTGCTAGTCATAATCGTGGTGTTGGCAATTACAAAAGGTCTGCCTCTAGCTGGAAGACAACTTTGGCTTATTCTATGAAATACATGATAGTTGATCATGCCTTGGCTAGGGATCTCTAATTGTGAGACACTGGAGTAAGACATAAGTATCTGTACTGACAAAACAGGTACTTGTACATTAAATGAGATGAAGGTAACAGAATTTTGCCTTTCATAGAAGCAATGAGGGAAGGTACTCCCACAGAACAGTATCAAATGTTCTTGATATATAAAACAATAAGCCATTGGTTTAAACACAACCAATACCATTTACAAAGTACATTTTAAATCACTTGTAAAGATTTCTGGAGCCTTACCAAGAAAGCGACACTTTCTTGGGCTTGTCTTTGATTTAAGTATGAATATCAATTGTCAGTTCGTTTAGACCCCTTAAACCCAAACAGATTAACCTAGAGAATTAGCCAAGTGATTAACTTAGGTAATTTAATTAAATCTAGGTTAACACAAATAAGTAAAAACAATAAAGCAGCAGAAATTAAAGAACACAAAGATCTGATGACCTAGGAAAACCAAACCGGTAAAAAACCTGGGGAGGATTTAACCTAACTATCCTCAAAGTAAAACTGAATCCACTATGAAAGAATTGAAGTTTACACAATAAGACTTAGACCACTAACATCCTATTGCTACCCAAGTGTAGGAAACTTACTACCACGACCCCATGATAGCTCCGAGATCCACAGACTCCTTCTTTCTTGAATTCTTCAGCAATCCACAAGCGCACCTGCTTGTATTTCTTTAAGATCTTTGATTCTGCAACTGAATGATTTACCAAGCTCTTGACATAAGTCTTGAGTTTGTAAAGCCTAAGTGTATGTGAAGGCAAACACCTCTAGATCTCACAAAGAGATTCACAAACACAGCAAAACAGAACTCTAAAAACGTGGCTAGGGTTTTCCCTTATATACTTAGGGCAAAACATAAAACCCTTTACATTAAATGGACTAGGGCTGAGTTGGAAAATTCTGCAGAAAAACAATCTGCACAATTTTCGATCGATTGAGTCTAATTTTCGATCGATCGAGTCAGGCAGAAAGTGCACAGTGAATTCTGCATAAAACTCGATTCCAACTTTACATTAAGACCCATACTTTGAGCAAGTCTAACACAAGACTAAACATTGTTTTGATCATGGTTTGCCAACATTACAAATTGAAGTTCTAATACATTAGTTCCTAATTCTTAGAACCTAACATCAATAAATTCTATAATCCATGTTAGACTTTGATTCAGAGAAAAACAAAAGTGGAGTTTCAGTGAAGATGAAGAGTAAGAAGGTTGTTCACACCCTTAAGAAGGGAGCCCCCAAGGCTAAGGTGTAACGATGAATTTTATCAACCATTTTTTTGGCTTTATTCCCTGCCAATTTGCTTGTATTTTAGCACTTACAAACCCTGTATTTAGGTGGGAATCATGTAAGGGTAGTGTGTGAGAGAATGTGAAGAAATGCTCAAGTCTGTGCAGCAGAACAGGGACTCGCGACTGGATCTCGCTGGTGTCTCGCAACTGGCAAGCCGCCAGATGTTGCATACGAGTGAAGTGTGCAGAGAAGAACTCACGACCGGATCTTGCAGGTATCTTGCGACTGGCAAGCCGCCAGAAGCTGAATCGTCGTGCTAGCTGTTGCACTACAGGACAAAAATTCCAGTCTGGCCGTTCAGTTAGTTCGCGGTTTGAACTCGCAACTCAGTCAAGTCGCGAGGCCAAGCCGCCAGCCAGCTCTGTTTTGGAAAATTTGACTCTTCGCATTCCTTTCTCACCCCAGTATAAATATCCCTTATACCCATGAAATGTAGAGAGCTTCCAGAGATAATTTTGAGAGAGAAACTCTAAAGAAAAACAAGATTGACTCATCCATAATCTTTACCTTGTGACTCTTCAAATTCCTCTACTCTTACCCTCTCCATTGTTAGATTCTTGAGAGGTTCATTACCCGAATCCTTTTCCCATCTCACCCATATCTGTGAGAAGGTTATTTGGTGCTTTAGGAAGCAGTTAGGAAGGGACCAATTTCATATTGGTTGATGCTATGGGCTATAGCGGAATCCGGGAAGCTAAAGAAGAAATAGGTTCGGCGTAACCTCTTTGGAGTAGGAGCTTGGAGGGCTTAGGTGCACTGGGTAGATTAGGCTTGGAGGGTCTATTATTGTCCTTGTATCTCAACTACATTCTTTAGTGGATTATTTGACCACTTGGAGGGCGACGGAGAGGTTTTACGCCGAGGGCTTCGGTTTCCTCTTCGATAACACATCGTTGTGTTGTCCTTCTGTTTGCGTCTCTCCTCTCTTAATCTTTGTCATTTAATTTCTACTATGGATGTAATTTTATTTGGCTTAAATTATTTATCAATTCTGTTTTAAAGCTTTTGTTCATTTTTCGTACATACATCATTTGATATAAAGCTTGAATTGGTAATTTGTAATTTTAGGGGTTTAAATGTTCATAGTGTTTTATACGCTATTTGAACTTTCAATTGGTATTAGAGCGGGTGCACTTGCTGTGGTTTTATTACCTTAGTGTGATCCTTGACTTCTTATTGAGATGGACCGGTCTCAATCTTTAAATGCACCACCATATTTTGATGGTAGCAACTATGCTTTTTGAAAAGTCCAGATGAGGGAATTTTTATGTTCTATTAATGAAAGTGTGTGGGATGCTGTTGATATTGGAAGGGTTAGGCCGGAGGCTAAAAAATGCACTTGGGATAAAACAGCCCTTGCCGCATCTAACACTAACAGTAAAGCTTTGAATGCTATTTTTTGTGGTGTGTCTCCAGATGAGTTTCACAGGATATCTCATGTCTCAGTTGCTAAGGAGGCGTGGCAAATATTGGAGACCATGTATGAAGGAAGAAAGTAAAAGACACTAAGTTGCAGATGCTGACCACTCGCTTTGAGGAGCTCAAAATGAGTGAGGACGAGTCCTTTGACTCTTTCTATATCAAGCTGAATAAAGTTGTCATCGGCAAGTTCAACTTGGGTGAGAAAACGGAGGACTCCAAAATTGTAAGGAAAATCCTTCGATCATTGCCAGAGAGCTTTCGTGCAAAAGTTATTGCAATTGAAAAGAGCAAAGACTTGGATGATATCAAGGTTCAAGAATTAATTGGCTCACTTCAAACTTATAAGCTATCTTTGCCATCACAAAGGAAGAGCAAATCTCTTGCTCTTAAGACAATTAATGAAAAGGTGGAAGCTCACGATTCATTGGATGAAGATGAGGCCGATAAAGATGTAGCATATTTTGTGAAGAATTTCTGAAAGTTCTTGAAGTTCAAGAAGAATGGAAAGTTTGCTGAGAAAGGAAAATTCCCAAGTTTCGAAAAGGAGAAAAAGGACTTTAAGAAGAAAGATGGGAAAGAGTCTTAATCCTCTCAAGGAATCACATGTTTTGAGTGCAATGGACATGGATATATCAAGAAAGAGTGTCCCAATTATTTAAGAGGGAAAGGAAAAGTGTATGCCATGACTCTAAGTGATTCAAATTCTTCTAACTCAGATTCGGATGAAAGTTGTGACGGTGAAGGGAATTATTCTGCTTTTATGACCATTGATCATGTTGCATTGTTAGATAACTTGAGTGTGCTTGTAGAAGAGCTTAGTGAGTACTCTGAATTGGAGTCAATAGGGATAATAGAGGAATCTGATGATGAGGAAGATAAAGGTACAGTGGGATTGCAAGAGGCTTATAATTCTCTTCTCGAGAAGACAGCTAATGCTGCCATTAAAAAAATGAAGAGGGCAGATAAGGACTATTAAAGTCTTCTAGTGCGACATAAGGAGGCCAAGTGTGAGATAGAGAAGCTGAATGGAGAATTGTCAGAAGCTTATGCAAATGTGAGATTCCTTGAGGTTGAGGTAATTCAAGCAAATGCCAAGATAGAAAGAGTCTCTACAAAGAAGCTAGATGATGTAATCTCCTTACAAAAACACTTTTCAGACAAATCAGGCTTGGGATATACCGGAGAAAGTAGTTCTACTGTCAAAATCTCCAAGGACATGAAGTTTGTAAAAGCAAAGGAACCGGTGATGGAAACTCCAGTTTTTGAGAAAGTGAAGCCAGAAAAGAAGAAGAATGTGGTTGACTAACGGGTGTTGAATGAGCCCCGTAACCACTTAGAGGTCAGACCAGAAGTTAGAAGGAAATCACTCCCAAGATCACAAAGAGGTTTGAGAACGAACCATTTTTGCCATCACTGTGGACTTCAAGGCTACACCTGACCAAACTGTCATAAGTTGAGAGCATTGAATAATGCAAGTGATCCAAGTCCAAGAGGACCAAGAAATGACAAGAAGAGTTAGGCTGTTGAGCAACCAAGAGGTAGAGATGGTGATTCCGAAATGATGGATGTGATGAAGATGATTGGTGCTTTCACCACTTGTTTGGAAAGCTTCACAAGAAGGTTTGAAAGTCCTAACTCTCGTACCCAATCCTATAGGGATATCACCCCAAACGCACGTGACGTGTGGGTGAAAAAGAGTACTCATGCATAAGCATTACAACATGTCCATGCATTAATACTTCCTATGTTTTGTGCCTATGCTTGGTTGTGTATTTTGTGCTTGTTTTGAGTTAAAAATTGTTTGTTTGATTGTTTCTGCTTTACATTCTTTTTACATTGTTGTTTTTTATCAATCTTTTCTTACTTTTGTGTTAAAAAATCCAAAAACACATAAAAAGTAGAAAATCCTAAAAGCTTGATCGACTTTGTTGAGTCTTTGTCTTAAACATGTTTTGCCTTGTACCTTTGTACTAATGATTTTGTGCATTCACGAGTGTAGCTTGTCCTTTATGCACTCATATCATTGTGAGAGAAGTCTTGAAATCTATGTGATTGTTGTAAATCGATCTTCAAACTTGTCATGAATGATTAGCCACTGGTTTTGTTGATCTTGAGACATGCATAGACTTGTGTCTATATATCTTCCTACTCTTTATTTTCTTTGTTTCTGCCTAAAGAGCTTAAAAATGTAAATCTCCAAATAAAAGGAGATAATGAGCTGCAAAAGCCTGTCGCACATACTAGTATTTGATTAGGAAAAAGGGAAAGCAGCTTTTATGAAAATGTATGATGCCCAAAAAGCCAAAGGCTAGCTCATCAAATTGAAATATCAAAAATTTCAGGCATCGATCTCCAAAATGAGTTGTTATGATTCGAAAAGATCATATGAAATGTTGAATATAGAGCCAAATGAAAATCTTCAAAGTTATGTTATCAAGTTTTTGTGGGAGGTCATATATGCATATTTCTGTAATTGAGATGGGTCATATTATCTAGTGCTAATTGTGTATGTCTTGGTTGAATTAATCATTGAAGCTTCACATTAGACTAAGGACTATCTCATTGATGATATCCACACACATCACATTTGTCTATATTCATTGAATACTTTATTCATTCGTGTGATTGTACTTGATAAAATGTATTTCACATGCTCAATTTTTGTTGATCAGCCTCAAAAATATTTTTGAGTGTTTTTAGTTGTTTTTGGAAAGTCTTTTGTTTTAGCAAAAATGTCAAAAATTTTCAAAAACTGTTGTGTCTTGTTTTGGCGACTCAGTCGCGAGTCTGTCCAGTCGCATGCCCCAGTCGCGAACTTTATACAGTAAGTTTCTGCGTCTTACTGGCGGGTCAATACCCTAATCGCGAAAAATACTTAGAAAATTTTTCAAAATCTGGGTTTTGAGGCTTCTCGCAACTTGATGTGGCGACTTGTTTGCGAATGGAGGTTTAGTTGCGAGAATTACACAGAAAGTTTCGCGGCTTAGCTCGCGTTTATCTCACGACTTGAACTTCCAATCGCAAAAAACACTTAGAAAATTTTTCAAAATTTTTCTTTGAAGTGTTCTGGCGGCTGGACCTAGCGACTTGTACGTAACTTGACTCAGTCGCAAAAAACGCGTGTTTTGTGCTTTTAAGGTTAGTTTTTAAAACTTTTTAGTTTTCTCTTAAATATTTGTGACTGTTCATTACCTTGCCCGTGTTCTCCTCTCTCAAACTCATCGTGTTCTTCACAAAATCATCACTATTCTTCATCATTTCTTCTTCAATCTTCACGAAAAAGGTATGGGTTTTCTTATTTTCTACTCATTACTCATGGGTACAGCCTTTATTTCTTGGATTTGTGTGTTAGTGTTTGGTTTTTGTGTTCTATGTGATTCGGCCATAGTTTAGGTCATTTTGTTGAGTTTGTTTGATTGGGTTTTGTTGGTTCTTCTAATCTAATACCTGATATGCTTACTCTCTTGCTTGTTTATCCTCATTGAGTACATATGTTGATTTGACCTTTCTTGTGCATGTCATCCTCAATGCTCCTTGTCAAAATGACAGTTTCTTGCAACTGTATGTTGTCCATAAAATACATTGGCCTGTGTCATACCTGCACATTTATTCATTTTGGAGACCTGCTAAATATTTTTTTACACAATGCACTTGTGGTTCTCATGTTTACTTGTTGCGGGCTAGGTTCATACTTTGTGGTTAACTGTTATATCACTCTGAAATCCATGTGTTTTCATTTTTCTAACTACCTTGACTCTAATCAAGTTGATGTTTGTGTCTTGTGTTTGTTCTTGGATCTCTGCTATGTGTCCATTCTTTTGGAGATGTCACGCTATTCTTCCAAAGGAAAGGAGATTGTAAGTGATGTTCCTTCTCCTGTTGCTAAGCGAACTCGTCGCTCATCCCAGTCGTCTCAAGACCCATGCAGTGAAAGATTCAGGACTCCCATTGATTCACAAACCTACTCAAGCATCTTTGTCGACGCTCCCATTATCATGTAAAGAATAGTGCATTTTGATACCTTGGGAACTACATTTATCCCTAGGATCTTTGAAGGAAGAGATTGGGATGCTCTTTTTGGGAACTTTGAGGATCCATATGATGACTTACTGAGGGAATTCTACTTAAATGCTCGATTCTTTGGAGTTGAACTACAATGCTGGGTACGGGGAAAAGAATTTGTTATTACTCCAGACTACCTTGCACAGGTTCTTCACATCACCCGATCACAAAATGTGGACAAAACTATGTATGATGATAGAATTCCTCAAGTGCAAGACATTCTTCAGGTTCTTGGGCCTGACCATGAGGTTAAAAGCAAAGGGTTGTCTATAGGCACTGCAAAGTTTTTGCCTGAACTGACGACTCTGAAACTGATCATGTTCTCCAATCTTTACCCATTGTCCAACACCACTTTCATCAATCTTGGAAAAGCCCAGTTCTTGTGTGATCTCATTACTGGTGCTCCAATTGACATTTATTCCCATATTTTTCAAACAATTGGGAAAACAGCGACTCGATCAGCAGTAAGAACCTGTCTTCCATTCCGTAGTCTCGTTATGAAGATCATGATTCAAGAAGGTATACGTCCAATAACAGATGGAAAAATTGTGCCATGTCTTCGACCAATTTCCATGTTCACTCTTCAAGCAAGCAAGAGTCACTCCTCTAAGGCAACAAAGACTGAGCCACTCACCCATGCCACTCCATCTGGTCATGATTCAGCTACTCCTATGCATACAGAGACACCTTCTACTCCCACTCTAGAGTTGTAGACGCCCAGCACTCAACCTTTCCAACCTAGTGTTCCTGCTGACAGGTTGAGCACTCTGATTGAAAGTGTCAATCAACGTATCTATGGACTGGAGAGACTTCTCGTCCAATGCAACAACTCTGTTCGCATGCGCTTTACCGGCATCGAGGCACAATTAGATGCTATTCAGCAAAAGAACGAGAATAGTCTTTAGCTATTCGTGACAAAAAGGGGGAGAACAATGAAAGGGGGAATACATTGAAAGGGGGAGTGAGTACAGTACAGTAAAAGAAAAGGGAAGTTGTACAGGGGGTGTTATTCACATATTCTTATCTTCAGTACATTTATAGTTCTTACCTCAATACATTTGGTTTAAACAGTGTTTTGTTTTTAAATTGTTGGGTACTTTGGTATATATATAGATATTATTCAGTTTATCTTTGTTTTTTGCCTTTGCTTATGTGGCGTTTGGTTTAGTTTGTACCTTGCTTTTGTAAGCGTGTTTTATACCGTTTGCTTTTGTGGCGTTTGGTTATATTTTGTACCCTTGCTTTGTAGCTAGTACTTTTAGTTAATATTTTGCATTTCCTTAAGTACATCACTCTTGTGCCTTTTGTTGGATTTGTATCCTTAATGCAATTACCTTGTGTAGTTGCATTGGTTGAGTGTTGGACATACAATTGATCCTTTGCATTGAGCTTATTAGCTTGCATGTCCGGATGTTCATTCCATGTGTTAATGAGCATTGTGATCACTATTTATAGTGATTGTTTATGTTTGGTTAAGCTATGCTTTATTGCTTTAATCATTTTTGCTTGATCACATTGTGCTTGCTTCATATGCAATACAAGTTTTTCTGCATACAATGATCTGATTGTGTGGTTACTTTTCAGGAGATACTTGTACTTATGATTCAAGAGCTTCACAGATTCTAGAGTTAGGTGTGAGTGAGTTTTGTTCAACTGTTCCCAACTCAGGTGTTAAGTCTAGAGTTTGTTGTAGGGTTTTGTCATGAAATAGCCAAAGGGGGAGATTGTAAGGTTGAATTTTATCAACCATTTTGTTGGCTTTATTTCGTGCCAATTTGCTTGTATTTCAGCACTTAAAAAGCCTGTATTTAGGTAGGAATCATGTAAGGGTAGTGTGTGAGAGAATGTGAAGAAATGCTCAAGTCTGTGTAGTAGAACAGGGACTCGTGACTAGATCTCGCTGGTGTCTCGTGACTGGCAAACCGCCAGATGTTGCACACGAGTGAAGCGTGCAGAGAAGAACTTGCGACTGGATCTCGCAGGTATCTCACAACTGGCAAGCCGCCAAAAGCTGAACCATCGTGCTAGCTGTTGCATTACAGAACAAAAATTCCAGTCTGGCCGTTCAGTTAGTTCGCGGCTTGAACTCACGACTCAGTCAAGCCGCGAAGCCAAGCCGCCAGCCAGCTTTGTTTTGAAAAATCTGACTCTTCGCATTCCTTTCTCACCCCAGTATAAATACCCCTTATACCCTCGAAATGTAGAGAGCTTCCAGAGAGAATTTTGAGAGAGAAACCCTAAAGAAAAACAAGATTGACTCATCTACAATCTTTACCTTGTGACTCTTCAAATTCCTCTACGCTCACCCTCTCCATTGTTAGATCCTTGAAAGGTTCATTACCCGAATCCTTTTCTTACTTCACCTATATCTGTGAGAAGGTTATTTGGTGCTTTGAGAAGCAGTTAGGAAGGGACCAATTTCATATTGGTTAATGCTATGGGCTATAGCGGAATCCGGGAAGCTAAAGAAGAAATAGGCTCGGCATAACCTCGTTGGAGTAGGAGCTTGGAGGACTTAGGTACACTGGGTAGATTAGGCTTGAAGGGTCTATTGCTGTCCTTGTATCCCAACTACATTCTTTAGTGGATTATTTGACCGCTTGGAGGGCGGCGGAGAGGTTTTACGCCGAGAGCTTCGGTTTCCTCTTCAATAACACATCGTTGTGTTGTCCTTGTGTTTGCATCTCTCTTCCTTTAATCTTTGTCATTTAATTTCTACTATGGATGTGATTTTATTTGTCTTAGATTGTTTATCAATTCTGTTTTAAAGCTTTTGTTCATTTTCGGCACGTACATTGTTTGATATAAAGCTTGAATTGGTAATTTGTAATTTTGGGGGTCTAAACGTTCATATTGTTTTATACGCTATTTGAACTTTCATAAGGGATATATATTCAAGAGACCACATTCTAGCCAGCCTTTAACGTGACATTAGGGTAAAAAGAAAACCTCCCCGCCCCCAAGGCCAATTCATTAAATAAGACCAATCGTATGACAAATCAATAGCTATTGCAAAGTAATTATTAGTTTTACTAAGTATCAAAAATTCCTATGAAATTTACTAAAAAAAAATAGTCATTTGTCCTTGAATTTTCATAGGAATACAATTAAGAAATAAATGACCAACAACATTGAGGGTGAATTTCATACATTCAAATGGACAAAGAAGTAATAAACACCATTACTTTGAGAATCATATTAAAAAAACTCAAACTTTAGTGGATCAGACAATTTGCTCCAAACTTGACTAACCAGAATATCAGACCACTTTTAATGTTAGTTATATTTTTGGCATATTCAACAAATCAGCAATGTAGAAGGCCCTAAATCATACTAACTAAAATTACAATGAAGCATATGCAAAATGAACTCAGAGCAAAGTGACCTAATGACTACTCTAGTATTGAAACCAAATTATATTACCAACAATTATTATAAGTTAGAGAAAAGAAAAAAGAAAAAAGAAAAACACATTTACACATTGACAAGTTACAAAAAAACACTAGTACTTTTTTTATAAATATTATATATATAAAGAAATTGTATGCCATTTTTTCATCGGTTGGATAATTGGTATAGAAAGATGATCGATTGTCAACAAACTAGACTTTAAATTTTTTGCTTCAATAAGGATAGACACAAAAGAAATTATCAAAATACTCAGTTCCCAAGGTTTTGCAACAATGCTCAAGTCGTAGTACATCTAAGTATAATAGTAACTCTGGCAAGAGAAGAACAATACCATAAAAGGAATTAAGTAGTACCAGTACGAATTAAGCAGGCCATGATCAAATGCAAAGCAAAGGGAGGCTAAGGTGGCTGTTGCCACCCATGGTATTGATTTTTTTAATATTTCTTATATGTGTATATATATATATATATATAGAGAGAGAGAGAGAGAGAGAGAGAGAGAGAGAGAGAGAGAGAGATTTGTATTGTATGCCCTAATTCCTCCACTTTGCCATATATCAAAACCACATAATCATTTGAAAGCAAGAGGTTTTGATGGGATTAAGTTAACATCAAAGGTAGACTAGGAAAATTATTGGTCTTTACTAAAAGAATTTTTTACTTGCATTAAAAATTTTTTTTAGCCATACCTTATTTGAAATATACATATATTTTCCTTCAATTGAATATGTTACCATCCCCTTAAAAAAAGACCCTAGGTTATATTATAAAGAAAAAAAAAGTGTGTTCATTAGAGAGAAGCAATATACATAAAATTGACCTAAACAAGGTGGCTAACTAAGGAGAGAGTATTTAAGAATGTATGACCATATTCCAATGTAGAGAAAAAGAAGTTGATTGATTTGGCGACAAGGTGACTATGAAAAGCTGTGGGCCAAGTGTACTAATTTATAAGTTAATGCCTTTAATTTTGGGTGACCTGGCCCCCACTAAGCTATACATGCCCTAGCCCATGCAGTAACAATCTCATGACCAGGCTACATATAGTTACAAGCTACCTTGTGCACAAATCACTTCTGACAGGGCTTGTTTCGGGTGACTGTTTTCACAACCTAAAGCTCAAATTAAGTTTTAGTTCAATTTGCAAGAAGGTTAATCAAACTTTGATAGAGTTTTCAATAGTTTAATTCAAGATATCCCAAGCAGAGTAACACACAAAGTAATGCTTATGAACATACCTCAATGACCTAAACAAATACTGAGAAACTAGAGTGAGGGCAATTAGGTACTTTTATTGAAATTGCAACTTGGTCTTTGCCTTTCCACTCACTTGTTAAGAGCATTCATCTTTTCTGCAAACAAAATTACACGTTCTTAAGCATAAAGATTCTTCAAGCAAGTAAAAATCAGGCACATGCATAAAGGGTCCATTCCTATTATTGCAATATAAAAATTCCCTACAAATTAAATAACTTCTACATTGATGGATTTCATCACAAGAAAATAAATCATTTAAAATAAAGTGTATTTCCCTTGTACTCTTTATAACTCATAAAGATGATAACACAGTCTGATATAGGGAAAGAGTTGTAAATGGCGAACACAGCTGAACAGAAAGTAAATGACAAAAAATTGACTCACAACTATATGTGCTGCATGTAGGACTTAGGAAACTTCCTAGAGACATTAAAAGCCAATCTTCTTAAGTGGTCTCCATAAAAGGCAAAGCCAAAGAATACTCACTGGTGATGTTGTAACCGAAGGGGAAAATAGAATAAACGAAATCAACATCTAATATGATAATTTATATATGAATGCTAAATTTGACATATGTATGCATTTATAATGAAAAGAGTGGAAGATTGAAACATAATCATGAAAAAAAATGAATTTAACCAATCACCTTTCCTCAACTACCAATAGGAAGCATCATTCTCTAGTTTGATCTCTCTTAAGAGTAATAGCATAAGACAAGGATCTTGGTCATACTAAAGCTTGATTTAAAGCAAAAATATTATGTTAAAGATAACCACTACATTGATGTTGGTTGAAAACACCGACTTTATGTTAAAAAAAAGTGAATAGAAAATTAAAATAACAAAACCATAGTATGCAACTTTAAGAACTAACATGAGAGAACATTTGTTGCTTTAATACTTTAAGGCTGCGTTTGGTCCGATGTAAATCGAATTCCGAGTGTAAAATGAATGCAGGGGAAAATAAATTTCAGTAAAGAAATTAAAATCTAGGCGTTTAGGTGTGCAATGAAAAATAGTCCGAAAAATAATTTTCAGTGTTTGGTAACATTTTGAAAATAGTCAAAATATAATTTTCCTACAAATTTTTCACATTTTCTTAACATTTTCTAAGCTTCCAAACAAATTTTATATCACAAAATCCACCATCACCCACACACTAGCACCCACAAAAAATCCACCACTATCCACACAAAATCCACCACCACACAACACCAAAACCACCAAAACACCACCACCCACACCACCATAACAAAAAAAAAAAAAAAAAAAATCAGAGATCAAAGAGAGAAGGTAGATTGACGACGAGAACGAGACAAATCAAGAAACTTGGGCGAGATCAACGAGATTGGCGAGCAGCGGCGACGGACTTTAGGCGATCTAGACCCGGTCAAATTGAGAAACTTGGTTGAAATCAGGTCAAGGGGGGGGTTGATCTAGAGGGCGGTGGCAATGAGATCGAGAGAGGTGGAGGAGACGAGCTACACGGTGGCGGCAACGAGAACGAGATGGTCAAATCGGGGTGGGTTTAGCTGGGTTCATCGGCGCGATGAGGTGAAGAAAAGCCAAGGAAGACAAGGAAATAGTACTGACCGGCACATGGAGGAGAATGAATGGCGCGGTCTGACCGGCAACGTCTGACCGACGATGGGTTTGTATGGATCGGTTGGAACAACTTTCCGCTGCTCTCTCTCTCTTTCTCTGTTTCAATATGTATAGTGAGTTTTAAAGGTAAAATAACTAAGGAATTGGTTTTACAGAGTTTAGGGGCTGTATTTACAGTCAACTGAAATTAATTTTCAGTTTGACCGAATTTTCATGCGTGCCCAAACACCCTCAAGGGTGTAAAATATTTTCCGGATTTCCTTTACAGCCGAAACAAATGCAGCCTAAATCTTAATACTCATACAAATATTTAAAACTCAAAGTATTAGAGATATAGTGCATGATGATTGATGAAATTCTTGATCATATTCTATGAAATTCTTGATGCCTAATTACACCATGGTTCAAGAAACTTCTGCTTGTTACACAATGGACTCAACCACCAAAAAAAAAAAAAAATCCTTACTAACAAAATAGGCACTTGACAGTTAATAAGATGAAGCTAATGGAATCTTGGCTTGGTAAAGAAGCAACAAGGGAATGTACTTCTTAAGAAAAATTAGAAAATGTTTCTGTTATAAGGCAACAAGTTTTTGGTTTCAACACAGCTAGTGCAATTTACAAACAGGATTTATGCATGACCCGTTGAAGGATTTGGGAGCCGTACAGCAAAAGTACTACATTATTAGGCTATCTACGATTTAGGTATCAATATCAATAAAATCAAGCAAGATTCTGAGATAATCTAAGTCAAGGCCCTCAATTCAAAGAAAAATAGAAGTGGGGATTTTGAAAAGAGGAAGAGTAAGAAGACTATATGCACTCTCTAGAGTAAACATCAAAATGATCACCAGTGACAATGAATATGCAGCAAGAGTGACAGCTTTGGAATCTGGGATTCCCAATCTTGATGAGGATTTCAACAATGAAGTCGTAGTAGAATAGGGAATTTTCAAAAAATACTCACTGGAAGAGAGAACTGCCGGCTTGAATCATGTATTTATTCTAAGAGAAGAAAATTATTGGGCTTTCCATGGGAATCCAAGTCACTTAAGTGGCAAAGGAGAGCACAAATACTGTCATCTTGGTTGTTTAATTATGCGATGACAGTTTTGAGGTGGAGAAGGTGTGTATATAAGAAAATTCAAAAGTTCATTCAGTTCCAGCTCACAATGAATGTTGCTGCCGATGAATGTTGTTGTCCTTGCATCAACTTTAGCTATGGCCACATAATGACTTCATAGTAAAGCCATCAATCAAAGAAATTTATAACCAGAGCCATAGAAGTCTTACTGATGCCACGATGTAGGGCATGATCTATGTTTGGCGTGTGTGAGATAGTGAAAGAAACCCTCATTTTCAACACTTTTTCCTTTGTCAAGTCTTCAATAAGTTTGACCCTAGGCAACTGGGGAAGAACAAATTAAGGGTTTATTCAAAAACAAGATGTTTTTAATAATTCTAAGGTTTACCATAGTTTTTCAGTTAGTGACGGTGGGCTTAGAGAAGTGGTTTGTCAATTGACAATACCGAGAGGCTGATTGGGGGCAATGGGGTGCTTGCATTGGACTTGCAGCTTTGTCTTGGTCGACTGCTTTGGCTCTTCAAGTGTAGCGCAGTTTCTGGCAGGAGGTTGTCTAAGCAAAGATGCTCTACTTCCTGAAATAGTAAATGATAATCATTGCAATAATCCCCCAACTCCACCCCCACAAAAGTAAAGTATCTAAGATTCAGCCAATAATTCCAAATCATTTTTAATACATGAATTTTTGTTTTAGGTGAAGTGAACATTAAATTTAGTGCTAAGGGATAACAATTCATGAGAAAGGTTCCAGTTAGCCTCTAACATGAGATATGTTCAAGATCACAGGAGAAATAACCATTTTTGCATGAGAAGAAGAACATAAAAATCAAATTTCATTCAGTAAGAAAATTTATTCTAAACTTGGCCAACTAGAACATCATTTCATTTGATCCTATTTATATTTTGACATATTTAACAGAACTACAATACAGAAGGCCTTAAGTCATACTAACTAAAATTAAAACAATCCAAGCTAGGCCTAGAATAATCTCATGACTACTCCCATATTAAAATCAAATTATATTTCCAACAATTACATAGCTGGTATACATATAATGTGAGCTTAGTACCTTTAAAAGGGTCCAAGATTCCAAAAGAGACCTCATTAGCTTCTAAGTGACCTTTCAAAACTGGTGCTAAGTATTAATAAATTGATTAACCATAGTCCAAACACACATGTTGAAGAAGAGCAGAAAACGAATGCAAGTCCACCAGGATGCGTGACTGTGTGAGCAACATATTAGAAAGAGGAGAGAGAGGTAACAAAATTTTCAATATTTTATTTCTAAAAATTGAGCTTTCTTTTCAATATTCTACTAATCTGAAATTTTCTTTATAAAAATTATATTATTTTCAAAGAAAATACTTCCATATTCACACACAATTAAAACCAAGACCTCAACTCCAGGTTATAATGATGTGGAAGGAGGTACAATTTAGTCAAAAGACCATTACCTTATTTTTTAAGTAACTTTGGCTTAAATAATCTAATAACTCTAATTCAGATAAGCTATAAAAGACCCCTTGAGTATGACCAATTAGAAATTGATTTATGTCAATTTAAGAAAATTATATGCCATATGAGAAATAAAAAGACTAACAAACACATTCAATCAGCTATGAAAAGCAAAGACTAATTTCTTTCATTAATTTTGACTTTTCTTTACATTAATGTCCGTTCCAATTGAATGATACCCAATCATATTATGAGTAGTTAATTTATAGTGAGAGAAGTGGCAAAAGCAATCAATGAGGCAGCCAAAACAATAAAACTAAAGAATAAGGCATTCCTTAATACTAAAAAACATTATAGAAAAACAGTTTCGATGTAATAACTAATAATAGTACCTTGTCATATTTCTTTGAATTTGAATGAAGAGGTTCTCATTTCCGCGGTAGTAGACTTGGTAAAAAGTCAGCATCCAAAATGCAGCATCAAAGGCCAAGGTCCTCTTTACTGTTGGGGGAACATTTACAGGCAACAATAGACTAGTCATTAGACCCCAATGCTCATTTTATGAGGCTGTGCACTACATTGTTATCTGAAAAAAGAAGCCAAAGCCAAAATATACTTCATTATGCTCTTCCATTCCCAGTCGAGCTTGCAAGCTGAATTTACAATGAAGTTGATAATAGTAGCTGCAATTTAAAAGATAAATCCTCAACAACCAGCTAACAATATAAAAATTATCTCTAGCATAGATTCATTGGACTACAAAAAAGGAAGAGAAATAGCTATCCAACTATGCAATCTGTGCTATATTTTACCATTATATATATCCATAGTATCATTTTATCAAATATTTGGGGTGCTTACCTTTATACCCTCTACCACAACTTGTTCAAGCCTCTCCTCATTTGCCAATGGCATTGCCCATCTTACTGCAGAGGTTTATCCCACGTCTGATTATTTTGCCATTCCCCTCTTGATTTCTGACAACCACGGCCAAGCCTACATTATTTTGATCACATGAAGCATCAAAGTTAAGCTTTACCAGTTGATCAGGTGGTTTGGTCCAAGCACTTTCCCTTTTTTGCTCTTCAATTCCCCTCGTAGTCCCAAGTAATCTCAAGTTAGAGTCATACTATGTGTTAAGACGATGGGCTAGCTAATTTATGCTTTCTTTAGTGTTTGAAACCAGAGCTTTCATCGGTGCATCCCAAAGGATTTTCATTGCCACCACTGCATACGATGTGAATTCATCTTTGGCGACTCTTTCTGCTAATAATTCCTTTGGGGGTCAACTTTTTATTTAATAAACTCATTTACAGATTTAGCTTGGATCATTTCAACTCGAAAACCCCATCTACCACCATACCACATTCCTTTGGCATAGGGACAACATTGAAATAGATGTAAGACTGAATCTTTTGCTATTTTACAAAGAGGGCAGCGATTGAAGGGAAGAACCTCTGCAACCACTCTGGATAAAAAAAAATTTTAATCTTTCATCCAAAGATGCTTCTTTTAATACCTTAGCTGCAATAGAATTCCGAGGGGGACATATGTATGCCACATGGACACCACACCTTCTTATTGTAACTTCTGCTGTTTTTCTATGGTAATTTGAAATTTTACACAGAAGAATAACATCATTCCGATCATCTAAAATTATGCCTTTCAACAAGTTATGTCTAACACTTATACCAAGAAACCACATAAAATTTAATGAATCAAGAGAAAATCTATATTTCGTTAGCCTTTCTTCAAAACCATTAATGAACAAGTAGATAGAACAATAAAACACTTGACCTCGAAATGGCACATTATCCTTGGATTTCACGTTTAAAGCAACACATATAGCAAATGATGAAAATTTCTGACCAACTGAGAATAATATGGAACTTCCATCACTCTGATGGTTGAACCACTTTGGAATTGTAGTTCTTGGAAGTGCAAGGCTATAACAAGACCACTTAGAAGCAAAGACCAATTCAAATGAAGAGCCCATTTCAGATCCAAACTCCTGATGTGATGATCCCATATTAGAATAACCCATATTAAATTCCGTGGAAGCCCTATCACATCTCCAAATTGCTTGCAATTAGCAAAATTACGAAACTTCAGCTCAGCAAATTTAGTAAGGAAAGTTAACCAAAATTGTTTTTATTTTTATATATCAATTAGAAAGATACCTAACTCAATAATCTTCTTCTGGATCGTGAATTCAATGAATTGCATCCTATTGCAAATACATCTTTTATACAAGGTGGAAGCCTTGAAATTTTTCGAACCTTCTGGCAAAGGTGAATGCTAAGGGTATTTAATTTCGGACATCTGCTTGCAATTTTAGAGAGGGTAGTAAAATTGCTATTATGTAAACCTAAATATTGTAATTTGGGGAAGCGACTAGAAGTATCCCTAGCTTTTGGTAAATTTTCACAATCATACAACATGAGGCTCTTGATATTTTGTAAATTAGAGATGTTACTTGAATCTTTCACGTTTTTTAAACTTATTCTTAACTCATGATGAAGGCCAATGAGATATCCTACTGATGAAAGCAACGCTAATCTGTCCGTTCTTTGCAGAAGACTTCCACACCAATTAATATCAAACGTTTTAAGAGATTTCAACTGGAGGTTTGTTAGAAAAATTCTAATATTTTGGCAAAAACGGAGATCCCAAGATTCAAGCTTTTCAAGAAGTCCAACGGATTGATGAACCTCAGCTAAATTTATGCATTCATGAAGGTGCAACTTCTTTATGTTTGGGGAAATCACCAATAAATCAGGTACTTTTGTAATATTCTCACAGAATGAGAAATCCATTTATTTCAATGTTTCAAACCAACATCTCTGTATAAGAAGGAAAGTTTTTGAAATTTATTAGTAAGAAGAAAACAAACTTTATAATGATAGGCGGATTAAAACAAAACAAAAAAAAAAAAAAAAACTTTATAATGATAGGCTAAAAGCATATATTAATAAATAATAAATTATCAATAATGAATTATAAATTTATGATACACATTTTTTTTAAATAAAAATGTTAAAGGTATAATAAATTTTACTACACATATCCTTATTAAAAAAAATTACTACATAAAACTTACACCTATTTATAATTGATGACATATCAATTTATACCCAATGAAATATAAAACTTGTAGTAGCCATAGGCCATACTATAAAACTTATTTAATATAGTATTAAATGCATGGTTTGGTTTTAGTAGCAAAAAATAATTCACCTTATCTTATTCCCTATGTGTACTCGTTAATGAAAACCTAATAAGAATTTGTAAATACTAATTTGTACTTGATCATACCTCGAAATGCTTGTCCAATTCAATGTGGCTCTGCGCATTTTGAGTGCAACGAGTTTTGTAGGTTCAAAGGTGGATGGCAATAATGATAAAGGAAACATACTTCAATCAAGTAACCTTAACCCATTGGGAAGGGATTTAAAGTCTTCAGAAATTACATTACAAATTTTCAAATATTTGAGACCTTTCATCTTCTCAAGATTCAATTGCACGTTCCTTGGTTGTGGTAAGCACAATGATATGCCTCGAATTTCATCTAATCCCTAATTAGACCCCCCCAAAAAAAAAAAAAAAACTAAACTTGAGTCACATTACCCAACAAAATTTATGACTTTTAAATCTTAAACAGAATCAGTGCTAAGGAACTTATATTTTCTTCAAAATTAAAATGATAAAATCAAAAAAAAAAAAAAAAAAAAAAAAACTAGCTATATTAGCATTGTGAGAAAAGGGAAAAGATAAATTAAAACTACTTATACCGTATCTCCAATTAGTACTTCAAGAGCATCTTCATAACACAATATCTTTTTATGTTTCTTTGACCTTTCTGATTCTTGTCAAACAATTTCAAAACCCATTTGCTGAATCAAATCATGCATTGATAATGTGCCATTTTCAACAATTATGAGGCACTTATCGATAAGTTTTTCAATATCACATAACAGGTCATAGAAATAGTTACTTTGTAATATATCGACAACAACTTCCTTGTAGAATCCTTTGAGGAGACATGCAATATCAAGGAAAATATCATGTTGAGTTTGGTCCAATCCATCATAACTTATTTTGAGTACTTGTAGAATATTTGGATTTGGAAATATTTTATACTTTTCTAATGTACTTTTCCAATAATGTATATTTATCTTATACAAATTAGCACCTATTGTTTTTAAAGCTAATGGAAGGCCTTTGGCATAATATATAAATTGGTCTACAAGCTCTAAATAATCTTCCATAGGCTTGTTTTTTTTGAATGCATGTTGATAAAAGAGTTCATGAGATTTATGTTTATTTAATTCCTTAACCTTGTAGTTATAGTAAGTTAGATGACAATCTTCTTGAAGAGTGGATAACACCTTTTCCTCTCTTGTTGTGATAATGATTCTACTTCCAGATGCAAACCAATCACATTTTCCAAGCAAATTTTCTACTTGGACTAATTTTTCCACATCATCAAGAATTAAAAGAATTCTTTTGTGGTGAAGCATTTCCATTATCACATTGATTCTTTTAGATACATAGTGCACCTTCAAATTTCCTCCCCCCAAGATCTCAAAATAAAGTACCTCTTGTAGTTGGAGCATGACATCATTTGTTCTTGATTTTTCTCTAACATCCTCTAGAAAGCTACTTCTTTCAAAATGATATGCAATTAAGTTAAAAATAGCTTTTGCAATTGTTGTCTTGCCTATTCCAAGAAGACCATGGATTACTAACATGCGAACATCTTTTGACACAATATCTAACTAGAAACTTATTTCCCCTATGCGATGGTCTATTCCAACTGGGTATTTAACAACAAATATTTGTGTACGATTTAATTTAGCACTTAAGATCTCTTCTAAAATTTCTTCAATAAATCTAAATTGAGGGTAGCTGCCAATCACAAAGCATTTAAAACATGTTAGAAAATAGAAATATGATCTTGAATTGAATTCAAAACGTTTAGCTTGTGAATTGTAACAAAAATTTTGTTAGTTGAATTAAATGGCAACATAATTCATAGGTTTTAGAACTATCATTACAAACATTTTTTTATTTTTATTTTTTTAGGTCAAAAATTGATTTTAGGCTTTTAGCACAAAGATGCATGGAATATCTGCTTTGGAAAGGAAACAAACTCATTGAATATCCACTTCTAAAACTTGAATGAATTTATTAAAAAATTTAGGGGAAATTTTCTAAATATGACATGAAAGAAGTTTCAAATTAATTGATTAGATTATCCGTCATATATTCTTCGGTTTCTATCATTGAACCTTATATCCTATTTAGCTCACTAATAAAAGATATGATGAAAATATAAATTTTTTATAATTTCGTTTCTTTTCTTTTCTTTTTTTAATAAAAAAGCAAACAAGAAGGGTGTTTTTTGGGGTTTTGTTTGTTGGTGATAACAAAGTAGAGATTAAACACATACTCATTTTTATAATGCCAACCAGATATATGGCTGGCTTCATTTAGGGTTGCCCTCCATCTCTGCACCTTCTCATTATTATCCTTGAATTTGTTTTCATGCTTTGCGAGTGCTTCTCCAAACTTTTCCTGTTGGTTACATACATCTGATGGATCCACCTTATAAAAAACCTGGTAAAACCACTTGACCATTTTTTTTACACTCAATAATCTTGACAAGTTCATCCAAACACCAAGTGGTTGATGCATAGTTTTTAGAGAATACAATTTTTGAAATCTTTAAACTTTCAATAGCTTAAAGAAGTTCAGTGGATATTTTTTCTCCTCTTTGAAGCTCATCATCCATGAAAGTGTTAATACCATTATGATGTAAAATACCATTCAAATAACTGGTAAAACCATTGAGGGTATCTTCTCCTCTGAAACTCAAGAACACATCATATTTGTATTGTTGGGTAAAAGAGGAAGAGGAGGTTCCTTTAGTGGTCAAAAGGGCCATTGTGATTTTGATACATAGACAGTTGAGAAGATCTAAAAGGAAGAGGAGAGGAGAAAGAAAATAAAGATGTGATGAAATTAAAATTGTAAGAGTTTAAGAAGAGAAGTGAATGAGAAATAAAAAAATAAGAGATATTTCACAATGGTTTTTTTGAGAAAGAATGAGAATTGGCTGAGAATGAGAGGCTCGATCAATGAATTGAGTTTTAGTTGTTATGATGCCAAGCTAAAATAAGTAGTATTTTTTTGAGTGGTAAGTGATTTTTTTGGGTACACGCGCTTACTTTGAACCAGGAAAGTTCGAAGAAATCTCATTGCCTGCCGACAAAATATTATTAGTAATTTGCTTCCGGTTCTAGTTTTAGATGATTTTTTTTTTTTTTTGAAATCTCTTTGTTTAATGAGAATTTCAACTTATAGCATTTCTTTTGCATTATCAAAATTTAACAAACAAACAAAAAAAAAATAATGTGGGCCAAAAATTTAAAACACGTTGGATGGGTCTCAATAATCCATTTCCTTTGTTTATGGAACCTATTTCATTAGT
Organism: Lithocarpus polystachyus; assembly: GCA_033629205.1. Lineage (NCBI taxonomy): Eukaryota > Viridiplantae > Streptophyta > Magnoliopsida > Fagales > Fagaceae > Lithocarpus > Lithocarpus polystachyus. The sequence continues at coordinate 30,872,053 of CM066164.1, read as the reverse complement.
TTATTATAACTGGGAGACTAGGACAAACATATTAGCAAACAGAGTGGTAAGAGATAATATTTTATATTCTAACCAATAATATTTTATTTTTGGTGTTTGGACTTTGGAGTTTAGCTGGAAGCTGATTTGCATTTTTCGATTAACTTTCAAAATTTCGGACTCAGGAAAGTACGAAGAAATATCCGCTGGGCCGGGTGTAAAATACTCTCCATTTCACTTTCAGACCTGGTTGAATTTATCAGCATGACCCAATAAACAATCAATTATACTTTGTCTTTATGAAATGCATATATTTTAATTACTGTTATTTGCATGGTTTTCAGACCCGGACCGGACCGTACGGTCCGACCCAGTTAACCGTGAACCTCTCATCAATTCAGTTCTTTTAACCCTAAGAACCGTTCTATGCATAAAAACCACAAAACCGTTCGAACTATGGTTGAACCGCCCGGGTCTAAAAGCCGTCTACGATTTTCACGGTTCAGATCAAAGCTTTAAAAAAATTGTTGAACCTCCTTCTTCTTGTGTGTCTTTCTATTACTCTTTGCATTCTTTCTCTTTCCGCTCTCCGATCTTCCATTTCGTGTTTCTCCATAAAGTTTGGATCTTTTTTCTCAAGTGATAGAGAAGAGAGGGCAACATGAGATAGAGAAAATGAAAGAAGTTGACAAAAAAAGAAAAGGGAAAAAGGAAGAAAAGAACAGAAATTCACAAGCACACGGAGGATGCTCAAGTGAAGAGAAGAAAAGAAATTCACTTGAGGTCTTGAGCACTGCCTCTGAAACTTTCAAAGAAAGAAGTAAAGTGAAGTTTTGAACTGTAAAATGCCAACTTTGAAGCACTTTGCGTGGAGGAAGTGCTGTTTCATTTTATACTTATACTCTTTACTTTTCTTTATTTGCTTTATTGGTCTGTCCACCCACCAAAACAAGAGACTCTGGTTAGGTAAAAATATCTAAGATATAATAATGGGTTAAAATGAAAAAAAAAATTATAATTTAACTGAAAGTTACGACATAATGACTTTTTTTTTTATAGCAAAAAGTAAGCGAGATATTATTAAAAAAACAAAGAAAATCAAGGTACATCTAATTGGAATATAGAATCCAAATCACTAGGTAAATCTTCTACCCAAACATCAGTATCTGCAGCTAAAGCCGCTCGTCTAGCAAGGCCATGAGCCAACCGATTCCCATCCCGTTTAACATGCTAAAAATGACATTGCCGCAATAGACCGCCCAGCCGTTTTGTTTCATCTAAAATGTGCCCATAAAGAGTATAACATCGATCAGAAACTTGCAAAGCTTAAATAATACGAAGACAATCACCCTCAATTTGCACGTCAAAAAAACTTAGCTCCCTTGCAAAAACAACTGCACGTCTTGCAGCCAATGCCTCAGCCATCTCCACAGACTGGACAAGCCCCACTTTCTAACTCAAGGCAGCCAACACATAACCCTGAGAGTCCCTACACACCACACCTAACCCAACTTGATTGAAACCATCCAAAAGTGTTGCATCAAAATTCAGTTTATCGCACGAAGTAGGCGGAGGAGTCCATCGTACGCGAGGTGGACGGACAATACTCGACGCCTCCTTACAGTGAACGTCCCAAAACTCCTGAACCAGTTCTAAAGCTCTAACGCCAATTTCGTGAAGCTGCCAGGTATGTTGATGAACTCTTAAACGGTTCCGACGCTCCCATAAACACCAAGCAGTCATGGCAAACTAAGCACACTGAAAACTCGAACCAACACTGAACAAAGACTCCAAACCTCCAAAAAAGACCGACACTTCTTTTGAGTGAGAAACAAAAACCCAGGATCAGACATCCACACAGACCGAGCTTGATCATAGAGCCATAAACAATGCAAAAGAGATTCCGAATGGTCATTGCATCCCTCACACGTATCATCAAGTGGAATATGCCGAAGTCTCAGATTTTGCTTGGTAGGAAGAGAATCTTTCGCTGCTCTCCACAAAAAGTGATAGACCTTCTTAGGAACTTTAAGTTTCCAAATCTTCTTCCAAATATTATGCTCAGACAAAGGGGAAGAGGAACTTGGCAGAACAGAATTCTCAATTTCCATTAACATACGATATGCACTTCGCACACTATAATTCCCCAATGATGACAACGGCCAGATTAAAACATCCTCAACGTCATCTTCACCCACATATATCCCCCTAACCTTCTCAGCCTCCCAAGGTAATAAACAAGCAGCCAACTTACCCGGATCCCAGACTCTAGAATTTGGATAAAATAACTCACTGACCTTATCCACAATAGAACCCGCTCTAGGAGATATAATTCTACCACACCTCGGTACAGGCAGCCATTGATGGTCCCAAACCTTAAATTTTTCACCATTCCCAATCCTCCATATTGCACCCATATTAACTACCTCTCGTGCCTACAGGATACTTTTCCAAGCGTAAGAACTCTTTGGATGAGCAGGGGCATCAAGAATACTACCTGTAGGAAAATATTTGGCACTAAAAACTTTATACAGAAGAGTATCTTTCTCATGAATTAATCGCCAAACCTGTTTGGCCAACATAGCATAATTAAACTTTTAAAGGTCCCGAAACCCCATACCGCCAATAGATTTAGAAGAACAAAGAGAGCTCCACTTGACCCAATGAATCTTCTTAGTCTCTCCATTACCCCACCAAAACTTCCGAATCATTGCCTCAATATCCTTACATAAACCCATTGGTAATTTAAACACATTCATAGAATAAACCGGAATGGATTGAACCACAGCTTTAATCATGACCTCCTTGCCAGCCTGAGACAACAGCTTCTCCTTCCACCCTTGCATACGAGCCCAAATTCTTTCTTTGATTTTAGTGAAACACGCTGTCCTATTCCGACCAACAAAGGAAGGAAGCCCCAAATACTTATCATAGTGGCGAATAGCCGAGACCTGTAAAGCAACTTGGATAGCAACCTGAGAAGACTCCTCACTATTCTTGCTAAAGAAAAGAGTCATTTTCTCCTTATTAATCATTTGACCTGATGCCAGTTCATAATACCCAAGAAACTCCTGAATTTTATGGCATTCCTCCAAGAGAGACCTGCAAAAAATCAAACAATCATCAGCAAAAAATAAGTGGGTTAGTTTGGGACCATGCCTACAAATAGAGAACCCATGAATATCTCCCCGAGCTGCTGCATTACATAACAAGGCATTTAAACCCTCTGCACAAAACAGGAATAAATAAGGAGAAAGGGGATCTCCCTGCCGCAAACCCCTTGATGGTGTGATCATACCCTTCAGTTCACCATTCACAAGAATAGAATATGAAACCGTTGTAATGCACTCCATGATCAAGGCCACCCAAGATTCCTGGAAACCCAATTTGAGAAGAATTTGTTCAAGAAAAACCCATTCCACCCTATCGTAAGCTTTACTCATATCCAACTTCATAGCCATAAATCCCTTCTTCCCTGTACAACTAGTCTTCATATGATGTAAGGACTCAAAAGCAATTAAAATATTATCCGTAATCAATCTATCAGCAATGAAGGCACTCTGTGCTTCTGAAATAATGGAATGAAGAATAGGCTTAAGACGATTGGTTAACACCTTACTGATAATTTTGTAAATCACATTACAAAGGCTTATAGGTCCAAAATCAGTGACTTTCTTCGGATTTTGAACTTTAGGGATTAATGTGATAAATGTATGATTACTAGATTTAAGAATAGTCCCCGAATTTAATCTAGATAGCACAGCCTGAGTAACATCCATACCTACATCTGACCAGTATGTCTGATAGAACAGTGGAGGCATCTCATCTGGTCCAGGAGCTTTAAGTGGAGCCATCTGCCTTATTGCTTCGCCAACCTCCTCACTAGTATAGGGTTTATCTAACTCCACTCTCATCACAGCAGTAACCCTTGGTTGAACTCCATCCAAGACACGATCTAAATCATGCGAAGTAGAAGATGTGAAAAGTTTAGAATAATAGTCAATAAGGATGGTCGAAACAGCCCCCTCATCCTCCTGCATAACTCCCTGATCATCCCGCAAACCCTTAATAAAATTCTACCGTTTCCGTTGTGTTGCAGACCCATGGAAAAAACGAGTATTTTGATCCCCCTCCTTCAACCAATGAATACGAGACCTTTGATGCCACATCTTTTCTTCCTTATTACATTAATCATGCAACTCCTTTTTCAAGCGATCAACCTCCTCACAATTACCTGATCTGACCGAATCCTCTTCAGCCTTCCAAAGCTGCTCCTTAGTTCGTTTTATGCTCCGTTGAACATGCCCAAAATGGTCTCTACTCCACGCCTTCAATCCTTGCTTACACTGTTTCAATTTCATGATTGTAGCATACATAGGAGTGCCACCAGGTGAACACCTCCAAGCCCGAGAAATAGTATCTCTACACCATAAATCTGTAACCCACATGGCTTCAAATCTAAAAGGTTTTCGACGCCACTTATGACGCTCCCCACCTATATCCAAAGACAAAAGAATTGGGCGATGATCAGATGTAAAACAATTTAAATGCCTCACCCTACCCGTGGGAAATTTCGTCAGCCAATCATAATTTGCTACACCTCTATCCAACCTCTCCCAAATCAGCTCACCTCTTCGTCGCCCTTTCCAAGTAAAATCCGAACCTGAATATCCTAAATCAACAAAACCACAAACATCTAAAATCTCACGAAAGTTTTCTATTAAATTATGAGCTCTTGGGACCCCACCTTTCTTATCCTGTACCTTAAGCAATTCATTGAAGTCACCAAAACAACACCATGGAAGTTTAGGCTTTGAATTCAACATACAAAGCATGTTCCATCCGTCACTTCTACGAAATGCCTCAGGCTCTCCATAAAACCCAGTCAATCGCCAAGCACTCTCCGAATTACCATCTATTATAGAATCTATATGATAACCTAAAAAACTATCCACCCAAACAGCGACCCCCTTTTTCCGTAGAAGGGCCAAACCCCCTCCTCTACCATCCGTAGGAACCGTAAAACAACCATCAAAACGAATCCTATCCCGAACCCACAACATACGTTCTCTAGATGACCATGTTTCAGATAAAAACACAATCATAGGATCTTGAGCTTGTACAATATCAACAAGCTCCTGAACTGCACGACGATTCCCAAGCCCTCGGCAATTCCATGCTAAGAGTTTCATGAATGTTGGCGGGGCTGACCATCAGCCTCCACTGTTAGATTATCTGAAAAAGCTACCCTCTTCTTACAACGCTTGCTACCTTCCTCCAAAACCCCAACCTCCTCTTGTCTCGAACGTTTAGACATAACTACACCCAAAGGGCCAAGGACCATACTAGACTTTCTAGGGATGCGAGTAAACTTAGAAGGACAAGGAATAGGAGAAGATGACTTCTCTTGTGTAAACAAATTTTTTAAGAAAAGGGCTGACCCCATCATCCTAGACCCCACACCACCCTGTAAAGAAACAGAACCATCTTCCACTTCATCAAAACGAGACAACTCACCATCAATCTCATCCAACTTTGCTTGAAAAGACTGAAAAGAAGTGTGCTCGGTCAGAGTTGTCTCACTACCATTACCCAAGTCCATGTCCACCACTGTCTGAACCTCTTGCACCACTACTAGATCATCTTGCTCATCCCTATTAGACTGAACGAGCTGCTGATCCGTTGTCACAGACCTCTGGTCTGATTGCACTTCAGTCCGCCCCTGCCTCTCTTGCATGTTGATTGGAGATGGTTGTTCAACAGCCCCCTAAACGTCCTCCTCATAACCAACCACCCTAACAATCATCCTCTTTGCCAAATTCGAGTACCAGCTCTCAACCACGGACCAAACTGCTGGTTTCTCGTCGGCATGAATCCCTTTTTGTTCTGCCATAGAGAACAGTCCCGATCTTGATGAGTAAGACAGCCACACCAATAGCATAAATTGGGCAAGCGCTCATATTTAAAACAAACCCAACTTTCTTCCCCATTCTTAAACTCAACCTTCCTGCCTCAACTCAAGGGTTTAGTAATATCAATAGATACACAAACACGTATATAATTACCCCCTTCAAACTCCTCAGAGTCACTAGAAAACGGAATCACCATACCCGCCGACGAGACGATATCAGAAGTAATCCTCATATTTAAACTATCTAACGGAAGATCATGAACCTGAATCCAGAAGCTAACCCGATCAAAATTCAACCCTCTCACCTCTACTGGTCTCGAAACTCTCTTTAGTGCAACCAGATTTTTATCAAAAGACCATGGCTCACCTGCTAAAACTTTATCTATATCAGATTCCTCCATGAAAACAAATAACACAGTGATTTCCCATATCCCTCACCTCAAAACTTTTCTTAACGTGCCAAAGAAGCTTAAAAGTTCTAGCAATTGCTTCCATACTAAGCACTCTACCTGTGAAAAATCGAGCCGCCAAGAGGTATGGACTGTCCCCACTGTTTCCACGCACCCTATACTTATGACCTTCAATTTCAGTTAAGGAGAAAGTTTCCCACATCGCCGATAGGTTATCCATCGTCCTCACAGTTCAACAGCTCGCGTCCTACTGATCACAACGTTGAAGAAAACCAGAAAAACCAAAGCCTAACTCTGAGAGTAGGCACTTATTCTACTGCCGCGTAGGGTTTCGCACGAGCCCTAGGGTAGAGAAACTTGATAATTCAATAATTTAGGAATTAATTGACATAACAAAAAAGAGATAGGATCAATCTCCTCGGATTGTGCCAAGTTATGTAACTTAATAGGTAACTTAAGTCATTGACATAATGACTTAAGTTACCTATTAAGTTACACAATAACTTAAGCATGGTTTTGTAACATAAACATGAAAGTTATGATATAAAAAAATACATTTGAAAGATAGATTTTTATATTTAATTAGATTATTTTAGTTAAAGTTTCTATTTATACTAATTTAATATATTTATTTATATTAAATTAATTATAATGTCATCACGGTTCGACCCCGGTTCGACCTCGGTTCGACTTCAAAAACCTTAAACCTCTCTCTTTTACACTTCAATGAACGGTCTGGGTCTGAAAACCTGATACGTTAAGGTTGAAATCATTGAGTCTTTCTATGAAAAAAATAAACTTTGAGTCTATATTGGTTGGTGATGTCATTATGCTATACATACAATTATGATGACTGATTTGGCCCAATTGAATTCAATTAATGGTATTTGCTGTTGTATGTTTGCATATTATCTACTTATACTACTATTTAAGGGGTTTTCCCTGTTTAGACCAGATTTTTTTTGTTCCAAAACACCCCTAAACCTTAGGCTTAAGTAAGTGCAAAATTAAAGGACAATCAGTTGTAAAAATACAATTCTAACTCCACTAAAAAATAGAATCAATTTTCTGTTGATTTTCAAATTGCTTTATTCACCTATAAATTAGATTCTCAACAAAAAAAATTATATATAAATAATAAAAACACAAGTTAATGTATTTCTAAAATTTAAAAAAAAAAAAAAAAAAAAAAAAAAAACTTGAACTACTACAAAATATTGCATTGGATTTTTGTGTGATTTTAAAATAACCTCGCAAAATTTTAAATATTAAGGTTAAATGAATAATTAATATTTCTCATCCCACCAATTCTTATCCACGTTTCTCTCAACTCTTCACCTAACGTCTCGCACTTTCCCCACTCCTCCACGCTCCAAACTCAAATTAAAGAGGCTCATCATCCTCATCAGTTATCATCCTTACCCAAATTCAAAAATCATAAGCAACCACCTTATTAGTTATCATCCTCACCCAATTTGAAAAACCATATTCAGACTCTCTTATCATCATTTTCTCAAGAATCCGTTCACATGTAGATACTTCTGTAGTCCACAATTCTTCAAGCCTATGTTTTACGATTTCCCACTGCTACTTAGTGTAGATGGTACCCCTCTCTCTCTCTCTCTCTCTCTCTCTCTCTCTCTCTCTCAAATTTCTATATTTCTTGAACTAGGTATTGGTTGTTATTTTTATTTTAGTGAAAGCATCTACAAAATCACAACAAAATCCCCAAATTCAAAACCTATTGAGAAATCAACTTTAGTGAAGTTGTCATTGAAATCAACGCCTGTTGCTCAGCAGCATTGTTGACCAGCGTGCCAAGTCGGTGTAGCTTCATTTGAGAAATATTAGAAGAAAGCGACCATGTCTGTAGAAAGCGTGAGATATCAGATTTGGACTTACCGAGGTACTCTTTCTACATAATCGTTTCTCCACTTCTATTCTGCTACAATTTGTGGTTCCAAAAATTAAATTAAAACAAAAAATAAAGGCAACCAGTTTGGGTAGGTCACTCTATATCAAGGTTTTCAGAACCGGACCGGATTGGGAGGTCGAACCATGAAAACCGAGATGAAAACCAGTTTTTTAAGTATAAAGAAGCGGATTTTTAGTTAATTCCGTGAACCCCTAAAATCGGGGTTGGACCGCAAGAACTGGTGGCAAGAACCGTGCGGTCCAACCCCATACAATTTTTTTTTTTTAATTTTTTATAAAAACAACTTAACACAATTTTATTAAATATATGCTTGAAAATCATTAAATTTCCCTCACATATATAGATATATTAGTCAATTTTGCTAGTTTTATAAATTTAATAGCTATTTTTAGGCTTTAATTAATTATGACATCATCACGGTTCGACCCCAGTTCGACCTCAAAAACCTTGAACCTCTCCCTTTTACGGTTCAATGAATAGTCTGGATCTAAAAACCTTGCTCTATATCCTAGGTCTATTTTTTTTTTTTAAGATTTTGATTATGATTGTTCATTTTTAATTTGGATTACAAGAGGTATATTACATATTCTTTGAATACCAAATCAATGCAAACTAAACCAACAACAGCCCTTCAAGTCAAGAAATGTTCTCATCATAAGGTATATATATTTGTATGAAATTGTTAATTCACAGCCCTAAATCCATAGTTAAATTGTAGCCTAAAGATCCTTCCAATAGGCTATATATGGTTTGTGGAAATGTACTTACTTAAGGTGTGCATATATGAAAGACTTTATCAGGTATGTATGTTTAATGAACTTATTCATTTAAATATTTAGTTCTCTAATGCTTTATCTGACATTCCCCCCAACCCCCCCCCCCCCCCCCCCTCCCCCCACTCCTCAAATAACGTTATATCTAATTCGTTAACTCTGTTCTGTTTTGTTTTCCCCAACATTATGGTGGTGAGGGAGATTTAAATTTAATGCCAACAAAATAATTTTATGCAAGTGTATCCATAAAGAATTTGGGGCATAGAATGAATGCACTAATACACTAAAACAATGATGCACATGTTGTGTGAATGTCCAATGGCATGAAATCTAGGAAGACTACAGACATGATCTACTGATATGAAGATTTATTTCTCTGGCCTTTTCCAATGATTAACAACGGAATGAAGAGAGGAGGGGAGCTATGGGGCAGTACTGGTCCGGGCAATCTAGACAGGTCGAAACACGTTAAATAGCTTCACTCACAGCAGATAATGGATTTGGCTGAAACACTGCTTCAAGAGTCAAGACTACAAACACGTAAGTTAACACTAGCGGGCAAGACACGAGAACAATGCAAGTTATAAGTGTTTTTATGAGAAAAATGGGATACTTTGTTCGTCCTTAATGGCTTGTTGTGGGAAATAAAACTTTCTATACTTAATTTTCAAAAAAAATAACAGTGTCTTGCATTTGAAGATGGTGATGTGAAGTATTTGGAGAGAGATGCATATGCATTTGAAAGCTGATGATGTGAAGGAAGGGTACCTATTAAGTAGACCCTTCCTTTGTATATTAAAGATAAAGTTTCCTTTGGCTTATGACATAAAAAATCATGTGTTAAATTTGGACAAAAATATCAGTATACATGATGAGAAGAAGGTGATTATCATTCAATATTTTATGGTTTGAACTTTGAAGGTTTTACAACCAATCTTTGGTAAAATTGCCAGAACATGTTCAATAAAATGGTACTTTTAAATAACAAAGGCAACTTGGTAGACCCATTAATTTGAGATCTCAATCGCACTAGATGAACCGATGAAGAAGAGTCCAAAGTTTATTTATTGCATTGCATTATTAAGAGACTTCCATTTTAGATTGATTGCCCAAAAAAAGTCAATTTTAGATTTTGTGTTAAGTATTATTTTATTTTAAAACTGGTCTTTTCGTTTTGCATGTGCTCAAATGGTTTTTTATTTTTTTTTTTTTTAAAAAGACAACTTTTTATTCACCATAATTTGGGATTGATGCATTTTTTAATCATAACTAGACTCTGAGCATACGCTCACGTGCATATTCAGGGGCTCTTCTATTTTATTTTATTTTTTTAAAAAAAAGTTAATAATTTGCTTTAATAATAATTTGAGATTACTATATATTTTTTAATCACAAAAAACTTAAGGGTGTGATGAAAAATTATTTCACCTGCTAATGTATAATACTCATCACACTCCTAAGTTTTTTTGTGATTAGAAAATGTAGTAATCCCAAATTATAATTAATACATATTATTAACTTTTTTTCAAAACAAATAGAAGAGCCTCTGAGCATGCGTGTAGTATGACGCGTAGTATGATATTAAGATACTGCTACATTGGGGTACAATGGTAATTTTCAGGTTGTAAAGAGTGTAGTAAATCACTACCTATGTGCCTGTATGAACATACTAATTTTTTTTTTTTTTTAAACGGGAGAAAAGATTTTTTTTCATCTTAGATGCAGTCAACTCTCAAAAAACAAAAAAACAAAAATCAGTCAGGTTGTGTCCAAATTTATCAATGCCTTAAAATAACATATTCATAAAATGAAAATGGTAAGATGGATGAGTAAAAATAATCGGAAAGATAGGACTTGATTCAGTTTCAAACTTAGAAAAAGCAAAGGAGTACACAATTTCCTCTCTTTTTCGACTGACCCACTATATTTTTTTCTTTTCCCTTCTCTCTTTTTAATTTTTTTCTTTTCTCACCTAAGATTCTTCTTTTCACACAAGCTTTCTTCATCTTTTTTTTTTATTTTATTTTATTTTATTTTATTAATGTACATAGGTGTTTGTATGTCATGATACGGTTAACAGACACCGTCACAAGGAACGAGGGCAAATGACATGTTGATTATTGGAGTACGATGGTGATGTCAAGATAGTAGAGAACACTGTTTTGGTCCTGGTTGTAATTTTTGCCCGCTTGTGTTTCCAAGTGGCATACAAGAAATTAGTCTTTCATTTGGTTTGGCTACTTAACTAGGTTAGTCTGAGCTTTACTTGACCTGGGTTTTATATCCAAATCTATCAATGTGTTAAATTGAGGACCTTTTATAGAAGTTAAACTATGAAGACTAACACAAAGTGGCATGGCTAATGGCTTGGATCCAAATCCTCTCTGGTTAAATGTTAATAAGAGATGAATCTACAGCAAATAGTTAGAAGAAGTGAAGTATATTTCCACACTATGACAAAATAACAATCATAGTTTTACAAATACTAATATAAGAAGGAAGGTACATATCATATTTTGTGTATCTCATTAATATGTCAAAGATTATATATATTAACCTTGCTTAAAGGTACAGTCATTTATAAACATCTTAACGCCTCTCTAATCTGAGTCTCCCAATCATATGATACCCAATTAACATCTTTTCCCCCTCTGTTTTTGCCAAGAAATGCCACTCCTCATCACTTGCCTCCATCTTCCTCTTCCAACCAGCATGAGCAGTAGTTGGCAATCCTTACAGTCAGTGAAACTAAAAGCCTCTTAACACTAACCTCCCTTGTATTCTCAGTAAGCAACTTCCTTATCAAGCATATCTTATATCTCTGTGCCATATCCCGAAATAAGTGCAAATTTCTTTCTTTGTGGAGCATAGTTAGGTCCCTTTTTAATGAGTAGCCGTTCCATTTACTAGAGCATAAGTAGTTCAAAAATATAAGCGACAAGTACATGCAAACAATTTAAGTAATGGTTTTAAAAGACAAACAACACCAAGCTGAAAGGTTTAAGATATTTACCCAAGACATGAAATGGACCCCCAAGAAACCAGAAGACACTCAAGAAAATTCACACACTTTGAGAGCCTAGTGATTATTCGAGTAGGTAGATAGATACATTCCCTTGATTTCTATCCAGAACATTGAATCAGCTTTTATGATTATTGCTACAACCCATCCATTTATAGAACAATATCAAAAACCAGCTTTATATGGTTGTTCAATTTAACAGTTTTATATTAGCCACATTCTCGTTCTGTAGCAAACTAACGGCAGTGTTTAAATGCAATGCTAAATAAATTATCAAGGTTTGAAAAAAAAAAAAAAGAATGGTACTTGGAATATTCCTATGTTTAAATGCAGTATTCAAAAAGGTAATTTAAACAAATTTTCCAGGCTAGAGAACGAAAATTAATTTAGTGAGTAGAAATTCTTTTGCTTTTAAAACATCAAACAATGAAATACTTAATTTAACTTTCCCATACCTAGTAGTAGTTGCCATAAGCATATCAACAAGGTACAAAATAATATTAATCATTATATACTAATGATTAACTACAAACCCAAAGGACGTCTATGCCGGAAATTATTTACGTCAAATGTAAATTTCTTCTTCAAAAGTATAACAAAACCATAGAATAAGAATTTCACCAAGAAACAATAACAAATCGGAAAGGGCAATAGTTGAATTATTAATAAAAACTCATAGACATGATTCTCAAAAAAAGAAAAGAAAAAAAGGAAAAAAAAAAAAAAAGAAGAGAGACAAACATAACAATATTGGTAGAATTCGAGTAAATGAATACATACACATCTTTAAGGTGCCAAAATATAAACTTATATTATTTTTATCTCATTACTGCTAGCAATGATTAAACTCAAGTATATTAGTTCTAAATTCAAGCTGTATATACTTATTTGTCACCTGCGCCGCTTGAATTTATTGGCAACACAAATTGTAGAGGTTGTCAAATTAAAATTTTGATAGAGTTTGGCTCACCTCAAAATGAAAGGTCAGTTAAGGGCAATTTAGTGGTTAAAACTTAATTTTTCAGTCTAAATTCCATGTCTATGCATTGTATTCTCCCACAAAGAAATAACACAATATCGGCCAGATTTAAAGCAACCAAGTTCAAAGGTGTATGTTTGAAAATTAAAACATGCAAGAAAGCCCATTCAGACATTTTTACAACCATTTCATCTGCACTAATTAATGTTCCTGAAATTTCAACACAAAGAAGAAGTTGCTTTTAACTTTCACTTTCTCCCCTCTTTCCTCCAAGTTCCTAATCATCAAGGCATATTGCTATTCATCAATCAAGTATAAAACAAGAACGACAAATCATAATGCAACCAATCAAAAAACTGAAACGAAAAGGGTTTGAAGTACTTACAAGAGCTTTAAGCAGTTCTGACGAATCCCAAAAAGGATGCATATATTGTTATCTTTAGTTCAATGCATAAAACCATGCAATGTTTTAGTGAGATCTAGGGACAGAGTAGAGCAAACCAACAAAATATAAAGTTGAAGAAGAAGAAGATTCGTATGAGTACCTGGTGGAGGATGGGGAAATATGAATGAGTGTTGAGGAATAGAAAGCTACAAAAGAGTCCATATTTAGTTTGGTTGCGTTATCGGGCACTGATGATAATACACTTTTGGCTAACTTTTTAGGTATCTTTTTCAGTTTTTGAAAGTTTTTTCAATTCTTGGCAATTTTTTTTTTTTTATCTCTTTTGGTAATTTTTTTGACAACTTTTTTCCTTTTTTTTAAGTGAAACACAAAAAAAAAGAAACATTAACCAGCACCGCACGGTGCTTGTTAACATTTTCCTATTTAGTTTTCTTTCATGAGATACAAAACAGTGGATAGAGGCATAGACAAGAGCAACTATATGATATGTTGACTGATTCAAGGCTTTACCTAGAAAGAAAAAACAGAGATTATGTATTCTAATATTATGCATTACTACAGTTACAAATCATATTTTAATAGTTTCAATCGTCACAACAAATTCAGCGACAACAGAATCGGTGCCATCAGCGAAAAAATTAAATAAATAAATAAAATCTCCACCCAGTATAATTAATATGTTGAAATTGTTGCTATATGTGCGTATATTTATTTTGTTATTTGAACAATTGATCCCATCATTGATTACTAGTTATATGATTCAGTAACGTTGAAGATGCCATTGACATTTGGTTTCCTTACCTCATGAAGGTATAAAACTCAAGTAAAGTTTTTAATTAAAGTTTAATTAAGGGAATTCCACTCTCCATGTACCAATAATGTACAAGCTTTTGTTGTTTTCTTGGGTTTTCCGTGAGAGAACTTTTTTAAATGGGTTGCTTTTGGTTTTTAATTTGTTTGATGGTTACTTTGTAGTAGGGTGTATTTATTAAAAGGATAATCTCAGGTTCATTTCCTGATGGAGGGGAATCAAGTTTTTTTTTTTTTTTTTTTTTTTTGAGAAAATATAGATAGAAAACAAGGGGATGAGAAAAGAGAGAGTAAAAAGACAAAACTTACAATATTAGCACTTTACAAAAATGTCAAACTTTTGAAAGTATTAGAGAGGCTTATAAAAAAGAACATGTCTTTAAGCTATCAAAATAACCCAGCTTATGATCCCTCTAATCTCAAATAAAAATTTCTTTATATCTTCAAATAAAGCTAATTTTTAAAAAATTGTTTTTAGTGATTTTTCTTTTTTCTTTTTTTCCTCAAATGAGCTTCTAGTAATGAATAAGTATACAAAATAGATCAAGTTCTTTATAACTCAGCAATATTGAATTGTTTTTTTCTTTATGAAGAATGCCACAGTTTTGAATTCACATTCTCCACATATTATAACAATTAAATTATATATATAAAAAAAACTTGGTTCTCAAAAAGAAAAAGAAAAAAAAATATATATATATATATATATATATACATAGAGAGAGAGAGAGAGAGAGAGAGAGAGAGAGAGAGAGAGAGAGAGAGAGAGTAAACAAAACAGTATAATTTAAACTTAATAGACTGGTCTCTTTCCCAAGAGAGATTGAGCTTCTAACCTTTTATTTGTTTTTTATATTATTTTTATTTGAACTTATCGTGGGACATAAATCCCAAACTAAAACATTTCTAGTTGTATTCCTTTTATGCAGTCTTCCAAACATTGGTGGCTCCAAAAATTTTGTTTAGGGGGGTCATTAAGAATTTAAATTTTTAAAAAATTAATAAAAAGAGAACTTTAATATATCGAGTTATAGACAAAAAAAAAACATGAATTTTTACAATTTCCTTCCACAAGTTTTTAAATTTTGAATTGTTACACGATAGTTCATTATGAGTATTTATTGCCAATATGGGTAGTTATAACTATTTTATTTTGTTAAGTTTGTCTAAATTTTTATTTTTATGCAATTAATATTATATATTTGTCATTGTTGTTATAAAAATATTTAAACTAAATGACTCAACTCATTGGCTCTACATTAATTATTGACGCACACAACCACACTCATTCATACGTAAAATAATTCGATATGTGTTTACTTAACTAATCAAATGCTTGAATAATCACTAACTTTGCAATTTTTTTCTTGAATTTTTCTAATTTTATGACAAAAAGTTATTATAACATGATAACTATACACACTCATGTAACAAATCTTCTCTATTTCCTAATTATTAAATTATATAAAGTTATATTATATTTATATTGTACACACAAACATCCACGTACATGTCATTATTCACATAAATGACATTATAAAAAAAAATAATGCACATAATCAATATTAGACACACTCATACACATATAATTAATAAAAAATTTATATTAAAGAATGACACTGACAATTTACAAGCACTTAAGAGTCAAAAATACTTGTAATAAGAGTGCATAAACTTTAGGTTAGGGTGTGCAAAATTTTTTTAAAAAATTAATGTATTAAACTAACAAAAAAAATATTAAACATATATAATTCTTTTTCTTTTTCTTTTTTTTTTTTTGAAGTCAGGGGGTTCATTTGAACCCCTGACCAAAGCATAACGCCGCTCCTGCTTCCAAAAAACACCTACACTTAATCTGTTTTGTTTTTGTTTTTTCTAAATTTTATCTGTATCTTTAAAATCCTTTTTTTCAATCTTCTTTATCTTGTTTCACTTTTTATTCATTGTTCCTTATTTTTGAGTCAATATTGAAGGACTAAAAAAACCAGCCTAAAAGCCATTATTCATCTCCCAAAAAAAGAACACTATGCAACGAGGGCGGTGTTCGGACATAGTGGACGTGATTGCCTGATTGGTCCAATATTGGGCTAAGAAACCCAGAGACAATACAGCGTTTGTGTTCAGAACTACCTCAACGCAGCCCAACAAACAGGGATGAAATTACTCTTAAGACCAAGTGGACCAAGGCCCCATAGACAAGTCCGTTACAACAAAATTGGGTGAATTCAATTTCAAACAAGCTTCTAACCTTTTATTTGTTTTTTATTTTATTTTTATTTGAACCTATTGTGGGACATAAATCCCAAACTAAAACATTTCTAGTTGTATTCCTTTCTTGCAGTCTTCCAAAAAACACCTACAAATGCTGCACCCATACTTAATCTGTTTTGCTTCTTTTTTTTTTTTCTTTTTTGTTTGCTAAATCTTTATCTGTATCTTTTTAATCCTTTTTTTTTTTTTCAATCTTCTTTATCTTGTTTCACTTTTTATTCATTGTTGCTTATTTTTTAGTCAATATTGAAGGACTAAACAAACCAGCCTACCAACCACTATTCATCTCCCAAAAAAAAACCACTATGCAACGAGGGCGGTGTTCGGACATAGTGGACATGATTGGTCCAATATTATTTATCCTTATGGTGGGCTAAGAAACCCAGAGACAATACAGCGGTTGTGTTCTAAACTGACTCAGCGTAGCCCAACAAATGGGGATGAAATTTCTCTAAGACCAAGTGGACCAAGGACCCATAGACTAGTCCGTTACAACAAAAATTAGGCGAATTAAATTTCAAACGAAGCCTGATGCGTTGGTCCATTAATAATCTTGAAATCAGGTCCACATTAAAAAGTCCAACTAATGTGGACTCACTTGGGCAAACAAGTTGTTAGGAGTTAATTAGTACTGTCAAATTCCCTCACTGATTTGAAATTTCATTTCTCTTCAAAAAATCAATACCCATCATTAAGAAGTTGTAAGATCACCGAAATCAGATTCTGTAGTTCCTTCTTCGCTTTTGAACTTCACGAAAATTATAGTAATTTTATGACCCAATTTTTCTCGGATCAAGTTTTACAATAGTGTAAGTATTTGGATGACTCAAGGCAAAGAATAGCAAAGTAGAATATTTGTTGTTTTATGAAGCTCAAATATTGCCCGCAAAATATTGAAAAAGGTCATACTAAAGTTAGATCCTATTTGGTTGGGAGGATAGAAAAGTGGAAGGATAGAAAATATTTTAGTTTTCCTCGTTTGTATTTGGTTGGGAGGATGGAAAAGTAGAGGAATGGAAAACTTTTTTGTTTGGTTAAAAATAAAGTTTACATAAATTTATCATCATGTCACTATTAAATAAAACAAAAAGTAACACATTATACTTTTAAAAAATTGTGTATAGATGGACACTTTAGTAAAAAAATTAAAAAAGCATAAGAAATTAACCCAAAACTATTTTCTAAAAAAAAAAAAAAGAACAAAAACAAAAACCAACCAAAATTAATGAGAAAATAAACGTATGAGCACAAAAAAAGAAAGAAGAAAGCTACACATCCAGAAAAAAAATTAAAAAATTAAAAAAAAAGAAGAAAAAGAAAAGAAGACAACATGTCCAGACAAAAGCAAGCAAAGCAAATTAAAAAACAAAACAAAACAAAACCCAACACATTAGTACCAGAAAAAGAAAAAAATAAAAGGAAAAAAGAAAAGAAAAAAATAGGAAGCCAACACACGTTAGTAACATAAAAATAAAATAAAATAAAATAAAATAAAAACAACATTTTTGGAGGTGAATTCCAAGAGTATTTTTGGAAGCTCATTTCATGAGCTTTCCTTTCTTAGTTTTCTCACCATTTTGAAGAGAAAACTTTTTGGTGGGTTCAGAAAGAAAACACCTAAGCCCCACCATTTAGGATCCATTTGGTTGAGATAACGAAAAAGTAGGAGGATAGAAAATTGAGAGAGGATGAAAAAGTGAAAAGATAGAAAATATTTTACTTTCCCTAATTTGTAGTATCCGGTTGGAAGAGTGGAAAAGTAGAGAGATGAAAAGCTTTTTTTGTTTGGTTGAAAATAAAGTTTGTATAAATTTACCATCATATCCCTATTAAATAAAACAAAAAGTAACACATTATACTTTAAAAAAATTGTGTATAGATGGACACTTCAGTTAAAAAAAAAAAAAAAAAAAAAATTGAAGAAGAGTGTTAAGGAACAAAAAGCTACAGAAGAGTCCATATATAGTTTTCTTTCATGAGATACAAAACAGTGGATAGAGGCAGAGACGAGAGCAATTATATGATATGTTGACTGATTCAAGGCTTTACCTAGAAAGAAAAAACAGAGATTATGTATTCTAATTTTACGCATTATTACAATTACAAATCATGTTTTAATAGTTTCAATCATCAAAACAAATTCAGCGACAATAGAACCGGTGCCATTAGCGAAAAAATTAAAAAAAAAAAAATCTCCACCCAGTATAATTAATATGTTGAAATTGTTGCTATAAGTGCGTACATTTATTTTGTTATTTGAACAATTCACCCCATCATTGTTTACTAGTTAACGATTCAGTAACGCTGGAGATGCCATTGACATTTGGTTTCCTTACCTCATAAAGGTGTAAAACTCAATTGAAGTGTTTAATTAAGGGCATTCCACTCTCCACGTACCAATAATGTACAAGCTTTTATTGTTTTCTTGGGTTTTTCCGAGAGAGAACTTTTTTGAATGGGTTGCTTTTGGTTTTTAATTTGTTTGATGGTTACTGTGTAGTAGGGTGTATTTATCAAAAGGATAATCTCAAGTTCATTTCCTGATGGAGGGGAATCAAGAGGGTGTTTGGTACATACACTTAAAAATTGAAAATATATGTGGAAATACATCTGGGTGAAAAAGTGTGTGAAAATAAGTGAAATATTGTTTAAAAACTGAAAACATGTGTTTAAATGGGTGTACCAAACGGGGCCTAAGTTTTTTTTTTTTTTTTTAGATAATATAGATAGAAGACAAAGGGATGGGGAAAGAAAGAGTAAAAAGCCAAGATTTATAACATTAGCACTTACCAAAAGGTTAAACCTTTGAAAGTACTAGAGAGGCTTATAAGGAAGGATATGTCTTTAAGCTATCAAAATAACCCAGCTTATGATCCCTCTAATCTCAAATTAAAATTTCTTTATATCTACAAATCTAATTTTTTAAAATTTGTTTTTAGTGATTTTTCTTTTTTCTTTTTTTCCTCAAATGAGCTTCTAGTAATGAACAAGTATACAAAATAGATCAAGTTCTTTATAACTCAGCAATATTGACTTGTTTTTTTCTTTATGAAGAATACCACAGTTTTGAATTCACATTCTCCGCATATTATAACAATTAAATTATGAAAAAACTTGGTTCTCAAAAAGAAAAAGAAAAAGAAAAAGAATATATATATATATATAGAGAGAGAGAGAGAGAGAGAGAGAGAGAGAGAGAGAGTAAACAAAATAGTATAATTTAAATTTAATAGACTGGTCTCTTTTCCAAGAGAGATTGATCTTCACCACCGCACACCCTTGATGCGATGGTTACTCCACAAGTATAAGTGTTTATGGGGTGTGAGGGACAAGGATCGGAGTTCAAGTCTCTAGGAAGGAGTTTCACACACATATACACTTAGATTAGGTTAGAGTAAAAATTCTATTTTGTAAAAAAAAAAAAAAAAATAGAGATTGAGCTTCTAACCTTTTATTTTTTTTTTATTTTTTTTTTATTTGAACCATCATGGGACATAAATCCCAAACTAAAACATTTCTAGTTGTATTCCTTTCGTGCAGTCTTCCAAAAAACACCTACACTTAATCTGTTTTGTTTTTGTTTTTTCTAAATTTTATCTGTATCTTTTTAATCCTTTTTTTCAATCTTCTTTATCTTGTTTCACTTTTTATTCATTGTTCCCTTTTTTTTCTTTTTGAGTCAATATTGAAGGACAAAACAAACCAGCCTAAAAACCACTATTCATCTCCCCAAAAAAAACACTGTGCAACGAGGGCGGTGTTCGGACATAGTGGACGTGATTGGTCCAATATAGGGCTAAGAAACCCAGAGACAATACAGCGGCTGTGTTCAGAACTAGCTCAACGCAGCCCAACAAACAGGGATGAAATTACTCTTAAGACCAAGTGGACCAAGGTCCTCTAGACTAGTCCATTACAACAAAAATTAGCTGAATCAATTTCAAACAAGCGTGATCCGTAGGTCCATCAATAATCTTGAAATCAGGTCCACATTAAAAAGTCCAACTAGTGTGGACTCACTTGGGCAAACAAGTTGTTAAATTAGTACTGTCAAATTCCCTCATTGATTTGAAATTTCATTTCTCTTAAAAAAATCAATACCCATCATTAAGAAGTTGTAAGATTACCAAAATCAGATTCTGTAGTTCCTTCTTCGCTTTTGAATTTCAAGAAGATTATAATCATTAGAAGTTGTAAGATTACCAAAATCAGATTCTGTAGTTCCTTCTTCGCTTTTGAACTTCAAGAACAATATACTAATTTTATGACCCAATTTTATTTCGGATCAATAGTGTAAGTATCTGGATGACTCAAAGCAAAGAATAGCAAAGTAGAAAAAATGTTGTTTTATGAAGCTCAAATATTCCCAACAAAATATTGAAAAAGGGTTGGACTAAAGTTCATTTACTTTATCTATAGCGTGACCCTCTCTATTTTTCATCAAATTTTACAAGTAAATGATTATCAACATTCCTTATAGTCTATTTTTATAATAGGATTAAGGATAGTATAAGTATAAGGGTGTGTTTGTTTGGAGGTAAAATAGAGTGAATCGAAAACTTTGTAAAGAAAATGGGAATGAAAGCTTTTTTGAGTGTGTTTGGTTGGGTGGGGAGGACGAAAAATAAAAGGTGGAGTCCATATATTTTCTCCTTGAACCTACCAAAAAGTTTTCTCTTCAAAATGGAAAAAAAAAAACTAAAGGGAGAAAAAAAAGCAGCTTAATGGACAAAAATGCCCATAGTTTTTTTTTTTTTTTTTTTGCTAGGCACGTTGCCTCTCTCTTCTTCTTCTTTTTTTTTTTTTTTTTAATGACTGGACTTTACTTTTTTTTTTTTTTTTTTTAATTTTTTGTTTCCTGGGGCTGTGGTGGTGGATGTGACTGTGGCTGTGGCTGGGTATGATACCAATTTTTTTTTCCTTTTATTTTTTTCTTTTCTTTCTTGGACGTTGCTTTTTTTTTTTTTTTTTTTTTTTTTTTTTGAGATGACTGGACGTTACTTTTTTTATTTTTTGTTTCCTGGTGCTGTGGATATTCACGTTGTCCTATTTTTAGTTTGTTCTATTTTTTCTTCAAGAGGGTAATTCCAATGAAGCAGCCTCTCTCTCTTCTCTGTTTCTCTCCTTCTCCATTGGTTTGGCTTTGGTATGATCGGATGAGTGACGTTAGTGATTTAAACGGCAAACTTAAGGGATTGCTCGATTTGGCAAGTGTGTAAAGTTTAAGCAGTAAATTGGCTAAAATAAAAGTTCAGGTGTATTGGCCACTGGTCCAAAGTTTAGGGGTGTCTTGGCATTTTTTCCAGCCATCTAAACCCAGAGCTCCCTATCTTAGTTTCCCCATTCCTCCCTGCTTCAGAAACAATATTTAGCCTTCACATTGCTGTTTTGATTGGTACGTCCTAATCATTTACACATATCATATTAAACCCATGACTTCAACGCCCATCCCTTGTTTCTGAGAGGCAAAGGAGAAGACATTTGGTACAAAGAACAATACCATACTGATTCTGGATCTGAACAGAAAAATAATCTAGGAACACTGCCAACCCAATGAAGTGAATAATCAAAGACTTTTTTCCCAAGTATAAAATGAGTTTGGTAAAGAAGAGTAGAGTTAAAATGTGGAGCTTCATAAAGAATTACAATCATGAATGTAAATAACCCCCTAAAGAATCATAGTACAACATGTATACATGTTCAAGTATTCCAGTCCCACCAGATTGTCCACATAGGATAGTGAGGAACTACCAGCCAAATAATGATATTTATGTGTTGTATGTGTGCCTTCAAGCAAGAATGGACATCTATCACCTTCTTGACATCAACCAATGTACCCCAAAAGCAACAAAACAAAGGCCCAGTAATCATGATCTACTAAACAATGAACCAAAGATGGTCTACTGATTTACAACTGCCCTTGCATATATACAGCACCAATTGACCAATTCCATTATTGTGCAGCCCTTCAATGAGCGTTCCTTGAATGAAAAACCTGTTTACATTCTCAGTGTTGATATGAAAAGGCTCAATTGACATGGTGAGGAATAAGAACTTTGAGGCTTTGCATCAGTCTGGAGGAGTAAAAGCAATGGTTGTGGTTCTTGAAACCAACATAAAGGGAATTATTAGTGGTAATGGGGCTGCTCTTATACAGAGAAAGAATTTTTTGGTGCCAATAAGTTCCAAAAGGCACCTGCTACTTGCAAAGAAACAAAAATGCTTGCCCCTATTCACACTTTATTGCTTGTGGTAATCTTGATAGGCAAAATTAGATAGTCATGTTCTGAGCTTGATCATGATTTAAATTGAGCCTAAAAATTATTCAAGAGGATTTTTATTAGTACTGTCTTATAGGTTGCAATAAATTGTTTTGATAAATTCCTTGTACATATGTCAGAACACTTAAAAAGAATTTTTTGTGCAAGCAAATAGATACAATATATTGCTGACATATATTTTTTTTTCAATCTATCACGGTCTTATTTTCCCTATGAATTGTTGCTAAGTTTTATTTCAAATTTCCAACCAACCTGAAGTCATTGATGATTTTGAATTTTATCCTACAGAGGTAAGGATTGCATTGGAGTACCTTCACTGTCAATGTAATCTAATCTTGATGATGTCTAAAGTGATGAATTTCATAAGTGAGAATTCAAAACGTATTCTAAGTTAATAATTGATTTGTTAAAGGAACTTTTTCTTAGACAACTTGACTAATATAGTACTTTATCTAATAGTTTACAGATCCCATTATGCCACAGTATTTTGCTTCTCCAGATGAGCCTATGTCAACTTGTTGTCACTGATCGATGTGTGAACTCTTCTATCACACCTTTGGAAGAGTGGTCCTCGTACTTGCATAATCATACCTCAGATAGCCAAAATATTCTAAATACTGCAATTTCTGCTGCTTAAAATTTTCCAGCATATTTTAGATTCAATTTCAATGTTTGGCTGCACAAGCATCTGTAATGTAAAAAGTGCAATAATACAGACTTACTTCTTCATGCTTTTACTGAATCTAGAACTGATTTCCTTGCAAGGGTATTTCACAAGGATTTCAAGCCTAAAAATGTTTTACTCATGAACAATGGGCACATTCCTTGACAGATTTTGATTTGTCATGTTGACATTTGAAAGCCACAGGTATTCTAGTTATTTAACCTTCTTAAGCATATATAATCTCAGGGAAAGGGGGGGAATAGAGATTTTGAAACAAAGGTACTGCATGGATCCAATATATTTTGAGATGCATTAGAATAAATCTGATAAAATTAAGTGTTGATGTGCACATTTTTGTTTAACATCAAGATACTGTTAACAGGTAGTGGTGGCAATGGTGATAGGGCAAGAGGGTTAAGATATGTTGGGGGACAATAGTGCTGTCAAGGTTGTAAAGAACACAGTGTTTTGGTCATGGAAGAATTGGTGAACATTTCTAATTCTTAATGTTAACCACCTCTCATTTGAGTCCTAGGAAAAGTAATAATGCTTTCATCATTATCATTTTCTTCGACACCTTGGCTACTATTGCTGTTCAATTTGAACTTTATCTTGACATGGGATTATATATTTAAATCTATCAATGTCTCAAAATCTAAGATCTTATAGTTATAAACATTTTCACTCTAATATCAAATTACAAATTAGTTTTTGAGTTAAACTATAATGAACTGAGCCAACAGTATGTATATCAAGTTTAGAAAAAAATGAAAAATGAAGACCATGACTAACACAATGTGACATGGTTTGTGTCCAAATCCTCTCTGGTGTTGCATATCAATCAATTTGTCTAATTTTTTTTTTCTTTCTTACATCAGCTTGTCAAAAATTCAGAGGAACCATGGGTTCATCTTTTCCACGTGTCATTGTCTTCCTAAAATTAATGACATTTAAGTTGCAAAAAAATGGTAACATCTTTGTATACAAAATTAGACATTTACAATAAAACCTTCCAAGTAAGCAGTAATGGATTTAGGGGACAATGAAATGATCTCTCTCTTTTCAGATTACCCATAAATATAGCAAAATAAGAAACAACCCCTGGGGTAGCCTTTAACATTGTACACACTGGCCAACCAATAATTCAAGAAGCTGTATAGGGAATGTAATAAATTGTGAGAAAGCTGCAGCATGTCCTTTGCTCTTTTTTTATGAACGAATTACAAAACTTTAATTTCACTAATGGTAAAATGAAAGCTTGTTGGATAAAAATCAAAACTATTTACATTTTGCTTATTAAAGTTAGATACATCACTTGAGTATGTTTTTCTCTCATAACTATTGGTGTTTCACAATTTCCATCAGTCATCCACTTTATAGGTCATCTCGAAAGAATAGATTGAAATTGTCAAAAACTAAATGAGTAAAGGAAAGATCAAATATGAATCATTATGGACGAGTAGAAAGCTTCAGATGGTGTCCATATTTATTTTCTTAATTTATCTTTCTGGGGATACAAAACTATAGGTAAAGGCAGATACAAGAAGGATGCCATTTTCTTTAACTAATTTACAGCTTTACCTAGGGACTAAAAACAGAAAATATGGATACTTATGAATTTTGATATTGCCTAAATGGTTCATGACAGTAACAAATTATGCTCTAACAGTTTCAATAGAGACCACAGAAGAGATGCCAACAGTACTATATATCCAATCTCACCAACTAAGATTTGAAAGCAATACAAGTCAAATACATAGTGCAGAAAGCATTTAGTGGAGATGAGGTGTGAATGTGCAGTGGTTGATTCAATATTATCATAAGTTAGGGATTTTCAGTCTCAATGGTCCTAATACTAACCTTAATTACATATCTCAGTTCCGTATACTTAGGTGAGGTTTAGATACGGATGAAAAGCAGACGCGTTTTGCGTCTGCATTTCCTCTTTTCTTTTTTCTTTTTTTTTTTCTTTTTTTAAGTCGTGATTTTTGACTTTTCTGTCAGTGTACAATGCACACCAATGTACTATTCAGCAACTTTTCATTAAAAACATTAAGAATAAGTCCCACAGCACTATTCACACATTTAAAAATTATTTTGCTACAGTATTTTTAGTTTTTAGCAAAATAAGCTATATCCAAACGAACTCTTAATCTGTTGAAATTGTTGCATATGTGGTTACATTTATTTTGTTATTGAACAATTCACATCATCATTGTTTACCAGTTAATGATTCAATAAGGCTTAAGATGCCCTTGAAGTTATTACAATAATACAAGGTTTGTACTTGTTTATACAAAATATGTCAATGTTAGAGTTGACAATTGGTTTGCTATGATGTTATACAAGTTATTGATACTCTTGCATCCAACAATCTGGAATTATATCTTGATGTGCTATACGATGATATCTCAACACTAGTTGATCTTAATTCTGAACTCCTTGCAAATGGAGATTTCACTTATGCGGGAAGTATAGCAAGGACATCCATAAACTATGAGGTATTGTATAAAGACCAGAAAAGAGAAAAGGAAATAGTGCAAAAGATCACAATGCTGAAGAAACATGTTCATGAGTTAGACAGCACCATTAGGTGTGTCATAAATATTATAACACAACTGAATCTTCCATAAGATACAAAAGGCTGGGCCTGGGATAGTATTACTTCTTTAGTTCACCAATTGTATTTGCTTTCTCTCTCTTCTTTTTTGGGAAGGAAAGAAGAGAACAGAGCCCATTTTGTGAGGCTATTTTTGGGCCCATTTTGGCCGGTTGTGGGCTCTTTATTGAACAACATATTGCCACTAAGGCAAAATTAAGCTTAGCCCATGGAGCAGGTGACCTGGTGTAAACACTTTCCTTGTTTTGCTCTTTGGTTTCCTTGTAAATCCCAACTCCCAACTCAGCTCATTGCATAGTCTATTTATTACAAAACACTTGAGAATTCTCAACAATCGAATAGAATTATGTAAAAATGGGTTGAGTCATACTTCAAATTCATTTCTCATCAATTCGTAACATATTATCGGAACTGCAACACAAATATAAGAAGATAAAACTTGGATTTCTTTAGAGTAATTATTATTAAAAGAAACAGGTAATACAACAAAGACTATAAATATCTTTAGAGCCAACCAAACACCAAAGAAGTAAATCTACTATCAGCATATCAAAGAAGTAAAATAATCTTTAAAAATTACAAACAAAACCAGGGGAAATAAAAACTACAAGCAATCAAACTTTCATCTTTGTGTCGCTGCTGCTCAAGAGAAAACTTCCTATCCTCCTGTTTGATGCAAAAACTTTTCCTGTTGCTGCTGATGCTTCTAATGAACGTTCTTTGAGTCCAACCTTTCCTGAGAATTAATTTTGATACAGCTCTGCTATTTGTCAAGACCAAAATTACTAGCACCCTCTTTGCACCAGATTTTAAATGGCCTCCTCAATGGAAGGACTAATAGCACTGGTAGTAAGCCAATGCCAACAACCAGCAAGAACCTTGTACTAATCTCTAGATTTACAAATAAAACAAGCACCATGCCACTTAGATTTTCATTTGCAGCATCCTTCAACCATGACAGGAACCTACCAATCTTGACATAGCAAAAGTAATCTGCCAAAACCTGCCAAGTAGATTTAAACCATAAATAATTTCAAAAGTTGATCATCTGATATAAATCCAACTATGTGCCCACTCTACGTAGTATGGAAACTCCTAAACCCAACTATATCCCCACCATTCATTTTCCTCAAATATCACATTTAATAATTAAAAATAAGCAAAGATAAATCCTAGATTTTTTGGGGGCAATTATTGTTTAAAAATTAAAAATTAAAGTAATACATGATCACGAGGACAAACTACTGCATTGCACCTAATCCTACCCTTGATTAGAGGACTGCTCACAACAAGCTGATCACAAAAGAACCACACAATGATCATGATGTGGGCATTTATTCCGAGTCAACTTCAAATTTTATTCTTCTTCCTGTAACAGTGTAACCAAGCTAAGCAACATCACATGATCATGCATTAAAGAAGCTCTTACTATCTTGTTGAGAAGACCACCAACTTCCCACTTGAAGGAAAGCTTAGAAAGAAGGGTTACCTCAAGTTCCCAACACAGCACCTCCAGGTGCAATATGGCTGTAGGTGGATCAGAATTAACCCACTTAACCCAACTGCTCATATTTGACTATTGACTTATGGTTTCCATGGCTAATGAACTCTATGCAAAACATCCTGCTACTCTGGCCATATCAGACGCCATATTATTATATCATTTAATCAAAGTACAAAATTCAAACCTCATAAGTAAATCAGTACCCTGCTAAACCCAGACTAGATGTTAAAGTGGAAAGATCAGGAGATGGTATATCATGTTGGTCAAAGAAGTAAACCAATAGGCCAACATAATATTAAATGGCTGAGAAAAAGAAAAAGCCATCTAAAAAATGTTATTGACTCATGATGAGAGAGAGAGAGAGAGAGAGAGATCAAACAACCTATGTTCATACCCTAAAAATGCTTTCTTTTATCTTAAAATCAAGTAAGTTTCTCAATGCATCCAAGCTTCTGATAATCTAAGAAATGACCACCTATGTTGGCAGTAAAATGACTTATTCAGATAACCTGTTCCGCCCAACTCATTTTGGGACAAAAATGAGCACTAGAAAAGAGAACTGTCTTCAATCTATATCTCATTTTTCAAATTTTACAATTTTTGTCTCCTTTTAAACTCCATAATTTTTGCATATCACTAAAAAATTTTATAGTCACATTTTCAACTTGGGTCTTTCCCAAATATTTCCTAATGTTCCTTAAACTAATCAAATAGGATAAAAACCCGTATCCCAAACTGCAACTTGATAGATAAACATGTCAAATTTTACATCATTATATAATAATAATAAAAACCATTAACTCAAATTTGGAAAATAGTTCTTCACCTAAAGAATAAAACACAGATATCATAAAAGCATTCAAAAAAAGAGAAATCTCAAATTTTATAGAGAACTCCATGTTTTTTAAACTAAATTCCAATAATCAAAGAAACAAGTACAATTTTTTTTTAAAAGGCATTTAGTTCACAAATAATTTTGAACAAAGAGGGGAAGTGTGAATATCAACCATAGTGTCAAGTTCTAATAACATAAAGAGATCAAAACATGGAAAAGCTGTGAGACCTACGGTATATTAAGATTAGATTAAGATCTAATTAAACCCTAATGAAATTTACACAACATGGGAGATTTAGATTACTTTCTATTTGGAAGGGCACAACAATGTCGCACATAATAAGAGAAACAAAATATATATTATCATAGAGATAACACAATCACCTTGGCCCAAATAAATAATACATAAATGTTTTGGGATTGGTCACGCATATATTTCTGTAAAAGTAATTGAATTAAGCGGATTATGCACCTTAAATGTATTTATTTTGTATTGGAAGTGTATCCATGGATATAAGCTTCCAATTCTTGGCATCTTCATGTTGCAAATATTTCATGCAAACCAATATCAAGGACTCCCTGTACATGCCCAAACTTGTATTAGTATATATGCACACCTACACCATCAACTTTAACATTGACACATTCTAGATTTTACAAAAGTCAATTAGAAAATATGTTGTCTCATTTGTATCAACTCTTTACCTCTATTTTGTGTAGCTGCTAATTGACAAAACAGAGAGTACAATAAACTAACTATAACACTCAAACTTTTCTTGTTGCCTAGCTTTATGGAGGTAAGTTCAAATAGAAATTTGATCATCTAGTTCTATATTTGAAATATGGAAAGTTGACCGCTCTTAATAAGGATTTGAATTGTAAAACCCAATAAACAAATGAAAAGGAGAAGGAAAATATAGTTTATCAACATATGGTATCATTGAGTGTGTTGAACCTCATATAAATGTGGGAAGGATGTAAAAATCATGACTTAACCATAAATTACTTGTTGCATGTACTTTATCTGTATGACTACTATAGAGCATATATGGCATTAATTAGTGCATGTTCAATGGGTGTAGGTGCATCTAGTGTACAAAAATATGCTATGTCCCAGCCTGATGTACCATTAATCATATAAAATCCAAACGTTAAATGCTTTGTCCTTTCAGTTAGCAACAAGTAGGATATAGTGTGGATTGAGACACATTGATAAGAACATTTGCATTAACCCCTTAATGAAATCAATAATCCTCTGACGACATGCCAAGTATATCTCACTGGAAAATTCTATTTATCTAGAATTCAAGCATCTGGAACTTTAACTCAAACAGTTAACATGTTACACAATTACTCATGTACACTTAGATGGGGTGGGTTACAATGCCATTGCTACCCTTATTTTGTCATGCGATCAGCACATATTGCCTGTGCCTCAAGGATGCAACTCTACATAGTGGATAATATCAATATTATTAGTGACAGTTCAGTCCACAACTTACAATAAATATAACAATCTCAAATTGATAGCATAACAAATATTTCTTTGGCAAAAGGATAAATAATATAATTGCAATGCACAGGGTTTAGACAATGACTCATTGCAAAGCATATAAATTGTATCAAATTTCATGTGGAGCTTTTAGCGGTAAAGAGTTGGAGATTTCCAGTTGTAACAGTCCTTATACTATCCTCAATTAAATATCTCCACCAAGTATACTTAATCTTTTGAAATTGTTGCTACATGTGGGTAAATTTATAGGGGAAACAAACTATTTGGTTAATTTGAACATTTCACCTCCATCATTGTTTGCTAGTTAATGATTTAATAAAGCTGGAGATACCATTTTAGTTAATCCAAGGTTTGTACTTGTATTAAAAAAAAAAATGTCATCTTAGGATTGGCTTGATGTTACACAAGTTATTGATACCTTCACTGCCAATGATCCGGAATTATATCTTGACGTGGTAGACAAGGATATCTCAACACTAGAAGATTTTAATTCTGATATCCCAGCCAATGAAGATTCCACTTAGGCCATAAGCACAAGCCTAGACCTCCTGAGTCAGATTTTGGAGAGACAATACTACTACAACAATATAGGGGTACAAATCAAATTTGTCATAAAGCATTTGAAAAAATGCTGTGAAATAAATCAATTGATAAAAGAAAAGGTAGAACACACCAGAACTAGCATTTGAGATAATGCAGAAAAGATATGGGAACTCAGATGAAAATGTATTCAAATTGTTCAAAATGAACAATCAATAGAATAATATTTGTCACATGAAAAAGACTTAAAACAACACAGAGTACTGATTAATGATGAAAAAAATTTACCAAATTACATATAAGCAAAACATTATTATATGGTCACAAATAAATAAATAATTTAACACAAGCATTAGGGGAAGACACTGAACAAGCCTATAATTTCTTCAGTTTTTTTTATTGAAGGAGTCTAATCTCTAATGAGTCATAAAGCACTATAAAAGGACTTGAAATGAAAATTTTTTTGGAGAGAATACCACAACAAAGGAAAAAGTAAAACATACAAGAACCAGCCTTTGAGATAATGCAGAAAAAATAAGTGAACTTTGAGATGCAAACCTATTCAAATTGTAAAAAATGAAATCAATAAAATAATTATGTCACATAAAAAAGACTTAAAACAACACATTACAGTACCAATTAATGATGTAAAAAAGCTGACCAAACTGCATGTAAGCAAAAACAATTTTGATATGGTTACATGTAAGAAAATATGCCTTCACACAATGCATTGGGCGAAGAGACACTGAACAAGCTTAATGAAATATCTTCAGAATTATTTTTTGGTTAAAGCAGTCTAATGAGTCATGAAGCACTAGATGAAAGCTCTTAAGAAAAAAAATGGAGAGACAATTATATACTAAAATGAAAGGCTTTGCATTTATAAAGGATCAAAATGGTCTCCATATCCAAAGAATTTTCTGATTAACATGAAAAAAGAACTGCAAGTTCGATTATCCGCTGTTGTGTGCTTTCTCAATATTTCCCCTGGTTTGCCAGCTATTATCACAAATACATTTGCCTCTATATTTGTCATACTCTAGACTTCCCAGATTAGTGATGTAATGTTTTGGTACAGATATGAATCGGCCTATAACACCAGCGTTTTTCTTATTTACACCGTTAGACATCCAAAAGAAAATTCCTTGATCATGATAGTAAAAGACCTTTTTATATGAGTGCCCCATGACACTCGTTAGACATTATGTCCGTGTTGATACTCAAGGTTCATGTTAGTGGCTACAAATCTTAGCCTAGAAGACTTGATGCCTTTTCATAAGTTTTTTCTAATTTATTCAACCAAAATTAAGAAATCTCAAGTTTATATGTCAGCTATTAAATTTGCTGGATCCTACTTCTATCTACACTTTGAGAAGCCGAAAGTTCATTATAATTTCACATAAAACAGTGAAGTGCTAACATCAAGGTACATCATCATGTACCCAAAAAGTAGATGCATAAATTATTTATCAGATAAGTAGATGGCATCAATTACTTGCATACTGTAGAAACTCCCTAATAGCCAACTTTGTAATAGCTGCAATATCCTGTTGCCATTCATGCTCAAGCTGCCAGCAGCTAACATGACATATCAGATTAGCTGGCCCCTAAATGAATAGGTCATTAAACTAAATGAGAATCTGCAACGACATATATACAAATGGCATACACAAGCAGGGAAAAGAGGTTAAACAAGAAGTCAATGAATAGGACAACATAAATATGTTGAGCAAAGCCATGTTAATAACTTGTAAGCAGAAATGGCATCTACTTAAGTAGTTGGAGAAAATAATCTTCTAATCTAGCTTACTTGAGAAGGCCGAGTCCTAGTATTTCTCATGATATCATCCTAAGAAAATTAGTTATTGGTAAGACTAGAGGACAATAACTAGGAGAACATTCAATAAACTGAACGCACAATCTGTAAAAGGTGTTCAATGCAACCATTCACAAATGAAAAAATTTAGGCCAATGCCCCAATTCCTCTCCCCCCCCCCCCCCCCCCAAAAAAAAAAAACAAAAACAAAAACCAAAAACCTTGTAATGCATAAAAAAAAATGTACATTAAATTAAAATTATATAATAAAAGGGAATCTAAAATTTACCCATATGATGAACAAAATAAACACCATTACAAAGAAGAAAATATAAATTATTGAATCAATTGCAAAATAAGACATGCTTCTTGTCATGTGTAAGTTGCCTATGGCATATATTATAAGAAGTAATAATTATAGAATATTTAGCACCCAAAATCAAGATCTTTATTTGTTTATAATTCATTATCCTACGATACTAAGCTGCACTAAATAAACTGCCCCACAAATGCATATTAGTCAAACTATCAAGACAGCCAAAGTTCTTTCTTCGAAATTCAATTTTAAGCCTAATATCTTCAACTTTTTCTTCTATTCATACGGCTTTAACAGAAGTATTACACTTGCACTCACGTTGAAATTCCACTCCTATTTAACCAAGGAGTAGCTTTCCCCAATTTTCAGATTATTCAAAGCAGAATAAAAGGAAAATATAAGTCATAATAGAACCAATTGGCACAGGAAAACTATACAGAACGATATTAACTGAAGGAGCTCAGTGAAGGAGTTTTCAAATCCCATAAAATTTGGTTTCCCTAACTCTTTAAGGTGAAACACTCAACCAATGAAAAAAGAATGTACATCAAAACAAAATCAACTAATCTAAAGTTGATTTGCTTACATTAATTGTATTTGTACCTAATCACATGAATGAACCAATTAATTTAGAGGGAGAAGGATCTTAAATGTAAAAATTGTACCTTGACGTGTTTCTTTGTAGTTGAATCAGGAATCTTCTGCAGCATAGCAGACATGGATTGAAGTCAGCGTCTTGTTTACAAAGGGATAGTATCTCCTCCTCCTTTTGTTTTGGTCCATTTTGCAAGGCTATGGCCTACATTATTACACAACATCTTGCCACGGAGTCAAAACTAAGGTTTATCCATTGATTAGGAGACCTCGTCCAAACACTTCCCCTGTTTTGCTCTTCGGTTTCCCACTGAATCCCAAGTGATCTCAAGTAAAAGTCATATTGTTTGTTTAGACGACAAGCTAACTGATTTGTGCTGGCTTCAGCGTTGAAAACAAAGCTTCCTCTTTTGCCATCCAAAGGATTTTCATTGCCACTACTGCATTTCTGAATCGCTTGTGAAGATTTCCGAAGCCCTACTAAGAAAGCAACACTGTCTTGGGCTGTCTTTGATTTGAGTATGAACATCAATTAATTCTATAATCCGTGTTGAAAACTTTGAGAAAAAGAGAAGTGGAGTTTTAGTGAAGATGAAGAGTGAGTAGGTTGTTCATATCCACTAAAAGGAAGCTGCTGAGACTAAGGGATATATATTCAAGAGACTACATCCTAGCCAGCCTTTAACAAGACATCAGGGCAAAATGAAGAGCTCTCCATTAAGACCGGTCCTATGACAAATCAATAGCTACAACGAAGTAATTATTAGTTTTACTAAGTGTCAAAAATTCCTACAGAATTTCAAAGGAAAAGTGATTCGTCCTTGAATTTTCTTAGCAATGCAGTTGGAGGAATAAATGACCAACGAGATTGAGGGTGCAATTCATACATTAAAATGGACAAAGAAGTGAAAAAAAAAAATCATTAGTTAGAGAATCATATTAAAAAAACTAATGGTCTATTTGGATTGAGAGAGGAGGGAGGAAGAGCGAGAGGGAGTAGAGAAGAATTGGCCAAATATTAGGCTAATTTCTGGCCAACTCTGTTCTACTTTCCTCTACTCTCCCTCAATCCAAACGGACCATAAAACTTTAGTGGATTAGAAAACTTGCTCTGAACTTGACTAACCATAATACCAGTCCACGTTTGATGTTAGTTATATTTTTGTCATATTTAACAAATCAGCAATGCAGAAGGCCTAAATCATACTTAATAAAATTACATTGAAGCACATGCAAATAAAACTCACAGCGAAGTGGCCTCATGACTACTTCCATATTGAAACCAAATTATAAGGCCAACAATTCCCATAAGTTAGAAGAAGAAGAAGAAGAAGAAATAAAAAAAAAAAAAAAATCATAGGAAATTGTTTGTTTAATTTAATTTGCTTCAATAAGAAGAAGAAAAACGCAAAAGAAATTATCAGAATACTTAGTTCCCTAGGTTTTGCAACAATGCTTATGACATACATCTAAGTATAATGATAACTCTAGTAAGAGAACAACAATACCATAAAAGGAAGTTGAAGGTTTATTTTTTCCCGGGTAGGATTATAAAAATAAAAAATAAATAAAAATTGTTGTTGCACACTGTGAAGTGCACACACTACACACAACACTTGGAAATTGTGTGTTCCAAACATGATTTCAGTTATAAATTTGAAATGGTCACAATTTGAGTTGACATGGGGCACACACACCAGTGTGTAATTAATAGCACTCTCAAAAAGATACTGAAATTCCACATGTCCCCTACTAAACATCTCAACTGATGTGGCAAGGGCAGTACCAATTAAGCAGACCATGATCAAATGTAAAGCAAAGGGATACCTGCAGGGGCGGAGCTACATTGCTCCTTGGGGGGGCCATGGCCCCCCCAAAATTATTTTTTTCTCCTACAACTATATTAGTAATATGATATAGTCCTCCCAAAAAATTAGAACCGGCCCCCCCAATTATTTCTAAAATTTCTAGTTAGTCCAATTGATTTTTAGTTGGCCTCCTCAATTGTTCAAAACTTTATTACCTGTCCACCTCAATTATTCCTAAGATTTATAGTTAGTCTAAAAGATAATGACTAATAGTTGATCTTCTCCATTGTCCAAAAAAATTATAATTAATCTAATGTATAATAATTCACTCTTTAGCATTATTGACAACCCATTTCCTAACATAATTTCAATTTTTTTTTCATCTTTAGGTACCTACAGAGCTTTGTTGTAGCAGCTAGTGCCAGCCTATTGCCCCATTTTCTTTCTTCTCAACACAAAAACTCATATCTCAGCTAAAATTATTAATCCATTTTTTTCCTGGTGCAACATCATCTTCTTGACTCTTTAAAGAAGTGAATATGCAAGTGCATTTTCTTTTCTTTCTCTTATATCAATCATCATTGTTATTTTACCGTTATTATTATTTTTGTTTCTTTCTTCTGCCACTATGTGTGTGTTGATATGCATAAGGGTATTTAAGATTTTTTTGTTCACATTTTTGTATCGTGATCTTTATTCCATTAAAGACTGTTGGGCATAATTTTGATGTGAACTGTTCTCTTATTGGATTTTTTTTTTTTTTTGTATTTGTCTATAATAAGCTATATAATTTTTGTATGTTCATTTATATTTAAGAATATAACAATATATCAAAGTTAATAATTTTATATTCAATATGAACTGTGGTTAATATATCAATACTACAATTCGGCCCCCCCAAGTAAAATTTTCTGGCTACGCCCCTGGATACCTGGGTGGCTGTTGCCTCCTATGGGATTGAGTTTTTAATATTTCTTATATATATATATATATATGTTACGTACGTACGCCCCAATTCTTCTACTTTTTCAGATATCAAAACCACTTAATCCCATTTGAAAGCCAGAGGTTTTGATGGGATTAAGGTAACATCAATGGTACACCAGGAAAATTATTGCTCTTTTTTTTTTCTTTTTTTACTTGCATAAAATTTTATGTTTAGTCATACCTTATTTGAAAGAGCAGTGTATTTACACACAGGTGTGCAAAAAACTGAAATCGTGAGTTAAAGACTCAATTTCAAGTTGGAAATTGTGCCTTCATCTCATGATTTCAGTTGTTGCACACCTATATATCCGTACACATGGATGTTCAACAAGAATTTTTGCCTATTTGAATTGTACATTGATTTTCCTTCAACTAAATATGTTAGTGTCCCCTTAACATTATAAAGAAAAAAAAAAAGAGTGTGTTCATTATAGAGAAGCAATAAATTTGGCCTAAATAAGGCAGCTAGCCAAGAAGAGAGTAATTTAAGAATGTATCATCAACTTTTTAAACATATTCCATTGTGGAGAAAAGGAAGTTGATTGATTTGATGACTAGGTGACTATGAGAAGTTGTGAGCCAAGCGTACTAATTTATAAGTTAATGCCTTTAATTTTGGGTGCCCTGGCCCAGGCAATGAAAATCTCATGACCAGGCCACAGTTAGTTTTACAAGCTAACTTGTGGACAAATCACATCTAGCAGGGCTTGTTTTAGGTGACTATTTTTTCAAATTACAACTCAAAGTAAGTTTTCGTTCATTTTGCGAGAAGGTTAATCATACATCGATAGAGTTTTCAAGAGCTTAATTCAAAAATATCCCAAGCAAAGTAACATACAAAGTAATGCTCATGAACATACCTCAATGGCCTAAGCCAATATTGAGAAGATGGAGTAAGGGCAATCAGGTACTTTTATTGAAATAGCAGCTTGGTCTTTGCCTTTTCACTCATTGCATTCATCTTTTCTGCAAACAAGATCAATCGCATGTTCTTAAGCATAAAGGTTCTTCAAACAAATAAAAGCATCAGGATATATTAACAGTTTTTCTCATCATTCTTTAACCTTGTTAATATTTTCTTTTAACTTCTCCAATTTTCGGTTCTTCGAAGCACTGAATCAAATTATTGAAACCCACATCTTAGCTTCTTGAAATATAGACCTTCTATTGGCTATTTAATGTATTTCACAATACCTAAACATTTTCTACATGATCGTGTTTATTAGATGATGTGGTCAAGATATCCCTATAGTGATTCTTCCAAATGTTCAAGCACCCACCAACGGCCTTTTGGCAAAAGCAGAAAAGGTCCATTTCTACGATTTCAATATAAAAATTCCCTACAAATTAAATATATTCTACATTGATGGATTTCATTACAAGAATATAATAGCATTTAAAATTCATTGTATTTCCCTTGTACTGATTATAACATATGAAGATGATAACACAATCCTCGTATAGGGAAAGAGTATTGAAAATGACAAACACTGTTAGAACAGAAAGTAAATGACAAAAGATTGACTCATAACTACATGAGCTGCATGTAGGACTTAGGAAACTTTCCAGAGACACTAAAAGCCAATCTTCTAAAGGGATCTCCACAAAAATCAATGCCAAAGAATACTAGTTGCTGATGTTGTAACAGAAGGGGAAAAAAGAATCAAAGAAATCGATATCAAATACGATAAAACTTATGAATACTAAATTTCACATATGTATGCATTTACAATGAAAAAAGAACGGAATATTGAAACATTATCATGAGAATTATGAATTTAACCAATCCCCTTTCCCCTACTACCAACAGGAAGCATCATTCTTTGAAGAAGTAGAAGAAGAAGAAAAAGAAGGAGAAGCCCCTTTTGTGGGAGTAATAGCACAAGACAAGCAGCCTGGTATTACCGATGCATGATTTAAAGCAAAAATATTATGCTTCAGGTAACCACTCTCCGTGGATGTTGTTTGAAAACACAAATGTTTTGTTTTAAAAATATGAACAGAAAATTAAAATAACAAAACCATAATATGCAACTTTAAAGAGATGGCAAGAGAGAACAATTTTTGCTCTGATACTCTAAATCTTATTACTCACACAAATATTTAATACTCAAAGTATAAGAGATGAAGTGCATAATGGTTGATCATGCCTTTCACTGCAGCAATCACAGTTATGGTGGTGGCAACTCCAGAAGGTCTGCCTCTATGAAATATTCAAATGTTACTCTAACATTTGGCATATTCTATGAAATGCTTGATGCCTGATCACTCCTTAGTTCAAAAACCTTCTGCTTGTTACACAATGAACACAGCCACCAAAAAAAAAAAATTGCACTGGCAAAACAGGCACTTAACAGTAAATGAGATGAAGCTAGCAAAATTTTGGCTTGGTAAATAAGCAATAAGGGAATGTACTTCCTATGAAAAAGCAGCTAATGTTCTTAATATAAGGCAACAAGTGTTCTCATTTACAGGAAACAGTAGACTGGAGTGTTTAAGACCCAAGCGCCCAAGTTATCTAACCCCATTTCAAAGAATGAAGAAGCCAAAGCCAAAATATCCTTCGCTCTTCCATTCCCAGCCGAGCTTGCAAGCTGGACTTACAATAGTGCAATCTTTACAGTAATTTACCATTATATATATATTGAACCTCCTCTTTTGTAAAGTAAGAGAGTGAGTTCATTCATTCAGTCCAAAGTAACATTCATTCAGCTCTCTCCTAAAGAATTTTCATCACCACAACTGCATATAGCGTGAATTCATATTTGGTGACTCTGCTTGTAACTCATTTGGGATTAAAAAAAAAAAAAAAAAAACCAAATTCGGAGTAATGATGGTACCTTGGCATATTTGTTTGAAGTTCAATCAAGAGGTTCTCATTTTCTTCAATGTTGGACATGGGTTGAAGTCAGCATCCCCATTTGCTGCGAAGTTGCAAGAAGGACAAATGCATGATACATGGACTCCGCACCTTTCTATTGTAATTTTTGCTATTTTAGGATCATAATCTGAACATTCAAATCGAATCTCAACGTCATTCCAATCCCCTAGAATTCTGTCTTCCAAAGACCTATCTCTTCTATAGTAGAACCACAAAAAAGATGATGGAGCTAAAAGAAATTTAAAATACACAAGAAGTCTTTCAAAACCATTGATGCACATGTAGACAGAACAGGTAAACGTACGAAATTCATATGGCACATCATCCTTCAGTTCAACTTTTACTGCAACACAGAAAGCTAACGATGGAAGTTTCCGACTGACCGAGAATGATATGGAACTTCCAACACTTTGATGGTTGAACAACCACTTTGGAATCTTACTTCCTGGAAGTGCAAGTGAATAATAAAGTTTCCTTGTCGAGTCCGTTTCAAATTCTGATTCTGATTCAAAGTTTTCAGAATCAGAATCCTGATGCCGTATTCCCCTTGCACATACGACATTTTGTTGAAGCCCTATAAATTCTGACAAAGATTCATTGAACCACTTTGGAATCTTAGTTCCTGGAAGTGTAAGTTTCCATGTACCTTCATCGAGTTCAAATTCACTGTCCGCTTTAGGATTAGAGTTCGTTTCAAATGCAGAGCCCGTTTGAGATGTAGCTTCATCGAAATCAAATTCTGATTCTGATTCTGATTCAAAGTTTGTTTCAGAATCAGGATCCTGATGCCGTATTCCCCTTGCACATACGATATTTTGTTGAAGCCCTATAAATTCTCCGAACTGCTTGCCATTAGCAAAATTAAGAAACTTCAGTTTAGCAAATTTAGTAATAATCTTCAATTAACAAAAAAATTCTATAACTTTGAGAGAGAGAAAGAGAGACCTGATTCAATAATCTTCTTCTTGATTGTGAATTCAACGAATTACACCCTTTTGCATATACATCTTGTATACCATGTGGAAGTCTTGGAATTTTCAGAAGGTTCCAGCAACAGTGAAGCACTAGAAACTTTAATTGGGGAAATATGATAGCAATTTCAGGGAGGGTAGTAATGTTGCTGTAAAAGATATCTAGACGTTCTAAATTGGGGAAGCAACCAGGGGTATCCATGGCTTTTGGAAATTCATCACAATCATACATACGGAGCCCCCAAAGATTTTGTAAATCAAAGATGTTACTTGGAACATCTCTCACGTTTTTTAAACTTATTGATAAGTCACGAAGGCCAGTGAGATATCCTATTGATGAAAGCAACGCTAATCTTTCCGTTCCTTGCTCAAGACTTACAGAGCCAGAGAGATAAAAGCTTTTAAGAGATTTCAACTGGAGCTTTGTTGGTAAAATTCTAAGATTTCGGCATTCATCGAGATCCCAGTATTCAAGCTTTTCAAGAAGACCAACGGACTGATGAACCTCAACTAAATTTATGCATCCAGGAAGCTTCAACTCTTTTATGTTTGGGGCAATAACTAATAAATCGGGTACTTTTGTAATATTTTTACAATATGCAAAATCCATATATTTCAGTGTTTTAAATCGACACCTCTGCAAGAGAAGAATTTTTTTTTTTTTTGAAAATTTATTAGTAAAAAGAAAACAAAATAAGGCTAAATTTCAAAAAAAAAATAAATAAATAAAATTTATAAAAAAAAAGAAGAAGAAGAAAAAGCAAAGAGTATAGATTAAGAAGTAATAATTGTTCAATTATGAATTTTAATACACATTTTTAAAA
Source organism: Lithocarpus polystachyus (assembly GCA_033629205.1). Classification (NCBI taxonomy): domain Eukaryota; kingdom Viridiplantae; phylum Streptophyta; class Magnoliopsida; order Fagales; family Fagaceae; genus Lithocarpus; species Lithocarpus polystachyus. The sequence continues at coordinate 30,831,402 of CM066164.1, read as the reverse complement.
TAAAAATGCTGAAAGTACTACAATTTTATAAACATAAAGCCTACAAACTAATGTACTAAAATGCACCTTTACTTATTCTCTAAAAATACTCGTTAACCAAAAAAAAACTAATAAAAATTTATAAATGCTATGATCATACCTCGAAGTGCTCGTCCAATTCAATGCAGCTCTCTCGCATGTTAAGTGCAACGAGTTTTGTAGGTTCAAAGGTGGACGGCAAGGATGATAAAGGAAATTCATTCCAATCAAGTAACCTTAACCCATTGGGAAGAGATTTAAGGTCTTCACAAATCACATTACGAATAGTCAAATATTTGAGACTTTTCATCTTTTCAAGATTCAATTGCATCTTTCTTGGTTGTGGCAAGGACAATGTTATGCCTCGAATTTCATCTAATCCCTAATTGAACAAAGAATCACATGAATCATGTTCAACAACAGAACATATGATTATTAAATTTAAAACAAAATTATCTTCAACATTAAAATGATAAATCAAACACAATGAGAAAAAAACTAATTACATTTGCATTGTAAGAAAAGAGAAAAGATAAATCAAAAGGACTTATACCGTATCTCTATTTAGTACTTCAGGAGCATCCTCATAACACAATAGTCTTCTATGTTTTTTTGACACTTCTGATTCTTGTCGAGCTATTTCCAAACCCATTTGTTGTATCAAGTCATGCATCCATAATTTGTCATCTTTTGCAACAACTATGAGAGATTTATCCACAAGTTTTTCAATATCATAGTATGGGTCATGAAAATTGCTACTTTGTAATATATCTACAACCAAATTCTTGTAGAATCCTTTAAGAAAACATGCAATATCAAGAAAAATATTCCGTTGAATTTGGTCCAATCCATCGTAGCTTATTTTAAGTACTTCTTGAATATCCGATTTAGGAATTCTTTTGTACTTATCTAATGCACTTTTCCAACATTGTAAATTTTTGTCATATAAATCATCACCTATTATTTTTAGAACTAATGGAAGTCCTTTGGCATAACCTATAAATTGGTGTACAAGCTCCAAATAATCTTCTGTAGGCTTGTTTCTTTTGAATGCATGTTGACAAAAGAGTTCACGAGATTCATGTTCGTCTAATTCCTTAACCTTATAGTAAATTAAATGACAATCTTCTCGTAGAGTAGATAGCAACTTTTTCTCTCTTGTTGTAATAATAATTCTACTTCCAGAAGCAAACCAATTGCATTTTCCAAGCAAATTTTCTACTTGGACTAATTTGTCCACATCATCTAGAATTAAAAGAATTTTTTTGTGGTGAAGCTTTTCCATTATCACATTGATTCTTTTAGATACACCATGCACTTTCAAATTTCTACCCCCTAAGATCTCATAATAAAGTGCCTCTTGTAGTTGGAGTACACCATCATTTGTTTTTGAGCTTTCTCTAACATCCTCTAGAAAGCTACTTCCTTCAAAATGATATGCAATTAAGTTAAAAATAACTTTTGCAATTGTTGTCTTTCCTACTCCAGGAAGACCATGGATCACTAACATGCGAACATCGTTTGACTTAATATCTAAGCACCAACTTATTTCCTCTATGCGAGAGTCTATTCCAACTGGGCATTGAACAACAAATACTTGCAAACAATTTAATTTAGCACTTGAGATTTCTTCAAAAATTTCTTGGATAAATGTAAATTGAGGGAGGCTGCCAATCACAAAGCATTAAAAAAATGTTAGAAATAGAAATATGATCCTAAATTGAATTCAAAATTTTTAATTTTGTTTAGCTTCTGAACTACAACTGAATTTTTTTTAATTAAATTAAATGGCACATAATTCATAGATCTAAACTGTCAATACAAATATTTTTTTTTATTGTTCAACTAGGATATTAATATTAGTCTTTTTGCACAAAGAGGCATGGAAATTCTTCTTTGGAAAAGAAGATTTTCTAAAGTTTATGTGAGAGAAGCTTCTAATTAATTGATAAGTATCAATCATATATTCTTCTCTTGCTATCATTAACCTTTGTAGTTTAACTAGGTCTGTAATGAAAGATATGATCAAACATAATAGTTTCATAAAAAAAAAAAAAACAAAAAACAAAAAATATAGCTTCTGGGAGTTATTTTTTAATTGTAAAATTTTGTGGTGATAATAGAGTAGTGATTAAATACATACTCATTTTTGTAATGCCAACCAGATAAATTGCCGGCTTCATTTAGTGCGGCCCTCCATCTTTGCACCTTGTTCATGTCATGCTTGAAATTTTCTTCATGTTTTGCCAACGCTTCTCCAAACTTTCCCTTTTGGTTACGTACTTCTGATGGATCCATCTTGTAAAAAACTGGAAGCACCACTTGGCCATTCTTTTTACACTCAAGAATTTTGACAAGTTCATCCAAACACCAAGTGGAAGTTGCATAGTTTTTAGAGAATACAATTATCGAAATCTTTGAACTTTCAATAATTTCGAAAAGTTCGGTGGAAATTTTCTCTCCTCTTTGGAGCTCATCATCCATGAAGGTGTTAATACCATTATGACGCAAAATACCGTTTAAATTGCTAGTAAAACTGTTTCGGGTATCTTCTCCTCTAAAACTCAAGAACACGTCATATTTGCATTGTTGGGTAAAAGAGGAAGAGAAGGCTTGTTTGTTCATTAGAAGAGCCATTGTACTTTGGATATATAGACGGTTGAGAAGATCTAAAAGAAAGAGGAGATAGAAAGAGGTGATGAAATTGGAAATGTTTTAAGACTTTAAGAAAGCCAAGGGAATGAAAACTTATAAAGAAGATGTATTTCTCAATGGTTTGAGCCACATGTTATTTAGATTTTAGATAGCTGTTGTGAGGCCAAGAAGAGTAGAAGACTGAGAGAGTTAAATGTGAAATTACAGTAGTAGCGTACAACTTTCGTAGTCGGTGGCCCAAACGCGTAATGTGATAAAAATAGAAAATTGATCGCTTTGCTTATCATTCTGATTTTCAAACTTTTGGAGTTTAGCTGACACGTTCTAATTCATTTTCAAACATTTGGACCCAGAGGAAATTTCTTTGTTGGGTACGCGCTAACTTTAGGAAATTTGGATCTAGGAAAGTTTCAAGCAATCCCTTGCCTACAAAATTGTAATCCGCTTCTAGATGACTTGCAAGACCAAAATTAAGAGCATGTCGTGACTCGTGGGCCTAAAAATAAAAATCTAATCAATACAACATGGTTTAAGGTTCTGTTTGTTTCGTTATAGAATACTTTTGTTTCATTATAAAATGTTTTCGGATGTAAGAAGCAGGTTTATGACAACTTTGAAGAATACCCTCTGATATGTAAGTACACAATTAATTTGATATAGAAGTGGCTGGATGATTCAAGGGCAGGAATATCAAAGCAGTGGCCGGTGACATTAGAAACTAATCATCATAAAGGATCACAACAATGGCAGAATCAAAGAATCTTGATACTATTGTAATAAAAGAACAGAAAACGTATTAAAGTCAATGTGCAATATGTCACATTCCAAATATGTATTGTGCTAAGGCTACAAAGAAAAATATAGATAAATACATTCCATGAAAGCTTTACACATCATTTTGCATATTCCAGTAGGAAACCTGCTTGCCTGGAAACAATCCGTGACAGATGATCTTGATTTCCCAAGGACTGAGGAGAAGCAAAAGATGACTAAAAAAACTTGCTTCAGCCTTTCTTGAGTATTAATTAAAATGATGGTGCATCAATCTTAGCCAAAGTTCGGGAAACAAACCATGTGTAAAGAGCATACATACTATAAAAATAATCAAGAAGTTCGGGAAACAAATCATGTGTAAAGAGCATACATACCATAAAAATAATCTAATTTGGTACAAAAGCCAGCTAACGCGAGTATTCCAGCGTATGAGAACATAGTACTGGATTCAATGAAGTATAAGATTCGCCTCGACAACCAATACAGAGCACAATGTGATGATTATTCTTATTCTGTATAAACCCATGAGACATCAAAATAAGTGAATGTGAACGCGGCTTGGCCTATAACACTGTAGTCTGTAGGTACCAGCAGACCAAAATTGCAAGAAGCTGCATAAGAAATGCTGCAACCCATGTTAGGAGTTCATTAGTACCATCAAATTCCCTCATCGATTTCATTTCTGGACAAAAATTCAATGTCCATCATCAAGAAGTTGTCAATCACCAAAACCAGATTCTATAATTCTTTTTTCTGCTGTCGAACTTCAAGATTTGTAAATTACTTTTATGTCCTAATTTTGCTTAGTGTCAAGTTTTTTATACGAAAGGACACAATTAGTTTGATATATAAGTAGCTGGATGACTCATGGACAAGAATAGCAAAGTAGCATATTGTTGTCATGCAACTCAAATTTTCCTTGTGGGATATTGAAAACAGGTCAGATTGAGTTTATTCCCTACCCATGCTGTGGTGCTTTATCTTTTTCCTAAAATTTTATGAATGAAAGATGATTAAGATTCCTTTATATCCTATTTTCATAACCAGATTAAGGTTAAGAGAATTATAGAGTTAGTATGGTATAAAAGTAGCCAGATGACTTGAAGTAAGGCGCACAAACACAGTCTGTAGTTTAGATTCTTTCAAAGTAGGATATGAAATAAAGGTCCACACTATTTTTTGAGGATCCATAACTGACCCCAAATATTTGGGATTTGTTGTTGTTGTACGATGGCATATGAAAGAAAATATAAAAAAAATAGTGCTCACACCAAGCATCTTCTTGACTCTTCCTCAAAAATGGCAATCCAGGGCTAAACATTTTTTCTTTTGATAAGTAAATTACAATTGGGAGCAGTGGGGCATTAATTAGTAGCCATCAAAATGCAGAGCTCCCTATCTTAGTTTCCTCATCCCTTGTTTCATAAACAGTTTCAGCGATTATGTTGTTGTTTTGATTGGTAAGTACAAATCATTCACACCATTCAGATTAAACCCATCACTTCAACATCCACCCCTTGTTTATGAGAGAAAGAATAAGAAATTTGGAACTAAGACTAATGGCCCTGCTGATTGTCAATCTTAACAGACAAATAAACTAGGAATAGCCCAGGGAAGAGAACAGTCAAACAATTTATTTTTAATAAGTAAATGAGGAATTTTATTAGAGAAGAGGAGTGCTTTAAATTTGAGCCTCCTAAGAATTACAATTATGAATTTAAAATAATCCTCAACACCAGCTATTAGACAAAACAGGAACCCTAACATTAAATGAGATGAAGGAAACATAATTTTATCTTTAAGGAAGCAACGAGGGAAGGTACTACCACAGAATACTATCAAATGCTATTTCATTAGTTTCAATTTTTATTTATAATAATTTTCTTTCAAATTGGATGGTTCCCAATCTTATGAATGAGCTAGTTAAGTTCTACTTAGAGAAGCAGTAAAGGCTACCAAAAGTGCAGATGAAACAATAATACTAAAGAATGAGACATTCCTTGATACTAAATAACATAATAGAAAAACGTTTCAATGTACTTTGAATTTAAATCAAGATGTTCTCATTTCTACAGTAGTAGACTTGGATTGAGGTCAGTGTCCATGGATCATCTTCTTCTTCTTTGCCCTATAGATTTTGAGCCATGGATAAAGACGTTCTGTTTATTTGGACTTCAATGGGTAATGCCAATATTGATATGTTCACAGCTTGGCAGGGTTATTTCAGCAGACATGAAAACATAGCTTTTTGGAACGCTATGCCTCATTGCATTATGTGGCATCTTTGGCATGAACGGAATTCTAAAAGTTTTGAGGGTCGTAACTGGATTATTCTTTAATTTAAAGCCTTTTTCTTTCATACTTTGTTAGACTGGAGTGTTTCTTTTCATTCTCCTCCTTGTTCTATCCTTTTAGATATGCTTGAGCATTGTAATTTGAATTAATTGTACTTTTCCCTGAGTACACCCCCAGTGTACTTGTTATGTTTTCTTTTTAATAAATTTTTTTCATTACTTAACAAAAAATAGAGGCCAAACTGGGGAACCTTAACAGGCAACATTAGACTAGAGTGATTAGACCCCATTACCGATTTTATGAGGCTGTGAGCTACATTATTATCTAATCCCATTTCCAAATGAAGAAGAAGCCAAAGCTGAGATATCCTTCTTGCAAGCTGGATTTACAATGAAGTTAATGACATTTGCTGCATATCCTTCTATTGGCTCAGAATATAATGACAAAATTGAAACAGAGCAATCCTAAGATGTATCCTTAAAAACCAGCTAACAAGATAAATATTATCTCTAGATTGGATTCATCCAACAACAAAAAGGAAGATATATATACACACACACACTGAAACTTCTCTCTCGAAAAGTAAGACAGTGAGTTCATTCACTTAGCCCATAGTAACATTTTATCAAATACTTGGGGTTCTTACCGTTATACCCTCTATCACAACTTGTTCAAAACTCTCCTCTTTGGCCGATGGCATTCCAGTCTTGATCTCTGAGAACCACAGCCAAGCCTACATTATTTTGATCACATGATGCAAAAAAGCAGCACTTCCTCTCGTGCCCCCCAAAGGACTTTCATCGCCACTACTGCATATGGTGTGAACTAATTCATCCTCGGTGACTCTTTCTGTTTGTAACTCACTTGTGATTAAAAAACGTTTTAAGAAAAAAAAAATCAACGAAATAATAGTACCTTGGCATATTTCTTTGAAGTTCAATCAAGAGGTTCTCATTTTCTTCAATGGTGGACATAAATTGAAGTCAGCGTCCTCATTTAGAAAGGGTTGGGCCATTGAAGACATTGGTGTTGCATTTCCAGTTCACGGGTAGGCAATAGGCATATCTATCATTGGTCTTCAATTTCCCTCGTAATCTCAAGTTTTTGAAACCAGAGCTTCCTCCCGTGCATCCCAAAGGATTTTCATCGCCACTACTGCGTACAGTGTAAAATGGGTATCAATGTTACGGTACCTTGCACCAATCTCTACGTTTTACAAATAAAACAAGTGCCGTGTCCTAAAAGATCAAACTGTTAAAGGAATGGTGAATTTACTCATCTAATTAATATTCTAACACAAGAATTACTATAGAATATTAAGCACCCAAAATCAAGATCTTTATTATTTATCATTCATAATCTTTCAGAGTTCCTACTGAAAGAATTATACAACAAATGCATAATAAAGCAAACTATAGAGACAGCCAAGGGTCTCTCTTCGCAATTTAGTTGTTTTGTTTCCCCAATTTTCAGACTCTTCAAAGCAGAATAATAAGAAAATATAAGTAAAAACAAAACCAATTGACACAGCACAACTATAAGAAATAATATTAAGTGAAGGAAGAGAACATTGAGCACCTAATTTTAAATCCCATAACATTTGGTTTCTCTACCTCATGAAGGAATAAAACCCAACTGAAGAAAAACGACTATGAATCAGATCAACATCAACTAATCTAAAATGCAGCAATTAAATGATCCAAAGAGGTGGATTATTGACTGGAAAATTAATTGACAGCGAGAGGCAGGGAATTATTTTTCTTTACCTTGGCATATCTCCTTTACCTCAAAAAAAAAAAAAAAATGGCATGTCTGTTTGAATTTGAATCAAGAATCTTCCAAAACATAGGCCCTTTAAAATGTGGACTGCATCGAAAAGTCAACTCCCACAACTAAATTAACCTGAAAATCTAATTATTGAATTAAATGACTTTATATTGTGGGCATGCATGCTAAATTTCAAATAGGAAGTTAATTACTTTTCAATTCATAAAGACAAAGACAAAATGGGCGAGTTGGGTCGGGTTTGGGTTAACACAATTAGTTTGCGTAAAAAACAAGTCATTTTAACTATGTTAGAAACGGGTGTTAGGTTACAGGTTGGGTTAAGTTGGATTGAGTTGACCTGTATTTTTTCACATAAATTTTTTTTAACATGTATTTGCTACGCAGTAAATTACTTAATGTGAAATGGATTACTTTGAATTCACTACTCATATCAAGAAAGAGCTCAGCTCAACAAATTGGCATTTGTTCAATAATTATAAATTATACAAATCTTAACATTGTTAATGAAAAAAAAATAGCACAACCTCAAAGGAATTTAGTCTATCTCTTGAAAATCGAATTAAAACAAAAATACAAGTTTCACTTCCACACAATATTAACACTCCGAAACATAAAACAAAATTACAAATGCCCTATTGGATAGCTAATTTTTTTTATTGGATATTGGATAGCTAATTTGATAAAGAATAAAAAAAATATAAAAACTTTACAACCTTAAAAATTAATTTCATAATCTAATATCATAGAAAATAATCTATAGTTGTATTTAATTTTAGATTCACTATGATTGACACTCTGTATCAATTTGGAAATATACATCAAAGTTTGATTGCCAACTAATTTATACATTGTCTCTTTTATGAATATTATGTCATTATTGAGCAACAAACATGCAAGAAAATATTTTCTTTTATTTTGAAAAGTGGTTTTGTTTTGGTTATGGACTATTAAAGAGTAGGTATAAGCACCCATAATTTATGCTAATTTCATTGATATACTTAGACTTCATTCTTTTCACACTTATGAATATTTCTTATAGATGTCTATAATTTTAAATATATTTTTTAACTCTATTGCAACCAAATTATCTTAGCATGTACTTTGTCATTTGATATCTAAAACCTTTACTTATTGTGTTATTCAAGCAAGAATAATGCATCAATCATTCATCTTTCAATTCATTTGCATGCAACTAAATAAATGTCTTAATTGTTTTATTGAGACCATTGTATTCGAATGACATTATCCAAAAAATGGAAAAAGTTGATTTTGTTTTATAAAAATATAATAATCACATTTATTATATTTGTCAATTGAGTTTGTGCTTTGCATTGTAAAGCCCACATCAAACAAAAAAACACCGACCATTTCTTAATTTCCTTTTTTACAAAATTAAAAAAAAAAAAAAGAAGTCATGTCACGGGTTTGCCGAGTTGGGTTAATTTGACTTGCAAAAAATGGTCAAGTCATGGGTCGATTCATTTTTACTTCGGAAAAAATTTGGATTTGGGTTGGGTAAGCGAATCCTGACCTATCTTGCCATATTTACAAAAACGTATTTTTTATGCATAATTTAAATGTACAAAAACTTGAAATTAAATATTTGATATATAACATAACTATTGATTTTTATCTTCTTGAAAACTTTGCAACTATAAGGATATAATAAAAAATAATAAAGTGCAATCGATTGTTGGACCATCAAAATTCACATTCAATAAAAAAATATATATATAAAGAGAGTTTGAAAGATTGCCCTCCAAACTAATTTAAAACTTTGTTTTTTCAAACATCCCTCCACGTGTGTGAGTTAACTTGATGATGCTCTTTATAATCAGTAGGCTGAATGTTTTGGACTTCGGTGATCTCGATGGCCTGCAAAGAAAAATGAAGAATCAAAGGAAACCGGGGTTGACCGGTCTAAGACCCTCCAATGATGAAGTTAGTTTTTCTCTTCAAAACCAAGAACTTCTAATTTTTTCAAGAGTGTCTCAAGAGATTCAAACTTACCTTCTTTTTTGTCGAAGATTGGCATTTATATAGGGCTACGGGAGCGGTTACCTTTTTGTAACTTCCCGCCTCATTTGTGGAGGTCAGAGGATAACCGATTTTTGGAAGTTAAGTTTTTGTCGAGAGGTTACATCGATGTTCAATGGTCTTTCCACGTAGCATGTACTTCCCTATCCGTAGCAGGATTTCAACTGAGGCTCATCCATGTTTGGACGACCATCGAAGGTTGTCAATTCAAGGACGACCTCTCTAGGCTTATAGCATTTTCCACTTCTCATTAAAGGGGGTTATGTTGAGAGTCGTCCACGTATGGATGACTCAGCCTTGGGCTGACTTCATTGGGATTCAACCATGCTTTCTCCTGGAGGAACATCCAAGGATGAGCTAGAGCAGAGCATCCAAGGAAAAGCTTGGACTTTATGGACGACCGGACTTGGGTGCGCCATGACCATATCAGTTGCCTCTTCGTCCTTGTGATAGTCATCTTAAGGTTCCAACTTTTTATTTCTTCTTCTACAAATTTTTTTTTTTTTTTTTTGACGCGTGGTTCAATTTAGTAGGTTATAATCAAGGCTTTTCGTTCTCTGGGGCACATGCCACGTGGCATGTTGTGATTGCTCACGTCGCTTCGAACTTTGAACTCCATTGCCTATAAATAGTAGAATTCCTCTCTTGCCCTTCTCATTTCCAAAGATTTTCTTCCTTGGTTTTTGTCATCTAGAGCTTCGTCTAGAACTCTCTCCGCGTCCATAGTCTTCCTCCGTCTAGAGCCAGGTATTTCTCTCTTTCTCATCTTTAGGCTTCCTTTAAGTTTTCAAAGATGTCTACTGTTATATCCTCGTCTAGCAATAGTACAGAAAAAGCCATAGACGAATATCATGATACCAATAGCTATAGCAGCTCTGACAATAGTACTAGTGATAGTGGTAGTGGTAGTGAGGGAAGTAGTACGGACGAGGGTTATGTTTCTGGTGTCCCTGGGGTCCCCTTGGAAGTCCTTCAAAAACAACTTAGAGAAACTTCCAGGTCTCGGGCTGGCACCTTATCCAGTGTTCCTCCGTCTAGTCCTTTGGACGAGGAGGAAACTGTTTATAGTTGCGTTGTTGGTATTTCGTCCAAAACAAATGAACAAAGGCTTAATAACGTTAAACTATGGTACCAAATTCCTGATGATCTTAACCCTAGGTTGCCCGTCTGTGAGGAATGGTGCTGCAACCCCCATTTTGGAGTAGGGGTTTATGAAGCGTATTTCCTAGGGGGTCTTAGGTTACCTTTGAATGCTTTTACCAGAGAATTGCTTGTTAAGTTAGGTTTAGGTATTTGCCAGTTTAACCCTAACGCGTGGAGACTGATTGTCTCCATGCAAATTTTGTGGAAGGAAGTATTTAGGGGGGACCGTCCTCTTACAGTGGATGAGTTCCTCTCTTGTTACAAACCCTCAGAAATAAATCAGTCCCTTGGCTTTTACCAGTTTGTAGTCAGGGGTCCTAATTGTAGATTGATCAAGTCCCTGCCCTCGTTTGACAGAAATTGGAAGACAAAATTTTTCTTCGTCTCTGGTTTCTGGGCCGGGAACCCTGTGGACGTTGGCAGGGACACCTTTGCCCTTACACTGGGGAATTAGGAAACCTTCGTCCAAAAGGTATGCCCCTTTACCCTTTTTATTATCATTATCTTGCTCTCCTTTGTTCTCTTAGACGTCTAACCTTTATCCATCTGTTGCTTTGCAGCTATTGGACGGCCTTCATTGCGTAAGTTCTATCGTGACCGCGTCCATAGAGCTAGATTACACGTTGAAAGGGACTTCCATTCATTGGTTACCCTTAGACGTTTGGCTAGGTGGGGGCTCGGTCCAGAACCGTCCAACGAGGCTATCGCTCACGAAGTTACAGTTCGCAGACGTGAGTTTAGACTCAACACAATATATATGTTGTATATATATATATTTTTAATTTAATTTTAACTGTCATTTCATTATTTTACAGGAATGACGACCATGAAAGAGAATAGGGGAAAGGAGATCACGGACGAGGGAAGTCGTCCTGAGACCCAATCCCATGTCTGTCCTTCCACTGGGGACAAGAGGAAGTCTATTTCTAAGAATCTTGACCTAAGGAATTTGCTTAGTCGTCGAGGCAAAAAACCTAGGCATGGGTCATTTCAGATTGTCAAGCCTACACCTACTCCATCCCAAACTCCCGTCCAAATATTGGATGTTGATGCGTCTCCCTCTGAGATTACCCCGTCCAAAACTCCTCCATCTAAGTCAGCTGCGCCTGCCTCATCCCAGCCTCCAAGAATTCCTACGAATCTTCTTGAAAAAGAGGACCTAGCTTGGGGACGTTTCGAGAAAGTTGTGTTGGACGAGGACATAGCTGCATGCTATGACATGTCTTTAAAAGATTTTGAATACTCCGGCGTCCATGATCTTTTCAAGGTGCGTAATTTCATTTTCGTGTCGTCTTTTCTTTTTATGCTTTTCCTCGTCTAACCATTATTTATATATTGTTATTATTTTTTACTATTGTAGGCAATGTCAAAGTTCATCGCGGCGTCCAGCCAGGCCACTAAATTGGACAAGATAAGGATCTTGTTAGAGACCAGGGTGCAGGAAGTGAAGGACGAATGCAAAAAGTGGGCTGAGGTGGCAGCCAAGTCTAAGGACGAGGTTAGGGAGTTGCAAAACCATTCTGAGGAACTGAAGGCTGACATCGTCGAGAAGGATACTCGTCTTGATCACCTTCAAAAGAGGAACGACGAGCTGTGTACCCTTCTCGAAAAAGTTAGGGAGGACGCGGTTGCGCAGTTCAAGGCGTCTAAGGAATATACCAATTTATTGGACGCCAACTATGCAATTGGGTTCGAGGATTTTAGGATGGATGCTACAGAAAACTTCCCTGAGCTGGACTTCAATTCCATCAGACTCAATCTTGGTGGTGCCACTACAAGTTCCCTCCTCCAGACAAGCTTAGAAGATGTCAACATTGAAGACGACGCAACCACCCAGCCAATTCAAGACGAGCCTAATGCTATCCCTCCCTAGTGAAGACAGCTTTTACCTGCTCATCTACCTTTGTGCTCTCTCTTCTCTTTTTTTTTTTTTTTTTGTTGGTTCGTTGTTTTGGACCACTTATTGTAACTCCAGTACAATTTGCTCATCCAAAGTTTTTAGGACAAGACCCTAAACAAGGTTTATTCTACTTTTGAGTTTTTGGACGTTGGTTGCCCTTTATAATTAATGAATAGATGTTTGTTTCCTTCTCTCTTCTTTCATTTGTTAGTGTTGTACGGACGAGCTTGTTTGCATCTTAGCATCCTCAACCTTAATTTACTCATGATTAGAGTTTGTTCATGTTGAATATCATTTGAACTCTTAATAAAACTCGTCCATAGATGTTACTTTTCTAAATATCATGGACTTAGCCTACTCCCTTGTCCATTAGGTGGACAGCTTTTTTGCTCATCCTGGGGGTAACCAGCTTTCTTATAAGATTCAATTGCTTCAACTTTTATTCGTCCATAGAATTGGACTTTTTAATAGTCCTAAGGATCATGTATTTTTCTCGTCCATTGTTAGACAGAGCATCCCTCGTCCATGGCTTGGTTTACCTGTCGAAGGCTTTCACTCGTCTATTGTTTAAATGACTATGCTCTATCTATCCCTTTTCAAGGTAAGTTTGAACGTTACACTCCTTCGTCCAGAGGTTTGTCTTCGTCTTTAGACTTGGTCTTTTTGGCAGACGAAGGTATGGAGAATTTTTACATCATATGTATTTAAAAACCCAAACCATTCTCATTAACATAAACATTGTCAACAAGCATGGCACATACTTTTAGAAAGTAGTGCCTTATTCATACAAACATCCAAACATGACTTCGTCCATAGCTAGTTTAAAACTAAGTCTTTAGGAATAAAAACAAAACATATAATACTGATCAACACGTACAACAGGAAGCGCTGGGCTTGGACTCCAAAACAACGCTTGTCTAGGTTATTACTGATAATACTTACTTAGGTGCTCAACATTCCAAGGGTCCTCCAACTTTCTCCCATCCAGGGCTTCTAAGTAATATGACCCTTGTCTTTTACAATTGACAACCCTGTAGGGTCCTTCCCATTTGGGTCCCAATTTTCCATGAGCTGGGTTCCTGGTTGTGAGAGAGACCCTTTTCAGGACGAGGTCTCCTGTGTTGAATCGTCTTGGCTTCACCATCGCATCATATTGTCTAGACATGAGGTTTTTATACCTCGCTGTCCTCTGTTCTGCTTCCGTCCTTACCTCGTCTATGAGATTAAGGTTAAGGCACAGTTGATCTTTGTTATCCTCGCCTTGGTATCTCATCACCTTGTGATTGGCCATGTGAGTTTCTGCAGGTATCACTGCTTCACTCCTATAGGCTAGTTTAAATGAAGTCTCCCCCGTAGGGGTTCTCGTAGTCGTTCTGTATGCCCACAGGGCACTAGGTAGCTCGTCCAGCTATACCCCCTTTGCCCCTTCAAGCCGAGTCTTGATGAGTTTCAACAAGGATCGGTTTGCTATTTCTGCTTGACCGTTTGTCTGAGGGTGGGCGGGTGAGGAGTAATGATTTTGAATTCCAAAATGTTCACAGAAATCCCTGAAAAGTGCGTTATCAAATTGCCGCCCGTTGTCAGACACTAGCACCTTGGGCACTCCAAATCTACACACGATGTTTTTTCAGACGAAGTTTTTAACATTTTGTTGTGTGATCTTTGCTAAGGGTTCTGCTTCTATCCACTTAGTGAAGTAGTCAATCCCAACCACCAAGAATTTCATCTGTCTAGTTCCAAGTGGAAAAGGACCTAAGATATCCAATCCCCACTGTGCAAAGGGCCATGGGGCCATCATTGGAGTTAGATATTCTGCTGGTTGTCGGGGGATGTTGCTAAAGCGTTGACATTGGTCACATACCTTTACGTAAGCCTTCGCATCTGCTTGAATAGTTGGCCAATAATACCCTGCACGGACGATCTTATGGACCAACTCTCTTGCCCCCGAGTGGTTACCGCACACTCCTTCATGAATTTCTCTCAACACATAGTTTGACTCATCTGGGGCTAAGCATCTTAAGTAGGGCTGGGAGAAACCCCGTTTATACAACACTTCATTTATAAGAACATATTTAGCAACTTTAATTCTTACCTTCCTGGCCTCGTCCCCGTCCTATGGAAGTAGGCTGAATGTTTTGGACTTCAGTTATTTCGATGGCCTGCAAAGAAAAATGAAGAATCAAAGGAGACCGGGGTTGACCGGTCTAAAACCCTCCGATGATGAAGTTATTTTTTCTCTTCAAAACCAAGAACTTCCAATTTTGTCAAGAGTGTTTCAAGAGATTCAAATTTACCTTCTTTTTTGTCGAAGATTGGCATTTATATAGGGCTACGGGAGCGGTTACCTTTTTGTAACTTCCCGCCTCATTTGTGGAGGTCAAAGGATAACCGCTATTTGGAAGTTAAGTTTTTGTCGAGAGGTTACACCGATGTTCAAGGGTCTTTCCACGTAGCATGTACTTCCCTATCCGTAGCAGGATTTCAACTGAGGCTCGTCCATGTTTGGACGACCATCGAAGGTTGTCAATTCAAGGACGACCTCTCTAGGCTTATAGCATTTTCCACTTCTCATTAAAGGGGGTTATGTTGAGAGTCGTCCACATATGGACGACTCAACCTTGGGCTGACTTCATTGGGATTCAGCCATGCTTTCTCCTGGAGGAACATCCAAGGACGAGCTAGAGCAGAGCATCCAAGGAAGAGCTTGGACTTTATGGACGACCGGACTTGGGTGGGCCATGACCATATCATAACTAATTAAAAAAAAAAAAATCTTCCATAAAGTAGCAGATATAGATTAAAGTCAGCATCTTTGGGCCAAGGCAGTAAAAAGTAAAAACAAGCCCGTATCCATCAGTAGTCCTCTCCACTTTTGTTTAATGGGCCAGGATACTATCTCTCTGTTTTTTCTTTTTCTTTTTTTGGCCCATTTTGTGAGGCTATGGGCTCAAATCATCTAAAAGCTATAAGAAACCTCTAGAGTCTAGAGCAAGACGACTTACATAATACGTATTATGTTGAGCACATTCAGTTAGCTAAGAAATGCAAAGATAATTGTTTCCTTTAGTAGCTGCCCATACTTTACTTGTCCATTGATCTTTACAATTTCATGGTTTTTCCATACCAAAAAAATAAAAATAAAAATAAAAACATCATGCTTTTTCTGAAACATATTTTGAATACTCATTACCATTAAAAGAAATAAAATTCAGCTGCAAATCAAATGACTGATTTCTTTCAATAATTTCGATTTTTCTTTCCAATCATATAATGAGCTATAGATAATTTATAGTGAGAGAAGTGATGAAAGCAATCAAAGATGCAAACGAAAAAAAAGAAAAAAAACAAAAACAAAAGAATGAGGTATTCCTTGACAGTTGACGCTAGAAAACATAATAGAAAAACAGTTGCAATGTAATACTAGTACCTTTTCCAATTTCTTTGCATTTGAATTTGAGGTTGCAACTGATGGTGTTGTCCACAAATTGTTGGTGCTTTGCAGTAACAATGGTCACGACCACAATAACAACGGTAAAATATACACATGATGATCACGATGGTGGTATATGGACATAATTGTTAATTATGGTGGTTGAAATAGTAATCACGGTGGCAATTGATGGTAATGATAAAATGATATCGATATTGCTCATGTTGTATGTGATTCAAAAAAGAAAAAGAAAATATTATGACATCCAGAGGGTGAGATTAATCACTGGCGGATATAAACAGCAACCACTAATTGTTGGGTTCCAAATAATATTATCAACAATATTAGCAGTCAAAAACAACAATCACACATAAGAACACAAATATTTACGTGGAAAACTCTCTCTTTGAAAGGAAAAAATCACAGAACAAACTCTGAATAATTTCACTATTATCAAATCAATTACAATAATTATTGTGTATGTCTCACGGCTAAAGAAAAATCTCTCTTGTTTTTCGTTACTCTCTCTCTCTCTCTCACACACACACACACACACATGCTAATTATCTCTTTCAAAGGCGGCAACACTTTGCTCTCTCCTTTTTATTTTCTTCTCCATGCACAACTCTTTTTTTTTTTTTCCCTCTAAGTGGCTCTCTCTTGGCTTCTCTCTCTCTCTCTCTCTCAATACCTGTTAAGTGGACATTTTTGTCACACCGACCACTCAAATGTTCAAATGGAACAAATTCAAATTTATATTTTGGGATTGAAGGATGGTCTGATCCTGCTGGTTTAACTATAGTTGTTGCATAGAACTTGATCATACGTTCATTGGTGACTATTTTGTAATTATTCTGGTAAGGAATAACACCAAAATTCTTTTATGTAATAGATGTTGCCTGCTTGTAATGATTCCCTGAATTGATGAACATATGCATCCTTGATCCTTGCATGTATGTGATTGCCCTTATACAATCATGAATTAAACAATCAATTATTATTACTATTTAAAAAAAAAAAAATATCATTAACAAATTTTTTTTTTTTTTAGTTGTCTAGTTTATAATTGACGTATGATTGTATGAGCATTTGACCTGTTCATTGAGCAAGACCATATCCAGGCTCAGAAAATCTTTGTTCTTGAGATTGTAGAAAAACAAAAAGTTGTCTAGTTTAGAGTAAATGTATGGTTAAATGTGCATCTGACCTGTTCATCTAGCAAGACCATATCCAAGCTCATAAAATCTTCGTTCTTGAGATCGTAGACATCCCATAGTCGTGTGACTCGAGCCTTAATCTTCCAATTCTCTTTGTTACCATTGAGCTCATGAAGTAAGCTATAATCACCTTTCATCTTACCTATATTGAAGGTATAGGCTAATTTAATAAACTAAGTCAAAGTAAATAGAAAAATAGATTGAAAAGGGAAGGGAGTTTGATACTAATACTGATTAAGAGACGTAAAAAATTAATTGTGTTTGATGCAAATGAAACCCAATGTGTAAGTGCTTAATATATAGGGCAAGCATCATTTGCTAATGCAATGAGTTTGAGCTTGAAGGGCTTGAGTATTATGGTAGCTTAGCTGCTTAGGCTTGAAGGGTCTAATGCAAACTTGTACTGCAACTATTCACTAGTGGAGGTCCGACAGTGGTGTCGTGGAGAGGTTTTTACGACGAAGACTCTGGATTTTCACTTCACACATTTGGTGTTTTCATGCAATTTGCTTCTCTTTAATTATTCTATTTTTCATATTGCTTTACTTGTTTTAGTTGCTACTTGAATATGCATGCAATGTGAAATTAGCTAATTACTTATATTGGACCGTAATTGTTAGTTTAGGCTATATAAGTGAATAAGCCATAAAATTGGGTATGTGGGATCTAAATATATACTAGAAAACTATTTCATTCAAACAATATGTAATTAAGTCAAAATTAGTTTTGGCGATTGTTGTCTTACCAACAAATGGAGATATCTCTTCAAAAATTTCTTGGATAAATTGCTATTGAGGGTGGCTGCCAATTACAAATCATTAAAAACATGTTAGAAAATAAAATATGAACATGAACTAAATTCAAATTGTTTAGCTTGTCTACTATGACTGATATATATTGTTAATAAAAGTAAATGGTATGTGACTCATAGTCATATATCTAAGAACTATCACTTTGAAGCCCTGTTTTTTTTTTTTTTTTCTTCCGTCCAACTAGGAAATCAATTTTGGGCTTTTAACACAAAGCCATATGGAAAATCTACTTAGGTAAGGAAACAGACCTATTGGATCATCCATTAAAGTGTTAATTCCTTTAGCACTCAAAAATCCATCCAAATTGCTAATAAAGGAATGGGAGTATCGTCTTTAGTCTTTTCTTCTGTGCTTTTGACTGCCCCACTCTTCTTTCTTTGAATTTGCAATCGGAGTTGGAGGGAGCGGGAGTGGATTTTTACCAGGGGATTGAAACTGAAATTTTGGGAGCGAGAGGAGAGGAGGACGATTGTGGACGTTGATTTCGTAAGGGCTATGGACGGCTGTGATTCGTTACTGGGGTTTTTATTTTTATTTCTGATGAGAAGTGTATGGGGCAGTGGCGCGGAAGAGAAGGATCGTGGCCGTTGATTTGCTGTGTCATCGACGGCAGTTGCTTTATTTAGAGGGATAAGTGTGGATCGATGACGTGGCTACTGAGATTTTGTTATGGTGGATAATAGGCTGGCCATGCCATGGCCCATGGGCCCATTTGGGTTTGGATCATGATGAATATGACTTTTTTTTTCCTTTAAATTTGAGTAACTTCAAGAGAAGCAACGCCAAGAGAGGTTGGACAAGTGAAACAAAGTTCTAGACTCTGGACCTTAGCATGTGACGAATTTTCGAAACTGGTATTAACTGCTAATAAATTGATATACATATTTCGCCAAGAAGTAAATGACTACTCAAACAATGTGCATGGGGATAAGATAAAAAGAGACAGATAATGAAAACCATGATACAAGTTAGGCTCGAATCATCCGATAATCCTAAGCTACATAACCTTCAAGTATGACCCATTATATATTGATCTTTGTCAATTTAAAAAATCATATGCCACTTGAGAAATAAAAAGACTTGCATATTATTTTGTTGGTTATCAGCAAAGAGCTTACATCATAAAAATCCAAGTTTATATCTATATACCAAATTACCAATCCATCCAAAACCAGGAAATATAAATAAAACCAAGCCAAAACAAAAAAACACAAGCAGTCAAGCTTTCATCTTTGTGTGTCTGTTGCTCGAGAGACCACCTCCTATCCTCCTGTTTGATGCAAAAAAATTTCAACCTGCTGCTGATGCTTCTCATGAACAATATAACAGTAGAGTCCAACCACTAAATGTCAGGACAGCTATGCCATTTGTGAAGACCAGAATCACCAGCACCCTCTCTGTACCACATTTAAAAAGACCTCCTATGGAAAGCCTAATAGCAGTAGTAGAAAGCCAATGCTAACAACCAGCAAGTACCTTGCACCAATCTCTACATTTACAAATAAAACAAGCGTCATGCCATTTAGATTTTCTTTTTTCTTTTTCTTTTTTTGGTGGAAAGGAAATTATCATTAACAACTAAGCAACCTCCAAAAGGAGTAAACATGATGGTCATACATAGTGCCAACAGAATCAAAACTACGGAGTAGAGAAACATCAGATGGGGGCTCTACAAAAACAACAAAATCCTGAGATAGAAGGGCTCCCTTTCTAGCTAGTGCATCAGCACACTTGTTGGCTTCCCGGTAGTAATGTTGAACTCTAACTAAAGGAATTTTCTTCAATCCTTCTCTATAGTAAGCCATAAAAGCATCATTACCATTTGGGTTCCCAACTTCCTTTTTCAAGAAATCAACAACCAGCTTCGCAACTAGCTCAATTTCCACTGCCGGCAATTTGAGGGAAATACATAAGTGAATCCCATCCCTCTAAGGCCCAAAGTTCCATAGCAATGCTACTCCAATGGCCCTCGCATAACCTCTAACCCATTTGATTTTCATTTACCACATCCTTCAACCATGACAGGAACCGACCAATCTTGACATAGCAAAAGGCCAGGCTGCTCCTGCCTAGTAGATTTAAACCATAAATAATTTCAAAAGAAGAAGCTGATCATCTGATATAAATCCAATTAAGTGTCCACTCTACATAATATGGAAACTCCTAGACCCAACCATGTCCCCACCAATCTTTTTTCTTCAATAATCACATTTAATCATTAAAAATAAGCAAAGATATATCTTAGATTTTTTTTTTTTTGTGGCAATTATTATTTCAAATTAAAAATAAAAAGTATAACAAGATCATGAGGACATACCACTGCATTGCACCTAATCCTGCCCTTGATTAGAGGATTGCTCACAACAAGCTGATCATAAAAGAACTACATGATGATCGTGATGTGGGCATTTATTCCAACTTAACTTCAAATTTTATTCTTCTTCTAATAACCAAGCTATAAGCTACATCACATGATTATGCATTAAAGAAGCTCTCACTATCTTGTGGATAAAAACCACCAACTTTCCACTTGAAGGAAAGTTTAGAAAGAAGAGCTACCTCAAGTTCCCAACATGGCACCTCCAGGTGCAATATGGTTGAAGGTGGATAGAATTAACACAATTAAATCAACTGCTCATATTTGACCGTTGAATTATGGTCTCCATGTTTATGAACTCTCTGCAAAACATCCTGCCACTCGGGCCTCCAAGTGCAATATGGTTGAAGGTGGATAAGAATTAACACAATTAAATCAACTGCTCATATTTGACCGTTGAATTATGGTCTCCATGTTTATGAACTCTCTGCAAAACATCCTGCCACTCGGGCCAAATCAAACTCTGTATACTTATATGAGTTATATCATTTAGCCAAAGTACAAAATTTGAACCTTATACGAAACGCAGTTAAAATCAGACTAGAGGTTAAAGGGGAAATTCCAGAGGATGATAAAAAGGTCAAAGAAGTAAACCATATAGGTTAACAGAATTTAAATGACCAAGAAAAAGAAAAAGGCATATAAGCAATGTTATTGACTCATGATGAGAGACAAAAAAAATAACTTATGGTCATATCCCAAAAATAATTTCTTATATCTTACTTAAAATTAAGTAAGTTTCTCAATGCAACCAAGCTTCTAATAATTTACGAAATGACCACCTAGGTTGGCAGTAAAATGACTTATTCACATAACAAAGACATAACAATTTACTTCTAATTTGTCAAATAAAATATTTACAAACAGTGAAAAGAAGCTTCACAAAAACCATCTTCTTCAATTACATAAACTTTCTTCATTATATTGTCCACACTATCCTGTTGTTATCCAAATAAACTAAAACCTAGCAACAATACAAATTATGACAAATTATACTATGATTTCCCCTCAAATCAGGTTACAACAAACATCATTCATTAAAAGCATTTAAATTACTTTCATCAAGGAACGCATATGAATTAGTTGATAATAGAATAATGGGCGTACAAACCTCTTGTAAGAGATTTGTAACTCGCTTGATTCGGACTCCTATAGGGCAGCTGTTAGGTTGTATCTTTTTTAACGTCAAAGATTAAGCAAGACTTGTGAATACCTTTTTATAGACATTTTCTTTAAAAAAAAAATTCATTGATTTCATTTTTCAATTGCAAACATTTAAATTAAAGTAGATGAACACGTAAAAATAAAATTATATGTAAAGTTAAATCTTCCAAGATGAATATGTATAAACAATATTTTTGTTTTAATTTTTTATTGATTTATTATTTATTTATAGCATCAAAATTAAAGTAGATGAATGTGTAAAGTTAAAACTGTCTAAGATGAATTTGTAAAATCAATATTGTAACACCAACGATTTTATTACTAAGTTCTTTCTTATACATAAATTAAAAAAGGAGGCCCACAATTAAATGGATTAAATTGATTTGGGCCTAAGATATTTAAATCAAGTAGTTATTATGGTATAAAAGGCCCAAGTGAGATAGAATAAGTATATATTTATGGGCCTTGATAAGCTAAAAAAAAAACCCTAGCCTTTTATCTTGAGTTATACGTGTGCGTGTCTGTGTGTGTGTGTGTATTATAGGAGGCTTCTCCTCTTTTAGCGGCACACGTTTAAGTTTATTTTCTTGCTTTGTGGCTATGCGTGAGATTGCAGGTATGATTTTGTTTTGCCGTAAATATAGAAAGTTGGAATGTTCAGTGGCTAGCAATTGTTCCCATGCTTATAGGAAATATCTATTATTTGCGTACCTGATAGAAAAATAGGTGTTTCTGTTATGGATCTAAATCTATGATTATATTAATGGGAACAAGGATGCTTTGTGGTTATTGTATAATCGTATATGGCTTTACTAATTTCACCACCATCTGTCATGCATCTACACCCTTGTCATTGTCCAAATACGTGTCCAACAATATTCTTATGTCTTGCATCATCAAGGGAATTATGGTGGCAGATATAGGCAATGACTAGAACTAGAATAGTTGTGAAAAGCTTCCAAAATGAAGCCTTATTGACAAGTTTAGGCATCACACGGGTCATTTCAAAGCTCCCATCTATCAACTTAACAATTGCAACTCCAACAGTGATGACCACAAATTCAATAGCCAAGCCCACTGACAAAGCTGAAGTGTATTTCAAAGAATCTAAACACCTCTGTAGGCTTTAATATTGATAGATTAAACTATTTAAGTGTGAAAACAGATTTTAAGTGGGAAATTCGTGTATTGATGAACCTATTTTTGGTGTTGCTAGGTTCTAATTCTACTAATTTATTGTGACTAAAGGGTGGTTGATTTCATTTTTTGCAATTAAGAGGTAAGTGGTGTTTACTAATTTTTGGGGCTTTTCCCAAAATAGTTTTGATTACCAAACTATTCTTATATCAAAGAAATATGTTGATATTCTATAAATGTATTGATATCCTATCAATTTTTTATGTGTACATTGTATGGAAACGTTGACTATTTGTTAAATTGAAAACTTGTGGTACAACCTAAACTTATCCAAATTTGGATGGGTGGAGAAATCTTTGTCTTTTTGAGTATTATGACTGGATTATTTGTTGTGAACATGTTGAAATTTGTTTTGAATCCTATGGCAAGCCGTGATTAAAGGCACAGTGTTGTATTTAGTCCTTAACAATGGACAACTATACTACAACTAGTCCTTAGCAAGGGATGGTCCCATAAAAGGGGACAGTGCACATTTGATAACTCCTTAGCAAGAGAGTATATCTTTAAAGATCCAAAAAGGGAGCTCCTTAGCAAGGGAGTGCACCTTTAGGTTCCATAGGAACCACCCTTAAGAAAAGGGATGAAAAGAAGGTTCCAGTCCTAAAAGGGAACAGTACAACCCTGTCAAAGAGGCGTAGACGTTCACCTCGAAAAAAGCCTAAGAAATTGTTTATATAATGGTGTGGTAAATCATAATGGCTCACAATACAATGATATTTTTATATGAAATATTTGATGTTAAAATATTGATGGGTTGCAAGTTATAACTTTGTTATATGAATTATTTATTTAAAAAGGTTTGTTCCCACACCTCAATGTTAGTGAATTCCACTTATTGAGTTATTTCACCACCCTCCTTTTTTATTCCCCGTTACAGATATATTAGAGAGATCATTGGAGTAGAGATTCTTGGAAAATAATAGTTACAAATTATATTGTAAAACTGAGGATTTTATTATTATTTTATGGTATTAAATATTGTACAAGAGAATTATTTTGAGAATTTTTTTTTTTTAATCTTTGGTGGGATTAAAGCACTGACAATTGTATTCAGATTTTCAGTTACTAGTTGCATTTATTTAACATTTTTATGGATTATTTAGATTGAATAAACTTTTATTATTTATGATTTTGGGACGTCACAAATATATTTATATATATTTAAGTTTTTCAAAAAAATTAAAGATAAAAAATAAGAAAAAAAATATTTAGGTGACTAAATAGAAATATAACAACAATAAATATTGCATTTCAGCTTTTATATAATACTAGCTACGAACTCGCGCGTTGCGCGTGATAATTATTTTTATAGTAGTTTTATTAAATTTTTTTTTACAATTTAAACTAATCTAATAATGAGTAATGTATTTCGTAATTATATTTTTATTTATTATAGGAACAATCATAAATGTAATATAGAAACAATCCAAAACACCAAAAAAACATAAACTAAAAAAAATTAATAAAACTTAACAATGATTAATTGAACCAGTATTAGGATAAAATTTTGTTGTTGATAATCTATTAAGGTTATTTTCTTTGTAAAAATTATAATTTCGATCACCCAAAACATATTATCATATAAACAATAATTAGCAAAATCTAATAATTAAATTTCTATACATGCATTGTTATAAAATAATAATAATTAAAATTAAATTGCAAAAGTTAAAATTTGTCACCTGTCTGATTATTTTTGTTTGGCTAACCTTTGCTTTTCTTTAAATGAATGGCATTATAGAATATTTCTAATACAACTATTAAGAGTATTTTGTTCACCACAAAAGATTAAAGAATAAACAAAAATTAGTAAAGTCTCATAGTTTAACATCTAGATTGAGCACTATAAAAAATCATGATATGTAACAGAATAAATACTAAATTATCCAAATCATGTTATGTAATAGAATAATATTATATTTTTATATGTTATACTTAATTCTTTAGAATGCAATAGAATAACATTTAACAATCAAAGAGAATAAATTTAAAAAACAAAACTACATAGCGTTAACCCAAAATAGAGTTTTAAAGAATATAAAAAAATTATCAACCTAAGGTAGAGATGCAAGAAAAATAAAAAAATCCACCAAAAAATTTTAGAGAGAGAGAGAGAGAACCTTTTTTTTTTTTTTGTGAGGAAAAACTATACATAAAATAAAAGAGATAGTGACAAACTTATAGTAAGAGAGTGTGAATAATAAGAGATAAAAATAAAAAAAGATGAAGAGAAAAAGAAAGAATGATATTAATATAGAAGGTAGTAGAGAGATGAAAAAGTAAAGGAGGGAAAAAGATTGAAGAAGTAATGGGGAGATGAAATGGTAAGAGAGATAGAGAAAAGTTGGAAAAGTGTAAATACTAAAAAAATAAATGTTAAAAATAATTATAGAAAAATTGGAAAGAAAAAAAAAAACCCTAAAGCTTGAAAGGCTTCAACTTTTTTTTTTTTTCTTCCTTTAAGTTGAAAAGACTCACACAAAACCCTAAAGCTAAACTGCAAAAGTTTTAGATTAAGCTTGATAGTGGAACTAAATAAATAAGAGGTGGACTAGATCAATAGTAGAAGCAAATAAATAAATAATGAGCTGGATTTATTATAAGATGACAGTGAAAGTAAATAAAAAAGTATGGACTGCATTTAGAGGACTGAAAATTATAAAAATCAATTAAAAATTGTAGGACAAATTAAATTTAAAAAAGAAAAAGAAAAAAAGAATGACATGACAGCTGATGTGGCGCAACGTGAGAGCAGCAACATTAAACACTACGCTTCAGCTTTTAGTAATACTAGTCGTATACTCGCGCATTGTGCGTAATAATTTTTTTAGAATGGTCTCATTAAATATATTATTAATACTATAATTTTAGTTATTAACCATTGGTTTTTCATTAGTTTTTAAGTTAAAAAAAAAACCTTAAATATACTTTTTTTTTTTACCTTTACACACACACACACACACACACACATGACATATATATATATATATATATATAGTGAATTTTTACACATACCTTTAAGAAAATTCTATATATTCCACTTGTTTGGATGCTGTAAAATTATAGACTACTACTCCATAATGATAGTGACTAATTAATTATATATATATATATATATATTTTTTTTTTTAGTGATCCCATTTATAATGCTTCTTATCATTATCATATATTTACTAACTGATGATATGCATAACAAAGATGATAAGTGAGAGGTAACATTATTTATTAGATTTTCGAAAGTAATAGTATATGAAAATTATATATATATATATATATATATTATAAATAAGGTTAAATAAAATGTCCAAAAATGGATTTTTAAATTTTTAAATTTTATTTCTTATGTAATTTCTACTACTATCAGAGAATATCTCTTTTTTTAGTTATGATTAATATGATTTCCATAGTTAGAGTTTGATTAGTTTTAAATTTAAATTTAGTACTATGATTGTATTTAATTATTTTTTTTATACAAGATAGAATTCTACTCCAGCCTAATCTAAGTGTATATGTCTGTGAAGCTCCCTCCTAGAGACTTGAATCCCGGCCCTTGCCTCCCACACCCCACAATCACTTATACTTGTGGAGTGACTATCGCACCAAGGATGTGCGGTGGTTGTATTTAACTGTTGATTGTTGATTTAATTTTTTAAGTGAATTTAACGGTTTATGTTACTACACTGTAAAGTTTTTAATGTTCTTCACACAGTAATCTCTATTTTATTTTTTACTTCTTTTTACAACTTCTTTATTTTCCAATCAACGATTATTAATTGAAGTTTTTTTTTTGTCTTTATCTACTCTTTATTACTTTGTATTGGTTTTTTCTATACCATCTCTCTCTCTCTCTCTCTCTCTCTCTCTCTCTCTCTCTCTCTCTCCATTGGCAACCTATCGTTTTCCAAAATTTGATGATGATTCTATGACATTAAATATGCATTATTAGTTTTTTTTTTTTAATTTAGTGTTTCTAACTTGATTTGTTTTGTATTTCATTCTTCCTTTAATGTATTGGGTGTGAGAATGAGTGTTTCCCTCGCATTACTCCACTTAATGTAGACAATTTTATTTATTTAATTCAGGCAAAATATTATATTTTAATTTTTTTTAAAGTAGTGGAAATATAAATGTGGGGACAGGGGCCCAAGATCACGCATCGGACCATAAAGAGACTGAGGACCCCAAGATCATGTGGTGGGCCTCGTAGGGTTGAAGGCCCATAATGGTGTGCTGAGCCCCCGACCATGTCCGAGGGCATGGTGTGGTCCGAGGAGGAGGAAATGAACACACAAGGCCCCAGACTGCGGTTTGTTGCGTTTGAAGTAGGAGAGGCAGTTCGATGAGTGACTCCGGCTTTGGGGAGATGAGAATCCCCAAAAATACCTGAGGCAAGGCTGCCACCACTGCATTAATTGCACTGTACCAACTCCTCTGGCCGCATTTATGTGAAGAAGACCCATAAATAGTGCAACCTTGGCCACCGTGATTCGCAGCAGGCAAAAAAGGATACACGATGGGACATGCACTCAAGTGAAGAATCAGATGGATGACAAGTGTAAGGTGGAAATGGTTTAGAGGGAGCTATATAACGAGAAGGAACTCCCCTCTAAGGGGGGAGAGACTTTTTTTTGTAAAAAAAGAAATAAAGAAAGAAAGAAAGTGTGAATAGTAGAATTTGTCTTCTCGGACCTTTGTGGAGGAGAGTTGGTCAAGACTTGGGCTTCTTATTTTCCCTTTCTAGAAATCTCAACTTGTTGTATTGGACGTTTAAATCATTCTAGCTCAACTTCCGCATCTCACTCTCTATAAATTCATTGTTTAGGGACTACTTGGGCCGTCTCGTCCAGTTCGGGCCGGCTCACCAATCCGTGTCCTTACAATTGGCGCCGTCTGTGGGAAAGTTTGGATTACTTAAAGTTTTAAACTTCAATCATGGCAGGTTTGGGGACACACCAATTGGAGTCCATGGCATCTCAGGGTAAAAACTGTACTCAAAAGGATCAAGAGGGAAGCGTGCATACCACCCATACTGGCGAGAGCCATTCTAGGGGCGGTAGCCACATCTCTCGGGATGAACGGGAAAGAACCATGCAGAAAAAGATTGACCGCCTGAAGAAGAGGCTGCGCCAGGAGCGAAGGAGACGAAGCCTTTCTGTCTCTGATCTCTCTTCTGACGACGAGAGGGATGACGAGTACAGACACAGATCAAGGACACCTCCAAGTGAAACCTTCTCTTACGAGCAGGACTACCATCACAAACACAGGGGGAGCGGTTCATCCTCGAAGTGGCTGGGAAACGATGCTATGAGCAAGGCGCTAAGCCGAATCGCTGAGTCTCCCTTCACACATAGGGTCAAGGACGGACAACTTCCCAAGAGGTTCACCCAACCTACGTTCACCTTCTATAGTGGCCGCACAGACCCCGTTGAGTATGTTAGCCATTTTAGTCAGAAAATGGCAGTGTACTCCAAGAATGAGACCTTGATGTGCAAGGTATTCCCGTCTAGCTTGGGGCCCGTGGCAATGAGATGGTTCGATGGGTTGAGGGTGGGTTCCATAGACTCTTTCAAAGAGCTTACTCAAGCCTTCGGATCCCGCTTCATGACCTGTAACAGAGTCCCTCGACCCCTAGATTCCCTATTGTCCCTGCCCATGCGAGAGGGAGAGACCTTAAAGACGTACTCCTACAAGTACCGGGAGGTGTTCAATGAGATAGAGGGCGATTTCGATGATGTGGTTGCCAGAACCTTCAAGGTCGGCCTACCTGTCGAGCACGGTTTGAGGAAGTCCTTAACTGGGAAACCCGCTAAAAGCGTGCGTCAACTCATGGACAGGATTGACGAGTATAAAAGGGTCGAAGAAGACCAACAGCAAGTGGGCAAAGGTAGGGCTATCCCTCAGGAGAGGAGGGATTTCGGGTCGGATCGATACAGCAACAGTTGGCACCACAAGGACTTTGGAGTGGAATCTGGACCTCTACCAGCCCAAACCGTTAACACGCTATTCCGAGAACCCGTACATCAAATTTTTGAAAAAATCAAGGATGAGCCGTACTTTACGTGGCCAAGTAAAATGATCGGGGACCCAGCAAAGTGCAATCAGAGTCTGTATTGCCAGTACCACAAGGAGCGAGGCCACACTACCGAGCAGTGCAGAAACTTGTGGGGCCACCTACAGCAGCTGGCCCGAGATGGCAGGTTGAAGCAGTTCCTGACCCAGTCTGGCGGGCAGGGGAACCAGACAACGCCAGGGCCTCAGGGCGGCGCGTATTCTAGGCCCCCTTTGGGCACCATTCATGTCATCCTTGCCGCTCCAGGCAAAACAGGATCCTGCCCTTCCCAGGTAATGTCGATAGCCGACCCAGATGCCGAGGCATCAGGTTGTGAGCCCAAGAGGGCTAAATTGGAGGTTCTTCTAACATTGAGCTTCTCGGATGAGGACAAGGCCGGAACCATACAACCACACGACGATGCCTTGGTCGTAACCCTCCGGATTGGTGGCTATGATATAAAGAGGGTACTGGTGGACAAAGGCAACAGAGCTGAGATCATGTATCCAGATCTCTATAAGGGGCTTAACCTTAGACAGGAGGATCTGACAAGTTATGATTCGCCCCTGGTCGACTTTAATGGAAAGATTGTTGTCCTGCGTGGACAAATCAGGTTGCCAGTCCAGGCCGGCACGAGAGTGGTAGAGGTGGACTTTATCGTGGTGGACGCCTACTCCCCCTTCATTGCCATTGTGGCGTGCCCTGGCTCCACACCCTGGGGGTCGTCTCGTCTACCCTCCATCTAAAGGTGAAGTAGCCGTCTGAGGATAGGGTTGAAGAGTTGTTTGGAAGTCAGTTAGTGGCCAGGCAATGCCTGGTTGCCGCAATCGCACACCATCCCGAGCCGAAGACCTCGGACCCCACCGACGGGGAATTATGACAATTAGAGCCCGAGGCCCCCATCCCGGATGGCGGGGCTAGGAGCGCAGAGTGCGAAGGGTTGGAGAAGGTTATCATCGAGGACGACCCCGAGAGGTTTTTCCAAGTCGGCATTCAGTTGCCCTCCCAGGAGAGGGACCAATTGGTGCAACTCTTGAAGTGGAACATCGATGTATTTGCCTGGAATGCTTATGAAGCCCCGGGAATAGATCCAAACTTCATCTGCCACCACCTGCAAGTCCATCCTTTTGTCACTCCTAAGAAGCAGCCTCCTCGGCGCTCTTCGAGGGAGCACTCCGATGCTGTCAGGGATGAAATGGCCAAACTCAAGCGAGCCGGGGCCATTAAGGAGGTGTTTTACCTCGATTGGCTGGCAAACACCGTAGTGGTAAAGAAGAAGAGCGGCAAATGGCAGATGTGCGTGGATTACTCATACTTGAACAAGGCCTACCCGAAAGACCCCTTCCCCATGCCTCGGATCGATCAGTTAGTCGACGCAACTGTGGGACATCCTCGGATGAGCTTTCTGGACGCCTTCCAAGGCTACCACCAAATACCTCTGGCCTTGGAAGATCAAGAGAAAACAGCCTTTGTCACTCCCGTTGGGAACTACCATTACAAGGTGATGTCGTTTAGGCTTAAAAATGCGAGGTCCACTTATCAAAGGATGATGACACGGATGTTCGAACCGCAGCTGGGAAAAAACATCGAGATCTACATTGAAGACATGGTGGTTAAAATCAGAAAGGAGGCCGAGCACGTAGATGACCTTGAAAGCACCTTCAAAATCTTGAGGTGACATAGGCTTCGACTCAACGCCTCCAAATGTTCCTTTGGCGTAGGGTCCGAGAAGTTCCTGGGATACATGGTCACCTATCAAGGGATTGAGGTCGACCCAGGCCAAGTCAAGGCCATTAGTAACTTGCAGCCACCTCGGAACCCTAAGGAAATGCAGAGATTGACAGGAATGACAGCGGCCCTGAATCGATTCATATCCCGGTCGGCAGATAGGTGTAGACCCTTCTTCTAGTTGTTAAATAAATGGAAGGGTTTCGAGTGGACAAAAGAGTGTGCTTTGGCATTCAAGCAATTAAAAGAGTACCTTTCTCGGCCACCTATCATGTCGAAGCCCGAGGCAGACGAGGTCCTGTTCGCCTACATCGCGGCCACTACCCATGCCGTGAGCTTGGTGCTAGTAAGAGACGATAACGAAGTACAGAGGCCCGTATATTACGTGAGCAAGTCCCTGCACGAGGCCGAGGTTAGATATCTACCACTGGAGAAGGCTGTCCTGGTAGTAGAACATGCCATGCGCAAACTTCCTCATTACTTTCAGTCTCACACCATGGTCGTCCTGACCCGGTTGCCGCTCAAGGCCTTGCTCAGGAGTGCGGATTATACCGGAAGAGTCGCCAAGTGGGGAACGAAGCTGGGGGCTTACGACATCAAATACATGCCACGCACCTCTGTGAAGGGGCAGGTCCTAGCCGACTTTCTGGCCGAATTCACCGAGGCCCCCATAGAGGAAAGCCCAGGGAAGCAGAGCACAGATGAAGGCTCAGTTGGGTTAATGTCCGTGAATGGGGCTTCACCGTGAAGGATCTATGTCGACGGTGCTTCGAATCTCCGGGGATCCGGAGTGTGGCTGGTCCTGATCTCTCCCGAGAACATCATAATGAGGCCTTATTGGTAGGGATGACCATGGCCCAAAAGCTGCGAGCAAAGGCCATGGACGTATTCTCGGACTCCGGGCTTATTGTAGGACAGGTCCGAGGGGAATTAAAAGCTCGGGATCCAAGAATGCAAGAATACCAGCGCCGGGTCAAACAGTTACAATCCGGATTCGAATCCTTCAATTTAACACAGATTCCCAAGAGTGGGAATATGCATGCAGATTCACTCACGACGCTGGCAACCTCCTTGGCACAAAGCCTGCTGAGGATAATCCTTGTCGAAGACCTCATAAAACCTTTTGGGTCGGGAAGGGAAGTGCTATTTGTCCATCAGGCAAGGGTAGCTCCTAGCTGGATGGATCCTATCGTTCAATTCCTCAGAGATGACACCTTACCGGAAAACAAGCTGGAGGCGGACAAGATTCGAAGAAAGGCTCCTCGTTTTTGGCTGTCCGAGGACCAAAAGTTGTACAAAAGATCTTTTTCTGGGCCATATCTGTTGTGTGTGCATCCCGAAGCTGTTGAAATCCTGTTGGATCCTGTTGGAGGAGCTGCACGAGGGCATCTGCGGAAGCCACACGGGGGGAAGGTCCTTGTCCCATCGAGCTCTCACTCAAGGGTACTGGGGGCCCAACATGCACAGAGAGGCCCTGGAATATGTAAAAAAGTGTGATCAATGCCAAAGGTTTGCTCCAAACATCCACCAACCGGGGGGAAGAGCTCAACCCCCTATCCAGCCTTTGGCCTTTCGCACAATGGGGTCTAGACATCATGGGGCCCTTCCCGAAAGCGGCGGGAAACAAGAGGTATCTCCTGGTCGGCACGGATTATTTCACCAAGTGGGTTGAGGCAGAGCCATTGGCCAACATCTAGGATGTAGACGTGAAAAAGTTTATTTGGAAGAATATTGTCACCCGGTTTGGAGTCCCCCATACACTCATCTTGGACAACGGACTCCAATTTGACAGCAAATCCTTATGGAGGTACTGCTGTGGGCTAGGGATAACCAACCGATACTCCACCCTAGCCTATCCCCAGGGAAACGGGTAGGCCGAGGCTATGAATAAGGTCATAGTGAACGGGTTGAAGAAAAGGCTGGATGATTCCAAAGGAAGGTGGGTCGAGGAACTGCTGCATGTCCTATGGACGTACTGGACTACTCCTCGGAAATCAACTGGTGAAACCCCTTTTTCACTGACGTACGGTGCCGAGGCGGTGATACCATTAGAGGCTGGCTTCCCTATGCTGAGGACGAGCTCTTTCGCTCCGAGCAGCAACGACGGCTTGCTAGAGAGAAGCTTGGACTTAATTGAAGAGCGAAGAGAAAGCGCCATGGTCCAATTGGCCTACTACCAGCATAAGCTCAAGTGTGGGTATGACGCCAACGTCAAGTTGAGGCCTTTGGTGCAGGGCGACCTTGTACTAATAAAAATGGTCGAATCTGCAAAGAATCCAGCCTGGGGAAAGCTCGGACCCAACTGGAAAGGACCGTACCGGATTACCTCGGTGGTTGGAATAGGGGCGTACTACTTGGAAGACTTAGAAAATAAGGCAACATTGCACCCCTGGAATGTAAACAACTTGAAAAGGTACTATTATTAATGAGAATATGCTTTCGTTACGCTTTTGTGTTCATTATGTTGTGGGTGATGTTCAATTACTCTAGAAATTGTACGAGTCAGCTAAACCACGGTTATGTGCAAACCCATTCTAAGTGTTAAACATATCCTAAGCTACGCAGGGTCCTCGGACCATGTGCTTTGGAAAAATTAACACTGAACCAAATTTATTTTAAGTGTTAAACAGATCCCAAGCTACGCTGGGTCCTCGGACCATCTGCTTTGAAAAAATTGACACTGAACCTAATTTATTCTAAGTGTTAAACAGATCCTAAGCTACGCCGGGTCCTCGGACCATCTGCTTTGGAAAAATTAACACTGAACCTAATTTATTCTAAGTGTTAAACAGATCTCAAGCTACGCCGGGTCCTCGGACCATCTGCTTTGGAAAAATTAACACTAAACCTAATTTATTCTAAGTGTTAAACAGATCCCAATCCTCGGACTATCTGCTTTGGAGAAATTAACACTAAACCTAATTTATTCTAAGTGTTAAACAGATCCTAAGCTACACCGGGTCCTCGAACCATCTGCTTTGAAAAAATTAACACTGAACCAAATTTATTCTAAATGTTAAACAGATCCCAAGATACGCCGGGTCCTCAGACCATCTGCTTTGGAAAAATTGACATTGAACCTAATTTATTCAAAGTGTTAAACAGATCCTAAGCTACGCCGGGTCCTCGGACCATCTGCTTTGGAAAAATTAACACTGAACCTAATCTAGTCTAAGTGTTGAACAGATCCCAAGCTACGCCGGGTCCTCGAACCATTTGCTTTGGAATTTTTCTAAGTGTAAGCTGCACCTATGACTACCTGGAGTTCCACAAATATATGGCAAAATGCAATTCAACTATAAGCAATAAAATATGAAATATGAAGGAAGGAAAATATTTTCATTCATCAAAATGCATATTACATTCCTTTCCGAAATAACGTGCATGTACCACCAAGCTGAAAACACAAAATGAAGATACAAAAACAAAAAGTAAGAAAACCCTAGGTTCTAAGCCTTGTCCTTGAGGGCAGAGGGGTCTTCTTCTTGGGCTGGCTGAGCAGCGGAGACTTCTTTAGCCTTGGGATCATCTTCCTTTACCTTGGCCTTCGTCACCTTTGCCTCGGCAGCAACTCCTCAGGCCCCAAGGTCGGCCTCGCTAGCCTCAGTATCCTTGGCCTCCTCAGCGACAGTGACTTCTGGGAGATCGGCATCTGGAACTTCGTGGATGTTGGGATGATAGTAGATGTTCTCAGAGTGCCTCAGGGCCGAGTCAGCGGGGACTCTAGTAGCATTGAGAGCTTCATCCCAAGTCATGCTGCAAAACTCCCTACACGCCTCGGCCAGCTCCTCAGTCAGCCTGGCCTGCGTCTCTTCAACTCTAAGCTGATATGACGCTTGTTTTTTAGCCTCAGACGCTTCCTTGGCGAGTTGAGCGACCTCCTTTGCCTTTTACAGCTGCGCCTTCAGATCAAGCACAAGTTGCCTAGATGTAACCAAGTCCAGCTCCATCTTGTAAAGCAGCTTGCGTTGATCCTTAGCCTGCGCCTCGGCCCTCTTCAACCCTGCCTCTGCACTCTTTCTCTCCCTCTCCTCGTTCACCAGCTTAGCATGGAGCTCCTTGTTCTCGGCCTGGGCAGCTCCCATGGCTTTCTCGGCATCGCGGTGGAGAAGAACTTCGTTCTTCACCCTGCCACGGGCCTCCTTCACCCACTCCTCGGCCACGAAGACCTCCTGGGTGATCTGCATAAAAATAATGCAACCACGTTAGTAAAGTATGAGTGGAGAGAAATTGATGCAAGTAGAAAGTAAGGAGTTTAAGGCTCACCATTGCGAGGTCCCTCTTTAAGCACAGGAAGAGGTCCTGTTGCCTCAGGTTCCTCACGGCCTCTATATCTTTGGGCAGCAGAAGCGGCTGTTCTAGCGCCTCCGCCACATAAGCAGCCTGGCCCTTGCTGTACTCTCGGACCGAGGCGTCCCAAGGCACGGCCGCCTCATCTACCTCCAGCCGAGGGGCCCAGACTTGCGATGCTATGCGCACGTCAGCCCGGTTCTGGTCTTCTCGGCTGTCCACGGAGGAGGACCTCTTGTCCCGTGCCTCCTTGGTCGTCTTCTGTTGCTTGGCCCTCTTTTGCTGACCAACCTCCCCCTCTTTGAGGTCCACAATTGGCCTTCTCTTCTTTAAGTCCGGGCACGGCGTCAGACCCAGGCCGACCGGAGGAGGAGGAGGGGGGGAAGGGCAGGAGGAACCTTAGGTTTGGGGGCTCCCTTTAAAGTCCCTCCCTTCGTCCTTCCGGCCAGCAGCTCCTTGAGGCCCTTGCCCTTCTAGATAGAGGCCATCTCTTCCTCGGAAGTGCTGTCCAGGCAGGTCACCACAACCGCGGGGGCGTGCACACTCGAACAGTCGTCGGCCTTGGCTTGAGGATCGGAAGCTCGGACTGACTCCGGTGCCGGCCCTTCCTCCTTTTCGAATTGGAATCGGTCTGTCTCTTTGTCAAGAGACAAACGGGATGAGCCGGTTTCCTCCTTAACTACGCCTTACGCCACTAGTGGAAGTTGTTGTAATGGAACCACAAACTGAAGGGCGTACTGGCGGGTTGGCAACACAACCGGGGGGAGATCGTTTTGAGCTAGGAAGTCCAGGCGAGATACGTCTACACGGTGTATCCGAGGGTCACCTTTCCTAATGCTGTGGCCGATCTCCTAGAACACTTTGGAAATGGGCTCGAAGCCTAAGATGAGATGGACTGCGCGCAGTTGACCGTCCTCATTGACAAAGATCTCTGGTCTGAAGAGGAAGTTGAGTGCTGGGACGTTGCTTAGGCTGAGCCGAGGAGCCACGTGATTCTTATCTGCAAGTGTACCAAGTAAAGGGGTATAATTAGTAAGAGGGAGCCAGAAGCCATCATCAATGGAAAGACAGAAATAAAAGGAGAAATGACTCAGCAGGGGGTAGAAAAAGGGGCAATCTAAACTCTTCCTAAGACACCTAACTCTAAGGCACCTCACCTGGCTCCCCCTCTCGGACGGGGCAGTGAACGCCGTCGTGCCATGCTCCCGAGGCTATCAGGTAGTCGTCCTTCATGCCTTTGTTTGATTTAGGAAGGCATGAGATCAGCCTGACCACGTTCGAGCGGGACTTAAGGTAGTATGCCCCCTCGGCTTGTGAGTGGCACTCGTACATGTGCACCACGTCGTGCCAGGTGAGCCCCAAACCCAGATGCTTGCTCAAGGCATCAACGCACCCTAGGATTCTAAAAACATTGGGTGTGCACTGCGCGGGGCAGAGTTTGTGGTTGAGGAGGTAGTCACGTGTTATTTGTCCCATGGGGAATGTCATCCCTCCTTCTATGAAAGCTATCATCGGGATAACCACCTCCCCCTCCTTCCTATCGAGATCTATCCTATCTGAGTCGTAGTACCGTAGGGCCACCCCCTGCAGGATCTGGTATTTATCTTTGAAGAGCTCTATCTTTACCGGGGAATCTACCAGGTACTTAAACCTACCTATAAGGGACGAGCTAGAAGGGAGCAGCAAAAAAAAAAAAAAAAAAAAAAGAGAGAAGAGAGGAAGTCTTTTCTTCCTTCGAACGGCCGAGGAGAACAGCCGAGGAGAAAACAAGAAATCTAAAAGACTCGACAACTTACTAACACTAGTGAGTGATGGTCTTTGAGATCCTTAAAGCTACAGTCAAGGAATCGAAAAGGAAGTGACGAACGTTCGAGTTTTTCAGGCTCTTAAACTCTCTGAAGCTCTGAAGAATGTGAAGGCTGAAGAAATGGGGAAAATAATGTGGAATGAGTGGGAGTTACCCCGCTTGAAATTCTTGGATCAATGTGCACCGGAAGATCAACATCCCACCGTTGGATAAGGGGGACAAAGCGCCGCCTGGAGCAATCAATAGCACTTCGCGAGTTTCGAAACGTCATTATTCCCCACGAAGTGCGCTCAACGTCGAATTGGCACGTGCTAGCAAGGGGGTCAAATGACGCGTACCTTGTAAGTCAAAACTCCACCTTTTCTCCTCGGATCAAAGAGAAAATCAGGAGTTTTGAGGGGCTATTGTGGGGACAGGGGCCCAAGATCACGCATCGGGCCATAAAGAGGCTGAGGACCCCAAGATCATGTGGTGGGCCTCGTAGGGTTGAAGGCCCATAACGGTGTGCTGAGCCACCGACCATGTCCGAGGGCGTGGTGTGGTCCGAGGAGGAGGAAATGAACACACAAGGCCCCAGACTGCGGTTTGTTGTGTTTGAAGTAGGAGAGGCAGTCCGAGGAGTGACTCCAACTTTGGAGAGATGGGAATCCCCAAAAATACCTGAGGCAAGGTTACCACCACTGCATTAATTGCGTTGCACCAACTCCTCTGGTCGCATTTATGTGAAGAAAACCCGTAAACAGTGCAACCTTGGCCACCGTGATTCACAGCGGACAAAAAAGGATACACGATGGGACATGCACTCAAGTGAAGAATCAGATGGATGACAAGTGTAAGGTAGAGATGGCCTAGAGGGAGCTATATAACGGGAAGGAACTCCCCTCTGAGGGGGGAGAGAATTTTTTTTGTAAAAAAAAGAAAGAAAGAAAGAAAGAAAGTGTGAATAGTAGAATTTGTCTCTTCGGACCTTTGTTAAGGAGAGTTGGTCAAGACTTGGGCTTCTTATTTTCCATTTCTGGAAATCTCAACCTGTTGTATTGGACATTTAAATCATTCTAGCCCAACTTCCGCATCTCACTCTCTATAAATTCATTGTTTAGGGACTACTTGGGCCGTCTCGTCCAGTTCGGGCCGGCTCACCAATCCGTGTCCTTACAATAAATAATTTAATGATATATATGGAGGATGTGGCTGAATTTAAATGTTAAATAAAATGATATGAGAAAAAAATAAAAATAAAATACATAACAATAAACACTAATTTATCCACATAATTTTATGTAATACAATAATAGTACATTCTTATATACTATTTTTAATTATTTATAATGCAATATGATAATATCTAACAATCAAAGTCATTAAAAAAAAAAAACTTTAAACACAAAACTAAATCCCATCAACCAAAATAGAGTTCTAAATAATACAAAACTTTATAAAGCTAAAATAGAGATGCAAGAAAATTAAAAATAAAAATCCACCAAAAAATTGAGGGAGAAAGAGTGAGAAATAATCACTTTTTCGTGAGAGAAAATTATGTAAAGAATGGAAGAGTGAATGACAAATTTATATTAAGAGGATGATAATAAAAAGAAACAAAACAAAGGAAGATAAAAGAAAAGAGGAAGAGTGATATCAAGGTAGAATGTTTGGGGAGATGAAAAAGTAAAAAGAATGAAAAAGATTGGAGAAAGTGTAAATGTTAAAAAAAAATATATGAGTATAATTTGATGAGCACAATTTTCTTTTATTTAAATTTATGTAAAATATTACATTTAAAAAAAAAAAAAACCAAAAGAGAGAGAAAATATAAATAATTTAATGATAAGGAAGATGTAGTTGAATTTCAATATTGAGTAAAATAGAAGAAAAGAAAAAAAATAAGAAAAACTAAAAAATATAACAATAAACACTAAATTATCCAAATTATGCTATGTAATGAAATACTATTTTATTTTTATCTACTACTTTTAAATTTTTATAATGTAATCAGATAAAATTTAACAATTAAAGAGCAAAATAATAATAATAACTTTAAACACAAAACTAAATCGTATCAACCTAAATTAGAGTTCTTAAAGACACAAAAATTTATCAACCTAAAGCGGAGATGCATTAAAAAATAAAAATTCACCGAAACATTGAGAGAGAGAGAGAGAGAGAGAGAGAGAGAGAGAGAGAGAAAGAGATAACTATACAAAGAATGGAAAAAAGTGACAAATTTATAGTAAGAGAGAAGTGATAAGAAGAGACAAATAAAAGAAGATAAAGAGAAAGATGAATAGCAATATTAAAGTAGAGGACAGTAAAGAGATGAAAAAGTAAAAGAGAAAAGTTGAAGAAAATGTAAATATTTAAAAAATAATTGAATGTAAAAAAAAATTATAGAAAAACTGGAAATAAAAAAGAAATATATATAGATGTTAAAACCGACAAAAATGAATATGTAAAGTCAATAATCTATTTATATATTTTTTTTGTAAAAAAAAATGAATAAATAATAAATAATAATTATGTGACGAATGGCGTGGCAATGAGGTGATGCAACAAAAGTTCAGTAACAATAAATGCCACGTTTCAGCTTTTAGTAATATATAGATATAAATATATATATATATATATAGAGAGAGAGAGAGAGAGAGAGAGAGAGAGATTAGTGTCATCTATAATCATATAAACATGATATAAGTACAATTCTAAAATGATGCATAAATCAACTTAACATAAACATTATATCATAAAAATCTTAATAATAAGTTGGTCTTGTTTCCTCTTCAAATCTTTTGCGTTTGTGAAGTATTTGAATTGGCATATTATTATAATCTGATTGTAAATCTTCAACAATTTTGGCAGCAGTCAATGCATCATCTTTATCAGAGGTTTCTGATACTTCAATTAGTTGATTGTTGGAGTTGTGATTCTCTGATTTTCCTACAAATGCAAATGCGTTTTCCTGCAATGATTGACAATTTAATTAGACAGAGCATCGCATTATATACAAAATATTGTGTTGTTAATATTGTTTATGATGATTTTGATGGCAATTGAGGTGTCATGAATATCTGAAAATTAACTTATTATAAGAATGAAT
The DNA here is from genome assembly GCA_033629205.1 of Lithocarpus polystachyus. NCBI lineage: Eukaryota > Viridiplantae > Streptophyta > Magnoliopsida > Fagales > Fagaceae > Lithocarpus > Lithocarpus polystachyus. The sequence goes on along the minus strand of CM066164.1, from coordinate 30,791,630 downwards.
TAGTTAACAGTTACCTTTTTGGATTTCAACTTCATATGAGGCATTCTGTTTGTGTGAGATATCTGGCTCAAAGATTCTTGAAACCGTGTAGTCCTCTCTTCCATGTTTCAAATTATATTCATTAAGACGCAATTGGAACAAACATTCCTTGCCAACTATGTTCCCAATCTCCCAAGGTAGGCTATTATCATTCAAATCCTGCATAAATTGAAAATGCCATGACTGTATAAGGTTATAAGAAGAGAATATGATGTATTGTGTGTGTATATATATATATTTAATGTTGTTGTTTCATAACACAAATGTACAATTTATATATTTTAATTACCTTTTCTTTCATCTCTGCAAGTTCTTTTGCAGTCTTAGATATAATTTTTTCAGCCTCTGTGTCAAACAAAATGAACGTCGTTGACCCAGTTTCATCTTCTACTTTGGTTTGTATACTATATCTATTTTATTTACAAATTTGTTAGTAGAAGTGCGTGTGCGTGTGTGAACTTTAAAATATATTCTAAGAATTGCTACTATATAGTTGGTATTCAACATCATTTGTGGTTAACCTTGGTACTGCAGATTTAGGCTCGACTTTACAACGCTCACCCCATAAAACCCCTTTGAAAGGTTCGACCTTTTTCTTGCATTTAAGACATGCATTATAATACCATCTGCATCTATTATTGACATTAACGATTTTGGCTTGGCATGTCACCACTATGACCTGCAATATAAAGGTTTTTTTTTAAGTTACTATAGAACTACTAAATAATCATATACGACAGTGACTTTAAGCCGTATAAGTACAATTGATACCTCTGTATTTGAGTTCCATTCCATGTCCTTTAATTCAGCTATCGTCTTTCTATCATGTAGGGGAAGTTCTCCATCTGCTACTCTAGGTGATCCTTTAATTGTGTTGTGCAATCTATTCATAATATTTTATATTATTTTTGGTTAGTTTGCATAATTTTAAAAAAGAAAAAAAAGAAGAAGTAAAAAGCGTGGTAGTATTCTCACTTGTCTCGAATTCTTGTAACCTCTGGAATGTCAAGGTTGATGTAGAGCTTTGTTGCACATGTGGATGATAGATGATACTCACCTGCAAAAAGTTAACCAGTATATATTAGGATTATTGATCTTGAGGCATTATATATTTGTTAAATTGCTAAATGAAATGTTTTTTTAAAGGAAAATAAATTCATTCATTACATAAAAGTGCAATCCTCATACACAGGCCGTGCACAGAAAAGGCACAAAAAAAAGTACAAAAGAACAAGAAATAGGAAAATAAAATTAATATAAATTTACAAAAAAAACATCAAACAGCTAACTAAAGTACTAAAGTACAAAGAATCCATTATATCTAATAACCCCTCAATCCAGAAGGATACAAGCAGCGAAGTTCACTCATAACGTTTTCAAAAACAAATGTTCCAAAACCCTCTAAATTATCTCCAATTTATTAACAACGCCCACAAGTAAAGGGAAAAGAGAAAAGAAACAAGCGCAAGGCTAGATAAGTACTCTTAATAAGTGTGAGGAAACCCCCGTTGGACAAATTCATCTTCCAACCAACTAATCTCCTTAAAAGAAGCTCCCAAATACTTCATGGGAAGGGAAGAGATATAGCACCCAGTGCATCCGCCAACTCCGCAATATTTGGAAATGGAAATTCTCCTACCGGCACAATTTCAGATTTACCCAAATTAATTCTCAAACTTGAAACTGCCTCAAAACACACCAAAATACAACGAAGATACCAAATATGCGTAGATTTTGCATCTCAAAAATGGAGATTATCATTTGCAAAATGGAAATGAGAAATAACCATTGAGTTCCCTTAACATTATCAATAGAAAAACCACTTAAATAACCTCCTGACACTGCTTTAGTGACCAACCGACTTAAGGCCTCCATAACAATCACAAACAGCAATGGGGAAAGCGGGTCTCTGGGATGAATACCCCTACTACTCAAAGAAACCAACTGGTGCGCCATTTTTTAAAACTGAAAATTTAACAGTTCAAATACAAAATTCTTCACTTTCTCTATTTTTTCTAAAAATCACATCGTTGAAGCACGTACAATATAAAGCCCCAATTTTCATGATCATACACCAAGCTTACACAACTCCCTCAGTCTACTAGATTTTAGGCGGCTATCCAAACACTCATTGGCTATTAGAACCAAATCAAGAATCTGTCACCCTTAAATGAGGGCATTTTGCTTATCTGACACTATCCTACCCAATACACCCTTAAGACGATTGGCTAAGACTTTAGCTAGAATTTTATAATCACTACCCACCAAACTATGTTTCCTGAAATCTGTCAGTTCAATATTCTCCTTAATCACAGCTTGATCATTTGTTAGTGGATCACGGATTTTTTTTCAAAATAACTATAAAATCATAACTATATAGTTAGTAAACCAACGTTTTAAACAAATTTGGTTTCTAACAATTCGAGTCCAGAGGACTCAATTTTGGGCTTAGAAATCGAGTGCTAGGAACTCGGTTTCCCTATTACGCGTTACGCTGACTTGGACAAGTCGTCCACGTGGCTTAGAAATCGAGTCCAATGCACTCGGTTTCTGTTCATTGAAATCGAGTCCAATGCACTCGGTTTCTGTTCATTGAAATCGAGTCCAGTGCACTTGATTTCCATGAATAGAAACCGAGTCTGCTGGACTCGATTTCCAAGTCCTCCAGCTCACGTGCTCCTCACGTTGCGCGCCGCAGATTGACTCAATGGAAATCGAGCTCAAAGAGCTCGGTTTTCTGATCTGGAAATCGAGATGTTAGTACTTGGTTTTTTGATCTGGAAATCGAGACGTTAGTACTCGGTTTCTGTTCATAGTAAACCGAGCCAAGGGCTTCAGCCAACACACTTAAATCACTTATTTCTCATACCCACACTCAAACAACTCAAACACTCAACAACACAAGCTCAGACCGGTCCTTACACTCACTCCGAGTCCTCGCACAGTCCTCACAAATTCAAACTGATCTCCATCTACCGCGCACCAGTCCGAGTCACTCTTCATCACCAACTCAAACAACTCACACACGCTCAACAACACAAGCTCAGACATCGAGTCCTCACACTCTCACTCAAAAAACCGATCTCTTCAAATTCAAACCGATCTTCAAATTGACCTTCAAACCTTGCGCCACTCCGAGTCACTCTTCAGACCTCGCGCCAACTGCTCAAACCTCATCACTCTTCAGACCCTCACTCTCCTGAACCTCGCGCTCTTCAAACCCTCACTCTCCTGAACCTCGCGCCGCGCCACTGCTCATCCTCGCGCCACTGCTCAACCTCAATCTGAAGGTAGGTACCCCTTGTCAATCTGTTTGGGATTAGATCAACATAATTTTTTTTACATGTTTCTCTTTAATTAGATTGTTTGTTGAATATGTTTATTTGGGTATTATTGGATTCTCTGTTTCAAATTTTTTTTTTTTTTTGGTTTACTGGGTATGAACAAACTGATGTCTTTGTGATAGTAGTTTTTGTTTTGCTGCTAACAAGGAAGGTTCTCTAGTTTTTTTTTTTTTATTTAATTTGATTGATTCGGGAAATTTAGCTATTCAACTCATGGGCATTAATTTGTTGTTACTTATCCATGTCTGATCCAGGCATGTATTTTGTCTTCTTATACCAGTAGTACATAATCCTACACTGCCATTTGCTATAAGGAGCATCTGTTGCTGTAAGAGCAACATGGTATTTCGGTTTCAAATCCCCTGACGAGTCCATTCCATCCGACTCCCAACTCCCCAAATTGGAAGCTTTGTTGTGTATTATCACAGTCAACAAATTATATGTTGCAAAGAAAAACCCAAATTGGAGACACGCCCCATGATTTTCCTTTCAACCATGCCTATGTCTTATTACAAGAAGATCAAATTACAAATCTTTATAACTCAACTCAACCCAATTCCCCTATTTACAACAGTTTTAGAATGCAACCCACTAAATTCCTTCCACACCCTTCCAAGTCATAGCTCCAACACATAATTCTAAGAAACAAACAATACCCTTTTATAATTTCTTGGTGATTGAGTGAATCACAATCCACAAACCCAGACAATTGCAACAACCTATTCTGCATTACAATTATAAGAAAGCCACTATAAGTCAATGTGATATGGGTGAGCCTAGCTACTACTATTTTGACAAACCAAACAAATGAGTATAAATATTGAGAAAGATGCTTTCTTTTTTATTTCCCAACAATAAAAAAGTCCCACAAAACAATCCCATTAATTCATAACAACTAAGAACAATAAATCATTCATAGATCTAAGTCTCTATGTCAAAAAAACCAAATGGGCACACCTAAAACTCATTTCAGAACAGAAACATAACAACCAAGTTAGGAGAGAGAGAGAGAGAGAGAGAGATTTTGGGTTGGGACTTGGGATCGTCAACGCTTACTTGAAAACGCGGAGGGTGGTTTGTTTATACAAGTTGGAATATTGAATCTTTTGGAAGATTTGAATCTTTGTGAACATTTTTGATGGTTGAATGACAAAAAAGAATATCTTTTTGAACGCTAGACTTAGTGTACTTTGGTGGAAACTGATGTGTGAATACTATGAAATAGACAGAGAGAGAGCTACATGAACAAATGGGGACCACATTTTGGTTAAAGACATGTTGCTTTTTTTTTCTTTTTTTTCTTTTTTTTGTCTAATCCTACATCATCTACCATTGCCAAAGCCAATTGCAAGGATTTTTTTTTTTCAAAATAACTATAAAACCCGAACTATATAGTTAGTTAACAGTTCAAGCTTCATACTTTATAGCATAAATTATTTTTTTTAATTCAAATATTAGTGTTATTCTATAGAGAGCCCATGCTTGTGGTTAGTCAAAATCCTTATCATTTCATTTATCATCATGCCATGACATTAGAGGTCAAAGAACTTGGATGGCCTTTGGAGAGAAGTATTTTCAGTGTACTTATATTCAATAAATGATAGTCTTTTTCCCCCCTAAGCAGAACAAGATTACTTAGTTCATGGAGATTTTAGAAGTTTGTTTCTTAAGAATGCAAAAGTTTTCCTAACATGCACTAGGGGAAAAGAAAAGAAAATGGAAACGATTCAAATATTATAATCACTTGCCTTGGAGGGCTTTGTAATATATAATATTAAGTGAGCTTTGAATTTTAATTTCATTATTGTTGTGTTCCTATGTTTACCTTTGCTGAAATACTTTTTTAAATCTTGTGTTCAATAGCTTTCCCGTGCATCGCACATGTTAGCAATTAGTTAAATTATATGGTGAAATGTTTAATGAAAGACTAGAGAACATTATTTTGTTGTTCAGCAACCTAGATGTTCCGTTCCTTGGTCTTTGCATTATTAGGTTTATTTATTTTATTTTTTATTATGTTTAATGCAGTATGGCTGTTGTTGCTGCTGAGATCTCTGACGAGTTCGGTCCTGGTCCCATGGAGGGTTCGGTGTTAAGGTTTATAAAAGAACATCGATCATGCGCTGTTTGGGAAGGCAAGGTAAAATTAAAACCGACCACCTTTGAGTACTTTCTTCTTATCCTTTTACACTGTTGATTTTTGTTTTTCCATTTCTAAAATTCTAAGTTTCTCTTCTGGTCCCACCGCTTTATTTTTGTGTTTTGGGATCAATAGCTATAATCATATATACAAAGGTTATGGCATATTGCTCATCACCATGGTTCTATCATGTGCAGGATCCGGGGGAACTGACATGCCGTGGTCGTAATGACAAGTTCCGAAAATGACCCCCGCTGGTGGATGATCGCGTCCTTGACATTGTCAAGAGAGTTGGATTAGAGGGGCTGCATAGGACCCCATCTAGAGAGATTGATCATAACTTGATCATGGCTTTCGTTGAGAGATGGCGGCCTGAAACCCACACCTTCCACCTGCCACATGGGGACACAACGATCACATTACAGGATGTGGAGGTTCTTTTGGGGATTCCAATCGATGGTGAGGCAATGGTTGGAACAACTGACTTGACATGGGCTGATGAATGTCGGGATATGCTTGGAATTACTACTAATAATGTGGTGCTTAAGGGACAAAGGATCCAAATTAAGAGACTACTTTAAAAAGTTGACCAAGGGTTGCCCAATGGTGCAGCAGAGGTGGTAGTGCATCAGTATGCACGATGTTATATTCTAGCACTCTTGGGGGACACGATTTTCGCCGATAAGTCTAGCGATAGGGTGCATAAGATGTGGTTGCAAATGTTGAGGGATCTAAACAATCCACCTCGGTACAGTTGGGGGAGCGCTTGCCTTGCATGGTTGTACAGAGAGTTATGCAGGGCAACCGACAGAGGTGCCAGTCAGATTGGTGGGGCCTTGCTACTGGTTCAATATTGGGCATGGATCAGTCCACAGTTTTGCTTTTGTTGAATCTCCCTCAAGTCAGAATCTGGCCTTCGGCTTCCCGGTTCTCGTCAGACCCCATCCATCTCATTCCGTATCCTAGACTTCACAGGTCAACCTTTGCCCCTCAACAGGTCTGGGTCAGGCACCCACTTTGGACCGTCCACATCCCTCCACGATGACTCTGACTTTGGCACTAGAAATTGATGTGAGTAGGTGCGAATGGCGTTCTCCAAACTATAACATGGGTCAATATATGTAATCGCATCTTGCCCCAAGTTATGAAGAACTGCAATTGCATGTGAACAAGGGATCTTTCGATTTTGCCACTTTCCACAACCACATGTTCGGGCCACTATGTTTATTTCATGACTATGGTGTCCCCCTCCGGAGCTATAGTTGTTGTATACGGTCTCCACTTGATAAATACCAAGGAAATTATTAAACGCCCTTATTTGGTGTGTTTTTGATTTTTTCAGATTTGCATTATAGATGTTTAACGCATAATTACTCCACACCTTGCCCTCCGAGAGATCATGAGTAATTTCTTTGTGTCGATCATGGAAATATGCGACAAGTTTGCTCCAAGTGAATTCTACCATTGCAGCAATGGACAAGCCACGGGCACCTTTGAGTACTCCATTGAAGCACTCCGAGATATCGGTTGTCATAGCCCCATAACGGTATCCACCATCATGTAGTTGGGTCCACATGTCTAGATCCTCTTTCATTAGATATGTGTATGGCATGATGGATGAGTCGGGTTCACTTTCCTGCTGCCCGGTTCTCAGTTTTTTCCTAAGGGCCTTAATCTCAGCTTCCTTGATAGGTTGCATGTACAACTCAAATTTAGCTTCTTGAGTAGCATACCCCGCTTTCAAGGCCAATTACTTTAAAGTGGCGTCTTGAAAATGTGTGTCGAAGTTGCTAGCAACGTGTCGAAGGCAATATCTATGAATTACTCGTACTCGTCTATCATCATCTCTACGCCAGTTTGCAATTGCGTTTTGAATACCCTTATGTCGGTCAGAAATTACACAGATGTCCTTATTTGCTATCACATATTCCAATGACATCTTGAGGCATCTTAAAAACCAGGTCCAACTAGGCCCTGCTTCTTTGTCCACAACGGCGAAAGCGAGAGGCAAAACCTTGTTGTTGGCATTGGTAGCCATTGCAATCAACAACACCCCTCAATATTTACCATACAAATGGGTCCCGTCAATACTGATCACTGGCTTACAATGTTTGAATCCTTCCATGCATGGCACGAAAGCCCAAAATACATAGCGCAATATGGTATCATCGGACACGTCACTGTGTATGGTGTGATACCAGTACCGAGTGCCAGTTTGTTGATCCAAGTATGCCAACAATAACTTTCTCAACCTTTGGTAAGACTCTTCCCAATCCCCAAATATCTTTGCAATAGCCTTTTGTTTTGCATCCCATATCTTATAGTAAGAAAGCTTATGATCATAATACTTCGTTGTAATGAAATCTCTGAGGTGATCAATTGTTGTCATGTGATTTTTTTGCAACAATGGAACAAATTCTGCTGCAAGAAAATTACAATCCATCATTCTACCATCAAGGGCTATGCCAAGGGATATACAACTGTGAGGACCCCTATAAGATGTGACCATCCATAGTCCAAGTTCTGGCTTCAGGACTGCCCCAACGTACCACTGGCATGACTCATTCGTGCATTTCACAGACAGTCTACTTTTGGTCGACCTATTAGTGATAAAGTTTTTGTTATGCTTTGCGGAGTAAATTGTTAATGCACGTTTCACTGCCTCTTTATTCGCAAAAATCAACCCTTTCGCAAAATTCATGTCCGCATTCCAAGAAGAAGCAAATGCTTGCTGAACAACTTCAGGATCAACCATATTTTCCCATGTATTTGCATAAAATGATGAGGCAGGAGGTTCATAAACGGGGGGGCATATTTGTAACATGTTGAATTGTAATAACAGTGGCTGCATCATCTTCATCACATTCAACCATATCATCAACATGAGGATTGGGAGTCATTTCATGGTCATCAACACCCCTGTCAAAGTCGTCTTGATCAATCCTCTCTTCGTATCATCTCTATCGTTAAGATCTTCCCCAAAACAGTCTTCATCTTCAACAACTGGAAGTGTAGAGGATTCACCTCGATGTGTACAAAATTGATCTTCATATCTATTGCCAGGTTCCCTCTCAATTGTTGTTGGTGTCTCTTGAAAAGGGGGTGTATAGCCTCCCAATGTGATGCATTGATCATCTAGGACTGCAACTTGTAGAGATGTAGTTGTTTGTACAATTTCCTCTACACTGACTTCTGCACGCGGCTCTAAAGTGACGTACAATTCAAAATTTGCTACTTCTCTCCATTGCTACATCTTGCTAAACATGATCTTCACATGTTTGTCTTCTGTTATCGCCATATATCTGTAATTAATACATTGATTGAGGACTTCATATGGAGAACGGAAAGTAATACGTATGTCATGCAAAGCAGGGTTCATTTGCAGCTCTTCCATAATTTTTATTTTCAAATCATTCAGGGTCTTTAGCTTACGGCGTATCATCATATAATAGCACTGGATACCTGGACCTTCAAATGGGAGTCCGTTATAAGAGTTATCATTGCTAAGAGGTCCACCGTAGTATATATTTATATAGATCATTGTCAACCTATATAGATCATCAAGTGAAATTGTGTTAGTGACAAATTTATAACTTTCAATCAACATCAATCACAAAACTTTACGTATGAAAAGCCAACAATACTAACCTCAACCAAATTTGCATGTAAAAAAATAACCATTACCAATTTCATATTCTTTTAAAATTCCAAATCATTATAGGGGCATGACTTTCAAAGCCCATTCAAATAAGTTATAATGAACAAAAATATTATACCAACCAGTTATCCATTGAAACCTCTGTTACAAATCTTAAACAAATATATCTTGAAATAATTAATGCTAAAAAGACTACAAATACTATTTTTGGTATTAAACTCATAATCCATTTCATACCCATGATAAAGACCTAAAAGTACTAAATATTCCTAACAATTTATCACAATATTTATTAATTTTTTAGCTTTAAAACCTAGCATATTATTAATCACAATATTTACACTAACAAACAAAAAAAATAATTCCCATATGTTGTAATAACATAATTAATCACAATATTTAGTACTAAATATTCCCCAATAATTAATCATAATATCAATTTAAAAAAATAGCAAATAATCACATTATACTAACAAATAAATTAATCACAATATGCTAACAAATAAATTAATCACTACTAACAAAAAACAAAAAATTTCCTAATATGTTCTAATTTTTTCTTTAATAAAAACCTAGCAAATAATCACAATATTGTAAAAACATTACCAATAATCACAATATTTACACTAACAAAAAAATATATATATATTCACAATATGTTGGAATAACATTAATCACAAGATTTAGTACTAAATATTTCCGATAATTAATCATAATATTAATTTTAAAAAATGGCAAATAATCACAATATAACAAATAAACTAATTACAACATGCTAACAAATAAATTAATCACATTATATTAACAAATAAATTAATCACTACTAACAAAAAAAAATTTACTAATATGTTCTAATTTTTTCTTTAAAAAGAAACCTAGCAAACAACAATATTGTAAAAACATTACCTTTGAGACGTGTTGTTAAGGTGATTGTTGTGCAAGAAAATTTAAGAAAGTTAGTTTGTCTGAGTTGAAGAGAAGAGAAGGTGTGAGAGTCTTGCTGAAGAGATGGTGTGAGATTCAAAAGAAATGGACTGAGACGGATAAGGAGGAAAAGAGGTCCCAGCTGGGACCCACGTATAAAAATCGAGCCCAATAGGCTCGAGTTTTATTGAGTTATCACGTCAATGTTTGGGGGACTAGACAAGGAAATCGAGTTTAGTAAACTCGATTTCCATTGAGTTATCACATCTCCATCACTTCAGGTCAGAGGTAGAGCAGGGAAAGCTGGGAAATCGAGTTCAGTATGCTCAATTTCCATTGAGTTATCACATCTCTATCGCGTCAGAGGCAGAGCACGTGAGTTGGGAGGACTTAGAAATCGAGTCCAGTGGACTCGGTTTCTGTTCATGGAAATCAAGTGTACTGGACTCGATTTCTATGAACAAATTCCGAGTGCATTGGCCTCGATTTCCAGGCCACGTGGACGACTTGTCCAGCTCAGCGTAACGTGTAATAGAGAAACCGAGTTCATAGAACTCGATTTCTAAGCCCAAAATCGAGTCCTCTGGACTCGAATTTCTAGAAACCCAATTTGTTTGAAACGTTAGTTTACTAACTATATAGTTGTGGTTTTATAGTTGTTTTGGAAAAAAGCCCGTGGATCACCCGCTTTAAGACTACCTATATGACAATGAGAAGAATTGGCCAAATGACGAAAGAACTCCGTATTCCTTTCCCCTTCCTTCAACCTCAACACCCAAGATTTTGAAGCTCCCTGACTCCTTTTGGCACTCTGGATCTTTGTGTTCTCACTCTACTGCCATTTTCCCTTGAGATTCTATATCAAATCCTCAGACTCCTCAAAGCCATCCACAGATACTCCTAGAAACCAACAGAACCTCAAAATGTGCTGCCTTACTCACTCCACCACATCCGGAATCTCCTCCTCCAAACTATCAACTTTCTTGAAAAAGTCTCTCTCAGGCCTGATGAGATGGCTTCAGTGTAGACCCACTAGTACTCTTAAATTGAGTCCATATCAAGGCGTGTTACATTTGGCCCACTACACCCCAGCTTATTTCACGAACTTAAAAAAAAAAAAAAAATATATATATATATATATATATAGTATTTTTTTTCCTTTGCTCGTGTCTGTCCCAAAAAACGTCTCTTCACATCTTCGTTCATACTCACTATTAATCTCTTCGGACCCTTCCCCAAACTTTAACACCTCTCTTCACAAGTTGAGAGATTTCCTCTCTCATGGGTTGCTTTCCTTTATCATTATCCTATTTATCCATGAGAGTTTTCAAAGGAATTGCTTCATTGTGCCTTCTCTAACCACCACCAGATATCTTTCATTTGCAGATAAATCTTTCTGACACCCTCATTCTCAAGCACCGCTGTAAAGGTCCTGCTGTCTTGGACAGGGCTAGCAATTTTTCCCCAATATCATCAGCCTCACTCGATTGATTCAACTCCTTCATGTAGAGATTTGCAGCTGCAGAAGTTTTGTCAAAATAAATGTAACCAAAAAAAAGTATCTTAAAAAAATACTTTGTTATAAATCTCACCACACTCAAGTAGAATACACAAAGGAGTTATGAATAAAATAGATCTTGATGTTTAAAACATTACACGCTTTGCTACACACACCACTCTTCATTATTTCTCTCTTGCTATTTCACTCACACTAGTTGAGTACTACGCTTTCTTTGTAAAAAGAACACTCACTGGATTGCTACTCCACTTATTGGATGAATTTATACAATCTGTAGCCTTATATAGAAAACTACCACACTAAGGAGACAAGCAAGGAAACAACATCCTAAATTCACTTGTCAAACTAATTGAAAAGGTAGAAAAAATGGCAAAAAGAAAAGTCAAGAAAGGAAACACTTATTCTTCTAGAACTCCTCTTCACCTATTGTGACACATGCAAACATTTTAAAAATTTATCACCAACCGAATGCTCTAGAGTCGGTGATGACTCTACACTTCATAATAACAGATTGCTCTGGTCCTATCAATTTTTGTAACTCAAAATCTGAAGCCCCATCATCCACTTATTTTTTGACCTTCAAGGATAATCACCATTCTCCTTCAGCGTTCTCCCTTGAGTTCAAATAATGCCCAAAAGCATTGGATTTCTTATAGTCAGCATCCCCTTCTCTAGTCGTAACAAACTGTTTTTGGTTCCTCATTAAAACCACATCCTCAATGTTTTTCAACAGCCACCTTGAGGTATTCTTGTCCATAAAGACTGATGACATAAAATCCTTTCCTCCCTTGGAGATTATAGACCAATCCTCCCTCCTCTAAAACAAGTTGAAAAGATTTCAATTCAATTGTGAGGATGCTAGCGCCCCCCCCCCCCCCCCCCCCCCCTCCCCCCTTAATAAAAAGGAAATGCCATGCTAAGTGAAATGTTACCTCTGTAAGCTTTCACAATAGTTGAAGTAACTATTACAATGAATGGATCTCGATTACTTTTGTAGATATCATCATCTATCTGCAATGCAGTTTTTCCCCACAACTTTGTTTGCACATATCTGTTCCTGAAATTGTGTATGAGTAGGTTTGAAATCAGCTTCTTCATTATCATTTTCGTTTCTCTTATTTTGCTTTCAACCATTGACTTACAATAGCTCATAACATTTGACATGAAAATAAAAGTACAACTTACTCTTCTAACAACAGTCGAATCTTTTGAATTTTTGTTGGACGGTCATTTAAATCGATCTCCTCAATGATTCCAATAAATTCCAATCTGCCAATCACATCTGCTAATGCCATGATATTAATTCAAATAGAGTTTGTATTGATTTGTCAATTGAATTATTTTTGTATGGAATTTAACCCGAAATTCTCAACCTGTGAGAAAACATAAAATAGAGAAAACACACGCCAAAGAAAAAAACAATCACACGCACAAGACAATATTTACGTAGTTCGGCAATTTGTCTACGTCCATGGAATTGCAGGAATTTTACTATTATCAAGGAAAAATACAAAGTGCGGCTACAGTGTTTTTGCTCTCTCAAAAACTACAACAAGACAAAACTTTAATCACAAAAAAAAAAACGGTTTTTATACCCTGTGCATAGGAGCTACAAAACGGTTTTTATATTCTGCGCTCCAGCTTGGGCCTATTGGCCCAAGCCTCAACTTCATGGACTAAGCCTCAGAAAATCTCCCATTAAAAATCACGCAACATTATTCGGGTCGGGTCGGGTCGTCAACCGGATCAAATATAAACTAGTCTCCACAAAGCCCAACAATTTTCTCTAACTCAAAATATATTTGCAGATGCATGAAAGAAAAGGATGTATTGAGGAAAAATTGTACAATAAATGTTGTGTGAAATAATTGGTAAAGTAATAAGAATTACCAGTCAAATAAGTTGTATCGTGGCAACGGGAAACTATTGTTTTGTAATCAGCCAGTTCAAATTGGTATTGAGGTATTGAATGATAGACTATCGATTTTAGAGACTGATGTTGTTGACGTGAAAAGAATTTTTTGTGGGTTATGTACATGACGATACTTCCCTGTATATTCCACTACAATGAAATTTTTTATCACATACATGCATCCTTCATTTAAGAGAGGTCGGTAACGCTGAGCCAAATTCTTTCTGATACTTGCATGTAGTAGTTTTCCCTACAAAATATGCTTTCTAAATTTATTTGTCCATACTTAAAAAAAAAAAAAATAGTTATTTTCAAAAATTGAATATGGACTTACCTCTTCATCAACCCATATCATATCAAGACTGATAAGGTTATGGTCGTTCACTGTGTTAACCGCATCCCACATTCGTAAAACTCTAATTTCACATTCCATTTGTCTTTCTCCATTGATATCTGCTTCAGAGCTGTATGCTTTATGTTGATTTGATTTTGTAATATCTGCACAAACTTTACTTTAGCAAGTTTTACTTATATTTATTGGGAAAATCTATTAATTGCAACATAAGTGACAATCTATTTTTCATTACATACAATTACAAATAATAAAAAATAATGGCAATTGTTACCTCTAGGTAAATTTTTGAAGATCTCCTTATATACAATATTTTTTGTATAGAAATTATCACCTTAATCTTTTTTTTTTCAGTAACTACCCTAAGGTCATTTCTACTTGTAACTCTGGTATACAAAAACATATAGTTGTCCATGATTGAAGACAGGTTTATGTAGAAAAAGGTCAACATGTTGCAAAGATAGACCGTAGCTTTTATTAATTGTCATCACAAAGAAAACAGATACTGGAGATTGTTTTTTCTTCAGTACAAATGGTGATTATGACTTAGAAGCAGATAAAACTATTCATAGGATAATACTTTATCTCCCAACATGAGTTCCTAATATGATTTGAACTAGTAAAACCCATTTTGACAATTGAGTGAGAGTGACTAAAAGTGTAGTATTACTGCAAAGTCCACACTTTGGTTTAAATAACAAAGTAACATTATTGGCAATCCAACTTCCAACCTGAGTCTATGGTTTGGAATACTAGGAAACTTCAACGAATTAAGGAACTCTTTTGTATACATTATATCTTAGTCTAGAATGTTACTCGCAACTTTACATAATGAATTTGCACTATGATATGAATTTACAAAAGGTACAATGGATAATATGTACGTTTTCTTTGGGCAACGAGTTGCTAGTTTTTTTTTGGCCACTTGGCACTTTCTAAGTGTTTTTATTTTGCCACTTGCCATTATATGAGACAATCTAGGGTATCAAAGTTTTGCCTTTCTCTCAATTTATGCTTTTATGTATAATATTAGGCTAGATTAGTTTTTTGTGGTGAAGCATTTCCATATTCACATTGATTCTTTTAGATACACCCATTTACCTTCAAATCTCTACCCCTTAAGATCTCAAAATAAAGTTCCTTGTGTAGTTGGAGTACACTATCATTTTGTGTTAAGTCCACGTATTTATTGGCTTAACTTTGTGTCAAATTTGTTCGTATTTTTGCTCAATTCTCATGTATTTTGGGGGTTAATTTGTAATTGAGTAGAAGTACTAGAGCCCTAATTAGAGTTGTTGTGCGAAGAAGGCCGCTCTTGCAAGATTCATGCTAGGCCACAAAATGGACACATGCCAAAAAAAAAGGAAGATCTATCTTCAATTCAAGTTGCAGCCAAGTCGTGTCTGCGACTTGCTCATGAACAAAAATCCAACTGTTATTCTTATCTCTTGACCAGCTCATTTTAAACATAAAGAACCCATTCCTATCTACCAGACCAAGAAGAGAAAACCCTAGAGAGCAGATTGAGAGCCTTAGAGAGTAACATTGAGCTTGTTTCTTTGAGAGAGAGAGAACCCATGTCAATTGAGTGAATCCTACAACATTCTCTCTCCTCTTTCCCTCTCACCATTTCCATACCTATAAAAAGTGATTTTATCCATCACTAGTGGAGGTTTGACGGTGGTATTGTGGAGAGGTTTTTATGTCGAGGACTTTGGTTTTCCACTTCAAAACACATTCAGTGTTTTCATGTGGTTTGCTTCTCTTTATTCCAATTTTCATATTGCTTTACTTATTTAAGTTGCAATTTGAATATTGGCTAATCACTTATATTGGACATTAATTGTTAGTTTAGCTTATAAGTGAATAAGCCATAAAATTGGGTATTTGAGATCTAAATATATGCCTAGCGTGTTAGGTAGCATTTTTTCAATTTGTTCTTGATTTTTCTTTAGTATCTACTAGAAAACTATTTCATTCAAACCAATATGCAATTAGGTCAAAATTAGTTTTGATGATTGTTGTCTTACCAACAAATGAAGATATCTCTTCAAAAATTTCTTGGATAAATAGATATTGATGGTAGCTGCCAATTACAAATCATTAACATGTTAGAAAATAAAATATGAACAAGAACTAAGTTAAAAATGTTTAGCTTGTACCTACTGATATATATTGACAATAAAAGTAAATGGTATGTAATTGATAACTATCACTTTGAAGCCCTGGTTTTTTTCCCCCCTCTCCAACTAGGAAATCAGTTTCAAGCTTTTAACACAAAGACGTGTGGAAAATCTACTTAGATAAGGAAACAGACCTATTGAATATCCACCACTAATACTAGCTTAAATGAATCTATTAAGAAATTGGAGGGAAATTTTATAAAGATTATATGTGAGGAACTTTTAAGTAATTGACAAGATTATTGATCATATATTCTTCTCTTTCTAATGTTGACCCTCACAATAGATATGATCAAAGTAATAAAAGTTTGATAATTTCAAAAATAAATAAATAAATAAAGCTCTTTGGAGTTGTTGCTTAGCTGTAAAATTAATTGGAGATAACAAAGTAGTCATTAAATACATACCCTTTTTTGTAATGCCTACCACATATATTGCCAACTTCTTCTAGAGCTATCCCCCACATTTGCACTTTCATGTTGAATTTTTGTTCATGCTTTTTCAATACTTCGCCAAACTTTCTCTCTTGGTTACGTACTACCGATGGATCTATCTTATAAAAAATTGGTAGCACAGTCTGACCTTTCTTCCTACACTCAAGTATTTTGACGAGCTCATTTAAACACCAAGTAGAAGATGCGTAGTTTTTAGAAAATACAATTATAGAAATCTTGGAACTTTCAATAGCTTCTAGAAGTTCTGCAGGAATTTCTTCTCCAATTGGAAGCTTTTCATTCATAAAGGTGTTAATTCCTTTGTCACACAAAAATCCATCTAAAAAGCTGATGAAACCAGTGCGAGTATCTTTACCTCTGAAACTCAAGAACACATCATATTTGCAGTGTTGAGTGAAAGAGGAAGAAGAGCCTCTCAGAGAAGCCATAGTGATAAGAGAAGAGAGAGAAATATGTGATAGAAATTAGACAAAGGAAAGTGGAAATAGGAATGGCAAAGAAATCAGACAAAGGAAAGTGGCAATAGGAATGGGAGTATCTTCTGATACACTTTTTCTTTTTCTCTCTCCTTCGTCTTTAGTCCTTTCTTCTGTGCTTTTTACTGCCCCACTCTTCTTTTAATTTGCAACCGGATTTGGAGGGAACGGGAGTGGATTTATACCCGGGGATTCAAATTGAAATTATGGGAGCGAAAGGAGGACGATCGTGGACGTTGATTTCGTAAGGGCTATGGACGGCTGTGATTTGTTACTGGGGTTTTGATTTTTATTTCTGATAAGTGTATGTGGCAGTGGCGCGGAAGAGAAGGATCGTGGCCATTAATTTGCCGTGTCATCGACGGCAGTTGCTTTATTTAGAGGGATAAGTGCGGATCGATGACGTGGCTACTAAGATTTTGTTATGGTGGATAATAGGCTGGCCATGCCATGGCCCATGGGCCCATTTGGGTTTGGATCATGATGAATATGACTTTTTTTTTCCTTTAAATTTGAGTAACTTCAAGAGGAGCAACGCCAAGAGGGGTTGGACAAGTGAAACAAAGTTCTGGACTCTGGACCTTAGCATGTGACGAATTTTCGAAACTGGTATTAACTGCTAATAAATTGATATACATATTTTGCCAAGAAGTAAATGACTACTCAAACAATATGCATGGGGATAAGATAAAAAGAGAGAGATAATGAAAACCATGATACAAGTTAGGCTCGAATCATCCGATAATGCTAAGCTACATAACCTTCAAGTATGACCCATTATATATTGATCTTTGTCAATTTAAAAAATCATATGCCACTTGAGAAATAAAAAGACTTGCATATTATTTTGTTCGTTATCAACAAAGAGCTTAAAAATTTTTTGTTAATGCCTCGTTTGAAGAATGGGAGCAGTGTGGATGAGGATGCAATTTTGGAAATTAGACCAGAGGAAGAATCAAATAGTGAACTTACAGATGAGTTCCAAATTTTTCATTCTCTAAACCAAACACAGTGGAGCACTTGTCCTCAGCCACGTTTGACTCGTTATAATATTGACAGCTTCTTGGCGATCATTGAAAAGTCTTCTGTTATCAGTTCATTACAAAGCACTCGAGGGTTCTCACCAATCAAATGGTATTATGTTCTCATGGATTGAGTCATTACTTCAAATTCATTTGTCTTCAATCATCATGTATTATAAGAACTGCAACATATATAACAAGATTAAGCTTGGATTTATTTTTTTTGGGTAGGTATTATTAAAAGAATCAGGCAATACACAAAGACTCTGCTTGATTAGATGACTACTTAAAACGAGCAACTGCTCTCATACAGACTATAAATATCTTTAGAGCTAAACAAAACTCTGAAATAGTAAATCTACTGTTCTATTAGTACTATCAAAGAAGTAAAATAGTGTCCTTGTTAATTACATCATAAAAATCCAAGTTTATATCTATATACCAAATTACCAATCCACCCAAAACCAGGAAATATAAATAAAACCAAGCCAAAACAAAAACACAAGCAGTCAAGCTTTCATCTTTGTGTGTTTGCTGCTCGAGAGACCACCTCCTATCCTCCTATTTGATGCAAAAAAATTTCAACCTGCTACTGATGCTTCTAATGAACAATATAACAGTAGAGTCCAACCAATAAATGTCAGTACAACTGTGCCATTTGTGAAGAGCAAAATCACCAGCACCCTTTCTGTACCACAATTAAAAGGACCTCCTTAATGGAAAGCCTAATAGCAGTACTAGAAAGCCAATGCCAACAACCAGCAAGTACCTTGCACCAATCTCTACATTTACAAATAAAACAAGCGTCATGCCATTTAGATTTTCTTTTTTCTTTTTCTTTTTTTGGTGGAAAGGAAATTATCATTAACAACTAAGCAACCTCCAAAAGGAGTAAACATGACGGTCATACATAGTGCCAACAGAATCAAAATGACGAAGCAAAGAAACATCCAATGGGGGCTATACAAAAACAACAAAATCCTGAGATAGAAGGGCTCCCTTTCTAGCTAGTACATCAGCACACTTGTTGGCTTCCCGGTAGCAATGTTGAACTCTAACTAGAGGAATTTCCTTCAATCCTTCTCTACAGTCAGCCACAAAAGCATCATTATCAGAGATCAACAGCCAGCTTCGCAGCTAGCTCGATTTCCACTGCCGGCAATTTGAGGGAAATACATAAGTGAATCCCATCCCTCTAAGACCCAATGTTCCGCAGCAACGCTGCTCCAATGGCCCTCGCATAATCTCTAACCCATTACGTTTTCATTTGCCACATCCTTCAACCATGACAGGAACCGACCAATCTTGACATAGCAAAAGTTGTCTGCTAAGGCCAGGTTGCTCCTACCCAGTAGATTTAAACCATAAATAATTTCAAAAGAAGAAGGTGATCATCTGATATAAATCCAACTACGTGTCCACTCTACATAATATGGAAACTCCTAAACCCAACCATGTCCCCACCAATCTTTTTTCTTCAATAATCACATTTAATCATTAAAAATAAGCATAGATAAATCCCAGATTTTTTGGTGGCAATTATTATTTCAAATTAAAAATAAAAAGTATTACATGATCATGAGGACATACCACTGCATTGCACCTAATCCTGTCCTTGATTAGAGGACTGCTCACAACAAGCTGATCATAGAAGAACTACATGATAATCGTGATGTGGGCATTTATTCCAAGTTAACTTCAAATTTTATTCTTCTTCTGGTAACCAAGCTATAAGCTACATCACATGATCATGCATTAATGAAGCTCTCACTATCTTGTGGATAAAGACCACCAACTTTCCACCTGAAGGAAAGTTTAGAAAGAAGAGTTACCTCAAGTTCCCAACATGGCACCTCTAGGTGCAATATGGTTGAAGGTGGATAGAATTAACACACTTAAATCAACTGCTCATATTTGACCGTTGAATTATGGTCTCCATGGT
Organism: Lithocarpus polystachyus; assembly: GCA_033629205.1. NCBI lineage: Eukaryota > Viridiplantae > Streptophyta > Magnoliopsida > Fagales > Fagaceae > Lithocarpus > Lithocarpus polystachyus. The sequence goes on along the minus strand of CM066164.1, from coordinate 30,771,664 downwards.
TAATGAAATCTTCGCAAAACATCCTACCACTCAGGCCAAATCAGAACCTTTATACTTACACGAGTTATATCATTTAACCAAAGTACAAAATTTGAACCTTACACATAACGCAGTTAAAATCAAAGTAGAGATTAAAGGGGAAATGCCAGAGGATGATAAAAAGGTCAAAGAATTAAACCATATAGGTTAACAGAATTTAAATGACCAAGAAAAAGAAAAAGGCATATAAGCAATGTTATTGACTCATGATGAGAGACAAAAAAAATAACTTATGGTCATATCCCAAAAATACTTTCTTGTATCTTAAAAGTAAGTTTCTCAATGCAACCAAGCTTCTAATAACCTACGAAATGACCACCTAGGTTGGCAATAAAATGACTTATTCAGATAACCTGTTCTAGCTATCTTCAATCTATATCTCATTTCCAAGATTTACAATCTTTGTCTCATTTTAAACTCCAGAATTTGCCCATTCTACTGAAAATTTAGTAGTCACATATTCAAATTGAATCTTTCTCAAATCATTCCCAATATTCCTTTAACTAATCCAACAAGTTAAAAACCCATATCTCATATTTGCAACTTCATAGATGAACATGTCAAATTTCACATCATGATAAAAAGACCAAACAATTAATTGAGATTTGAAATATAATACTCCACCTAAAGAATAAAATCCATGTATCATCAAGCATTCAACAAAAGAGAGATCACAAATTTTATAGAGAACTTCACGTTTTTCAAACTAAATTCCAATCATGAAAAATATAGATACAATTTTTTTTTTCAAGAAAAGGAGATTAGATCACAAATATTTCTAACAAAGGAAAGTGTTAATATCAACCATAGTGTCAAGTTCCAATAACATGAAGAGATCAAGACATGTAAAAGCTGTGAGCACCTATGGTATATTAAGATTAGATTCAAATACAATTAAAACCTAATGAAATTTATGCACAAAATGGAAGATTAGATTAGATTTAGATTAAAATTTACACACAAAATAACTATTATCATGAGGATACCACAATCAAACTTGGCCCAAGTAAGTAATACACATACGTTTTAGGATTGATCACACATATATTTCTGTAAAAGTAAGTGAATTCAGCAGATTATGCACCTTAAATGAATTTATCTTGTATTGGAATTTTGGAAGTGTATCCATGGTATGAACCTCTAATTATTGGCATCTTTATGTTGCAAATGTTTTGTGCAAACCAATATTAATGACATCCTGTACATGCCTAAACTTGTATTTATATATACACCCACCTACACTGTCAAAATTAAACATTGACACATTCTAGATTTTACAAAAGCCAATTATATAATATGCAGAAGTCATTTGTATCAACTCTTTACCTTTTCTTTTCATGTAGCTGCTACTTTTACAAAATACAAAGTACACTAACCCATCTATAACACAAACATTTCTTGTTGCCTAGGTTTATGGAGGCAAGTTCAAATAGAAATTTGATCTTCTATTTCTATATTTGAAATATGGAAAGTTGACCACGCTTAATAATTATATGAAATATGGAAAGTTGTCAACATATGGTATCATTGAGTGTGTTGAACCACCTCATACAAACATGGGAAGGATGTAAAAATCATGACTTATAGCTGTAAATTACTTGGTGCATGTACTTTATTTGTATGACTACTATAGAGGATATATAGCATGAGTTTGTGCATGTACTATCTAATTTAATCTAGCCCAACTTTCTTTACCTACTCTCTACAAATTCATTATTTTTTGGCCTTTTGGGCTGGAACGCCAAATCTGTGTCCTTACAAGAAATTTTATTAAAAAATTAATATTTTCACTAACTTACTTTTTGAATTCTTGAGAAAAATTGTATTGTTTTGATTTTGGTACAACAGAAATTATATATATTACATTTGTGATTGTCGCTATAATAAATGAAATTATGATTATGAATTACATTATTATTTATTAAATTAGTTCAATTTGAAATATATATGTATATATATTAATGAGATCACTCTAAAAATATTATCATGCGCAATGCGCGGGATCCGCGACTAGTTTTTATAAAAGTTAACTACGAAGACTAACACAAAGTGGCACAAGTAATGGCTTGGATCCAAATCCTCTTTGGTTAAATGTTAATAAGAGATGAATCCATAGCAAATACTTAGAAGAAGTATATTTCCACACTATGACAAAATAACAATCATAGTTTTACAAATACTAATATAAGAATGAAGGTACATATCATATTTTGTGTATCTCGTTAATATGTCAGAGGTTATATATATTAACCTTGCTTAAAGGTGCAGTCATTTATAAACATCTTAACGCCTCTCTAATCTGAGTCTCCCAATCATATGATACCCAATTAACATCTTTTCCCCCTGTTTTTGCCAACAAATGCCACTCCTCATCCAACCAGCATGAGCAGTAGTAGGCAATCCTTACAGTCAGTGAAACTAAGCCTCTTAATACTAACCTCCCTTGTATTCTCAATAAGCAACTTCCTTATCAAGCATATCTTATATCTCAGAGCCATATCCCGAAATAAGCGCAAATTTCTTTCTTTGTGGAGCATAGTTAGGTCCCCTTTTTAATGAGTAGCTGTTCCATTCACTAGAGAATAAGTAGTTCAAAAATATATGCGATAAGTTCATGCAAACAATTTAAGTCATGGTTTTAAAAGACAAACATCACCAAGCTGAAAGGTTTAAGAAATTTACCAAAGACATGAAATGGACCCCCAAGAAACCATAAGAGTCATAAGACATTCAAGAAAATTCACACACTTGAGAGCCTAGTGATTATTCGAGTAGGTAGATAGATACACTCCCTTGATTTCTATCCAGAACATTGAATCAGCTTTATGATTATTGCTGCAACCCATCCATTTATAGCACAATATCAAAAACCAGCTTTATATGGTTGTTCAATGTAACAGTTTTAAATGAGCCACATTTTCGTTCTATAGCAAACTAATGAAAGTGTTTAAATGCAATGCTAAATAAATTATCAAGGTCTGATAAAAAAAAGAATGGTACTTGGAATATTCCTGTGTTTAAATGCAGTATTCAAAAAGGTAATTTAAACAAATTTTCCAGGTTAGAGAACGAAAATTGATTTAGTGAATAGAAATTCTTTTGCTTTTAAAACATCATACAATGAAATACTTAATTTAACTTTCCCATACCTAGTAGTAGTTGACATAAGCATATCAACAAGGTACAAAAGAATATTAATCATTATATACTAATGATTAACTACAAACCCAAAGGACGTCTATGCCGGAAATTATTTATGTCAAATGTAAATTTCTTCTTCAAAAGTATAACAAAACCATAGAATAAGAATTTCACCAAGAAACAATAACAAATCCGAAAGGACAATAGTTGAATTATTAATAAAAACTCATAGACATGATTCTCAAAAAAAGAAAAGAAAAAAAGAGAGACAAACATATCAATATTGGTAGAATTCGAGTAATGCATACATACACATCTTTAAGGTGCCAAAATATAAACTATTATTATTTTTATCTCATTACTGCTAGCAATGATTAAACTCAAGTGTATTAGTTCTAAATTCAAGCTGTATGTACTTATTTGTCACCTGCGCTACTTGAATTTATTGGCAACACAAATTGTAGAGGTTGTCAAATTAAAATTTTGATGGTGTTTGGCTCACCTCAAAATGAAAGGTCAGTTAAGGGCAATTCAGTGGGACACCCTTTCCATATAACATTAAATATCCAATGTATTAGTTAATTGGCCGGTTTCAAAAAAATTATTAAAACTAGCATCTCGAGTTTTTAAAACTCGAGTTCAATTGCAAATCGAGTTTTAAAAACTCGAGTTCCAGAATTTTGATGAAATGATGTGGTCAAAAACTCCACGTGGAACTCGAGTCTCTAAGACTCGAGTTCCAGAGCACACACACGAAGAAGTCCACGGGGAAGAAGAAGAAAAGAAGAAGAAGAAAAGAAGAAGATCGGGATCGGGCTCACGATCTGGATCCAGATCGCGATAGGGATTGCGAACTGGATCCAGATTGCGATCGCGATCGGGATCGCAAACTGGATCGCGAACTGGATCGCGATCCCGATCGGGATCGCGATCTGGATCCAGTTCCAGTTCGCGATCCCGGATCCAGTTCGCGATCCCGATCGCGATCGCGATCGGGATCCCGATCTGGATCCAGTTCCAGTTCTTCAGTTCCGATCGGGATGAGAGGAACATCGGTCTTCAGTTCTTCAGTTTCTCAAGTTCCTCTTCGGTTTAGAAATCGAGTCTCTTAGACTCGAGATCTACGTTGCATTTTCTGTCCACCTTAGCAGCCCAAAGGCTTGCAAAGCGAGTCTCTGAGACTCGAGTTTTAATTTGGATCTCGAGTTTCTAAAACTCGAGATGCTACTTTACTAAATCAAAAATTTTCATTGTTAATTTACTATATTGTCCTCCCTCACATGGTTATTCTGCACATTTCCTCCAATTCAGTGGTTAAAACTTAATTTTTCAGTCTAAATTCCATGTCTATGCACTGTATTCTCCCACAAAGAAATAACACAATATCGGCCAGATTTAAAGCAACCAAGTTCAAAGGTGTATGTTTGAAAATTAAAACATGCAAGTCGAAGAGAAAGCACAAACAAATAACAAAAACACACAAGAAAGCCCATTCAGACATTTTTACAACCATTTCATCTGCACTAATTAATGTACTTGAAATTTCGACACAAAGAAGAAGTTGCTTTTAACTTTCACCTTCTCCCCTCTTTCCTCGAAGTTCCTAATCATCAAGGCATATTGCTATTCATCAATCAAGTATAAAACAAGAACAACAAATCATAATACAACCAATCAAAAAACTGAAACGAAAAGGGTTTGAAGTACTTACAAGAGCTTTAAGCAGTTCCGACGAATCCCAAAAAGGATAGCATATATTGTTATCTTTAGTTCAATGCATAAAACCATGCAATGTTTTAGTGAGATCTAGGGACAGAAAGCTACAGAAGAGTCCATATTTAGTTTTCTTTCATGAGATACAAAACAAGAGCAATTATATGATATGTTGACTGATTCATGGCCTTACCTAGAAAGAAAAAACAGAGATTATGTACTCTAGTATTACGCATTATTATAGTTACAAATCATGTTTTAATAGTTTCAATCGTCACAACAAATTCAGCAACAACAGAACCGGTGCCATCAGCGAAAAAATTAAATAAATAAAAAAATCTCCACCCAGTATAATTAATATGTTGAAATTTTTGCTATATGTGCGTACATTTATTTTGTTATTTGAACAATTCACCCCATCATTGTTTACTAGTTATATGATTCAGTAACGCTAGAGATGCCATTGACATTTGGTTTCCTTACCCCCATGAAGGTGTAAAACTCAACTAAAGTGTTTAATTAAAGTTTAATTAAGGGCATTCCACTCTCCACGTACCAATAATGTTCAAGCTTTTGTTGTTTTCTTGGGTTTTTCTGTGAGAGAACTTTTTTGAATGGGTTGCTTTTGGTTTATAATTTGTTTGATGGTTATTGTGTAGTAGGGTGTATTTATCAAAAGGATAATCTAGGTTCATTTCCTGATGAAGGGAAATTAATTAATTTTCTTAATAAAGAAGAGTATGTTTTTAAGCTATCAAAATAACCAAGCTTATGATCCCTCTGATCTCAAATAAAAATTTCTTTATTTCTTCAAATGAAGCTAATTTTTTTTAAATTGTTTTCGGTGATTGTTTTTTTTCTTTTTTTCCTCAAATGAGCTTCTAGTAATGAATACGAATACAAAATAGATCAAGTTCTTTATAACTCAGCAATATTGACTAGTTTTTTCTTTATGAAGAATGCCACAGTTTTGAATTTGCATTCTCCACATATTATAACAATTAAATTATAAAAAAAAAAAAAAAATTTGGTTCTGAATATGCGTGTATATATATATATATATATATATATATAGTAAACAAAACAATATAGTTTAAACTTAATAGATTGGTCTCTTTCCCAAGAGAGATTGGAGCTTCTAACCTTTTATTTGTTTTTTATTTTATTTTTATTTTAACCTATTGTGGGACATAAATTCAAAACTAAAACATTTTTAGTTGTATTCCTTTCTTGCAGTCTTCCAAAAAACACCTACAAATATTGCACACATACTTAATCTATTTTGTTTTGTTTTGTTTTGTTTTTTGCTAAATCTTTATCTGTATCTTTTTAATCCTTTTTTTTCAATCTTCTTTATCTTGTTTCACTTTTTATTCATTGTTACTTATTTTTGAGTCAATATTGAAGGACTAAACAAACCAGCCTAACAACCACTATGCAACCACTATTCATCTCCCAAAAAAAACCACCATGCAACGAGGGCGGTGTTCGGACATAGTACTGGACGTGATTGGTTCAATATTATTTATCCTTATAGTGGGCTAAGAAGCCCAGAGACAATACAGCGGTTGTGTTCAGAACTGACTCAGCGTAGCCCAATAAACAGGGATAAAATTACTCTAAGACCAAGTGGACCAAGGGCCCATAGACTAGTCCGTTACAACAAAGATTGGGTGAATTCAATTTCAAACAAGCCTGATGCGTAGGTCCATCAATAATCTTGAAATCAGGTCCACATTAAAAAGTCCAACTAATGTGGACTCACTTGGGAAAACAAGTTGTTAGGAGTTAAATTATTACTATCAAATTCCTTCACTGATATGAAATTTCATTTCTCTTCAAAAAATCAATACTCATCATTAAGAAGTAGTAAGATCACCAAAATCAGATTCTGTAGTTCCTTCTTCGCTTTTGAACTTCAAGAAGATTATAGTAATTTTATGACCCAATTTCATTTTGGATCAAGTTTTATAATAGTGCAAGTAGCTGGATGACTCAAGGTCAAGAATAGCAAAGCAGAAAAGTTGTTGTTTTAAGAAGCTCAAATATTTCCAGAAAATATTGAAAAAGGGTCATACTAAAGTTCATTAACTTTATCCATACTGTGACCCTCTCTATTTTTCATCAAATTTTACAAGTAAATGATTATCAACATTCCTTTATAGCCTATTTTTATAATAGGATCAAGCATAAGATAAGTATAAAGGCCCACACCAAGCATCATGTTGACTCTTTCTAAACAAAGCTCCGAGGCTTAAACATCATAAGTAGCCATCTAAACCCAGAGCTCCCTATCTTAGTTTCCCCATTCCTCCTTGCTTCAGAAACAATATTCAGCCTTCACATTGCTGTTTTGATTGGTACATCCTTATCATTTTCATCCCTTGTTTCTGAGAGGCAAAGGAGAAGACATTTGGTACAAAGAACAATTGCATACTGATTCTAGATCTGAACAGAAATATAATCTAGGAACACTGCCAACCCAATGAAGTGAATAATCAAACACAATTTTTCCTAAGTATAAAATGAGTTTGGTAAAGAAGAGTAGCGTCAAAATGTAGAGCCTCATAAAGAATTACAATCATGAATGTAAATAATCACCAAAAAAAAAAATCATAGTACAACATGTATATATGTTCAGTTATTCCAGTCCCACCAGATTGTCCACAATCCACATAAGATAGTGAGGAACTACAAGCCAAATGATGATATTTATGTTGCCTTCCAGCAAGAATGGACATCTATCACTTCCTTGGCATCAACCAATGTACCCCAAAGGCAACAAAACGAAGGACCAAAAATCATGACCTACTAAACAATGAACCAAATATGGTCTACTTATTTACAACTGCCCTTGCATATATACAGCACCAATTGACCAATTCCATTATTGTGCAGCCTTTCAATGAGCGTTCCTTGAATGAAAAACCTATTTACATTCTCAGTGTTGATATGAAAAGGCTCAATTGACATGGTGAGGAATAAGAACTTTGAGGCTTTGCATTAGTCTGGAGGAGTAAAAGCAATGGTGGTAGATCTTGAAACCAACATAAAGGGAATTATTAGTGGTAATGGGGCTGCTCTTATTCAGAGAAAGGATTTTTTGGTGCCAATAAGTTCCGAAAGGCACCTGCTACTAGCAAAAAAACAAAAATCCTTGCCTGTATCCACTCTTTCATCAAAAACCTCTGCCCGAAAATTATTGCTTGTGGTAATCTTGATAGGCAAAATTACATGGTCATGTTCTGAGCCTGATCATGATTTAAATTGAGCCTAAAAATTATTGAAGAAAATTTTTATTAGTACTGTCTTATAGGTTGCAATTAATTGTTTTGATAAATTCCTTGTACATATGTTAGAACACTTAAAAGAATTTTTTGTGCAAGCAAATAGATACAATATATTGCTGACATATTTTTTTTTCAATCTATCACGCTCTTATTTTCCCTGTGAATTGTTGCTAAGTTTTATTTCAAATTTCCAACCGACCTGAAGTCATTGATGATTTTAAATTTTATCCTACAGAGTTAAGGATTGCATTGGAGTACCTTCACTGTCAAGGTAATCTAATCTTGATGATGTCTAAAGTGCTAAATTTCATAAGTGAGAATTCAAAATATATTCTAAGTTAATAATTGATTTATTGAAGGAACTTTTCCTTAGATAACTTGACTAATATAGTACTTTATCTAATAGATTACAAATCCCATTATGCCACCGTATTTTGCTTCTCCAGATGAGCCTGTGTCAACTTGTTGTTACTGATTGTTGTGTGAACTTTTCTATCACACCTTTGGAAGAGTGGCCCTCATACCTGCATAATCATACCTCAGATAGCCAAAATATTCTAAATACTGCAATTTCTGCTGCTTAAAATTTTCCAGCATATTTTAAACTCAATTTCAATGTTTGGCTGCACAAGCATTTATAATGTAAAATGTGCAATAATACAGACTTACTTCTTCTTGCTTTTACTGAATCTAGAACTGATTTCCTTGCAAGGGTATTTCACAAGGATTTCAAGCCTAAAAATGTTTTACTCGTGAACAATCGGCACATTCCTTGACAGATTTTGATTTGTCATGTTGACATTTGAAAGCCACAATCATCCAATCTTCTTAAGCATATATAGTCTCGGTGAAAGGGGGAAAATAGAGATTTTGAAACAAAGGAACTGCATAGATCCAATATATTTTGAGATGCATTAGAATAAATTTGATAAAATCAAGTGCTGATGTAAGCATTTTTGTTCTACCTCAAGATACTATTAACAGGTAGTGGTGGCAGTGGTGATAGGGCAAGAGGGTAATGATATGTTGGGGGACGATAGTGATGTCAAGGTTGTAAAGAACACTGTGTTTTGGTCATGGACGAATTGATGAACATTTCTATTTCTTAATATTAACCACCTTTCATTTGAGTCCTAGGAAAAGTAACAATGCTTTCATCATTTTCTTTGACAACTTGGCTACTATTGCTGTTCAATTTGAACTTTATCTTGACATTGGATTATATATTTAAATCTATCAACGTCTCAAAATCTAAGATCTTATAGTTATAAAGATTTTCAGTCTAATATCAAATTACAAATTAGTTTCTGAGTTAAACTATAATGAATTGAGCCAACAGTATGTATATCAAGTTTAGAAAAATTGAAAAATGAAGACCATTTACTAACACAATATGGCATGGTTTGTGTCCAATCCTCTCTGGTGTTGCATATCAATCAATTTGCCTAATTTTTATTTTTTCTTTCTTACATCAGCTTGTCAAAAATTTAGAGGAACCATGGGTTCATCTTTTCCCTGTTTCATTGTCTTCCTAAAATTGATGACATTTAAGTTGCTAAAAAGTGGTAACATCTTTGTATACAAAATTAGACATTTACAATAAAAACTTACAAATAAGCAGTAATGGATTCAGGGGACAATGAAATGATCTCTCTCTTTCCAGATAACCCATAATATAGCATAATAAGAAACAGCCCTTGGGGAATGTAATAAACTGTGAGAAAGCTGTAGCATATCCTTTGTTCTTTTTTCTAGATGAATTACAAAACCTTAATTTCACTAATGGTAAAAAAAAAAGTAAAATAAAAGCTTGTTGGATAAAAATAAAAACTATTTACATTTTGCTTATTAAAGTTAGATACATCACTTTAGTATGTTTTTCTCTCGTAACTATTGGTGTTTCACAATTTCCATGAGTCATGCACTTTGTAGGTCATTTCGAAATAATAGATTGAAATTGTCAAAAAACTAGATGAGTAAGGGAAAGATCAACTATGAATCATTATGGGCAAGTAGAAAGCTTCAGATGGTATCCATATTTATTTTCTTAATTTATCTTCTAGGGATAGAAAACTATGGGTAGAGACAGATACAAGAAAGATGCGACATAGGGATTAAAAACAGAAAATATGGATGCTTATGAATTCTGATATTGCCTAAATGGTTCATGACAGTAAAAATCATGTTCTAACAGTTTCAATACAAACAACAGAAGAGATGCCAACAGCAAATCCAATCTATTGAAATACTACAAGTCAAATTCATTGTGCAGAAAGCATTTAGTGGAGATGAGGTATGAATGTTCAGTGGTTGATTCAATTTTAACATAAATTAGGGATTTTCAGTCTTAATGGTCCTAATACTATCTTCAATTACATATCTCTGCCCTGTATACTTAATCTATTGAAATTTTTGCATATGTGGGTACATTTATTTTGTTATTGAACAATTCACCTCATCATTGTTTATCTGTTAATGATTCACTAAAGGCTTAAGATGCCCCTGGAGTTATTACAATAATACAAGGTTTGTACTTGTTTACACAAAATATGCAATGTTAGAGTTGACAAGTTATTAATACCCTTGCATCCAACAATCTAGAATTTGAACTCCCTGCCAATTGAGGTCTTGTACAAAGACGAGAAAAGAGAGAAGGAAATAGTCTAATAGAGAAGAATATCACAATGCTGAAGAAACATATTCAAGAGTTAGAGAGCACCATAAAAGGTATATAATTAAAACGCTCAACTGAATCTTCCGTAAGTTACAAAGGGCTGGACCTAGGATAGTATTACTTCTTTAGTTCACCAATTGTATTTTGTTTCCTCTCTCTTCTTTTTTGGGAAGGAAAAAAGAGAACAAAGCCCATTTTTGTGATGCTTTTATGGGCCCATTTTGATTGGTTGTGGGCTCCTTATTGCGCAACATATTGCCATTAAGGCAAAATTAAGCTTAGCCCTTGGATCATGTGGCCTGGTGCAATCACTTTCCTTGTTTTGCTCTTTCGTTTCCTTGTAAAATTCCAAGTCCCAAGTCAGCTCATTGCATGGTCTTTCTCTTATCATTACAAAACACTTGAGAATAAGAGCCAATCGAAAAGTTCTATGTACACATGGGTTAAGTCATTACTTCAATTCATTTGACTTCAATCACCACAAATTATCAGAACTGCAACACAGATATAAGAAGACAAAACTTGGATTTCTCTGGAGTAGGTATTATGAAAAGAAACAGACAATACAACAAAGACTATAAATATCTTTAGAGCCAACCAAACACCAAAGAAGTAAATCTACTGTCAGTATATCAAAGAAGTAAAATAGTGCCTCTTTTTTTCTTTTTTTTTTTTTTTTTGGTACATCAGACAAAAACTATTTCATGGGAAAATCTAAGTTAGTATCTACACATCAATACATCCAAAACCAGAGGGGAAAAACAAGCAATCAAGCTTTCATCTTTGTGTCACTGAAGCCTGAAAAGACAACTTCCTATCCTCCTATTTGATACAAAAACTTTTCTTGCTTCTGCTGTTGCTTCTAATGAACGTTCTTTGAGTCCAACCATTACATTCCTTCCTGAGCATTAATTTTGATACAGTTGTGCTACTTGTCAAGACCAAAATCACCAACACCCTCTTTGCACCAGATTTTAAAAAGACCTCATTAATGAAAAGACTAATAGTAGTAGTAGTAAGCCAATGCTAACAACCAGCAAGAACCTTGTACCAATCTCTAGATTTACAAATAAAACAAGTGCCATGCCACTTAGATTTTCATTTGCCACACCGTTCAACCAGGATAGGAACCTATGAATCTTGACATAGCAAAAGTTGTCTGCCAAAGCCAGGTTGCTCCTGCCAAGTAGATTTAAACCATAAATAATTTCAAAATATGAAGGTGATCATCTAATATAAATTGAACTACGTCCCCACTCTACATAGTTTGGAAACTCCTAAACCCAACTATGTCCCCACCATTCTTTTTTCTTCAATAATCACATTTAATTATTAAAAATAAGCAAAGATAAATCCTATATTTTTTTGGGGCAATTATTATTAAAGAATCAAAACTAAAGCATTACATGATGATGAGAACAAACCGCAGCATTTCACCTAATCCTGCCCTTGATTAGCGGACAGCTCACAACAAGCTGATCACAAAAGAACTATATGATGATCGCAATGTGGGCATTTATTCCAAGTCAACTTTAAATTTTATTCTTCTTCTGGTAACCAAGATAAGCTACATCACATGATTATGCATTAAAAAAGCTCTCACTATCTTGTTGAGAAGACCTCCAACTGAGGGAAAGTGTAGAAAAAAGGGTTACCTCAAGTTCCCAACATTGCACCACCAGGTGCAATATGGTTGTAGGTGGGTTAGAATTAACCCATTTAACCCAATTGCTCATATTGGACTATTTGAATTTGAATCATGGTCTATATGGTTAATGAACTCTCTGCAAAACATCCTGCCACTTTGACCATATCAGACACCATATTATTATATCATTTAATCAAAGTTAAACCCAGACTAGATGTTTAAGTGGAAAGGCCAGGAGATGGTATATCAAGCAGGTCAAAGAAGCAAACCAATAGGCCAACATAATATTAAATGGCCAAGAAAATAAAAAAGCCATCTAAGAAATGCTATTGACTCAAAATGAGAGAGAGAGAGAGAGAGAGAGAGAGAGAGAGAGAGATCAAATAACCTATGTTCATACCCTAAAAATGCTTTCTTATTTCTTAAGATAAAGTAAGTTTCTCAATGTAACCAAGCTTCTAATAACCTAAGAAATGACTAACTAGGTTGGTAGTAAAATGACTTATTCTAATAACCTGTTTTATCCAACCCATTTTGGGTTACAACTGAGCACTAGAAAAGAGAACTGTCTGCAATCTATTTCTCATTTTCAAAATTAACAATCTTTGTCTCATTTTAAACCACAGAATTTTTGCATATTACCAAAAAATTTTGTAGTCACATATTCAACTTGGATCTTTCTCAAATCTTTCCCAATGTTCCTTAAACTAATCCAATAGGATAAAAACCCATATCTCACTGCAACGTCATACATAAACAAGTCAAATTTCACATCATGATAAAAATAAAAAATAAAAAACCCCTTAATTTAGGCCTGAAATATAGTTCTCCACCTAAAGAATAAAACCCATATATCATAAAAGCATTCAAGAAAAGAGAAATCACAAATTTTATAGAGAATTCCATGTTTTTCAAACTAAATTCCAATCATCAAAGAAACAGATACAATTTTTTTTTCTAAAATAAAAAAAGAAGGCTTTTAGATCAAAAATAAATTTGAACAAAGAAGGGAAGTGTTAATATCAACCGTAGTGTCAATTTCCAATAACATAAAGAGATCGAAATATGTAAAAGCTGCGAGCACCAATGGTATATTAAGAGTAGATTTAGATCTAATTAAAGCCTAATGAAATTTACACAACATGGGAGATATATATTACTTTCAATTTGGAAGCGCACAACAATGTTGCAAATAATAAGAGAAACAAAATATATATTATCATAAAGATACCACAATCACCTCGGCCTAAATAAATAATACATAAACGTAAGTGAATTATGTGAGTTATACACCTTAAATGTATTTATCTTGTGTTGGAAGTTTATCCACGGATATGAGCTTCCAATTCTTGGCATCTTCACGTTGCAAATGTTTCATGCAAACCAATATCAATGACTTCCTGTACATGCCCAAACTTTATTAGCATATATGCACATCTACACTGTCAACATTAACATTGACACATTCTAGATTTTACAAAAGTCAATTAGAAAATATGCAGGAGTTATTTGTATCAACTCTTTACCTCTTTTTTTTGTGTAGTTGCTACTTGGCAAAACAGAGAGTACAATAACCTACCTGTAACACTCTAACTTTTCTTGTTGCCTAGGTTTATGGAGGTAAGTTCAAATAGAAATTTGAACTTCCATGTCTATATTTGAAATATAGAAAGTTGACTGCTCTTAATAAGGATTTGAATTGTAAAACTCAATAAACAAGTGAATAGGAGAAGGAAAAGTAGTTTATCAACATATGGTATCATCAAGTGTGTTGAACCTCATACAAACCTGGGAAAGATGTAAACATCATGACTTAACCATAAATTACTTGTTGCATGTACTTTATATGTATGACTACTATAGAGCATATATGGCATGCATTAAAGCATGTTCTATGAGTGTAAATGTGTCTAGTGTAGTAATCTGTGCCAACTACGTCCTAGCCTGATGTACCATTGTAGGTATAGAATCAAAAAGTTAAACGCTTTTTCCTTTTAGTTAGCAAGAAGTAGGATATAAAATGGATTGAGACACATTGATAAAAACTTCTGCATTAACCCCTTAATGACATCAATAATCCTCCAACATGCCAAGTATGGCTCACTAGAAAATCCTATTTATCTAGAATCTGAGCATTTCGAACTATAATTCAAACAGTTAACATGTTACACAATCACCGAGTGCACTTACAATGCCATTGCAACCCTATTGTTGTCATATGATCAGTACATATTGCCTGTGCCTCAAGGATGCAACTCTACATAGTGGGTTACATAAATGAAAATAATCAATATTACTAGTGACAGTTCAGTCCACAACTTAAAATAAATATAACTATCTCAAATAGATAGCATAACAAATATATCTATGGCAAAAGAAATGATAATATAATTGCAATGCACAGGGTTATGCTTTTAGACAATGACTCATCACAAGGCATATAAATTGTGTCAAAGTTCCCATGGAGCATTTAGTAGAGAAGAGTTGGAGATATTAAGTTGCAACAGTCCTTATACTATCCTCAATAACATATCTACACCAAGTATACTTAATTTGTTGAAATTGTTGCTAAATATGGATAAATTTATTGGGAAAACAAATTATTTGGTTATTTGAACATTTCACTTCCATCATTGTTTGCTAGTTAATGATTCAATAAAGCTGGAGATGCCATTTAGTTAATCCAAGGTGTTAAGGATAAGATTACAATGTATATTTTGATTTATGTAGATGACATCTTAATTACCTACTCTAATTCATCTGCCATTACTGAGTTGATTTCACTACTAGGCGTGGATTTTGACATTAAAGATTTGGGGTCTTTGAATTTCTTTCTAGGCATTGAAGTTCTTCCTCATGAAAATGGTGTTCTTTCTCAGAGGCGATATATTCTAGATTTATTGAAGAAAACTAACATGCTTGAGGCAAAACTAGTCAACACACCTATGGCCACTTCCACTAGTTTATCTGCCTTTGATGGAACTTCTTATGAAGACCCCACACTTTTTCATAGCACAGTTGGAGGGCTGCAATACTTGGCCATTACATGGCCTGACATTGCCTTTGTTGTTAATAAACTCTCTCAGTTCATGCACCTCCCAACTGTTACTCATTGGCAAGCTACTAAACGCCTTCTCAGATACCTTAAACATACACTCAATTTTGGTCTTCACTTCCAACGTTCCAATGTTTCTTTCCTTCAAGCATACTGCAATGCTGACTGGGCCGGTTCTCGCGATGACAGAAGATCAACTGGTGGCTGTTGCATTTATCTTGGCACTAATCTCATCTCTTGGAGCTGCAAGAAACAAGCTACTGTAGCTCGTTCAAGCACTAAAGCGGAATATAAAGCTTTGGCTAACACTGCAACAGAAATATCTTGGCTGACTTCTCTTCTTTTTGAACTAGGCTTCCTTGTTTCACCTCCACCTCTTTTATGGTGTGACAACATTGGTGCTACATATTTATCCCCCAATCTTGTGTTCCACGCCCGTACAAAACATGTTGAAATTGATTTTCATTTTGTACGTGATACGGTGGCGCACAAGTCAATTAATATTTGTTTTCTCTCTAGTCGTGATCAGATTGCTGAAATCTTTACAAAGCCGTTGTCCTCTTCTAAATTTGTCTCTGCAGACCAAGCTCAAGGTTGTTCCTCTATCCTTGGGCTTAAGGGGGTGTGTTAAGGATAAGATTACCTCTGCCATTCAAAATTCATATATCAAGATTACATAGCTGGAGAATAATAGCCAAGATTACAACAACTCAGCTCACAGATAACATTTTAGCTTTTGTATATTTGAATTCAAACTCTTGATGTACATCTATCACAAAGTAGGAACTCTGTAACTGATTAGTGAATAAATACAAAGAGCCTTCACCATATTTGGCAAGGCAGCACAATATCAATTTGATTTTACACAAGGTTTGTACTTGTGCATACAAAAATGTCACGTTAGAGTTGACAACAGAGTTGGGTTGGCATGATGTTACACAAGTTATTGATACCTTTACTGTCAATGATCTGGAATTATAGCTTGATGTGATAAATGAGGATATCTCAACACTAGAAGATTTTAATTCTGAAATCCCAGCCAATGAAGATTCCACTAATACCATAAGCACAAGCCTAGACCTCCTGAATCAGATTTTGGAGAGACAATACTGCTACAACAACATAGGGGTACAAATCAGATTTGTCATAAAGCAATTGAAAAAATGCTTAGAAATAAATCACTTGATAGAGGAAAAAGTAGAACACACCAGAACCAGCATTTGAGATAATGCAGAAAAGATATGGGGACTCTTCGTTGCAAACCTATTCAAATTGCACAAAATGAACAATCAATAAAATAATTATTTGTCACATGAAAAAGACTTAAAACAACAGAGAGTACTTATTAATGATGTAAAAAAGCTTACCAAACTGCATGTAAAGAAAATATTTATTATATGATTACACTTACACATAAAAAAAAAATATCTTTCACACAATGCATTTAGGAAAACACTGAACAAGCCTATTGAAATGTCTTCAATTTTTTTATTTATTGAATTAGTCTAATCTCTAATGAGTCATGAAGCACTATATAAAAGCTCTTGAATTTTTTTTTTTTTTTGGAGAGAATACAACAGAAACATTGGGGTCTAAATTAGATTTGCCATTAAACAATTATAAAAAAAGGCTTAGAAATATGAGAATCACAAAATAAAGGAGAAAGTAGAACATACAAGAACCAGCATTTGAGATAATGCAGAAAAAATAAGGGAACTCTAAGATGAAAATCTATTCAAATTGTACAAAATGAACAATCAATAAAATAATTATTTGTCACATAAAAAAGGCTTAAACAACACATAGAGTACCCTTTTTTTTTTTTTTTTGATTTGGTAGAGTACCTATTGATGATGAAAAAAGCTTGACCAAATTACATGTAAGCAAAAACTTTATGATATGGTTACATGTAAGAAAATAAGCCTTGCACAATGCATTAGGGGAAGACACTGAACAAGCTTAATGAAATGTCTTCAGAAAAGTTTTTTGGTTAATGCTGTCTAATGAGTCATGAAGCACTAGATGAAAGCGCTTTAAAAGAAAAAAAAAAAAAAAAAAACATTGGAGAGACAAGTATATACTAAAATGAAAGGCTTTGCATTTATAAAGGAGCAAAATGGTCTCCATACCCAAAGAATTTTCTGTTTAACATGAAAAAAGGACGGCAAGTTTGATTATCCACTGTTGTGTGCTTTATCAATATATCCCCTAGTTTGGTAGCTATTATCGCTAATACATTGACCTCTATGTCACAGCCTAGACTTCCCAAATTATTGATATAATGTTTTAGGAAGATATGAATAGGCTTATAACACTAGCATTTTTCTTATCCTTGTTCATGATAGTTAAAGGCCTCCTTTTTATATGAATGCACCATGACGTCTTAATTTTTCAAAATTGCCTAGTTAGACATTATGTCTGTGTTGATACTCAAGGTAAATGTTACTGCCTACAAATCTTAGCCTAGAAGACTTGATGCCTTTAAATAAGTTGTTTTTAATTTATTCAAACAAAATTAAGAAATCTAAACCATATATGTCAGCTATTAAATTGCTGGATCCTACTTCTATCGACATTTTGAGAAGCTGAAGGACCATACTTATTACACATAAAACAGTGAAGCACCAAGATACATCATGTACCCAAAAACTATATGCATAAATTTATTTATCAGATAAGTAGAGGGAATCAATTACTTGTATACTGGAGACACTCCCTAATAGCCAACTTTGTAACAGCTGCAATATCCTGTTACCATTCATGCCCAAGCTGCCAGCACCTAACATGACATATCAGAAATGTAGAATCTGCAAAAGGGATTCAATGCAACCAATCACAAATGAAAAGAATTAGGCCAAAACCCCATTTCCCACCCAAAAAAAGAAAAAAAAAAGGTGCAAAATCCTTGTAATGCATACAAAAAATGTACATTAAATTACAAGTATATACTAAAAGGGCATCTAGAATTTACCCATATGATGAACAAATTAGACACCATACCAACAAAGAAAAGATAAATTACTGAATCAATTGCAAAATAAGACATGCTTCTCATCATGTCTAAGTTAACTATGGCATATATTATAAGAATAATGATTATAGAATATTAAGCACCCAAAATCAAGATCTTTATTTGTTTATAATTCATTTTCCTACAGATTACTAAGCTACACTAAATAAATTGCACCACAAATGCATATTAGGCAAACTATAGAGACACCCAAATGTCTTTCATTTTAAACCTAATATCTTCAACTTTTTCTTCTATTCATATAGCTTTAACAGAAGTATTACACCTGCCCTCACCTTGAAATCCCACTCCTATTTAACTGAGTATTAAATTTCCCCAATTTTCAGACTATTCAAAGAAGAATAAAAGGAAAATATAAGTCATAATAAAACCAATTGGCACATCAAAACTGAATGGAACAATATTAACTGAAGGAGCTCAGTGAAGGAGTTTGAAATCCCATAACATTTGGTTTCCCTACCTCATTAAGGTATAACGCTCAACCAATGAAAAACAAATGCACATCAAAACAAAATCAACTAATCTAAATTGACTAATTTCATTCATTCATTCTGATTTTGTTTACATTAATGTCCTATCAAATTGGATTTGTACCCAATAACATGAATGAACCAATTAATTTAGAGGGAGAAGGATCTTTATAAATGTAATAATAGTACCTTGACATGAATCTTTGTAGTTGAATCAAGAATCTTCCATAGCATAGCAGACATGGATTGAAGTCCATGTCTCGTTTACAAGGGGATATTATCTCCTCCTCCTTTTGTTCTGGCCCATCTTGCAAGGCCTACATTATTGCACAACAGCTTGCCATGGAGGCAAAACTAAGGTTTACAGATTGATTAGGTGGCCTGGTCCAAACACTTCCCATGTCTTGCTCTTCGGTTATCCCAGGAATCCCAAGTGATCTCAAGTAAAACTCATACTGTTTATTCAGACGATGGGCTAATTGGTTTATGCTGGCTTTAGAGTTTGAAAACAGAGCTTCCTCTCGTGCCATCCAAAGGATTTTCATTGCCACTACTGCATACAGTGTGAATTCATCTTTGGTGATTTTTTCTGCAAGTAACTCACTTGGGGGGTCAATTACATGTTCAACAAATTCCATAATAGACTGAGCTTGGATCTTTTCGGCTCGAAAACCCCATCTACCACCGTACCATACTCCTTTGGCGTAGGGACAGGTTTGAAATAGATGTAAAAGAGAATCCTCTGTTATCTCACAGAGAGGACAATGGTCATCTTGGGTTTTTAAGCATCCGACGGGCTTTTTCTCAAAGGGGAGGACTTCAGCAGCCACTCTGCATAAAAACATTTTTAATCTTTCATCAAAAGACAGTTTGAGTCTTTCTTGAATTCTTATCTGGGCCACCTTATTGCTGCAGAGTTGCAAGGAGGACAAATGCATTGTACATGGACTCCGCACCTTTCTATTGTAATGTTCGCAAGTTCAGGATCTAGATCTGAACATTCAAATAGAATCTTAATTTCATTCCAATCCTCCAGAATTATGTCTTCAAAAAAGCTATCTCTAACATAGTAGAACCACATAAAAGATAATGGATCTAAAGAAAATTTAGACTTCCTAGTCGATCTTTCAAAACCATTGATGTACATGTAGATAGAACAGGTAAACTTATCAAATTCAAATTGATATGGCACATCATCCTTCGATTCCACTTTTAGTGCAACACAGAAAGCCAATGATGGAAGTTTCCGACCGACCGAGAATGATATGGAACTTCCAACACTTTGATGGTTGAACCACCACTTTGGAATCTCAGTTCCTGGAAGTGTAAGTTCAAATTCATTGTCCGCTTCAGGATTAGAGTTCGTTTCAAATGCAGAGCCCGTTTCAGATGTAGCTTCGTCGTAATCAAATTCTGATTCTGATTCAAAGTTTGTTTCAGAATCAGAATCAGTATCCTGATGCCGTATTCCCCTTGCACATACGATATCTTGTTGAAGCCCTATAAATTCTCCAAACTGCTTGCCATTAGCAAAATTAAGAAACTTCAGTTTAGCAAATTTAGTAATAATCTTCAATTAACAAAAAAAATTCTATAACTTTGAGAGAAAGAAAGAGAGACCTGATTCAATAATCTTCTTCTTGATTGTGAATTCAACGAATTACACCCTATTGCCCATACATCTTGTATACCATGTGGAAGTCCTGGAATTTTCGGAAGGTTCCAACAACAGTAAAGCCCTAGAATCTTTAATTGGGGAAATATGATAGCAATTTCAGGGAGGGTAGTAATGTTGCTGTAGTAGATATGTAGACCTTCTAAATTGGGGAAGCAACCAGGGGTATCCATTGCTTTTGGAAATTCATCACAATCATGCATAGAGAGCCTCCAAAGATTTTGTAAATCAGAGATGTTACTTGGAACATCTTTCACGTTTTTTAAACTTATTGATAACTCACGAAGGCCAGTGAGATATCCTATTGATGAAAGCAACGCTAATCTTTCTGTTCCTTGCTCAAGACTTTCATGGCCAAAGAGATAAAACCATTTAAGAGATTTCAACTGGAGCTTTGTTGGTAAAATTCTAAGATTTCGGCATTCACTGAGATCCCAGAATTCAAGCTTTTCAAGAAGCCCAACTGACTGATGAACCTCAACTAAACTTTCGCATCCAAAAAGGGCCAACTCCTTTATGTTCGGGGCAATTATTGATAAGTCAGGTACTTTTGTAATATTTTTACAATAGATAAAATTTATATATTTTAATGTATCGAATCGACACCTCTGCAGAAAAAGAATTTAAAAAAAAAATTTATTAGTAAAAAGAAAACAAAATAAGGCTAAGAACTCATTTCAAAAAAAAAGAAAAAAAAGAAGCTAAGAGCATATATTAAGAAATAATAACCATTCAATTATGAATTATAATACACACTTCTAAAATAAAAATGTTAAAAGTACTACAATTTTATAAGCATAAAGCTTACAAATTAATGTGACAATGAATATGATTGGTAGGCTTCAACCACCTCATAAATAAATATTTGAATTGTCTCTTTATAATTTTTTTTTTTGAGAGAAGTCTCTTTATAATTTATGACACATTAATTTGTATGTTCAATATTGTAAAACTTATTACTTAAAAAAAAAAAATAGTAAAACTTATAATATCTGTAACACTACTCTTTTTTTTTTTTAAATAAAAAAAAAACTTGTCAATAGTTCATTGATTTGCACCATAAATTCTTTATGGTTATGTGTACATTTTAAAATATTTGTGCACAATTTGATTTTATTTATTAATATAAATTATAGAAATTTTATTTTATATAGTAATAAATGCATGGTTTGGTTTTAGCAACAAAAAAAAAAAAAATGCTCATTCACATATTCTCTAAAAGTACTCGTTAACAAAAAAAAAAAAAAAAAAATAATAAATAAGAATTTATAAATGTTATGATTATACCTCGAAATGCTCGTCCAATTTAATGTGGCTCAATTGCATGTTAAGCTCAACAAGTTTTGTAGGTTCAAAGGTGGATGGCAAGGATGATAAAGGAAATTTATTCCAATCAAGTAACCTTAACCCATTGGGAAGAGATTTAAGGTCTTCACAATTTACATTACGAATTTTCAAATATTTGAGACTTTTCATCTTCCCAAGATTCAATTGCATGTTCCTTGGTTGCGGTAAGCACAATGATATGCCTCGAATTTCATGTAATCCCTAATTAGACAAAAAATCACGAGTTACATGACACAACAGAATTTATGATTATTAAATCTTAAACAAAATTAGTACTAATAAACTTTTATTTTCTTCAAGATTAAAAGGATAAAATTAAAGAAAATACAAGAAAAAATTAATTGCATTAGCATTGTGAGAAAAGGAAAGGATAGATAAAAATGACATACCATATTTGTTGTTAGTACTTCAAGAGCATCCTCATCACTTAATAGTTTTTTATGTTTCTTTGACACTTCTGATTCTTCATGAACAATTTCAAAACCCATTTGTTGTATCAAATCATGCATCACTAATTTGCCATTATCAACAATTATGAGGCCTTTGTCGATAAGTTTTTCAATATCACAGAACGGGTCATATGAATAGCTACTTTGTAATATATCTACAACTTTTTCCTTGTAGGATCCTTTGAAAATACATGCAATATCAAGGAAAATATCCCGTTGAGTTTGGTCCAATCCATCGTAGCTTATTTTGAGTACTTGTTGAATATTTGGATTGGGAAATTTTTTATACTTTTCTAATATACTATTCCAGTATTGTATATCTCTCTTGTACAAATCAGCACCTATTATTTCTAAAGCTAATGGAAGGCCTTTGGCATAATGTATAAAGTGGCCTACGAGCTCCAAATAATCTTTCGTAGGCTTGTTTCTTTTGAATGCATGTTGACAAAAGAGTTCATGAGATTCAAGTTGATTTAATTCCTTAACCCTGTACTTACAGTAGGTTAGATGACAATCTTCTTCGAGGGTAGATAACACCTTTTCCTCTCTTGTTGTGATAATGATTCTACTTCCAGAAGCAAACCAATCACATTTTCCAAGCAAATTTTCTACTTGTACTAATTTGTCCACATCATCAAGAATTAAAAGAATTCTTTTGTGACGAAGTATTTTTGTAATCACATTGATTCTTTTAGATACACCATGCGCTTTCAAATTTTCACCCCCTAAGATCTCAGAATAAATTGCCTGTTGTAGTTGGAGTATGCCCTCATTTGTTCTTGATGTTTCTCTAACATCCTCTAGAAAGATGCTTCCTTCAAAATGATATGCAATTAAGTTAAAAATAGCTTTTGCAATTGTTGTCTTACCTATCCCTGGAAGACCGTGGATCACTAACATGCGAACATCGTTTGACTCAATCTTTAAATCCCAACTTATTTCCTCTACACGAGAGTCTACTCCAATGGGATATTTTACAACAAATACTTGTGTATGATTTAATTTAGCACTTGATATTTCTTCAAAAACTTCTTGGATAAACCCAAATTGAGGGTGGCTGCCAATCAAAAAGCATTAGAAACATGTTAGAAGATAGAAATATGATCTGGATTGAATTTAAAATGTTTAGCTTGTGAACTAGAATTGATATTTTGATAGTTAAATTAAATGGCACGTAATTAATAGATTTGAGAACTATTAGTACAAACTTTTTTTTTTTTTTGGTTAAGCTAGGAAATCAATCTTAGGCTTTTAGCACAAAGATGCATAGAAAATTTGCTTTGGAAAGGAGAAAAACTTATTGAATATCCACTTCTAACACTTGAATGAATTTATTAGAAAATTTTGGGAAAATTTTCTAAGAGTAATGCTATGACCATAACTAAAATAAGAACTTTGCCACAATTTGTTCGAGTGGCAAATTGTGAGTGGTGGAGTTGTGGATTCGCATGAACCCACTACTTTTACTCCACCGCTCACAACTTGCCAAGTGGACAAATTGTGAGTGGTAGAGTTGTAGACCCACCTGGACCCACCAATTATACTCCACCTACAACTTGCCATGTGAACAAGTTATAATTTTTGTTGTGGTATTAACATTTTTTATTTTCTAAACATCACTTGATAGAAGCTACAAATTAATTGATCTGATTATTAATCATATATTCTTTGATTTCTATCATTGAACCTTGTTTCCTAGCTAGCTCACTAATAAAAGATATGATCAAAATATAATTTTTTTTTAATTTTCATTTTTTTAAAACCAAATAATAAAGCTTTGCATAGGAGTTATTGTTTAGCAAATATTAACTAGCTTGTAATCCCATGCATATGCATAAGTACATTTTAAAATATGCAATTAGATACATTTTATAATTCCTACATAAGCTAAATATGGTCATTATTTTTTTAGAAGATTATTATATTTTGTTAATTCTTAAAAAAAATCCATGTAAGAATATTCCTTAGTGGAAAATGCAAATTGTTTATGCTTGTGTATTTTATTTTAAAAATTGTATATATATATATATATATATATATATATAATTTTACTTCTTAACTTAATTCTTTTTATTGTGATGCAACAAGTTTATTTCATGTATGCATTTTTCAAAATAAGATATAGATATGAACAATTAAATTTTAGAAAATAAGATAATTTTTCATTGAAATTTATATTTGAATTAATAATAAGTTTTTGTAAGAAAATCTAGATTTTAAATATTGGGAGTAATTTCAAATGAGACCTAAATAGAAGTAGTTTTAGATTAAGTAATTTCATAATTGATTTAAAATAGTTTTAAATAGATTGGAACTTGGAAGTATTATGCATTCAAAATTTTACAAATGAGATGGAATGACACTTGGCACAAATTGAAGCCTATTTAAAATATAGGGACAATTGGCATCAAATTACTCATCTACTATACTGTTGACATCTCAAATTTGATATTACATAGCTCTACCTCTAGCTATATTGTAGTGGTTTATTAGTACAATTATTCCATTTTATTTCATTTTAAATTCACATTTTATTTTGTTTGTTGGTTTTATTTTCTTGGTTTTTGGACTACCATAGTTTGGCCTTTGTTGTAGAAATATTTAATTTTCCTTTATTATCTACATTTTACGACTTTGGTCGTCGTGTTATATTTCAAAGTCTGTTTTATAGACTATGGTTTTGATTATTATATTTTTATTCTTTGTGAGGGCATTGAAAAAAAAAAGTTCAATTATCAGATATTAACAATTTTTCCTTTCAAATTACATTCTTACAGTTTAATTTTTTCCCTAAATTATCAATTATGTTAATTATAATTATGATTTAAGTGTTTTAATTATAGTTTTAGAAAGATTTTATTCTTGAATTATCCTTCTCCATTTGAATTCTAAATAATACTCCATCTTTCAAATTTAAGGTTCGTTTTTTAAAAATAAAATAAAATTAGTTGTCTAATTGTCTTAAAATAAATAAAAATTTTAAATTTAGAAGTTCAATTCTTCAATATGCTATAAAATTCTTATATTTAAAGAAAAAAAGACAGTTCTTATTGAAAGTTTTATCTCCTTTAATATAAAACTAACAAAATTCTCGATTATTGCAATAAGTAATAAATACTTGCACCAAAATTAAGAAATTAATTTTTTTAGAAGAAATTAATATGACCGCACAAAATTAGATTTCAATTTTGAAATCTAATTAAATTTTTTGTCAGCGTTGATTATATATATATATATATATATATATATATATATTGGTGATAACAAAGTAAGGATATATTAAACACATACTCATTTTTGTAATGCCATCCAGATATATTGCTGGCTTCTTTTAAGGCTGCCCTCCATTCCTGCACCTTTTTATTATCCTTGAATTTTTCTTCATGCTTTGCGAATGCTTCTCCAAACTTTCCATTTTGATTACGTACATCTGATGGATCCACCTTATAAAAAATAGGTAACACCACTTGGCCTTTATTCTTACACTCAAGAATCTTGAGAAGTTCATCTAAACACCAAGTAGAAGTTGCATAGTTTTCAGAGAATACAATTATCGAAATTCTTGAACTTTCAATAGCTTCAAGAAGTTTAGTGGAAATTTTTTCTCCTCTTTGGAGTTTATCATCCATAAAAGTATTAATACCATTATGACGCAAAATACCGTTCAAATTGCTAGTAAAACCATTGCGGGTATCTTCTCCTCTAAAACTCAAGAACACATCATATCTGCATCGTTGGGTGAAAGAGGAAGAGAAGGCTCGTTTATTGGTCAAAAGAGCCATAGTGATTTGGTTATACAGACGGTTGAGAAGATCTAAAGGAAAGAGGAGAAAGAGAGAGGTGATGAAATTGGAAATTTCTTAAGAGATTAAGAAAGCAAAGAGAATGAAAATTATGAAGAAGATATATTTCTCAAATGAGTTTGAGAGAGAATGGAAATGGCAGAGCAAAGGAAATAAATGTTAGATTTAGATAGTTGTTGTGAGGCAAAGAAGACTGAGAGAGTCAAATGTGAAATTACAGTAGTAGCGTACTACTACTTTCGTAGTTGGTGGCCCAAACGCGTAATGTAATATAAAAATGGAAAATTGGTCGTCCAATGTTAAAAATACTTTTTGGGGTGTCGTTTTGCTTACCATTCTGATCCACTTTCAAACTTTCACACTCACCCACCTGGAAAAGATAAAGCAATTTATTGGGAACGCGTTTTTTGCTTTACTTTTGGAGTGTAGCGAGGCATTCCGATTCCTTTTCAAACTTAATGGAAGAAAGGATTAAAAAAGTTTGCTGTATTGCCTCTCACAAGACATAAACACAAAAACAAATCATTCACAATGCAAAAACAATAGCAATTGTAGCAGTGGTGGGTACCCACCTCGCCTTCTTGGCTCTTACCCTCACTCACACGCACACCTTCTCAAGTCAAAAGTATCAACCCTCCAGTCCATGTCTACCCCTACTTTTCTTTTCACCCCCACTTTCTCCAGCAACAAACCTTCTCGCCTGCCTCTGCAGACTGCCAGCCCACAAACACCGTTAAGGGCATTCCAAAAATTGAAGCGCAACTTTTATTACATGCTACGTTTTTATTGAGACATCTTTTATGCCACGTCATTGATAACATTATTATTCTTTTGGAAAAGGTTTTTATGCATACTTGTATACAACAATTGCTGCATATAGAATTATGTAATAACAAATAGAAAGTAATATGTGCCCAAGGGTTATGTCCAGTGCACATAAGTAGGTGGACCCTTAGACACTTCTGTATATTAAATCAATGAAAAATTAAAATAAAATATTGTCTATATATATATTCATTTTGGACGGTTTGAATTTTACATATAGTTTTTTCTTTACATGTTCCTCAACTTTAATTTAAATGTTTATAATTGAAAAATGAAATCAGTGAAAAAAAAAAGTCCATAAAAAGGTATTCAAAAGTCTTGCTTATTCAATCTTTTATGGTAGAAAATATACAACTTGACAACTAGTCCAAATCAAGCATGTTATAGATCTCTTACTAGAGTTTTGTACCTCCATTATCCTATTATTGACTAATTTATACATGTTCCTTGATGCAAATATATTTTTTTATCATTTTATTTACAATACTAAATACTTTTATGAATGGTGTTTGTTGTTGACCTTATTTGGAAGAAAATCATATTAAAATATGTCATATATTATGTTGTTGTCAGGTTTTAATTTATTTAAAAAACAATATGATAATCTACAGAATATTGCGAAGAACAATTTGTGCAATTGAAGAAGATGGTCTTTGAACAATTTGTGCAATTTTTGCAACATGATAAACTCGTATTAAGGTAACATCAATGGTACACCAGGAAAATTATTGCTTTTTTTTTTTTTTTTACCTGCATAAAATTTTATGTTTAGTCATACCTTATTTGAAAGAGCAATGTATTTACACACAGGTGTGCAAAAAACTGAAATTGTGAGTTAAAGACTCAATTTCAAGTTGGAAATTGTGCCTTCATCTCACGAATTCAATTGTTGCACACCTATGTATCCGTACACACAGATGTTCAACAAGTATTTTTGCCTATTTGAATTGTACATTGAATTTCCTTCAACTAAATATGTTAGTGTCCCCTTAACATTATAAAGAAAAGAAAAAAAAAGAGCGTGTTCATTATAGAGAAGCAATAAATTTGGCCTAAATAAGGCGGCTAGCCAAGAAGAGAGTAATTTAAGAATGTATCATCAACTTTTTAAACATATTCCATTGTGGAGAAAAGGAAGTTGATTGATTTGATGACTAAGTGACTATGAGAAGCTGTGAGCCAAGCGTACTAATTTATAAGTTAATGCCTTTAATTTTGGGTGCCTTGGCCCAGGCAATGAAAATCTCATAACCAAGCCACATTTAGTTTTACAAGCTAACTTGTGGACAAATCAGATCTAACAGGGCTTGTTTTAGGTGACTATTTTATCAAATTACAACTCAAAGTAAGTTTTCGTTCGTTTTGCGAGAAGGTTAATCATACATCGATAGAGTTTTCAAGAGCTTAATTCAAAAATATCCCAAGCAGAGTAACATACAAAGTAATGCTTATGAACATACCTCAATGGCCTAAGCCAATACTGAGAGGATGGAGTGAGGGCAATCAGGTACTTTTATTGAAATAGCAGCTTGGTCTTTGCCTTTTCACTCATTGCATTCATCTTTTCTGCAAACAAGATCAGTCGCATGTTCTTAAGCATAAAGGTTCTTCAAACAAATAAAAGCATCAGGATATATTAACAGTTTTTCTCATCAGTCTTTCACCTTGTTAATATTTTCTTTTAACTTCTCCAATTTTCAGTTCTTCGAAGCACTAAATCAAATTATTAAAACCCACATCTTAGCTTCTTGAAATATAGACCTTCTATTGGCTATTTAATGTATTTCACAATACCTAAACATTTTCTACATGATCGTGTTTATTAGATGATGTGGTCAAGATATCCCTATAGTGATTCTTCCAAATGTTCAAGCACCCACCAAAGGCCTTTTGGCAAAAGTAGAAAAGGTCCATTTCTACAATTTCAATATAAAAATTCCCTACAAATTAAATATATTCTACATTGATGGATGTCATTACAAAAAAAATAAAAGAAATTCATTGTATTTCCCTTGTACTGATTATAACATATGAAGATGATAACACAATCCTCGTACAGGGAAAGAGTATTGAAAATGACAAACACTGTTAGAACAGAAAGTAAATGACAAAAGATTGACTCATAACTACATGAGCTGCATGTAGGACTTAGGAAACTTTCCAGAGACACTAAAAGCCAATCTTCTAAAGGGATCTCCACAAAAATCAATGCCAAAGAATACTAGTTGTTGATGTTGTAACAGAAGGGGAAAAAAGAATCAAAGAAATCGATATCAAATACGATAAAACTTATGAATACTAAATTTCACATATGTATGCATTTACGATGAAAAAAGAATGGAATATTGAAACATTATCATGAGAATTATGAATTTAACCAATCCCCTTTCCCCTACTACCAACAGGAAGCATCGTTCTTTGAAAAAGTAGAAGAAGAAGAAAAAGAAGGAGAAGCCTCTTTTGTGGGAGTAATAGCACAAGACAAGCAGCCTGGTATTATCGATGCATGATTTAAAGCAAAAATGTTATGCTTCAGGTAACCACTCTCCGTGGATGTTGTTTGAAAACACAAATGTTTTGTTTTAAAAATATGAACAGAAAATTAAAATAACAAAACCATAATATGCAACTTTAAAGAGATGGCAAGAGAGAACAATTTTTGCTCTGATACTCTAAATCTTATTACTCACACAAATATTTAAAACTCAAAGTATAAGAGATGAAGTGCATAATGGTTGATCATGCCTTTCACTGCAGCAATCACAGTTATGGAGGTTAGGGCTGTCCAGACCCGACCGGAGCCCGACAACCCGGAAAACCCGCCCGACGCCAACCCGATTCCGGCCCGAACCGAAGGCCCAGTCGGTCGGCGGCGGGTTGCCGTTCTCAAGAACCGACACCGGCGGGTCGGGTGGCGGGTTTGCTTCTCCAAAACCCGAGCAACCCGAACCCGACCGGAGTTCTATAAAATATTCGGCCAAATCCTGCAAAATCAAGCCAGATCCGGCAAGATCTCGACCAAATCTGGTGAGATCTCGACCAGATCTGGCTAGATCTAGTGGGATTTAGCCAGATCCGGCCAATTCCAGCAATTTTTAGTGAAAATTTTCAGATCCCAGCGAAAAAAAATGCAGATACCGGCGAGATTTTCCAGATTCCGGCATGATTTTCCAGATTCTGGCAACTTTTTCCAGATTTCGGCGACATTTTTCAGATTCCGGTGTTTTTTTTTTCAGATTTCGAAGATTTTTTTTACTCCGGCAACCGACCGACCCGACCGAAGCTCACCCTCACCCGAAACCGACTCGACCGATTTTTCCGACGGTCGGTTTCGGGTTGCTCTGCCCTCCACCCGACGCCGGCGGGTCGAGTTCGGGTTGGGCCCAAAACCGACCCGGCCCAACCCGTGGACAGCCCTAATGGAGGTGGCAACTCCAGAAGGTCTGCCTCTATGAAATATTCAAATGTTACTCTAACATTTGGCATATTCTATGAAATGCTTGATGCCTGATCACTCCTTAGTTCAAAAACCTTCTGCTTGTTACACAATGAACACAGCCACACAAAAAAAAAAAAAAAAAAAAAAAAATTGCACTGACAAAACAGGCACTTAACAGTAAATGAGATGAAGCTAGCAAAATTTTAGCTTGGTAAAGAAGCAATAAGGGAATGTACTTCCTATGAAAAAGCAGCTAATGTTCTTGATATAAGGCAACAAGTGTTCTCATTTACAGGAAACAGTAGACTGGAGTGTTTAAGACCCAAGCGCCCAAGTTATCTAACCCCATTTCAAATAATGAAGAAGCCAAAGCCAAAATATCCTTCGCTCTTCCATTCCCAGTCGAGCTTGCAAGCTGGACTAACAATGAAGTTGATGATGTTTGCTGAAATCCAAAAGATAAATCCTCAACAACCAGCTGACAATAGAAATACAATAGTGCAATCTTTACAGTAATTTACCATTATATATATATTGAACCTCCTCTTTTGTAAAGTAAGAGAGTGAGTTCATTCATTCAGCCCAAAGTAACGTTCATTCAGCTCTCTCCTAAAGAATTTTCATCACCACAACTGCATATAGCGTGAATTCATATTTGGTGACTCTGCTTGTAACTCACTTGGGATTAAAAAAAAAAAAAAAACCCGAATTCAGAGTAATGATGGTACCTTGGCATATTTGTTTGAAGTTCAATCAAGAGGTTCTCATTTCGTTCAATGGTGGACATGGGTTGAAGTCAGCATCCCCATTTGCTGCGAAGTTGCAAGGAGGACAAATGCATGATACATGGACTCCACACCTTTCTATTGTAATTTTTGCTATTTTAGGATCATAATCTGAACATTCAAATCGAATCTCAACGTCATTCCAATCCCCTAGAATTCTGTCTTCCAAAGACCTATCTCTTCTATAGTAGAACCACATAAAAGATGATGGAGCTAAAAGAAATTTAAAATGCACAAGAAATCTTTCAAAACCATTGATGCACATGTAGACAGAACAGGTAAACCTACGAAATTCATATGGCACATCATCCTTCTGTTCAACGTTTACTGCAACACAGAAAGCTAATGATGGAAGTTTCCGACCGACCGAGAATGATATGGAACTTCCAACACTTTGATGGTTGAACAACCACTTTGGAATCTTACTTCCTGGAAGTGCAAGTGAATAATAAAGTTTCCATGTCGAGTCCGTTTCAAATTCTGATTCTGATTCAAAGTTTTCAGAATCAGAATCCTGATGCCGTATTCCCCTTGCACATACGACATTTTGTTGAAGCCCTATAAATTCTGATAAAGATTCATTGAACCACTTTGGAATCTTAGTTCCTGGAAGTGTAAGTTCACGTGCATCATAAAGTTTCCATGTACCTTCATCGAGTTCAAATTCATTGTCCGCTTTAGGATTAGAGTTCGTTTCAAATGCAGAGCCCGTTTCAGATGTAGCTTCATCGAAATCAAATTCTGATTCTGATTCTGATTCTGATTCAAAGTTTGTTTCAGAATCAGGATCCTGATGCCGTATTCTCCTTGCACATACGATATTTTGTTGAAGCCCTATAAATTCTCTAAACTGCTTGCCATTAGCAAAATTAAGAAACTTCAGTTTAGCAAATTTAGTAATAATCTTCAATTAACAAAAAAATTCTATAACTTTAAGAGAGAGAAAGAGAGACCTGATTCAATAATCTTCTTCTTGATTGTGAATTCAACGAATTACACCCTCTTGCATATACCTCTTGTATACAATGTGGAAGTCTTGGAATTTTCGAAAGGTTCCAGCAACAGTAAAGCCCTAGAAACTTTAATTGGGGAAATATGATAGCAATTTCAGGGAGGGTAGTAATGTTGCTGTAAAAGATATCAAGATGTTGTAAATTGGGGAAGCAACCAAGGGTATCCATGGCTTTTGGAAATTCATCACAATCATACATACGGAGCCCCCAAAGATTTTGTAAATCAGAGAAGTTACTTGGAACATCTCTCACGTTTTTTAAACTTATTGATAACTCACGAAGGCCAGTGAGATATCCTATTGATGAAAGCAACGCTAATCTTTCCTTTCCTTGCTCAAGACTTTCATAGCCAAAGAGAAAAAAGCTTTTAAGAGATTTCAATTGGAGCTTTGTTGGTAAAATTTTAAGATTTCGACATTCATCGAGATCCCAGTATTCAAGCTTTTCAAGAAGTCCAACGGACTGATGAACCTCAATTAAATTTATGCATCCCGAAAGCTTCAACTCTTTTATGTTTGGGGCAATAACTAATAAATCGGGTACTTTTGTAATATTTTTACAATATGCGAAATCCATATATTTCAATGTCTCAAATCGACACCTCTGCAAGAGAAGAATTTTTTTTTTAAATTTATTAGTAAAAAGAAAACAAAATAAGGCTAAGAGCTCATTTCAAAAATAAATAAATAAAAAAATTTATAAAAAAAAAAAGAAGAAGAAAAAAGCAAAGAGTATAGATTAAGAAGTAATAATTGTTCAATTATGAATTTTAATACACATTTTTAAAATAAAAATGCTAAAGGTACTATAATTTTATAAACATAAAGCCTACAAACTAATGTACTAAAATGCACCTTCACTTATTCTCTAAAAGTAATAGTTAACAAAAAAAAAAAAAAACTAATAAAAATTTATAAATACTATGATTATACCTCAAAATGGTCGTCCAATTCAATGTGGCTCCAAGGCATGTTAAGTACAATGAGTTTTGTAGGTTCAAAGGTGGATGGCAAGGACAATAAAGGAAATTCATTCCAATCAAGTAACCTTAACCCATTGGGAAGAGATTTAAGGTCTTCACAAATCACATTACGAATAGTCAAATATTTGAGACTTTTCATCTTTTCAAGATTCAATTGCATCTTTCTTGGTTGTGGCAAGGACAATGTTATGCCTCGAATTTCATCTAATCCCTAATTGAACAAAGAATCACATGAATCATGTTCAACAACAGAACATATGATTATTAAATTTAAAACAAAATTATCTCCAACATTAAAATGATAAATCAAACACAATGAGGAAAAATTAATTACATTTGCATCGTAAGAAAAGAGAAAAGGTAAATCAAAAGGACTTATACCGTATCTCTATTTAGTACTTCAGGAGCATCCTCATAACACAATAGTCTTCTATGTTTTTTTGACACTTCTGATTCTTGTCGAGCTATTTCCAAACCCATTTGTTGTATCAAGTCATGCATCAATAATTTGTCATCTTTTGCAACAACTATGAGAGATTTATCCATAAGTTTTTCAATATCGTAGTATGGGTCATGAAAATTGCTACTTTGTAATATATCTACAACCAAATTCTTGTAGAATCCTTTAAGAAAACATGCAATATCAAGAAAAATATTCCGTTGAATTTGGTCCAATCCATCGTAGCTTATTTTAAGTACTTCTTGAATATCCGATTTAGGAATTCTTTTGTACTTATCTAATGCACTTTTCCAACATTGTAAATTTTTGTCATATAAATCATCACCTATTATTTTTAGAACTAATGGAAGTCCTTTGGCATAACCTATAAATTGGTGTATGAGCTCCAAATAATCTTCTGTAGGCTTGTTTCTTTTGAATGCATGTTGACAAAAGAGTTCACGAGATTCATGTTCGTCTAATTCCTTAACCTTATAATAAATTAAATGACAATCTTCTCGTAGAGTAGATAGCAACTTTTTCTCTCTTGTTGTAACAATAATTCTACTTCCAGAAGCAAACCAATTGCATTTTCCAAGCAAATTTTCTACTTGGACTAATTTGTCCACATCATCTAGAATTAAAAGAATTTTTTTGCGGTGAAGCTTTTCCATTATCACATTGATTCTTTTAGATACACCATGCACTTTCAAATTTCTACCCCCTAAGATCTCATAATAAAGTGCCTCTTGTAGTTGGAGTACACCATCATTTGTTTTTGAGCTTTCTCTAACATCCTCTAGAAAGCTACTTCCTTCAAAATGATATGCAATTAAGTTAAAAATAGCTTTTGCAATTGTTGTCTTACCTATTCCAGGAAGACCATGGATCACTAACATGCGAACATCGTTTGACTTAATATCTAAGCACCAACTTATTTCCTCTACGCGAGAGTCTATTCCAACTGGGCATTTAACAAAAAATACTTGCGAACAATTTAATTTAGCACTTGAGATCTCTTCAAAAATTTCTTGTATAAATGTAAATTGAGGGAGGCTGCCAATCACAAAGCATTAAAAAAATGTTAGAAATAGAAATATGATCCTAAATTGAATTCAAAATTGTTAATTTTGTTTAGCTTCTAAACTACAGCTGAATTTTTTTTTTTAATTAAATTAAGTGGCACATAATTCATAGATCTGAACTGTCAATACAAATACTTTTTTTTTATTGTTCAGATAGGATATTAATATTAGTCTTTTGACTCTTTTTGCACAAAGATGCATGGAAATTCTTCTTTGGAAAAGAAGATTTTCTAAAGATTATGTGAGAGAAGCTTCTAATTAGTTGATAAGTATCAATCATATATTCTTCTCTTGCTATCATTAACGTTTGTAGTTTAACTAGCTCCATAATGAAAGATATGATCAAACATAATAGTTTCATAAAAAAAAAAAAAAAAAAAAAAAAAAAAAACAAACAAACAATATAGCTTCTGGGAGTTAATTTTTAATGGTAAAATTTTGTGGTGATAATAGAGTAGTGATTATATACATACTCATTTTTGTAACGCCAACCAGATAAATTGCTGGCTTCATTTAGAGCGGCCCTCCATCTTTGCACCTTGTTTGTGTCATACTTGAAATTTTCTTCATGTTTTGCCAACGCTTCTCCAAACTTTCCCTTTTGGTTACGTACTTCTGATGGATCCATCTTGTAAAAAACTGGAAGCACCACTTGGCCATTTTTTTTACACTCAAGAATTTTGACAAGTTCATCCAAACACCAAGTGGAAGTTGCATAGTTTTTAGAGAATACAATTATCGAAATCTTTGAACTTTCAATAGTTTTGAAAAGTTCGGTGGAAATTTTCTCTCCTCTTTGGAGCTCATCATCCATAAAGGTGTTAATACCATTATGACGCAAAATACCGTTTAAATTGCTAGTAAAACCGTTACGGGTATCTTCTCCTCTGAAACTCAAGAACACGTCATATTTGCATTGTTGGGTAAAAGAGGAAGAGAAGGCTTGTTTGTTGGTTAGAAGAGCCATTGTAATTTGGATATATAGACGGTTGAGAAGATCTAAAAGAAAGAGGAGAAAGAAAGAGGTGATGAAAATGGAAATGTTTTAAGACTTTAAGAAAGCCAAGGGAATGAAAACTTATAAAGATGTATTTCTCAATGGTTTGAGAGAGAATGGGTATGGCAGGGTGAAAGAAATGAATGTTATTTAGATTTTTTTTTTTTTTGAGCCACATGTTATTTAGATTTTAGATAGCTGTTGTGAGGCCAAGAAGAGTAGAAGACTGAGAGAGTCAAATGGGAAATTACAGTAGTAGCGTACAACTTTCGTAGTCGGTGGCCCAAACGTGTAATGTGATAAAAATAGAAAATTGGTCGCTTTGCTTATCATTCTGATTCACTTTCAAACTTTTGGGCCTTAGCTGACACGTTCTAATTCATTTTCAAACATTTGGACCCAGAGGAAATTTCTTTGTGGTAATGAAGCAGGTTTATGACAACCTTGAAGAATACCCTCTGATATGTAAGTACACAATTAATTTAATATAGAAGTGGCTGGATGATTCAAGGGCAGGAATATCAAAGCAGTGGCCGGTGACATCAGAAACTGATCATCATAAAGGATCACAACAATGGCAGAATCAAAGAATCTTGATACTATTGTAATAAAAGAACAGAAAACGTATTAAAGTCAATGTGCAATATGTCACATTCCAAATATGTATTGTGCTAAGGCTACTAAGAAAAATATAGATAAATACATTCCATGAAAGCTTTACACATCATTTTGCATATTCCAGTAGGAAACCTGCTTGCCTAGAAACAATCCATGACAGATGATCTTGATTTCCCAAGGACTGAGGAGAAGCAAAAGATGACTCAAAAACTTGCTTCAGCCTTTCTTGAGTATTAATTAAAATGATGGTGCATCAATCTTAGCCAAAGTTCGGGAAACAAACCATGTGTAAAGAGCATACATACTATAAAAATAATCGAAAAGTTCGGGAAACAAATCATGTGTAAAGAGCATACATACCATAAAAATAATCGAATTTGCTACAAAAGCCAGCTAACGCAAGTATTCCAGCGTATGAGAACATAGTAATGGAGATGGTAATAGCCAAAATTCTCAACCTGCACGCATAACCTAGAATTTATACATAATACAAGCCTGAAAAAAGAAATTATAAGATCTTCAGGAGAGGGATCCCCCAATCATATTCTCAAACAAGAGCAATAATGCATTCAATGAAGTATAAGATTCGCCTCGACAACCAATACAGAGCACAATGTGATGATTATTCTTATTCTGTATAAACCCATGAGACAGCAAAATAAGTGAATGCGAACGCGGCTTGGCCTATAACACTATAGTCTGTAGGTACCAGCAGACCAAAATTGCAAGAAGCTGCATAAGAAATGCTGCAACCCATGTTAGGAGTTCATTAGTACCATCAAATTCCCTAATCGATTTCATTTCTGGACAAAAATTCAATGTCCATCATCAAGAAGTTATCAATCACCAAAACCAGATTCTATAATTCTTTTTTCTGGTGTCGAACTTCAAGATTTATAAATTACTTTTATGTCCTAATTTTGCTTAGGATCAAGTTTTTTTTACGGAAGTACACAATTAGTTTGATATATAAGTAGCTGGATGACTCATGGACAAGAATAGCAAAGTAGCATATTGTTGTCATGCAACTCAAATTTTCCTTGTGGGATATTGAAAACAGGTCAGACTGAGTTTATTCTCTACCCATGCTGTGGTGCTTTATCTTTTTCCTAAAATTTTACGAATGAAAGATGATTAAAATTCCTTTATATCCTATTTTCATAACCAGATTAAGGTTAAGAGAATTATAGAGTTAGTATGGATAAAAGTAGCCAGATGACTTGAAAGTAAGGCGCACAAACACAGTCTGTAGTTTAGATTCTTCCAAAGTAGGATATGAAATAAAGGTCCACACTATTTGTTGAGGATCCATAACTGACCCCAAATATTTGGGATTTGTTGTTGTTGTTGTACGATGGCCAAAAATATGAAAGAAAAAAAAAAAAAAATAGCGCTCACACCAAGCATATTCTTGACTCTTCCTGAAAAATGGCAATCCAGGGCTAAACATTTTTTCTTTTGATAAGTAAATTACAATTGGGAGCAGTGGGGCATTAATTAGTAGCCATCAAAATGCAGAGCTCCCTATCTTAATTTCCTCATCCCTTGCTTCATAAACAGTTTCAACAATTATGTTGTTGTTTTGATTGGTGAGTACAAAATCATTCACACAATTCAGATTAAACCCATCACTTCAACATCCACCCCTTGTTTATGAGAGAAAGAACAAGGAATTTGGAACAAAGACTAATGGCCCTGCTGATTATCAATCTTAACAGACAAATAAACTAGGAATAGCCCAGGGAAGAGGACAATCAAACAATTTATTTTTAATAAGTAAATGAGGAATTTTATTTAGGAAGATATATATATACACACACACTGAAACTTCTCTCTTGAAAAGTAAGACAGTGAGTTCATTCATTTAGCCCATAGTAACATTTTATCAAATACTTGGAGATCTTACCGTTATACCCTCTATCACAACTTGTTCAAAACTCTCCTCTTTGGCCGATGGCATTCCAGTCTTGATCTCTGAGAACCACAACCAAGCCTACATTATTTTGATCACATGATGCAAAAAAGCAGCACTTCCTCTCGTGCCTCCCAAAGGACTTTCATCGCCACTACTGCATATGGTGTGAACTAATTCATCCTCGGTGACTCTTTCTGTTTGTAACTCACTTGTGATTAAAAAACGTTTTAAGAAAAAAAAAATCAACGAAATAATAGTACCTTGGCATATTTCTTTGAAGTTCAATCAAGAGGTTCTCATTTTTCTTCAATGGTGGACATAAATTGAAGTCAGCGTCCTCATTCAGAGAGGGCTGGGCCATTCAAGATTGGTGTTGGCGTGTTGCAATAGGCATATCTATCATGGTCCAAGCGTTATCATTATTTTGGTCTTCAATTTCGCTTGTAATCTCAAGTGATCTCACGTAAGAGTCACACTCTTTGTTAAGACGATGGGCTAGCTGCTTTACGCTGGCTTTATTAGTGTTTGAAACCAGAGCATTCTCCCGTGCAACCCAAAGGATTTTTCATCGCCACTACTGCATACGGTGTAAAATGGGTATCAACGTTACAGTACCTTGCACCAATCTCTACGTTTTACATATAAAACAAGTGCCGTGTCCTAAAAGCTCAAACTGTTAAAGAAATGGTGAATTTACTCATCTAATTAATATTCTAACACAAGAATTATTATAGAATATTAAGCACCCAAAATCAAGATCTTTATTATTTATCATTCATAATCTTTCAGAGTTCCTACTAAAAGAATTATACAACAAATGCATAATAAAGCAAACTATAGAGACAGCCAAAGGTGAAAGGTCTCTCTTCGCAATATAGTTGTTTTGTTTCCCCAATTTTCAGACCCTTCAAAGCAGAATAATAAGAAAATAGAAGTAAAAACAAAACCAATTGACACAGCACAACTATAAGGAATAATATTAAGTGAAGGAAGAGAACATTGAGCACCTAATTTTAAATCCCATAACATTTGCTTTCTCTACCTCATGAAGGAATAAAACCCAACTGAAGAAAAACGACTATGAATCAGATCAACATCAACTAATCTAAAATGCCGCAATTAAATGATCCAAAGAGGGGGATTATTGACTGGAAAATTAATTGAGAGCGAGAGACAGGGAATTATTTTTCTTTACCTTGGCATATCTCCTTTTCCTCAAAAAAAAAAAAAAAAAAAGGCATATTTCTTTGAATTTGAATAAGAATCTTCAATTAACGTAGGCCCTTTTAAATGTGTACTTCATCGAAGAGTCAACTCTCACGACAAAATTAACCTCTTTTATATTTTTTAAAAATTTAATTATTGCATTAAATGTTTTTTATGTTGTTATCCGTACATGTCAAATTTCATTTAAATAAAATGTTAATTACTTTTCAATCCATAAACACAAGACAAAATGGGCGAGTCAGGTTGGGTTTGGGTTAAGTCAATTGATTTGTGTAAAATAAAGGTCATTTTAAGCAAGTTAAAAATGGGTCGTTCAATCAAGTTGCAAATTGGGTCAAGCTGGATCGAGTTGACCCTTTTTTTTTCACATGATTTTTTTTTTAACATGTATTTGCTACACAACAATTTATTTGATGTGAAATGCATTACTTTGAATTCAGTGCTCATATCAAGAAAGAACCCAGCTCAACAAATTCACATTTGTTCAATAATTATAAATTATAAAAATCTCAACATTGTTAATCAAAACAAAATAGCACAAACACAAAGGAATCTAGTCTACCTTTTGAAAATCGAATTAAAACAAACACACAAGTTTCACTACTACAAAATATCAACACCCCAAAACATAAAACAAAATTACAAATGCCCTATTAGATAGCTAATTTTTTTTTATTGGATATTGGATAGCTAATTTGATAAAAAAATAAAATCATAGAAAAAATTTACAATCTTAAAAACCAATTTCATAATCTAATATCATAGAAAATAATCTATAGTTGTATTTAATTTTAGATTCACTATGACTAACACTATGTATCAATTTGGAAATATACATCAAAGCTTGATTACTTACTAATTTATACATTGTCTCTTTTGTAAATATTATGTCATTATTCAACAACAGACACGCAAGAAAACATTTTGTTTTATTTTGAAAAGTGGTTTGTTTTGGTTATGGACTATTAAAAAGTAGGTTCAAGCACCCATAATTGATGCTAATTTCATTGATATACTTAGACTTCATTCTTTTCACACTTATGAATGATTCTCATGATATTTATAATTTTAAATATATTTTTAACTCTATTGCAATCAAATTATCTTAGCATGTACTTTGTTATTTGATATCTAAAAGCTTTACTTATTGTGTTATTCAAGCGAGAATAATGCATCAATCATTCATCTTTCAATTCAATTGCATGCAATTAGATAAATATCTTAATTTTTTTTTTTTGAGACCATTGTATTCGAATGACGATATCCCAAAAATGTAAAAATTTGATTTTGTTTTATAAAAATATAATAATCATGTACATTATATTTGTCAATCGAGTTTGTGTTTTGCATTGTAAAGCCCACATCAAAAAAAAAAAAAAAAAAAAAACCATGTCTTAATTTCCTTTTTTACCAAAAAAAAAAAAAAAAAAGTCATGTCACGAGTTAGCCGAGTTAGGTCAAGTCAAGGGTGGATTCATTTTTTCTTCGGAAAAAATTTGGATTTGGGTTAGGTCAGCAAATCTCGGCCCGTTTTGTCATGTTTACATAAACGTATCTTTTATTCATAATTTAAAGGTGTAAAAAACGTGAAATTAAACATTTAATATTTGATATAGCTATTGATTTTTTGTTTTCTTGAAATTTTGCAAGTATAAGTATATAATAAAAATAATAAAGTGCAATCTATTATTAGATTATCAAAATTCATATTTAATAAAAAAAAAATACAAAGAGGGTTTGAAGGATTTCTTTCTGAACTAATTCAAAACTTTGTTCTTCCAAAAATCACTCCACGTGTGTGTGAGTTAACTAATAATTTAAAAAAAAAATTCTTCCATAACGTAGCAGATATAGATTAAAGTCTGCATCTCTGGGCTGAGGTAATAAAAAGTAAAAACAACCTCGTATCCATCAGTGGTCCTCTCCACTCTCGTTTAATGGGCCAAGAGAGTATCTTTTTCTTTTTTTTCTTTTTTGGCCCATTTCGTGAGGCTATAGGCTTAAATCATCTACAAACTATAAGTAACCTCTAGATTTTTAATTATTATCATTTGCAATTGCAGACACGGTAACGTCGGTGAGGTTGAAATCGTTGAGTCTTTCTACCAAAAAATAAACTTTGAGTCTATATTGGTTGGTGATGCCATATTGTCATTATGCTATATATACAATTATGATGGCTGATTTGGCCCAATTGAATTAGGTTAAAGGTATTTGCTATTAAGTGTTTGCATATTATAATATTAAGATACTGCTACATTGGGGTACAATGGTAATTTATAGGTTATAAAGAGTGTAGTAAATCACTGTCTGAATGAATATGCTAATTTATTATTATTATTATTTTAAATGGGAAAAATGGTTTCGTCTTGTTCGTAGATTTAGTCAGCTTGTGTCCAAATCTATCAATGCCATAGGCCCGTTTGGAAAGAGATTTTTATTAATATTATTTAAATTTTGTAAAAATAAAGTATGGATAAAAAAAATGTATGAAAATACGTGTTGTGGTGTTTAAACAATAGTTTTCCTTATTTAAACACTGTTACAAAATAGGGCCTTAAAATTAAGGGCTTTGTTGACAATTTGATTCTAGTATCATATTAGGAAACACTAACTTCGGCAGTTCCAAAATCTGAGAGTCATTGAGTGTTGCAATTTTTTTGTTATTTGGCATATGTTTGGTAAAATTTCAATGAGACGTGTGATATGTAATACTCTATTTCAATTATTCTTTTTCTTTTATTTTTGATGTTCTGTTAAGTAGCTTTTCTATTAGATTTAGATTATCGTATTTGATTCATGTTGATCAAGTGTTCAATAACCTTTAACTCCATTCCTTACTGAGCTTCCCTTAGCGCCGCATCTTTACATTACTTTTGTATTGGAAATGTAATCTTAGGATTGTTAGGCTGTTAAAATAACATATTCATAAAATGAAAATGGTAAGATAGATAAATAAAAATGCCCTAAAAAATAAGATTTGATTTAGTTTCAAACTTAAAAGAAAGCAAAGGAGGACACAATTTCCTCTCTATTTCGACTTACCCACTTTTTTTTTCCTTTATTCTTCGTCTTTTCCCTTCTCTTTTTTTATTTTTCTTTTTACTTTTCTCACCTAAGATTCTTCTTTTCATACAACCTTTATTTTTCTTTATTTATTTATGTGCATATGTGTTTGTATGTCATGATATGGTTAACGGATACTGTAACAGGGAACGAGGACAAATGATCAGGACGGAGCTAGAACTTGGAGTTAGGGGGTAGCCCTGCTGCTCGCTATGTGCGGCAACTCCGGCCTTTGACTTTACTACTTTACCACTAAGAATTTTTGTTTAAAACTTTTTAAATGACCAAGTTGTTTGTTTTGGATAAAATAGGTTGATTGGGCTTAATTTTTTTTAGTTTTATTATTGGTAATTTTTGTTGTTGAGCTAATTTTGTTGAGCTTATATATATTTAGTTTTAGATTTAATCTATTAATTTTTTATGTCCTTTCAAATGTGAAAAATGCTAAAACTACAAAATTTTAAAAAAATTGCTAATATGATAAGTGGTTATTGGTAAGTAAAAAGTGATGCAAGTGTGCGAATCAATAAGAATTTGCTATTTTAGTAGTTTATAAAAATGTTGTAAAAAACTTTGTGGCTATAACATTACTCTTAAAAGAATTGATAGTATTGTTAAGAGGGGCAAAGTGTAACTTTATTTAATAAAATTACTAAAATTAGTACTTATTGATTAAATAATATTTAAAAAAAAAATTAGGGGCACCATTGCCCCTAGTCAATGTATAGCTCCTCCCAGCAAATGACATGTTGATTGTTAGGGTACGATGCTGATGTCAAGGGAGTAATGAACAGTGTTTTGGCCCACTTGTGTTTCCAAGTGGCAGACGAGAAATTAGGCTTTCATTTGGTTTGGCTACTTTTAACTCATTAAAGCAGGGTTTTAGTCTGAACTTTACCTTGACCTGGGTTTTATATCCAAATGTGTTAAATGAAGGACCTCTTATTTTTATAGAAGTTAAACTACGAAGACTAACACAAAGTGGAACAAGTAATGGCTTGGATC
Organism: Lithocarpus polystachyus; assembly: GCA_033629205.1. Lineage (NCBI taxonomy): Eukaryota > Viridiplantae > Streptophyta > Magnoliopsida > Fagales > Fagaceae > Lithocarpus > Lithocarpus polystachyus. The sequence goes on along the minus strand of CM066164.1, from coordinate 30,727,933 downwards.
CAAATCCTCTCTGGTTAAATGTTAATAAGAGATGAATCCATAGCAAATACTTAGAAGAAGTATATTTCCACACTATGACAAAATAACAATTATAGTTTTACAAATACTAATATAAGAAGGAAGGTACATATCATATTTTGTGTATCTCGTTAATATGTCAGAGGTTATATGTATTAACCTTGCTTAAAGGTACAGTCATCTATAAACATCATAACCATCTCTAATCTGAGTCTCCCAATCATATGATACCCAATTAACATCTTTTCCCCCTCTGTTTTTGCCAACAAATGCCACTCCTCATCACTTGCCTCCATCTTCCTCTTCCAACCAGCAGTAGTTGGCAATCCTTACAGTCAGTGAAACTAAGCCTCTTAACACTAACCTCCCTTGTATTCTCAGTAAGCAACTTCCTTATCAAGCATATCTCATATCTCTGTACCATATCCCGAAATAAGTGAAAACTTCTTTTTTTGTGGAACATAGTTAGGTCCCTTTTCAATTAGTAGCCGTTCCATTCACTAGAGCATAAGTAGTTCAAAAATATAAGCGATAACTACATGCAAACAATTTAAGTAATGGTTTTAAAAGACAAACAACACCAAGCTGAAAGGTTTAAGATATTTACCAAAGACATGAAATGGACCCCTAAGAAACCAGAAGACATCCAAGAAAATTCACACGCTTTGAGAGCCTAGTGATTATTCGAGTAGGTAGATAGACACACTCCCTTGATTTCTATCCAGAACATTGAATCAGCTTTTATGATTATTGCTGCAACCCATCCATTTATAGCACAATATCAAAAACCAGCTTTATGTGGTTCAATTTAGCAGTTTTAAATTAGCCACATTTTCGTTCTATAGCAAACTAATGGCAGTGTTTAAATGCAATGCTAAATAAATTATCAAGGTTTGATAAAAAAAAGAATGGTACTTGGAATATTCCTGTGTTTAAATGCAGTATTCAAAAAGGTAATTTAAACAAATTTTCCTAGTTAGAGAACAAAAATTAATTTAGTGAGTAGAAATTCTTTTGGTTTTAAAACATCAAACAATGAAATACTTAATTTAACTTTCCCATACCTAGTAGTAGTTGCCATAAGCATATCAACGAGGTACAAAAGAATATTAATCATTATATACTAATGATTAACTGCAAACCCAAAGGACGTCTATGCCGGAAATTATTTATGTTAAATGTAAATTTCTTCTTCAAAAGTATAACAAAACCATAGAATAAGAATTTCACCAAGAAACAATAACAAATCCGAAAGGACAATAGTTGAATTATTAATAAAAACTCATAGACATGATTCTCAAAAAAAGAAAAGAAAAAAAAAAGAGAGAGACAAACATAACAATATTGGTAGAATTCGAGTAAATGCATACGTACACATCTTTAAGGTGCCAAAATATAAACTAATATTATTTTTATCTCATTACTGCTAGCAATGATTAAACTCAGGTATATTAGTTCTAAATTCAAGCTGTATGTACTTATTTGTCACCTGCGCTGCTTGTACTTATTTGTCACCTGCGCTGCTTGAATTTATTGGCAACACAAATTTTAGAGGTTGTCAAATTAAAATTTTGATAGTGTTTGGCTCACCTCAAAATGAAAGGTCAGTTAAGGGCAATTCAGTGGTTAAAACTTAATTTTTCAGTCTAAATTCCATACCTATGCACTGTATTCTCCCACAAAGAAATAACACAATATCAGCCAGATTTAAAGCAACCAAGTTCAAAGGTGTATGTTCGAAAATTAAAACATGCAAGTCCAAGAGAAAGCACAAACAAATAAATAAATAAATAAATAACACACAAGAAAGCCCATTCAGACATTTTTACAACCATTTCATCCGCACTAATTAATGTACCTGAAATTTCGACACAAAGAAGAAGTTGCTTTTAACTTTCACCTTCTCCCCTCTTTCCTCCAAGTTCCTAATCATCAAGGCATATTGCTATTCATCAATCAAGTATAAAACAAGAACAACAAATCATAATGCAACCAATCAAAAAACTGAAACGAAAAGGGTTTGAAGTACTTACAAGAGCTTTAAGCAGTTCCGACGAATCCCAAAAAGGATTGCATATATTGTTATCTTTAGTTCAATGCATAAAACCATGCAATGTTTTCGTGAGATCTAGGGAGAGAGTAGAGCAAACCAACAAAAATATAAAGTTGAAGAAGAGTGTTGAGGAACAAAAAGCTACAGAAGAGTCCATATATAGTTTTCTTTCATGAGATACAAAACAGTGGATAGAGGCAGAGACAAGAGCAATTATATGATATGTTTACTGATTCAAGGCTTTACCTAGAAAGAAAAAACAGAGATTATGTATTCTAATATTACGCATTATTACAGTTACAAATCATGTTTTAATAGTTTCAATCGTCAAAACAAATTCAGCGACAACAGAACCGGTGCCATCAGCGAAAAAATTAAATAAATAAAAAAATCTCCACCCAGTATAATTAATATGTTGAAATTGTTGCTATATGTGCGTACATTTATTTTGTTATTTGAACAATTCACCCCATCATTGTTTACTAGTTAATGATTCAGTAACGCTGGAGATGCCATTGACATTTGGTTTCCTTACCTCATGAAGGTGTAAAACTCAATTGAAGTGTTTAATTAAAGTTTAATTAAGGGCGTTCCACTCTCCACGTACCAATAATGTACAAGCTTTTGTTGTTTTCTTGGGTTTTTCCAAGAGAGAACTTTTTTGAATGGGTTGCTTTTGGTTTTTAATTTGTTTGATGGTTATTGTGTAGTAGGGTGTATTTATCAAAAGGATAATCTCAATTTCATTTCCTGAAGGAGGGGAATCAAGGGGGTGTTTGGTACATGCACTTAAAAATTGAAAACATGTGTGGAAATACGTCTGGGTGAAAAAGTGTGTGAAAATACGTGTAATGTTGTTTAAAAACTGAAAATATGTTTTTAAGTGGGTGTATCAAACGGGACCAAAGTTCTTTTTTTTTTTTGGATAATATAGATAGAAGACAAAGGAAAGGGAAAAGAAGAGTGAAAAGACAAGATTTATAACATTAGCACTTACAAAAAGGTTAAACCTTTGAAAGTACTAGAGAGGCTTATAAGGAAGAATATGTCTTTAAGCTATCAAAATAACCCAGCTTATGATCCCTCTAATCTCAAATAAAAATTTCTTTATATCTTCAAATCTAATTTTTAAAAAATTGTTTTTAGTGATTTTTCTTTTTTCTTTTTTTCCTCAAATGAGCTTCTAGTAATGAATAAGTATACAAAATAGATCAAGTTCTTTATAACTTAGCAATATTGACTTTTTTTTTTCCTTTATGAAGAATACCACAGTTTTGAATTCACATTCTCCGCATATTATAACAATTAAATTATGAAAAAACTTGGTTCTCAAAAAGAAAAAGAAAAAGAAAATATATATATATATATAAAGAGAGAGAGAGAGAGAGAGAGAGAGAGAGAGAGAGAGTAAAAAAAAAAAGTATAATTTAAATTTAATAGATTGGTCTCCTTTCCAAGAGAGATTGAGCTTCACCACTGTGTACCCTTAGTGCGATGGTCACTTGTAACGGTGCTGGGCTGCTACTGTGGCATTGGGCTGGAGTATTTCATCCTGCCATGCTAAGCCCAAAATGTTCTGGATTGAAGAGTCAGAACCGATCTAGTTGCAACTCACCCTGGCCCGGCTTGTGCACAAGCTATGCCCTGACCTGTCACAGTTTATATTGCATAGTTGTGGCAGGCAGATTCTTTTAAGGTAATTACCGCAGACAAGTATATCATAAATATAAGCTAAGTGTGTTTGCCATACTTAAATAAATAAACGTTGGAATGAACACATAAAAGAGAACAACAAAGATGAACTTAAGGGGAGTAAGTACAAAAGGAAAAGAACAAGAAATAACGGCAAGCTGATAAAACTATTAGTCTGCCACAGTATGCTAAAGGAACTTAAGTAAAAAAGGAGACAATATTCCCTCAATGCGAATAATTTCTCAAAAGAGAAATTAATGGCTTTAAAGGTAAATGACCCCTGTCCCGAGCGTGAGCAAATGGAAAGTGTGGTTTCTCGAGAGGGAGAGAGGAAATAATAACCCACTTCGGTGCATGCCTATCTTCTTACTTTCTTCCCTTTTTATTTCCTATGTCAATCTCCTTTTTAAATTACTTTTCCCTCTTTTCTTTCTGTTACTATTCTTCTCCTTCCCTCTTTCTTTTCTTACTGTGTTTTTTTCTTTTTACTTGCTCTGTTTTCTTTTCTTTTCCTTAGTTCTTCCTTACTTGGCCTCTCTCCCCTTTCGTGCACAGGGAATGTTCTTATATAGTGCTTGCCGAGGCATTGTTTTTACTCTTTTACCCCCTTAACTGTCTTTGTCTGATATGTGTACTTGCCGACCATTACTGGTTGGCCAGGTGCTTAGCCAACGCCACGTTCCTGCGCTGACCGCGCCACACCACATCACCAGACGAAGACAGGGGCATTTTGTCCGTTAGCTTGCCGTGGCATTCTCAACTGTCACGGCAGAGTACTCTCTCTCTCCCTTATGGCATGCACCGAAAGGTCCCAACTCCACTTTGCCATTTTCGGGTGCTATGTCATCCTAGCAGGACACTCACCCCAAAGTGACCTGAGCGAGAGCCTTAAAATGGGTTCTTCCCTCTCCCCTCCGCCAAACCACACCCCCCTTTACCTCTGACCCATGGCCCACCCTCACCCGTATTGGCTGGGTATAGGCTGGTGAGACCTAGGCCTTGTGCGTGCTCTGTTCTCGTGTCCGTCCAAAGTCTGCCCGCTGGTCATGCATTTGCCGCGGCTTGGGCGGCTGTTCTTTCGTCCTGCCGTTCACTTCTAACTTCTTGTGGCGTGGATTATTTCTTTACCGACTCGCTGTTTGGGGTTCGGGCTCTTACTTGATTGTGGGCTTCAGACCTCTTGCTTCCTTTCATGTTTTGGTTTTCACAGCTTTGTTATTGTCTTTTGTTGTGCCATTTTAACGAGATGGCCATTTAATACAATTGGGCCTTTTTGGATCCACTGCTTATTCTCTTTCTCAATGGCTTAATAAGTTCACTGGGCTTTTCTTGCCATATATGCATGCGGGCTCCCGTGTCCCATTTATCCTTCTTTGGGGCGTCCTTCGCCCCTTGCAACCTCATACTTTCCATGGGCCTTTACTAACTCGTTGGGTTTCCTCGGCCCAACTATTCCATATTTCCCTTAGAACCCATAGATTTCCTACGGCTCTATATACTTGCTTTACTTTGGGCCTACCGTAATAGGTATGGCACATTCTCACTTTTCTACATTCGCGACCCATGGTTTGCCATTTCTCTCTTTCCGGGCCTTTTTAGGCCCATTTACTTCTTCAAGACCCATTTATTTGTTCTATGGACTTATACTCTATTATTCCTGCCGCTCAAGTTTAATGGGCTTTTCTTATTTATTCTTTGATTATTTCTTCTGATGTTGCTAGGCTTGTTCTCCTTACTAGGTTCTAAAAAAATGAGCCTCAACATCACTCCACAAGTATAAGTGCTTATGGGGTATGAGGGCTTAGGGTCGGGGTTCAAGTCTCTAAGAGGAAGTTTCACACATATATACACTTAAATTAAGTTAGAGTAGAAATTCTATCTTATAAAAAAAAAAAAAAAAGATTGAGCTTTTAACCTTTTATTTGTTTTTTAATTTATTTTTATTTAAACCGCTCATGGGACATAAATCCCAAACTAAAACATTTCTAGTTGTATTCCTTTCGTGCAGTCTTCCAAAAAACACCTACACTTAATCTGTTTTGTTTTTGTTTTTTCTAAATTTAATCGGTATCTTTTTAATCCTTTTTTTCGATCTTCTTTATCTTGTTTCACTTTTTATTCATTGTTCCTTTTTTTTTTTTTTTTTTGAGTCAATATTGAAGGACTAAACAAACCAGCCTAAAAGCCACTATTCATCTCCCCAAAAAAAGAAACACTATGCAACGAGGGCGGTGTTCGGACATAGTGGATGTGATTGGTCCAATATTGGGCTAAGAAACCCAGAGAGAATACAGCGGTTGTGTTCAGAGCTCAACGCAGCCCAACAAACAGGGATGAAATTACTCTTAAGACCAAGTGGACCAAGGCCCCATAGACTAGTCCATTACAACAAAAATTAGCTGAATCAATTTCAAACAAGCTTGATCCGTAGGTCCATCAATAATCTTGAAATCAGGTCCACATTAAAAAGTCCAACTAATGTGGACTCACTTGGGCAAACAAGTTGTTAAATTTGTACTGTCAAATTCCTCACTGATTTGAAATTTCATTTCTCTTCAAAAAATCAATACCCATCGTTAAGAAGTTGTAAGATTACCAAAATCAGATTCTGTAGTTCCTTCTTCGCTTTTGAACTTCAAGAAGATTATAATAATTTTATGACCTAATTTTATTTCGGATCAATAGTGTAGTTATCTGGATGACTCAAAGTAAAAAATAGCAAAGTAGAAAACATGTTGTTTTATGAAGCTCAAATATTCCCAGCAAAATATTGAAAAATGGTCGGACTAAAGTTCATTTACTTTATCTATATTGTGACCCTCTTTATTTTTCATCAAATTTTACACGTAAATGATTATTAACATTCTTCATAGCCTATTTTTATAATAGGATCAAGGATGGGATAAATATAGGTGTGTTTGTTTGGAGGTAAAATAGAGTGGATCGAAAATTTTGGAAAGAAAATGGGAATGGGAAAGAAAATAGAGTGTGTTTGGTTGGGTGAGGAGGAAGGAAAATAAAAGGTGAAGCTCAGGTGTTTTCTCTTTAACCTCACCAAAAAGTTTTCTCTCTAAAATGAAGAGAAAACTAAAAGAAGAAAATAAGGCTGCTTAATAGACAAAAATGCCTGTATCTAGTTTTTTTTTTTTCTTTTTTGGCTGAGCACGTTGCCTCTCTCCTCCCCCTCCTCCTCCTCCTCTTCTTCTTCTTCTTCTTCTTCTTCTTCTTCTTCCTTTCTTTTTCTTTTTTTTTTTTTTTTTTTTTTTTTTTTTTTTTTTTTTTTTCGGGGCTGTGGCCGTGGGTGGGCACGTTACCAATTTTTTTTCTTTTCTTTTCTTTCTTGGACGACGTTGCTTTTTTTTCTTTTCTTTTTTTTTTTTTCTTTTCTTGTGTCATAGTTGTTTTGTTTTTCTTCCTTTTTTTTTTGGTTTAACTGGACATGAATTTTTTTGGAACATGATTTTTATTTTTTAATAAATTGGGTGATTGCTTTTTTTTTTTTTTTTTAATTTTTTGTCACTTTTTTATTTTAATTGGTCATCATTTTTTAAAAAGGGGTGAATGAGTAAATTTATACAAATTCATTTTTTCTATCTTTTTTTTTTTTTTTTTATCCTTTCATATTTTCACTCCCAACCAAACAAAAATAAAAAAAAAATTAAAATTTTTTTTATCCTCTCACTTTTCTATTCTCCTACCATTTTCTATTATACGACTTTTTCACCCCCTCCAATCAAATAAATCCTAATGGCCCACACCAAACAACTTCAATCAAATAAATCCTAATGGCCCACACCAAACAACTTTTTTAATCTTCCTAAACAACGCAACTCTGAGGCTTAAATTTTGGTCTAATCCTCCATTCTCACTCATCAAAGACCCACCATCAACCTTATCCACCATTCTCACTCATTAAAGACCCAATTACAGCCTCCACAACTAGAAAACTATCCTCCATTAATACCCAAAACAAAAACCCAAAGAAACAACTAGAAGTTCTCAACAAATACAGAGAAGAATTCTCAAGAAGGAAACTCACCATCAACCTCCTACAAGCAAACACCAAAACACAAAATTCCCTTCCTCCTCGCCAAAGAAATACCCAAACAACAAATACAACCAAAAACACCAACCACTCTACCAAATCCCTTCCTACTCAGAAAACTCAAAGAAAGGATTGAAATTAAACCATCAGCAACAACCAAGTCAACGCAATACATCAAGCAACAACAAAGAGACTAGATCCACCCGATGGAGAGCACTAGGACCAACAAAGCAAAGATCAATAAAATAGGATCCAAGGTTTGGAACAGCGGCAAGGCTTTGGTCTAGTGATGGCACCTGAGATGGTGTCCTCTGCTAGAAACTCGGCAGCGCGTCACTAGAAGAAATAGTGTAGGAGACTTATGGTGGTGATGAGGTTCAGCAATGGTAGTGACTGTGATCGCGTGGCCAATGACCATATATTTTTGACGGAGATCCTTTCGCAGCTACACACGTGCTATAGACCAAGGCTGCAGACATTGATTGCCAGTGAGTGTTGGGGCTGTCGTTGTGACGACGTCGACTTGAATTTGTGGGAGGAAGAGGGTAGTTCCAATGAAGCAGCCTCTCTCTCCTCTCTGTTTCTCTCCTTCTCCATTGGTTTGGCTTTGGTATGATCGTATGAGTGACGCTAGTGATTTAAACGGCAAATTAAGGGATGGCTCGATTTGGCAAGTGCATAAAGTTTAAGGAATAAATTGGCTAAAATAAAAGTTCAGGGTGTATTAGCCACTGGTCCAAAGTTTAGGGGTGTCTTGGCATTTTTTCCAGCCATCTAAACCTAGAGCTCCCTATCTTAGTTTCCCCATTCCTCCTTGCTTCAGAAACAATATTTAGCCTTCACATTGCTGTTTTGATTGGTACGTCCTAATCATTTACACATATCCTATTAAACCCATGACTTCAACGCCTATCCCTTGTTTTTGAGAGGCAAAGGAGAAGACATTTGGTACAAAGAACAATACCATACTGATTCTGGATCTGAACAGAAAAATAATCTAGGAACACTGCCAACCCAATGAAGTGAATAATCAAACACAATTTTTTCCCAAGTATAAAATGAGTTTGGTAAAGAAGAGTAGAGTTAAAATGTGGAGCCTCATAAAGAATTACAATCATGAATGTAAATAACCCCCAAAAGAATCATAGTACAACATGTATATATGTTCAAGTATTCCAGTCCCACCAGATTGTCCACATAGGATAGTGAGCAACTACCAGCCAAATGATGATATTTATGTGTTGTATGTGTGCCTTCAAGCAAGAATGGACATCTATCACCTTCTTGACATCAACCAATGCACCCCAAAAGCAACAAAACAAAGGCCCAATAATCATGGTCTACTAAACAATGAACCAAAGATGGTCTACTGATTTACAACTGCCCTTGCATATATACAGCACCAATTGACCAATTCCATTATTGTGCAGCCTTTCAATGAGCGTTCCTTGAATGAAAAACCTGTTTACATTCTCAGTGTTGATATGAAAAGGCTCAATTGACATGGTGAGGAATAAGAACTTTGAGGCTTTGCATCAGTCCGGAGGAGTAAAAGTAGTGGCTGTGATTCTTGAAACCAACATAAAGGGAATTATTAGTGGTAATGGAGCTGCTCTTATACAGAGAGAATTTTTTGGTGCCAATAAGTTCCAAAAGGCACCTGCTACTTGCAAAAAAACAAAAATGCTTGCCTGTTTTTACTCTTTCATCAAAAACCTCTGCAGAAAATTATTGCTTGTGGTAATCTTGATAGGCAAAATTACATTGTCATGTTCTGAGCCTGATCATGATTTAAATTGAGCCTAAAAATTATTCAAGAAGATTTTTATTAGTACTGTCTTATAGGTTGCAATTAATTGTTTTGATAAATTCCTTGTACATATGTCAGAACACTTAAAAAGAAATTTTTGTGCAAGCAAATAGATGCAATATATTGCTGACATATATATATATATATATATATATATATTTTCAATCTATCACGGTCTTATTTTCCCTGTGAATTGTTGCTAAGTTTTATTTCAAATTTCCAACCGACTTGGTCATTGATGATTTTGTATTTTATCCTACAGAGGTGAGGATTGCATTGGAGTATCTTCACTGTCAAGGTAATCTAATCTTGATGATGTCTAAAGTGATGAATTTCATAAGTGAGAATTCAAAACATATTCTAAATTAATAGTTGATTTGTTGAAGGAACTTTTTCTTAGACAACTTGACTAATATAGTACTTTATCTAATAGTTTACAAATCCCATTATGCCACAATATTTTGCTTCTCCAGATGAGCCTGCGTCAACTTATTGTCATTGATCATTGTGTGAACTTTTCTATCACACCTTTGGAAGAGTGCTCCTTGTACCTGCATAATCATACCTCAGATTGCCAAAATATTCTAAATACTGCAATTTCTGCTGCTTAAAATTTTCCAGCATATTTTAGATTCAATTTCAATGTTTGGCTGCACAAGCATCTGTAATGTAAAAAGTACAATAATACAGACTTACTTCTTCAAGCTTTTACTGAATCTAGAACTGATTTCCTTGCAAGGGTATTTAACAGGGATTTCAAGCCTAAAAATGTTTTACTCGTGAACAATGGGCACATTCCTTGACAGATTTTGATTTGTCATGTTGACATTTGAAAGTCACAGGTATTCTAGTTATCTAATCTTCTTAAGCATATATAATCTTAGGGAAAGGGGGGAAATAGAGATTTTGAAACAAAGGTACTGCATATATCCAATATATTTTGAGATGCATTAGAATAAATCTGATAAAATCGAGTGCTGATGTGCACATTTTTGTTCTACATCAAGATACTGTTAACAGGTAGTGGTGGCAGTGGTGATAGGGCAAGAGGGTAAAGATATGTTGGGGGACAATAGCTATGTCAAGGTTGTAAAGAACACAGTGTTTTGGTCATGGACGAATTGGTGAACATTTCTATTTCTTAATGTTAAGCACCTCTCATTTGAGTCCTAGGAAAAGTAACAATGCTTTCATCGTTTTCTTTGACACCTTGGCTACTATTGCTGTTCAGTTTGAACTTTATCTTGACATGGGGTTATATATCTAAATCTATCAACGTCTCAAAATCTAAAATCTTATAGTTATAAACATTTTCACTCTAATATCAAATTACAAATTAGTTTCTGAGTTAAACAATAATGAATTGAGCCAACAGTATGTATATCAAGTTTTGAAAAAAAAATGAAAAATGAAGACCATAACTAACACAATGTGACATGGTTTGTGTCCAAATCCTCTCTGGCGTTGCATATCAATCAATTTTTCTAATTTTTATTTTTTCTTTCTTACATCAGCTTGTCAAAAATTCAGAGGAACCATGGGTTCATCTTTTCCATGTGTCATTGTCATCCTAAAATTAATGACATTTAAGTTGCTAAAAAGTGGTAACATCTTTGTATTCAAAATTAGACATCTATATCTATATATTACTAAAAGCTGAAGCGTAGCGTTTAATGCTGCTGTTCTCACGTTACGCCACATCAACTGCCACGTCAATTTTTTTTTATATATAATTTATCCTACAATTTTAAAATGGTTTTTACAATTTTCAACCCTATAAATGTAGCCTACTACTTATTTATTTACTTCCACTATCACCCTATGATAAATCCAGTCAACTACTTATTTATTTACTTCCACCATGTTATTATCTTATTTCTTTCCAATTTTTCTCTAATTTTTTCAACATTTACCTTCTTTTTTTTTTAATATTTACACTTACTCCGACCTTTCTCCCTCTCTTACCTTTTCATCTCCCCACTACTATCTACTTTAATATCACTCTTAATCTTTCTTTTCATCTTCTCTTATTTTGTCTCTTTTTATTCACACCATTTTACTATAAATTTGTCATTCTCTTCCATTCTCTACGTAGTTTTTTCTCATAAAAAAAGGTTATTTCTCTCTATCTCTGTTGATTTTTATTTTCTACTTGCATCTCTGTTTTAATCTATATATTACTAAAAGCTGAAGCGTAGCGTTTAATGCTGTTGTTCTCACGTTATGCCACATCAACTGCCACGTCAATTTTTTATATATATAATTTATCCTACAATTTTAAAATGGTTTTTACAATTTTCAACCCTATAAATGTAGTCTATTACTTATTTATTTACTTCCACTATCACCCTATAATAAATCCAGTCAACTATTTATTTATTTACTTCCACCATGTCATTATCTTATTTCTTTCCAATTTTTCTCTAATTTTTTCAACATTTACCTTCTCTTTTTTTTTAATATTTACACTTACTCCAACCTTTCTCCCTCTCTTACCTTTTCATCTCCCCACTACTATCTACTTTAATATCACTCTTAATCTTTCTTTTCATCTTCTCTTATTTTGTCTCTTCTTATTCACACCATTTTACTATAAATTTGTCATTCTCTTCCATTCTCTACGTAGTTTTTTCTCATAAAAAAAGTTATTTCTCTCTATCTCTGTTGATTTTTTTTTTCCTACTTGCATCTCTGTTTTAAGTTTATAATTCTTAACTAATTTTCATAACTTTTTGGAATCAATTTTTGGTCTATATGATGTCATTGATAAATCTTTGTTGTAGAAAGGATATGATGGTAAAATACTTCAGTTCCCTAGGATTGCTTGTAGCTGTGTTCAGCCTTGTACCTATAGAAGGCCAATGATGCTTAAAAGTGTGCATGAAATCAAAGGCTATCCAGGAGAGAGATGGCCTCGCTGTTAAAGAAGATCTTGAGGTACTAATGCAACCTAAATTTGCCGCTGCTATCATTGAAGAGGATGTAATTGTTACGATTCATAGCAACTGTCAATGCTTGAAGTGTGCATGAAATTAAAGGCTATCAGGGAGAGAGATGGCCTCACTATTAGAGAAGATTTTGAGGTACTAATGCAACCTAAATTTGCCGCTGCTATCATTGAAGAGGATGTAATTGTTACGATTCATAGCAACTATCAATGCTTGAAGTGTGCATGAAATTAAAGGCTATAGGGGAGAGATGGCCTCGCTATTAAAGATGATTTTAAATTACTAATGCAACCTAAAATTGCCGCTACTATCATTGAAGAGGACGTAATTATTACGGTTCATACTAACTGACCATGAATCATGTATATGTTGTAAATGAAATACTAATATCACGTATATAGTCTTGCAATTCTGCACAATTAATCTCTTTGTTTATGTGTTTCAGTGTTTTTTGAATATAAAGGATGCCAACAATATTGATCTTATAGGAAAAGTTACATAAAATATTGAGATTTTTTTTTAAATATTACAATCTACTAAAAATGTTTTTTAAATATTTAAAACCTTTGTATTTTTTATATTACTGACGTGTTTAACAAAAAAATATAAATAGATTATTGACTTTATACATTCATCTTTGGTGGTTTAACATTATATATAATTTTACCTTTACATATTTATCTACTTTAATTTAGATGTTTATAACTAAATAATATTATCAATGAAGAATAAAATAACCAAAAATAATGTCTATACATATCTATACTATATATAATAATGGAGTTCTGTAATAAATTTTATAAAGTTCTTTATGCACTACATCTTTAGCATCTTTTCTTTTCTTTTTTTGTTTTGTTTTTTTTGTTTTTTTTTTGTTTTTTTTTTTTTGCAATTCTTACTTTGTTCAACTTTTCATCTTCTTCAATTATTGTCTTTTTAGTTCAATATTTCATCCCCTCAAATAATTTTTTTTTTTTTAATTTTCCTTCGATTTTCTTTAGATTTAAAAAAAAAATTCCATTATATCTTCTTAAATTCAATAGTTTCACTTCATTCAACCTTTCATCTACTTCCACCATTTCTCTTCTATCTTAATTTTCATATAAATTTCTTCTTACTTCATTTACACCTCTTTCCCCTATTTTTTTCCAAGTTATCCACGACAAAAAGGTCAATACTCTCTCTCTTTCTCCAATTTTGTTTCTCTTTTGGTTGATTTTTTTTTATTGTTTCAACCACTTTTTTTTTCTACTAATGGTTCTTTTTGTTATTGCTATATTATTCTTATTATTTATTTCCATCTCATTACTAGAAAAAAAAAAAGTAATTCAATTTTGGGATTTCATGATGAATGAGTTTGAGTTTTCATGGTCTCAAAACTATTCAAATATGTTTTTTCTTTTTCAAAATTGATTTGAATTGAGCATTTGATCATGTTTGTAATAAATTGCTTTATGGTTGCACTTCTCTACATTGCAGGAATGTTACTTTCAATATATTTGCCATAATGTTTTTCTGTCTGATAATTAACTTCAATGTGATGTTTTTTGTTTTGGTCTTTATTTTATAATAAGCGTGTTATTCATTTTTAACAAAGATATATCGTTGTTGTTCTCATTTTCCTATTGTTTTATATGTTGATCTAAATTTTATTTTTATCTTTGTGTTGTTTGTCAATTTCTTGACAGATATCAACAATTAAGCCTTGCAATCACTGGAAACTTTTTATTCTCATACCAATCAATTGGTAATTATTATTTTTTCTTAGAACCTTTTGAAGGAAAGGGGAATAAATTTGTTGTTTTTCTTGGGTGGTGGTTGATAATTTGCTTTTTATGGTTCAACACACATTAGCTATATAAGATTTCTCTTTCCTTATATTAATAATTTGTTGTTTATTATTTAATTGGACTGTTTGGCGCCCCAAAAACTGTGGGCCAATGGAAGAGAAAACAAAGTAGAGCTTGAAGCTTAAATTTTTTTTGTTGTATAAAACTTGGGGTGTAACAATTTAAATCTTTTTATCTTAACTTTTTTAAATGAAACTCTAATTCTTCAAAGCACACCAGCTTAAGTAGATTGTTCTGTTGTGGCTAGAATTTTTGTATTTTGGACCTTAGTTGACCTATTTGGTTGATGAACAACTTTGGAGATTGTTTAGATTTTGAGAAATTTAGGAGTGAGGAAATTCAAAGAACTGAATTTTTTTAAAATTCCATTAGTAACTAGCTTTAAGCTAATTGTTATGCAAATGAAGAAACTAATTGGTTCTTGATTCTTGAATATCTATCTATAATATTGTGTACATGAACAACAGTTGGGTTTTTAGTTTTAGATTTTAGATTATGCTACTTTCTTTCAACTACCTGATTTTCTTTTTGGAATTGTCTCCTATTGAAGGTCTAGAATATTGTGTACATGAGTTTTAGACAAAACATAACAATACTCCTATACTAGAGTTTTAAATTTCATATTTTTCTATTTCTTTCCTTATTAAACATAATATGATATGGTTGATGTGATGCAATGAAGGTAGGAGCAACTGCTATTTTTGGGGCATAGCAGCTGATACATTATGATAATTTCCCATAGCCATTTAAACTTCATGACTTGGAATGCTAATAGCCATCTTCTCTGAGGCAAAAACAATTGGTCGAGTTCAATAAGTTTGTCACTAACTTTGACCACAACATCATGATAATATAAGTGACTCACACACTTACAATTCGTATATGCACTATTTTGATTCTTTTTGGAAATTCAAAACATTGATAAAATGAATGTAATGGCAAGTTGGTGATTTGTATATAGACACTTTGATGAATGTGTGTAGTGGACATGAGTAGAATCAATGGCATGTGTTTGAGAATTCGGTCTTTGATGGAAATTAGTATAAGTGAGGGTCTATTAAATTTTTACCTCTTTATCTCCCCACTATTCTCTACTTGACTGTCTTTATCTTCCCACTACTCTCTACTTTACTGTCACACTTCCTTTATCATTTTCTCTGTATTATATTTTGACTCGTCTTCTCCCCATTTTATTTTGTATAAATTTGATATTATTTCTTCCATTCAATCCATATTTTCCCCCACAAAAAATTGTAAATACTCTCTCTCTCCCTCTCTTGTGGATTTTTGTTCTTTCTTATAATTCTGATTAAGGTTGATGGTTTTTTATTTTTAAATATGTGTTTTGGTAATTTTTTTTTTAATTTCCTATTACAGAGTCTTCTCTCTCCCTTTTAAAGCTTTGGTTGAATTTTGATTTGGGTTAATACTTATTTTTTTAGAAATAGGAATTTGAGTTTATGTCAAAACACATTCTACATGGTGATGAATTTGAATATACTTACCAATTTTGAGTAATAAATTATATAAAGTATGTCTTTTATTCCTTTTGTGTCATTTTAATTTTTGTTAAGATAACATTGTAATTTTGTGATGAATTTTTATTATTATGATAATCTCATTATTTCTTAAGAGATGAGAAATTTGAATAATAAATTTGAAACTTATAAAGTTTAGTTGTATATCGAATATAACACACTACAATAGAAGTTAGAAAAATATAGTTCATCTTAAAAAAATATTAATCAAACATACAAAATATAATAGTATGATATATTTGTACTTTGTAGATATAAAAAGATGAAAAATACTTGTAGAAATTAAAAAAAATAATAATAATATTTGAAGTAAATGTTAATTTTTATATATTACACTCTATTACAAAATATTTATATATTCCCACACATTGCGTGGGTCTGTGACTAGTTTACAATAAAACCTTACAAGTAAGCAGTAATGGATTTAGGGGACAATGAAATGATCTCTCTCTTTCCGAATTACCCATAATATAGCAAAATAAGAAACAGCCCCTGGGGCAACCTTTACCATTGTACACACTGGCCAACCAGTAATTCAAGAAGTTGTATAGGGAATGTAATAAACTGTGAGAAAGCCGCAGCATATCCTTTGCTCTTTTTTTATGAACAAATTACAAAACTTTAATTTCACTAATGGTAAAATGAAAGCTTGTTGGATAAAAATCAAAACTCTTTACATTTTGCTTATTAAAGTTAGATACATCACTTTAGTATGTTTTTCTCTCGTAACTATTGGTGTTTCACAATTTCCATCAGTCATCCACTTTATAGGTCATCTAGAAATAATAGATTGAAATTGTCAAAAACTAATTGAGTAATGGAAAGATCAAATATGAATCATTATGGACGAGTAGAAAGCTTCAGATGGTGTCCATATTTTTTTTTCTTAATTTATCTTTCTGGGGATACAAAACTATGGGTAGAGGCAGATACAAGAAGGATGTGATATGCTTTAACTAATTTAAAGCTTTACCTAGGGACTAAAAACAGAAAATATGGATACTTATGAATTCTAATATTGCCTAAATGGTTCATGACAGTAACAAATTATGCTCTAACAGTTTCAATAGAGACAAAAGAAGAGATGCCAACAGTACTATATATCCAATCTCACCAACTAAGATTTGAAAGCAATACAAGTCAAATACATAGTGCAGAAAGCATTTAGTAGAGATGAGGTGTGAATGTGCAGTGGTTGATTCAATGTTATCATAAGTTAGGGATTTTTAGTCTCAATGGTCCTAATACCAACCTCAATTACATATCTCAATTCTGTATGCTTAATCTGTTGAAATTGTTGCATATGTGGGTACATTTATTTTGTTATTGAACAACTCACCTCATCATTGTTTACTAGTTAATGATTCAATAAGGCTTAAGATGCCCCCGAAGTTATTACAATAATACAATGTTTGTACTTGTTTATACAAAACTAGGTAGGGCAGCACATGCAAGGCACGTATCGCTCTTCTGTTTTACTAAAAAAATTATATTTTTCATTAGATAACACAAAACCACATGGTTTTGTACTAAAAAATGCATAGATAATACTAATTTCTTAATCTTAACAAATTTTTCTACATGATTAGAATAATTACATATAAGATACAGATTTATCTATATAATTATCTTTTTAGAGCTATACAATGTAAAAGTATAACCTAGTCATTAATCACTCTCCAAAAACTTCCAAAAGTTACACAAAAAAAAAAAAAAAAAAATTCCCCAAGAGCTTTTCTAAGAGCTACAATGAATATCTCTTTTTCTATTGTTGCAGTAGCACCATAACAGCAAAGCACTATAGTTCTCTCCAAGTTGTCCTTGCACGCTAAAGTTGATCCAATCTTTTCTTCTTAAAGGGATTAATTTGAATGTTTGATGTTGAAGTTCAGCAGAAAACTTGTTACCACCATAAATCTCTTATCTTACCAAGTGCTATTGTCATGCCACCCAACATGAACACAACAATCATAATCATAGTTGATTCTATGACGGTATAACAAAAACTTAACCAACCGAAAGTCCAACATGAGGGCAATATCAAATTTAAAAAATAAGGTAAAAATCAATGATTTAAAAAACTAACATGAACTCAATTAAAGGTTGTTCTTTTTACCCCTCTTAGTTAACAATTCCGCCAAACTCTTTCTTAATGCATCCTAAAACTATTACAATCCACGTATCAATAATCCACAACAAAACCTTTGGTCAAGAAAACAAAAAATAAACATTATATCTAGGACCCAAGTACAAAAACAGAGCACTACAGCTAGTTTGGTTATTTAAATAAAATTTTTCATGTTTCAAAAATCAAATCAACAAATTAAGCCACAACCCAACTCAAGTCAATAAAACCAACATCAAGCTACTTGGAACAGCTATATAGTTAACACTAACAGTACAAGGTAATAGTTCCAAAAGGCTATTTACAGGGCCTACACAAACAGCAGAAAACTAACACACACAAATCACATATCAAACAATTTCCCTAGACTCAAGCAACAGACTTTGCATGGACTACTCACTAACAACTCTCCAAAATCAATAATCTATAAGAAAAATACAGCAAAAAAATTATGACATGATTAGGTTAATTGACTTCTATAATGCTAGAAAACATGCATGTTTTTCTTATAGTTCTCACAAATAAGAAAGATTTTTAAATTCAGCAGACTAAACTTCCATTAGATTGAGGTCCTTTAGCTGGCTGTCATACCAAAGAAAAGAATGAAAGCAGTACAAAAATTAAAGGAGGGTATGAAAGAAGAATGCAATCACTAATCTATAAGTATCGGTATATACAAGAACTACCAATTTCATTAACATTTCAAACTCTGTTTTAAATTGTTCAAGGTGTAGTCTAAAAATTCCCCATGCAAATAAGCTTTAGCCATCCAATTTTATGATGGCTAAGGGGTAAAATGAATAAAATTTATTAGGATAAGGGAATTATAGATTTAGGTGACTAATCTAATATGTTCTCATCACTTAATATGCTCCATATTATATATAAAAAAATAATTGATTCACTCATCCAATGTTAGAGCACAGATGACAGCATCGTCTAAAATTAAAATAAATAAAAATGTAGGTGATAGCTTTTGATAAATCAGTAAATTTTCACTGAACAAAACAAAGCTATATACAAATTAACAGCCCTACGAGACAGTAAAACTAAACATATCACAAATCCCAAGCTATAAGTACAAGAGAAGACACTAAGGCAACTGTAAAATAGCGAAATCAGCACAAAATAAAAAGTATAAAGCACAGTGTAGGTCCTTAAACAATTAGAGGCTTTCTAGTTAAAAAGACAAAATACAAAGTATTTGTTTCATGTAAACAACTCACCAGTGATTTGCGAAATGAATATACCAAAGAAAAATTTAGAAAGATATAGAATATGAAAATTTGTAAATTTGTTAAATACTAATTAAAACTTTTTTAAATTAATGTATCGTAAGATTTAATTAATAGAACTAAAGGAGGAAAGAATAAAGTGTAAGTACCCATCTCAATCCATCTGCATCCATGAATGTCATTCTAACCGCATTCAAAGTTCCAAATACCATTAGAATTCTACTGAGGCCCCAAAAACAAAGAAAAAAACCGAGGACTGTTCAGAGCTTGGCACTTGAGTATGTTATACACATCAAGAATTAAAGTTTCTACAAATCCATTAAGAAAAAAGAAAAGAAAAGAAAAACGAATCATACAAAGATCAAGAATGAACCAGTAAGTGATACAAAGCATAAAAATTGATCACTTGGCAA
Source organism: Lithocarpus polystachyus (assembly GCA_033629205.1). Lineage (NCBI taxonomy): Eukaryota > Viridiplantae > Streptophyta > Magnoliopsida > Fagales > Fagaceae > Lithocarpus > Lithocarpus polystachyus. The sequence continues at coordinate 30,708,206 of CM066164.1, read as the reverse complement.
AATTTCATTTCTAAAAAAAATTATCTTGAAAATCCAAATCAGAATTGAACAATTTAACTTCATAACCTCTGAAAACTCCTAGAAATTCACAATAACAATAGGAAAAAAAAAAAAACAAAACAAAACCAGAAACGAAAACATTTATGGGTCTCATCATTTGCGGTTAGATCTTCCTATGTTGATACAGTACACTTTCTATATATATACAACCATAGGAAGAGAGACCTTTATTCAGAAATCATGCCCCCAATACAATACACCAAAAACAAAAAACAACAACCACTACATCTTCTACATCCGAAAATTCAGTTGTTAAAATTTTAAGAAATTAAACCAAAAAGAATGGAAAGAAGAAAAGAAGCAAACCATAGAGAAACATAAATTTTTTAGAGAGAAAAAATATACCTGAAGTGTGATTTGAGTAAAAACACCAAACCCACCCCACTTTCCATCTCTCAGATTTGTTCGAAGAAAAGAGTGCGATCACTCTTTCTGTATTTTCTCACCAAGCCTCTCTCTCTGCTGGCCTCTCTCTTCTTCAAACAGTACGTACCCACTCCCTGAGCCAAAAGATATTTTATTTCTCTCTCAGTTTTGTCTTTGTTTGGTCTCCCACTAAAACCCCACCCAATCGCACCGTTTTACTCTCCAAAACTTGAACAAACCAAAATAATGTAAATAGAGCTATTCGCTCTTTTTATATAGTTAGCAGAAATAACACGTGCTTGATGTCCAACAATAGGCACATGCTTGATCTATTAAAGGATTATATTCTACCAATATAACTTAGATCTAAATATATGCAAATCACACAATTAGTTATATATTGTAATCCTTTATAGTTCCCTAAACCCATCTAAGATTCACCAAAATGCAAAACATTTTATGTAGTTCTTGTGCGTGCAACATTATATGATTGAACCATTAGTTATCAATCAAACTTACACTTCTACATTTAAATTTAAATTTTTATTGCAAAATACTAAAGAATAAACAAATGAAAACATTAAACAAAAAAAAATTTAAATACAAATTTTCCAAAATCAACTTCATTGCTCAGAAGGACCACAACCAAGCCCTATCCCACAAAGGTCTCAAACCTGTCACCAACCAACAAAGCAAGCTACAATCAGAAATACAAAACCCAATTCCTTCTCTCAAACCACCAAAAACTTGAACTTTGGCCAATGTCCCTATCAATACACAGCCAAACCATCCCAAAATTCAACTCTTCTGTATCATCATAACCTTCTCATTCTTCTATAGGTGAGGGTCGTAATATTCTTAGCACAACCAACTTTCAAGTCAAAATGAAATATATATATATATATAACATAAATAACATGACTATGTAAGGAATTAAAACATACCAAATAGAAGGAAGTTAATAATCCACATGTTCTTACCACTCTCTCCAAAAAAAAAAAAAAAAAACAAAAAACAAAACAAAAAATATGAACCCATTATAAAGAAGCTAAATCTAAGTGAGATAAACATATCTTAAAAGGGCAAAAACATCAAGACCAAGATAAATATAGCGAATTCATAAATAATAGCACTTTGATATACACTGTGAACTAAGTTCAAGGCTTAGAACCTATTAGATACCACCAGTTTGATTTAAATCATAGAAGAAACACTTAGTAATTTCAAATTCTAATACTTTCTAAAGTGTAAATGGATAGCCAATATAAATAACAACCTTATGCACTGGTCTCCAACAATAGACTAATAATATCATACAATTACACTCCAATGACACATACTTGATCTCTTGGTAATAATAACATACAATTACACTCCACTCTCTTCAAAGAACAATGTCTAAGATTATGAGCACCAATAAACTCTATGAGAAACAGGAACTTAATCTTCGATGAACAAATGGCCAAGAAACTCAAAAACCCAAGCTTGAGTTTGTCTCTAATGCTCTGTTATAATATTAGCTGCTTGCTTACAAATTGTTGATATATAATTCCAAGTTTGAAATCACCTATTCCAATATTGAATATTTATTCTAATGAAGTTAACAATGAAGTGAATACAAGTATTGTGATGTAAGTCATATAATGCTTAAGGTGGCTGTATATGAACCTTACTTGAACTCCAAATTTCAACAAATAAAAATTGAAACCAAGATTCTGAACCTAAAGATTGCTCCTCATGCATTGCAAATTCTTTCTTGGATTTCATTGCTCTTTTAAATTTTCAGTTATAATTTATTGAGAGGAAGTATCATAATATATCATGTGTATTTTCATCACAACCACTAATAATATCCCATTCTTCCGATTTCACCAAAAATAAAAATCATAGGTAAAACTCCCACTCTATTCAAAATTCAAACCTGTTCAAAGAAATGAAATCCTTACAAAATTGATTATCTACCATATGAAGAACATGAAACCCCCATGAAACTAAGATTAAAGAAAAAGTATAAACAAACTCATGTAATGAATAATTGAGAAAGTGAGAAATTGACCTGTGGCAGCAATTAGCAGCATGAGTGGTGTGAAGAGAGTGATCTAGACCCTACTTTCTACGCCTGCACCACACAAATTTACAGATCTTAAATTCTTCATATTATGCTCAAAATTTAATGCTCACAAAATAGATACAATTTCTCTTCTATGCAATTTTATTAAATATACAAGCTTGGATTAAAAAATATATATCAGCTCACTTAGTTGCGCTAGAGACTACTACCATTTTGAGATTAGGAAAGTAGTAGCCGTTGTTTTTTTTTTTTTCTTTTTCTCTATAAATCTCATAAAAATTCTTCTTTTAAAACTGTGTATCCAGAGACAGAGAGACATGGGCTGCCTCTCTTGGGAGCGGAGACTGGAGAGGATTTCAGGGAGGAAAATAAAAGAATGAGATGAAGGATTTCAGGGAAGAACATGTAAGAGCAATACCGAGCAGGTAATCCCTCTTTGCTCCATCATTGCCCAAAAACACACACATCCCATGATTTGAATTCAAGAACCCAACAAACTCCCTAACCCCAAAATTTAAAATTACCAAAACCGCACATGGAAATTCCATACCCCAACAATATAAAAAATATCAAAAATTCACATTTTAATTCAAAACCCTTTACAAGATTCACGGTAAACTCATACTCCATCAATAATTACCCAAAAACGCACGCACCCAAAACTTCAAATTCAAGAACCCAACAAGCTCTCTAACCCCAAAATTCAAAATCAGCAAAACCCCACATTCAAATTTAAAAAATCACATCCACATTTCCGAACCCCAAATCGAAAAAAAAAAAAAAAAAAAAAACAACAACAACAACAAACAAACAAATTTTAACTGAAAACCCATTACACAGATTCAAAATTGAAAATTAAAGAAAACCCATTACAGAAAACCTCGAATTGGACATACCCTTGAGTCCGCAAGAGGCGTCTCTATTGTACAGTGGCGCAAATGGACAACAAGCTAGCCCTTCTGATCCGTACTGGCTGGGGTTTCCTAAGGCCATCGAGAGCAAAATTGACCTCGTCGACGTGCTCCATCATCTCTCCAAACTCCTCAGCCTCCATCAACCGAATGTGAGCCGATCTGGTCCTGATATGATAGAGAGAAGAGATGCGGAGAGAGTTCCAGAACCTTTCGCCTCTCTCCCTTTAATTGTTATTGTTTTATTCAGCCAAACGCATGGAAACTTAGCCCTCAACAAACGGACAAAAACTTGACTAAGCAAAAGTTACTGTAGAGGGCATTCGCTCTTTATATATATACTAAAAGACACGTATTAACAAACAATCAAAGATTGAAACCCACAAGGAAATAAATACAAACATAGATCTTGAGAACCCAAAAAAAAAACAGAGGAAATTTTGAAGAAACGGAGAAAAATAAATAAAAAAGAGATACTTACTGTAAAAATTTGTCAGTTTTTCTTCCCATGTTTTTTGTTTTTCTTTCTTCCTGAGCCGATTTGGTCCAGTCATCTTGAAGTGATAGAGAGAAAAGAGAGAGATAAGAGATCCAGAGAGTTCCAAAGAGAAAAGAGATAAAAGAAGAAATACAGTGAGAGAAAAGAGAGAAAAGAGAGTTCCAGAACCTTTGGCCTCTCTCCCTTTCGTTGTTATTGTCTCTCCCTTTTATTTTTTTTTATTCAGCTAGCCCCCCCACAAACGGACAAAAAAAGAGGACTCATGAAACCAAAAATGCACTGTAGATTTACAGTGAAAAACGTTGAATGTACAGTATAAAAATACTGTAGAGGCATTGCCTTTTTTATAATAGTTAATAGATATGTCAACGTTAGAGTCAACAATTTGTTTGCTATGATGTTATACAAGTTATTGATACCCTTGCATCCAACAATCTGGAATTATGTCTTGATGTGCTAAACGGTGATATCTCAACACTATTTGATCTTAATTCTGAACTCCCTGCCAATGGAGATTTCACTTATGCGGGAAGCATAGCAAGGACATCCATAAACTACAAGGTATTGTATAAAGACCAGAAAAGAGAAAAGGAAATAGAGGAGAAGATCACAATGCTGAAGAAACATATTCAAGAGTTAGAGAGCACCATAAGGTGTATCATAAATATTATAACACTCAACTGAATCTTCCATAAGATACAAAAGGCTGGCTGGGCCTGGGATAGTATTACTTCTTTAGTTCACCAATTGTATTTGCTTTCTCTCTCTTCTTTTTTGGGAAGGAAAGAAGAAAACAGAGCCCATTTTGTGAGGCTATTTTTGGGCCCATTTTGGCCGGTTGTGGGCTTTTTATTGCACAACATATTGCCACAAAGACAAAATTAAGCTTAGCCCATGGAGTAGGTGGCCTGGTGCAAACACTTTCCTTGTTTTGCTCTTTGGTTTCCTTGTAAATCCCAACTCTGAACTCGGCTCATTGCAGAGTCCCTCTTATCATTAGAAAACACTTGGGAATTCTCAACAATTGAATAGAATTATGTAAACATGGGTTGAGTCATTACTTCAAATCCATTTCTCATCAATTCATGACATATTATCAGAACTGCAACACAAATATAAGAAGATAAAACATGGATTTCTTTGGAGTAATTATTATTAAAAGAAACAGGCAATACAACAAAGACTATAAATATCTTTAGAGCCAACCAAACACCAAAGAAGTAAATCTACTGTCAGCATATCAAAGAAGTAAAATAATCTTTAAAAATTACAACCAAAACCAGGGGAAATAAAAACTACAAGCAATCCAGCTTTCATATTTGTGTCACTGCTGCTCAAGAGAAAACTTCCAATTCTCCTATTTGATGCAAAAACTTTTCCTGCTGCTGCTGATGCTTCTAATGAATGTTCTTTGAGTCCAACCCTTCCTGAGAATTAATTTTGATACAGCTCTACTACTTGTCCAGACCAAAATTACCAGCACCCTCTTTGCACCAGATATTAAATGGTCTCCTTAATGGAAGGACTAATAGCACTGGTAGTAAGCCAATGCCAACAACCAGCAAGAACCTTGTACCAATCTCTAGATTCACAAATAAAACAAGCACTATGCCACTTAGATTTTCATTTGCAATATCCTTCAACCATGACAGGAACCTACCAATCTTGACATAGCAAAAGTAATCTGCCAAAACCTGCCAAGTAGATTTAAACCATAAATAATTTCAAAGAAGAAGCTGATCATCTGATATAAATCCAACTATGTGCCCACTCTACGTAGTATGGAAACTCCTAAACCCAACTATGTCCCCACCATTCATTTTTCTTCAACAATTACATTTAATAATTAAAAATAAGCAAAGATAACCCACTTAACCCAAACAAAGTTGTGAGAAGACCACCAACTTTCCACTTGAAGGAAAGCTTAGAAAGAAGGGTTACCTCAAGTTCCCAACATGGCACCTCCAGGTGCAATATGGCTGTAGGTGGATCAGAATTAACCCACTTAACCCAACTGCTCATATTTGACTATTGAATCATGGTCTCCATGGCTAATGAACTTTATGCAAAACATCCTACCACTTTGGCCATATCAAACGCCATATTATTATATCATTTAATCAAAATACAAAATTCAAACCTCATACGTAAAGCAGTACCTTGCTAAACCCAAACTAGATGTTAAAGTGGAAAGGTCAGGAGATGGTATATCATGTTGGTCAAAGAAGTAAACCAATAGGCCAACATAATATTAAATGGCTAAGAAAAAGAAAAAGCCATCTAAAAAATGTTGTTGACTCATGATAAGAGAGAGAGAGAGAGAGAGAGAGAGAGATCAAACAACCTATGTTCATACCCTAAAAATGCTTTCTTATATCTTAAAATCAAGTAAGTTTCTCAATGCATCCAAGCTTTTGATAACCTAAGAAATGACCACCTATGTTGGCAGTAACATGACTTATTCAAATAACCTGTTATACCCAACTCATTTTGGGACAGAACTGAGCACTAGAAAAGAGAACTGTCTTCAATCTATATCTCATTTTTCAAATTTTACAATTTTTGTCTCATTTTAAACTCCATAATTTTTGCATATCACTAAAAACTTTGTAGTCACATATTCAACTTGGGTCTTTCTCAAATCTTTCCTAATGTTCCTTAAACTAACCAAATAGGATAAAAACCCATATCCCAAACTGAAACTTGATAGATAAGCACGTCAAGTTTTACATCATTACATAATAATAATAAAAACCATTAATTCAGATTTGGAAAATAGTTCTTCACCTAAAGAATAAAACACATATATCATAAAAGCATTCAAAAAAAGAGAAATCTCAAATTTTATAGAGAACTCCATGTTTTTTAAACTAAATTCCAATAATCAAAGAAACAAATACAATTTTTTTTTAATAAAAAAAAGGCATTTAGTACACAAATAATTTTGAACAAAGAGGTGAAGTGTGAATATCAACCATAGTGTCAAGTTCTAATAACATAAAGAGATCAAAACATGGAAAAGCTGTGAGGACCTATGGTATATTAAGATTAGATTAAGATCTAATTAAACCCTAATGAAATTTACACAACAAGGGAGATTTAGATTACTTTCTATTTGGAAGGGCACAACAATGTTGCACATAATAAGAGAAACAAAATATATATTATCATCGAGATACCACAATCACCTTGGCCCAAATAAATAATATATAAACATTTTGGGATTGGTCACGCAGATATTTCTGTAAATGTGAATTAAGCAGATTATGCACCTTAAATGTATTTATTTTGTATTGGAAGTGTATCCATGGATATAAGCTTCCAATTCTTGGCATCTTCATGTTGCAAATGTTTCATGCAAACCAATATCAAGGACTTCCTGTTCATGCCCAAACTTGTATTAGTATATATGCACACGTACACCGTCAACGTTAACATTGCCACATTCTAGATTTTACAAAAGTCAATTAGAAAATATGCTGTCTCATTTGTATCAACTCTTTACCTCTTTTTCGTGTAGCTGCTAATTGACAAAACACAGAGTACAATAAACTAACTATAACACTCAAACTTTTCTTGTTGCCTAGGTTTATGGAGATAAGTTCAAATAGAAATTTGATCATCTAGTTCTATATTTGAAATATGGAAAGTTGACCGCTCTTAAAAAGGATTTGAATTGTAAAACCCAATAAACAAATTAAAAGGAGAAGGAAAATATAGTTTATCAACATATGGTATCATCGAGTGTGTTGAACCTCATAAACGTGAGAAGGATGTAAAAATCATGACTTAACCATAAATTACTTGTTGCATGTACTTTATCTGTATGACTACTATAGAGCATATATGGCATTAATTAGCGCATGTTCAATGGGTGTAGGTGCGTCTAGTGTAGAAAATTATGCTATGTCCCAACTTGATATACCATCAACCATATAAAATCCAAAAGTCAAATGCTTTGTCCTTTTAGTTAGCAACAAGTAGGATATAGTTAGGATTGAGACACATTGATAAGAACATCTGCATTAACCCCTTAATGAAATCAATAATCCTTCAACGACATGCCAAGTATATCTCACTGGAAAATTCTATTTATCTAGAATTCAAGCATCTAGAACTTTGACTCAAACAGTTAACATGTTACACAATTACTCATGTACACTTACAGATGGGGTAGGTTACAATGCCATTGCCACCCTTATTTTGTTGTGTGATCAGCACATATTGCCTGTGCCTCAAGGATGCAACTCTACATAGTGGATAATATCAATATTATTAGTGACAGTTCAGTCCACAACTTAAAACATATATAACAATCTCAAATTGATAGCATAACAAATATTTCTTTGGCAAAAGGATAAATAATATAATTGCAATGCATAGGGTTATGCTTTTAGACAATGACTCATTGCAAAGCATATAAATTGTATCAAATTTCGTGTGGATCGAACTTTTAGTAGTAAAGAGTTGGAGATTTCCAGTTGCAACAGTCCTTATACTATCCCCAATTAAATATCTCCACCAAGTATACTTTATATTTTGAAATTGTTGCTACATGTGGGTAAATTTACCGGGGAAACAAACTATTTGGTTAATTTGAACATTTCACCTCCATCATTGTTTGCTAGTTAATGATTTAATAAAGCTGGAGATGCCATTTTAGTTAATCCAAGATTTGTACTTGTATATAAAAAAAAATGTCATCTTAAGATTGGCATGATCATCTTAGGATTGGCATGATGTTACACAAGTTATTGATACCTTTACTGCCAATGATCTGGAATTATATCTTGACATGGTAAACGAGGATATCTCAACACTAGAAGATTTTAATTCTGATACCCCAACCAATGAAGATTCCACTTAGGCGATAAGCACAGGCCTAGACCTCCTGAATCAGATTTTGGAGAGACAATACTACTACAACAATATAGGGGTACAAATCAAATTTGTCATAAAGCATTTGAAAAAATGCTGTGAAATAAATCAATTGATAAAAGAAAAGGTAGAACACACCAGAACCAGCATTTGAGATAATGCAGAAAAGATATGGGAACTCTGAGATGAAAATGTATTCAAATTGTTCAAAATGAACAATCAATAAAATAATATTTGTCACATGAAAAAGGATTAAAACAACACAGAGTACTGATTAATGATGTAAAAAAATTTACCAAATTACACATAAGCAAAAACTTTATTATATGGTTACAAATAAATAAATAAATATTCACACAATGCATTAGGGGAAGACACTGAACAAGCCTATAATTTCTTCAGTTTTTTTATATTGAAGGGGTCTAATCTCTTATGAGTCATGAAGCACTATAAAAGGTCTTGAAATGAAATTTTTTTGGAGAGAATACCACAACAACAGAGGAAAAAGTAAAACATCCAAGAACCAGCATTTGAGAAAATGCAGACAAAATAAGTGAACTTTGAGATGCAAACCTATTCAAATTGTAAAAAATGAAATCAATAAAATAATTATTTGTCACATAAAAAAGACTTAAAACAACACATACAGTACCAATTAATGATGTAAAAAAGCTTATCAAACTGCACGTAAGCAAAAACAATTTTGATATGGTTACATGTAAGAAAATATGCCTTCACACAATGCATTGGGCAAAGAGACACTGAACAAGCTTAATGAAATATCTTCAGAATTATGTTTTGGTTAAAGCAGCCAGATGAGTCATGAAGCACTAGATGAAAGCTCTTTAAAAGAAAAAAAAAAATTGGAGAGACTATTATATACTAAAATGAAAGGCTTTGCATTTATAAAGGAGCAAAATGGTCTCCATATCCAAAGAATCCTCTGATTAACATGAAAAAAGAACTGCCAGTTCGATTATCCGCTGTTGTGTGCTCTCTCAATATTTCCCCTGGTTTGGAAGCTATTATCGCAAATACATTTGCCTCTATATTTGTCATACCCTAGACTTCCCAGATTATTGATGTAATGTTTTGGTACAGATATGAATAGGCTTATAACAATAGCATTTTTCTTATTTACACTGTAAGACATCCAAAAGAAAATTCCTTGCTCATGATAGTAAAAGACCTTTTTATATGAGTGCCCCATGACACTCGTTAGACATTATGTCCGTGTTGATACTCAAGGTTCATGTTAGTGGCTACAAATCTTAGCCTAGAAGACTTGATGCCTTTTCATAAGTTTTTTCTAATTTATTCAACCAAAATTAAGAAATATCAAGTTTATATGTCAGCTATTAAATTTGCTGGATCCTACTTCTATCCACACTTTGAGAAGCCGAAAGTTCATTATAATTTCACATCAAACAGTGAAGTGCTAACAACAAGGTACATCATCATGTACCCAAAAGTAGATGCATAAATTATTTATCAGATAAGTAGATGGCATCAATTACTTGCATACTGTAGACACTCCCTAATAGCCAACTTTGTAATGGCTGCAATATCCTGTTGCCATTCATGCTCAAGCTGCCAGCAGCTAACATGACATATCAGATTAGCTGGCCCCTGAATGAATAGGTCATTAAACTAAATGAGAATTTGCAACGACATACATACAAATGGCACACACAAGCAGGGAAAAGAGGTTAAACAAGAAGTCAACGAATAGGACAATGTAAATATGTTGAGCTAACCCATGTTAATAACTTGTCAGCAGCAATGGCATCTACATAAGTAGTTGGAGAAAATAATCTTCTAATCTAGCTTACTTGAGAAGGCCGAGTCCTAGTAGTTCTCATGATATCATCCCAAGAAAATTAGTTATTGGTAAGACTGAAGGGCAATAACTACGAACACATTCAATAAACCAAACGTACAACCTGAAAAAGGTATTCAATGCAACCAATCACAAATGAAAAAATTTAGGCCAATGCCCCATTTCCCACCACCCCCCCCCCCCAAAAAAAAAAAAACCTTGTAATGCATAAAAAAAAAATGTACGTTATATTAAAAGTATATACTAAAAGGGAATCTAAAATTTACCCATATGATGAACAAATTAAACACCATTTCAAAGAAACAAAGATAAATTACTGAATAAATTGCAAAATAAGACATGCTTCTCATCATGTGTAAGTTGCCTATGGCATATATTATAAGAAGCATTAATTATAGAATATTTAGCACCCAAAATCAAGATCTTTATTTTTTTATAATTCATTATCCTACGATACTAAGCTACACTAAATAAACTGCACCACAAATGCATATTAGTCAAACTATAAAGACAGCCAAAATTCTTTCTTTGAAATTCAATTTTAAGCCTAATATCTTCAACTTTTTCTTCTATTCATACGGCTTTAACAGAAGTATTACACCTGCACTCACGTTGAAATTCCACTCCTATTTAACCAAGGAGTAGCTTTCCCCAATTTTCAGATTATTCAAAGCAGAATAAAAGGAAAATATAAGTCATAATAGAACCAATTGGCACAGGAAAACTATACAGAACAATATTAATTGAAGGAGCTCAGTTAACGAGTTTTCAAATCCCATAATATTTGGTTTCCCTAACTCATTAAGGTCAAACACTCAACCAATGAAAAAAGAATGTACAGCAAAACAAAATCAACTAATCTAAAGTGACTAATTTCATCCATTCATTGAGATTTTGTTTACATTAATTGGATTTGTACCTAATCACATGAATGAACCAATTAATTTAGCGGGAGAAGGATCTTAAATGTAATAATTGTACCTTGACAAGTTTCTTTGTAGTTGAATCAGGAATCTTCCACAGCATAGCAGACATGGATTGAAGTCAGCATCTTGTTTACAAAGGGTTAGTATCTCCTCCTCCTTTTGTTTTGGTCCATTTTGCAAGGCTATGGCCTACATTATTACACAACATCTTGCCACGGAGTCAAGACTAAGGTTTATCCATTGATTAGGTGACCTTGTCCAAACACTTCCCCTGTTTTGCTCTTCGATTTCCCACTGAATCCCAAGTGATCTCAAGTAAAAGTCATACTGTTTGTTTAGACGACGAGCTAACTGATTTATGCTGGCTTTAGTGTTTGAAAACAAAGCTTCCTCTTTTGCCATCCAAAGGATTTTCATTGCCACTACTGCATTCAAAAAAAGATTCTGAATCGCTTGTGCAGATTTCTAGAGCCCTACTAAGAAAGCAACACTTTCTTGGGCTGTTTTTGATTTGAGTATGAATATCAATTAATTCTATAATCCGTGTTGAAGACTTAGGAAAAAGAGAAGTGGAGTTTTAGTGAAGATGAGAAGTGAGTAGGTTGTTCATATCCACTAAAAGGAAGCTGTTGAGACTAAGGGATATATATTCAAGAGACTACATTCTAGCCAACCTTTGACATGACATCAGGGTAAAATGAAGAGCTCTCCCCCCACGGCCAATTCATTAACTAAGACCGGTCCTATGACAAATCAATAGCTACAGTGAAGTAATTATTAGTTTTACTAAGTGTCAAAAAATCCTACAGAATTTCAAAGGAAAAGTGATTCGTCCTTGAATTTTCTTAGCAATACAGTTGGAGGAATAAATGACCAACGAGATTGAGGGTGAAATCCATACATTAAAATGGACAAAGAAGTAAAAAAAATCATTAGTTTGATAATCGTATTAAAAAAATTAATGGTCTATTTGAATTGAGGGAGGAGGGAGGAGAAGCAAGAGGGAGGAGGGAGGAGAAGCAAGAGGGAGTAGAGTAAAGCTTACCAGATATTAGGCTAATTTCTAGCCAACTCTACTCTACTTTCCTCTATTCTCCCTCAATCCAAATGGACCATAAAACTTAAGTGGATTAAAAAACTTGCTCCAAACTTGACTAACTATAATACCAGCCCACGTTTGGTGTTATTTATATTTTTGTCATATTTAACAAATCAGCAACGCAGAAGGCCTAAATCATACTTAATAAAATTACATTGAAGCACATGCAAATAAAACTCAGAGCAAAGTGGCCTCATGACTACTTCCATATTGAAACCAAATTATAAGGCCAACAATTACCATAAGTTAGAAGAAGAAGAAGAAGAAATTAAAAAAAAAAAAAAGCATAGGAAATTGTTTGTTTAATTTAATTTGCTTCAAATAAGAAGAAGAAAAACGCAAAAGAAATTATCAGAATACTCGGTTCCCCAAGTTTTGCAACAATGCTTATGACATACATCTAAGTACAATGGTAACTCTAGTAAGAGAACAACAATACCACAAAAGGAAGTCAAAGGTTTATTTTTTCCTGGGTAGGATAATTTATAAAATAAAAAAAAAAAAAAATTGTTGTTATACACTGTGAAGTGCACACACTACACATAGCACTTGGAAATTGTGTGTTCAAAACATGATTTTAGTTATAAATTTGAAATGGTCACAATTTGAGTTGACATGGGGCACACACACCAGTGTGTAATTAACAGCACTCTTAAAAAGATATTGCAATTCCACATGTCCACTGCTAAACATCTCAACTGATGTGGCAAGGGTGGTACCAATTAAGCAGACCATGATCAAATGTAAAGCAAAGGGATACTTGGGTGGCTGTTGCCTTCTATGGGATTAAGTTTTTAATATTTCTTTTATGTGTGTGTGTGTGTGTGTGTACGCCCCAATTCTTCTACTTTTTCAAATATCAAAACCACTTAATCCCATTTGAAAGCTAGAGGTTTTGATGGGATTAAGGCAACATCAATGGTACACCAGGAAAATTATTGCTCTTTTTTTTTTTTTTACTTGCATAAAATTTTATGTTTAGCCATACGTTATTTGAAAGAGTAGTGATTGTTGCACATCAATGTGTATTTACACATAGGTATGCAAAAAACTGAAATTGTGAGTTAAAGACTCGATTTCAAGTTGGAAATTGTGTCTTCATCTCACGATTTCAGCTGTTGCACACCTATGTATCCGTACACACTGATGTTCAACAAGAATTTTTGCCTATTTGAAATATACATTGATTTTCCTTCAACTAAATATGTTAGTGTCCCCTTAATATTATAAAGAAAAAGAAAAAGAAAAAAAGAGTGTGTTCATTATAGAGAAGCAATAAATTGGGCCTAAATAAGGCGGCTAGCCAAGGAGAGAGTAATTTAAGAATGTATCATCAACTTTTTAAACATATTCCAATGTGGAGAAAAGGAAGTTGATTGATTTGGTGACTAGGTGACTATGAGAAGCTGTGAGCCAAGTGTAGTTAATGCCTATAATTTTGGCTGCCCTGGCCCAGGCAGTGAAAATCTCATGACCAGGCCACATATAGTTTTACAAGCTAACTTGTGGACAAATCACCTCTAACAGGGCTTGTTTTAGGTGACTAGTTTATCAAATTACAGCTCAAAGTAAGTTTTTGTTCGTTTTGCGAGAAGGTTAATCATACATCGATAGAGTTTTCAATAGCTTAATTCAAAAATATCCCAAGCAGGGTAACATACAAAGTAATGCTTATGAGCATACCTCAATGGCCTAAGCCAATACTGGGAGTGAGGGAAATCAGGTACTTTTATTGAAATAGCAGCTTGGTCTTTGCCTTTTCACTCATTGCATTCATCTTTTCTGCAAACAAGATCAATCGCATGTTCTTAAGCATAAAGGTTCTTCAAACAAATAAAAACATCATGATATATTAACAGTTTTTCTCATCAGTCTTTGACCTTGTTAATATTTTCTTTTAACTTCTCCAATTTTCATTATTGAAACTCACATCTTAGCTTCTTGAAATATAGACCTTCTATTGGCTATTTAATTTATTTCACAATACATAAACATTTTCTACACGATCGTGTTTATTAGATGATGTGGTCAAGATATCCCTATAGTGATTCTTCCAAATGTTCAAGCACCCACCAACGGCCTTTTGGCAAAAGCAGAAAAGGTCCATTTCTACGATTTCAATATAAAAATCCCCTACAAATTAAATATATTCTACATTGATGGATTTCATTACAAGAAAATAAAAGCATTTAAAATTCATTGTATTTCCCTTGTACTGATTACAACATATGAAGATGATAACACAATCCTCGTATAGGGAAAGAGTATTGAAAATGACAAACACTGTTAGATCAGAAAGTAAATGACAAAAGATTGACTCATAACTACATGAGCTGCATGTAGGACTTAGGAAACTTTCCAGAGACACTAAAAGCCAATCTTCTTAAGGGATCTCCACAAAAATCAATGCCAAAGAATACTAGTTGCTGATGTTGTAACAGAAGGGGAAAAAGGAATCAAAGAAATCAATACCTAATGCGATTAAACTTATGAATACTAAATTTCACATATGTATGCATTTACGATGAAAAAAGAACGGAATATTGAAACATCATCATGAGAATTATGAATTTAACCAATCCCCTTTCCTCTACTACCAACAGGAAGTAATAGCACAAGTCAAGCAAAAGAAACCAGGCTGCTTGTCTTGTGGGAGTAATAGCAAAGACAAGCAGCCAGGTATTACTGATGCATGATTTAAAGCAAAAATATTATGCTTAAGGTAACCACTCTCCATGGATGTTGTTTGAAAACACAAATGTTTTGTTTTAAAAATATGAACAGAAAATTAAAATAACAAAACCATAATATGCAACTTTAAAGAGATGGCAAGAGAGAATAATTTTTGCTCTGATACTCTAAATCTTATTACTCACACAAATATTTAAAACTCAAAGTATAAGAGATGAAGTGCATAATGGTTGATCATGCCTTTCACTGCAGCAATCACAGTTATGGTGGTGGCAACTCCAGAAGGTCTGCCTCTATCAGTTACTCTAACATTTGGCATATTCTATGAAATGCTTGATGCCTGATCACTCCATGGTTCAAAAACCTTCTGCTTGTTACACAATGAACTCAGCCAAAAAAAAAAAGAAAAAAAAAAAGAAAAAAAATTGCACTGACAAAACAGGCACTTAACAGTAAATGAGATGAAGCTAGCAAAGTTTTGGCTTGGTAAAGAAGCAATAAGGGAATGTACTTCCTAAGAGAAAGCAGCTAATGTTCTTGATATAAGGCAACAAGTGTTCTCATTTACAGGAAACATTAGACTGGAGTGTTTGAAGACCCAAGCGCCCAAGTTATCTAACCCCATTTCAAATAACAAAGAAGCCAAAGCCAAAATATCCTTTGCTCTTCCATTCCCAGCCGAGCTTGCAAGCTGGACTTACAATGAAGTTGATGATGTTTGCTGAAATCCAAAAGATAAATCCTCAACAACTAGCTAACAATAGAAATACAGTAGTGTAATCTTTACAGTAATTTACCATTATATGTATATCGAACCTACTCTTTTGTAAAGTAAGAGAGTGAGTGAGTTCATTCAGCCCAAAGTAACATTTTATCAAATACTTGATGTGCTTCCTCTCGTGCCTCCTAAAGAATTTTCATCACCACAACTGCATATAGTGTGAATTCATATTTGGTGACTCTGCTTGTAACTCACTTGGGATTAAAAAAAAAAAAAAAAACCCCGAATTCAGAGTAATGATGGTACCTTGGCATATTTGTTTGAAGTTCAATCAAGAACAGAGGATGCTGACTTCAACCCAGTTCCATCAAGTATGAAGTCATCAAAATACCAGAACAGAGGATCCTAGGGAACAGAATGATCATTTGTGGGCACAAAACTCATATGTATGAGGAATTGCTTTAATCGACAGCTACAGAAATCAACCCAACAATGCTGAAGTCGTGGCTCTGTCATCATTACTGATTCAAGTGTTTGCAATAAATACTTGAGCAAAAATTCTATAATTGAGCCTTTAATTAAGATGTGAATCCAAAAATGCAACTAAAGGAGGCATACCTTGGCATCTAAGTTCGATAAAGATTTTCTTGACTTCTTTGGTGGGGGATAAACTTGGAGTTGGAACCATCATTGACAAAAGTGTGGGCGATTGGAAGCCCTGAATCTTCTGCTCCATTGTTGAAAGCCCTGGGATCTATCTCTTCCATTTCCCTCAGAGCCCTTGAGTTTCCAAAAAAAAAAAAACTTGTTTGTTTCCTTTTCTTTGGTTTTCCAAACAGAGAGAGTGAATAATAAAAAAGAAGAAAGTACCTGGACATGAGCGTTGCACTTGGAAGGGTTGGGCGAGAGCTCCGTTTCCAGAGTCGGAATCGGATTCGAAGCCATCCAAAGTGGGACAGGTAGTGTTTTTGGGGACGTCTAGCATAGGTTGGTCGATGGTTTCTCATTTTCTTCAATGGTGGACACGGGTTGAAGTCAGCATCCTCATTTGCTGCGGAGTTGCAAGGAGGACAAATGCATGATACATGGACTCCGCACCTTTCTATTGTAATTTTTGCTATTTTAGGATCATATTTTGAACATTCAAATCGAATCTCAATGTCATTCCAGTCCCCTAGAATTATGTCTTCCAAAGACCTATCCCTTCTATAGTGGAACCACATACAAGATGACGGATCTAAATAAAATTGACCATCCTCAAGCCATCTTTCAAAACCATTGATGCACATGTAGACAGAACACATAAACCTACGAAATTCATATACATTTGGCACATCATCCTTCAGTTCCACTTTTAGAGCCACACAGATAGCAAATGATGGAAGTTTCCGACCGACCGAGAATGATACGGAACTTCCAACACTTTGATGGTTGAACCACCACTTTGGAATCCTAGTTCCTGGAAGTATAAGTGAATACCAATTATAAAGTTTCCATGTCCAGTCCGTTTCAGATGTAGCTTCATTGAGTTCAAATTCTGATACAGATTCATTATCCGCTTCATCGAAATCAAATTCTGATTCTGAGTCAAAGTTTGTTTCAGAATCAGAATCCTGATGCCGCATTCCCCTTGCACATACGATATTTTGTTGAAGCCCTTTAAATTCTCCAAACTGCTTGCCATTAGCAAAATTAAGAAACTTCAGTTTAGCAAATTTAGTAATAATCTTCAATTAACAAAAAAAAATTCTATAACTTTGAGAGAAAGAAAGAGAGACCTGATTCAATAATCTTCTTCTTGATTGTGAATTCAACGAATTACACCTTACTGCAAATACACCGCACGTACGATGAGGAAGTCTTGGAATTTTCGGAAGGTTCCAGCAACAGTAAAGCTGTAGCCATATTAATTGGGGAAATATGATAGCGATTTCAGGGAGGGTAGTAATGTTGCTGTAATAGATACCTAGATGTGTTAAAGTGGGGAAGCAACCAGGGATATCCATGGCTTTTGGAAATTCTTCACAATCAAACATAATGAGCCTCCTAAGATTTTGTAAACGAGAGATGCTAATTGGAACATCTTTCACGTTTTTTAAACTTATTGATAACTCACGAAGGCCAGTGAGATATCCTATTGATGAAAGCAACGCTAATCTTTCCGTTCCTTGCTCAAGACTTTCAGAGCCGAGGAGAGAAAAGCATGTAAGAGATTTCAACTGGAGCTTTGTTGGTAAAATTCTAAGATTTCGGCATCCATTGAGATTCCAGTATTTGAGCTTTTCAAGAAATCCAACGGACTGATGAACCTCGATTAAATTTATGCAACAATAAAGGGCCAAGTTCTTTATGTTTGGGGCAATCACTGATAAGTCGGGTACTTTTGTAATATTTTTACAATGTGCAAAATTCATAGATTTCAATGTTTCGAATCGACACCTCTGCAGAAGAAGAATTTTTTTTGAAATTTATTAGTAAAAAGAAAACAAAATAAGGCTACGAGCTCATTTCTCTTTCGAAAAAAAAAAAAAAAAAAAAAAAGCTAAGAGCATATATTAAGGAATTTTAACTTTTTAATTATGAATTATAATACACACTTCTAAAATAAAAATGTTAAAGGTACTACAATTATATAAACATAAAGCTTATAAATTAATATGACAATGAATGTGATTGGTAAGTTTCAACCATCTCATAAATAAATATTTGAATTGTCTCTTTATAATTTATGACACATCAATTTGTATGTTAAATATAGTAAAACTTGTAATATCTTTTTTTTTTTTACTACCACCGCACACCTTTGGTATGATGATCACTCTACAAGTATAAATGCTTGTAGGGTGTGGGTGTGAGAGATAAGGGTCGAGGTTCAAGTCTCTCAAAGGAAGCTTCACACACATATACACTTAGATTAGGTTAGAGTAAAATTCTATCTTGTATTTAAAAAAAAAAAAAAGCCCTTATCCATTTTTCTTAAATAAAAAAAAAAAAATTTGTCAATAATTCATTGATTTGCACTCTAAATTCTTTATGGTTATGTGTACATTTTAAAATATTTGTGCACAATTTGATTTCATATATTAAAAAAATTTATAGAAATTTTATTTTATATTAATAATAAATGCATGGTTTGGTTTTAGCGACAAAAAAAAAAAAAAAAAAAAAAACCTAATAAGAATTTATAAATGCTATGATTATACCTCGAAATGCTTGTCCAATTCAATGTGGCTCCAAGGCATGTTAAGTACAACGAGTTTTGTAGGTTCAAAGGTGGATGGCAAGGACGATAAAGGAAATTCATTCCAATCAAGTAACCTTAACCCATTGGGAAAAGATTTAAGGTCTTCACAAATTACATTACGAACAATCAAATATTTGAGACTTCTCATCTTTTCAAGATTCAATCGCATCTTTCTTGGTTGTGGCAAGGATAATGTTATGCCTCGAATTTCATCAAATCCCTAATTAGACAAAGAATCACATGAATCACGTTATACAACAAAACATATGATTATTAAATTTAAAACAAAATCATCTTCAATGTTAAAATGATAAATCAAACATAATGGGAAAAAATTAATTACATTTTGCATTGTGAGAAAAGGGAAAATGTAAATCAAAAGGATTTATACCGTTTCTCCATTTAGTACTTCGAGAGCATCCTCATAACACGATAGCCTTCTATGTTTTTTTGACACTTCTGCTTCTTGTCGATCAATTTCAAAACCCATTTGTTGTATCAAGTCATGCATCAATAATTTGCCATCTTTTGCAAAATCTATGAGAGATTTATCGATAAGTTTTTCAATATCATAGGATGGGTTATAAAAATTGCTACTTTGTAATATATCTACAACCCAATTCTTGGAGAATCCTTTAAGAAAACATGCAATATCAAGGAAAATATTCTGTTGAATTTGGTTCAATCCATCGTAGCTTATTTTAAGCACTTCTTGAATATCTGAATTAGGAATTCTTTTGTACTTATCTAATGCACTTTTCCAACATTGTAAATTTTTGTCATATAAATCAGCACCTATTATTTTTAGAACTAATGGAAGTCCTTTGGCATAACCTATAAATTGGGGTACGAGCTCCAAATAATCTTTTGTATGCTTGTTTCTATTGAATGCATGTTGACAAAAAAGTTCATGAGATTCATGTTCATCTAATTCCTTAACCTTATAGTAAATTAAATGACAATCTTCTCGTAGAGTAGATAGCAACTTTCTCTCTCTTGTTGTGATAATAATTCTACTTCCAGAAGCAAACCAATTGCATTTTCCAAGCAATTTTTCTACTTGGTCTAATTTGTCCACATCATCTAGAATTAAAAGAATTTTTTTGTGGCGAAGCCTTTCCATTATCTCATTGATTCTTTTAAATACACCATGCACTTCCAAATTTCTACCCCCTGAGATCTCATAATAAAGTTCCTCTTGTAATTTGAGTACACGATCATCTGTTTTTGAGTTTTCTCTAACATTTTCTAGAAAGCATCTTCCTTCAAAATGACATGCAATAAAGTTAAAAGTAGCTTTTGCAATTGTTGTCTTACCTATTCCAGGAAGACCATGGATCACTAACATGCAAACATCATTTGACTTAATATCTAAACACCCACATATTTCCTCTACGCGAGAGTCTATTCCAACTGGGTATTTAGCAACAAATACTTGCAAACAATTTAATTTAGCTCTTGAGATCTGTTTAGAAATTTCTTGGATAAACGGAAATTCAGGGAGGCTGCCAATCACAAAGCATTAAAAAAATGTTAGAAATAGAAATATGATCCTAAATTGAATTCAAAATTGTTAATTTAGTTTAGCTTCTGAACTACAACTAATATTTCGTTAATTAAATTAAATGGCACATAATTCATAGATCTAAATTGTCAATATAAATACTTTTTTTTTATTGTTCAGCTAGAATATCAATATTAGCCTTTTTGCACAAAGATGCATGGAAAATCTTCTTTTGAAAATAAGATTTTCTAAAGATTTTGTAATAGAAGTGATTAAATACGTACTCATTTTTGTAATGCCAACCAGATAAATTGCTAGCTTCATTTAGAGCGGCCCTCCATCTTTGCACCTTGTCCGTGTCATTCTTGAAACTTTCTTCATGTTTTGCCAACGCTTTTCCAAACTTTTTCTTTTGGTTACGTACTTCTGATGGATCCACATCGTAAAATACTGGAAATACCATTTGGCCTTTCTTTTTACACTCAAGAATTTTGACAAGTTCATCCAAACACCAAGTGGAAGTTGCAAAATTTTTAGAGAATACAATTATCGAAATCTTTGAACTTTCAATAGCTTCCAAAAGTTCAGTGGAAATTTTCTATCCTCTTTGGAGCTCGTCATCCATGAAAGTGTTAATACCATTCTGACGTAAAATACCATTCAAATTGCTAATGAAACCATTGCGGGTATCTTCCCCTCTAAAGCTCAAGAACACATCATAATTAGATCGTTGGGTGGAAGACGAAGAGAATGCTCGTTTATTAGTTAGAAGAGCCATTGTGATTTGGATATGACGGTTGAGAAGATCTAAAGGAAAGAGGTGATGAAATTGAAAATGTTTTATGAGTTTAAGAAACCAAAGAGAACGAAAATTATGAAGAAGAGATTTCTCAATGGGTTTGAGACAGAATGGGAAAGGCAGAGCGAAGGAAATGAATGTTAGATTTAAATAGTTGTTGTGAGGCGAAGATGACTGAGAGAGAAGAGAGAGGCATGGCCATGGAACTCAGAGAAGAAAAGAAAAGAATGAGGCGGCTGAAGTGAGAAGTGAGGGTGCGGCTGAAGTGATAAGTGTAGAGAGTAGGGTTTTTTTTTTATTTTGTTTCAAGTTAATGTATAAAACGAGAGAAAAAATTAAAATGTAATTATCAAGGATCAAACCTGGGACAAGTGTTGTCACATGCGTATCTTACCACTAAACCAATGGTCTTCGACCTAGATTGTTTTCGACATATTAATTTTTAATACATATATTCCGTTTCGATTTGGTTTTAGATTTTATTTTTTGAACCCGAAACCGAAAACAAAATTTTAAGTTTGAACGAAATGAAAACTGAGGCGAAGAAAATGAGAGTCAAATGTGAAATTACAGTAGCAGCGTACTACTACTTTCGTAGTTGGTGGCCCAAACGCGTAACTAGAAAATTGGCCGTCCAAAGTGAAATTCACTTTCAAACTTTCTCACACACCCACCAGGAAAAGATGAAGAAAGAAAGGATTAAAGGAAAGGAAGATGCAATTTCTTTTCTTTACATTCTTTTTGTACAGCCTCCTCTTTCTTCTTTCCTCTCATTTTTCTCATGAATCTCCTTCTCTTCTTTTATTCTATGACTAGAACATTTATTATACCATTTTTTCCACAAGTATTTTATATGATAAAATATAAATAATTATTTATTACTTTCGCATGAATTTACTATTTTTTTTATCAGAGGTGTTTGTTAGAGTAGTTTGAATAATGTTATTTGTAGTTTTTTGAAAAAGTGTTTAATATTATTTAAAATATGGAAATGTGAGTTTAAGGTGTCCTACCAAATAATCACTTTACTTAAGTATGCGTTTGGATACTGCTTATTTTACTAAAACTGAAGAAAAAAAAATTTACTATTTGCTACAGTATTATATACCGTTTATTGGCCAAATTACTATTTATGACCAATAAACAGTGCACAACACTCTGACTTAAAAAAAAAAAAAAAAAAAAAACGGCCAAAACACTGGAAACGTGGACGCCCAAAACGCAATACAAAGTTACAAACACCTGGACATGTAAAATAAAGTTTGCGGTACTAGAATAAACACAAAGACAAATCCTCCACAATGCTACAACAATAACAACTATAGTAGTCGTGGGTACCCACCTCGCTCACACGCAGACCTTCTCGAGTCTCAAGTCTCAACCCTCCAGTCAATGTCTACACCTACTCTTCTTTTCACCCCCACTTTCACCAGCAACAAACCTTCTTGCCTCTGCCAGCCTACAAACACCATTGCACAGCATTCCACCCTCTAAGCCTTTTTTGTTTTCTTGGGTTTTTCTGTGATGAAAATTGTCTATTTATCACAAATAGAGAAACTTTGATGAACTTATTAAAAAAAAAAGGATTTGATGGATTGCTTGTTTGATTTTTCTATTTTAATTTTGGCTATAAGGATAGTTCAAGCAAACAAACAAACAAATACCATGACAAATTGTGATTAGTAGAACACAAAAAGTGAGACAAAGGAATATTCATTTATTTAATGGGTAAGAATTGACATCTCGGTGCAATAAATCTTATTTCTATCGTAAAAATTTCACTTGTTTGCCCTTTCTCTTTCTACAATTTTTTAAACTTTTTTATTTAAGGGTTTTTAACTCAATCATTTAAAAATATTGTACCAGGTGTGTTTGCCCCCTACTTATTTGTTTTTTTTTTTTTGTCTCAACTATTTTACAAATAATCTAACCTTAGTATTTTTTTTAAGTTATTTTTTAGTTTTTTTAACACACATTTAACATAAAAGTTACCAAAAATTATATTTTTAATAAATAATCCAGTTAACAGGTGCCTCTAGAGCACTTGTTATTTCTTGTATTTATATTTTATAAGAAATTGGTTAATTAGCGACCTAAACATATTAATTATAAAATTAATAATTTGGTAGTAAGCCAACTTAGGGATCTACTAAACAAGGCCCTTTCATAAATATATAATGTAGTTTGTATTTGAGATTTAAAAATTTAGCAAATATGTTTAATTATATCAATAGTCTATCAACTTATTTATAGGGTAGTTATACTTGTTATCACTCCTTTAGTTGCTATTTGCATTTATAGATATAGTATTTTCAAGCATAATTATTGAAAAAACTCGGTTTCGCAACAAAATTGAAGATGATTTTTGAAAGAAATTTTAATTTTTCATATTGAAAAATAAATTATTACAGAATTTAGTATAAAATCAATTATATATATATATATATATGGTTTTCAAGATTTTTTTTAAAAACCTGAGTTTCATTTATTGATCATACAAACTATTCCTGTTTTGAGAAAATAGTTGTTTTGTATCTATTCTTTTGTTTTTTAGGGAGTTTCAATTTTTAGTGTCCATTTTTAATGATAACTCTTTATCATTAAATCAAGACACACGTAATTGATTTTGTGGTGTAGACAAGAATTGAACCTCAGATCTCTTATTCAATCATCAAAAACTTTACCAATTGAACTAACTAAAATCGCTCTATTCAAAAAATTTCCTCCGTGTAAAATAGTAAAATAGTCTGGTTCACTTTCAGAACTTTCATGAATTCATCTGTATAACCCAATAACCAATCAATTAATATTTATTTATATGCATTTTGCAGTCTACATACGGTAAGGTTGAAATCTTTGAGTCTATATTATTGGCTTGTAATGACATTCTATTATACATACAGTTGTGATGACTGATTCGGTCCAATTGAATTCGATTAAAGGTCATTGCTGACGTGTGTTTGTATCTCGAAATACTGTTACATTGGACTTGGGGGACAATTGGTGATTTTCAGTAGTAAATCATTAGCTATATGAACATGTCAAAATCACCGGCATGCGTAATAAATAGGCTTCAAATTATTAAATCTGTCAAATCAAAATCCATTTCAATTCAACCCTTGAAGCTAGCCTTCTCAAACAAGGGAAGGTGATTTCAAAACCCACATCCGCGGATAATAGCAATTGTGAAGATAGCATTTTGATAGCTCTAACTAAAACAATGTCACTTTGAAATTAACAAGGGTCCTCTTTATTTTTTTGGCTTGTTACCTTGTCCTTCTTATCCAAAGAATCATTGGCACTTATTTTTAAACTAGTGTGGGCTGCACGAGCCTTTAGTTAG
This sequence comes from Lithocarpus polystachyus, assembly GCA_033629205.1. Classification (NCBI taxonomy): domain Eukaryota; kingdom Viridiplantae; phylum Streptophyta; class Magnoliopsida; order Fagales; family Fagaceae; genus Lithocarpus; species Lithocarpus polystachyus. The sequence continues at coordinate 30,683,254 of CM066164.1, read as the reverse complement.
AAAATTAATATAATTTTTTTTTTAAGACGTATGAAGTCTTGTACTTAAATTTAAAATAGCTATTTTAATATCTATGTATTATGACAATTTTTTAGAACTTATTTACTAAATGTAATATTTACTCACCAAAAAATGCTACAAAGAATGATAATGAATGTCATCATCTTTCTATAATATTTAAATTTTCGTAATAAATAATAATATATGCTATAATTTTTTTAAAGATCTTCATTAAATTAAATATTTGCAATCATCTACAATGAAGATTTTGTTATTCATATTTCATTCTTTGTTATCTTATTTTATGAGTCTAATTACAATGTTTAGCTTACTTATTTTTAATAAATACCCTTTTAAGCAGGAAAATAAATTAAAAAAAGAACAAAATAACAAAAGACACATGTCATCAAAGTTTCTATTAGATAAAATTATAAGTGTAGATTTAAACCTAATAAATTAGTGTTTTCTAAGTAACAAATAGAACACCATATATCATCATTCTAACTTTTCAAGCATGACTACCAATCTACCACATAAAATTCAAAATACACAAAGAAATTTTTAGGAATTATAAGATTTTTTTAGAGTTTAACTAAGAGAAAAACAATAAGGATATGCGCTCATTTACAAAATATAAATGATAAAATTATTCAATTTTAGTTTAAGGGGGGAATGTAACTACCCTGAACATAAAGGAGGAAAGTGTTACTTCGTCAATTTGTGTGTGTGTGTGTGTGTGTGTGTGTGTGTGTGTGTAAAACAATATGTGTGTGTATGTTTTTATTTTTTTAAAACTTGAAACAATGTGTAAAAAAATCAACCTAAAAAAATTATGCATTAAACAATGAATTTTAGTTCAACAAATTGAATAAACCAAAAAAGAAGTCTAGGAATACAACAAAAAGTCACGATATTTTTACAAAACTTTTATTTTTAGCTCTGGTGGGTCATAGTCTAATATTTTATTATTTTATTTTAGAATAATGTTACATCCATAATATTTTCATAATAAATTTTAGGTGGTAAATTGCTACTGATTTTAAATTGGGCTAACCACTAAACTAGTGCATTTAAAAATAAAATAAAAAGCCAACTAAAGAAAATTGTGCCTAAAACAATGAGTTTTGGCTTACTAAATTTGACTAAAAAAAAAAAAAAAGCCTAGGAACACAACAAAATGTCACACAAAAAAGAAGTTTAAGAATATAACAAAATGTCACAACATTTTCGTAATAATTTTTATTTCTAGCTGTGGTAGGTGCCAGTTTGATATTTTATTATTTAATTTTTACGTCCATAGCATTTTTCACAACAAATCTTAGGTAAAAAAATTATTACTGGTTTTAAAATTATGCATTAAAAAAAAAAAAGACAATACAAGAAAATTGTGTGTGAAACGTACAGTGAATTTTGGCTCACCCAATTTGACTATATATGCTAAAAAAGAAGTCTAAGAATACAACAAAATATTAAAACATTTTCACAATACTTTTATTTTTAGAATCTGAATAGACATATTTTTATTTTATTTGAGAGAAACGCTACATCCATAACATTTTTAGAATCACCTCAAAAAAATAACATTTTGAGAACAAATTATAAATAACAAGTTATTATTGGTTTTAAATTGAACCCACTAATGATATCACTTTTTTATCCTTCAAAAATACCTTACTACATAAAATTTGTTACAAAATTATTGTGAAAATGTTGTGGACATAACATTTTTTTTTTATCTATAAGAAATTGAGATCTCGCAATTGTGAAAATATTGTGACAAGAAGAAGATGTTATAACATTTTCGTAATACATTTATTTTTAGTTGTGATTGGTCTCAATCTCTTATTTTATTATTTTATTTTGACCTTTAAAAAATTGACACCTCAATATGATGAAAATATTGTAAAAATTTGTTGCGTTAGTGTAATTTTGTATGCACATATAATATTTAAAAGCACAAGCAAAACCAACGTAGTGTGAAAAAAAAAAGGACCAATGAACAGTGCAAATTGTCAATAATTGTGAAAATATTGTAAAAATTTGTTAAGTCAATAAAACTGTATATACACATATAAATATTTAAAAGAAAAGACAAAAAAAGCACAACCAAAACTGGCTCATTGTGGTTTATGGAAAAAAAAAAAAGCCTAATGAACAATGTTGTGAAAGTGTTGCAAAAAATGTTGTGGATGTAGAACTTCTTTTTTCATAATACCTTTAGGGTCCGTTTGGGAGGAGGGAATGGAATGGAATGGAATGGAATAAAAAGAATATTTTTAGAATATTCTTCCCTCCTCTTGTTTGGGAGTTTTAACGGAGGGAATGGAAGGTCCATTCTCTTGTTTGGGAGTTTAAGTAGGAGGGAATGAAATGGTTATGAGGGAATGCTCATTCCTTCCTTTTTTCTCAAAATCTCAAATTTTTGTTCCCCTCAAAATTGGGAGGAATGGAAGGGAATGAATTTAGGTTTAATGAAATTTTTACTAAAACTCCAAAAATACCCCTATATATTCAACCTTTTATTTTAAAATAAGGGTCTAATAGTAATATTGTCATAAAATGATTCCATTCAATTCTCTCCATGTTACTCCCAAACAAGATTACTTACGTTCCATTTATTTCCATTCCTTTCCATTCCTTCATTTTAAAACATCCAATCAAGATTACTTAATTCCATTCCATTCTTTTCCATTCATTTCCCTTACTTAAATACATTCCATTCCATTCCTTTCTTTTCCATTCCCTTATGATCATTCCATTCCATTTCATTCCCTTCCCTTATAAACTCCGAAACGAAGCTCTATGTTTTAATTGTGGATGATTCTAGTATGATATTTTATTTTAACTTATAAGGAATTAACATATCAACAATTGTAAAAATATTGTGACAATATATTGTGTTAACTAATAGCTTTATATATATAAAAGTGGACAGGATGATATTAAGCCCAAAAAAGAAAAAAACAGAGAGAAAAGAAAAGAAAAGAAAGCGGCAACAGAGGAGAGGTTGAAACCAAAGCACTGTAGCTACAGTGCCAATTGAACCAACCAAATTGGCACTGTAGCAACTGTTCAAAACTTATTAAAAAAAAAAAAAGAAGAAGAAGAAGAAGAAGAAAAGATAAAGGAACTCAATAAACCAAACGTGGGCCAAAATGGGAAATTAACATCATTTTTCTAACAATATAATTAATAGACACCGTTTTCAAACTATATTTTTTACTAGCATCTCAAGTCTAAAAGACTCGATTTAGGGCCCATAAATCGAGTCTTTGAGACTCGATTTTTTTGGTCAGATTTCGTCCGATGTGGCATTTTTTCCACGTGGCGTCTGCCTAAAAATCGAGTCTATAAGACTCGATTTATATACACTAACTTAAAAAACCTAGAAGCCACAAACAATAGAGGATACGAAAAAAAAACCCAGCTGAGTAGTTCCCAGAAGCCACAAACAACAAACAGACTTAACAAACCAACGACGATCTTCGATGGCGTGGGTTGACGGCAAAACTTCATGCCGCACATGGAGGCGCGTCAGGCTGAAGATGGACGCCTGCTTCTTGGGTTTTACACATCGGAGGCCGAAGAAGAGATTCGTGGCCTTTACACAAGAGAGAGAGAGAGAGAGAGAGAGAGAGAGAGAGAGAGAGAGAGAGAGAGAGAGAGAGAGAGAGAGAACCCAGAAACAGAAGGTGAAGAATGAGAGAAAAAAAAAAAAAAAACCCCAGATCGCCATGGCGGCTTCAGACCAGCATCGATGGCTTCAGCTCGGCGTGGGCCTGGCCGTCGGTGGTCTTCATTGCTCGCGGCTAGAGGTCGGGTTCAGATCGCCGTCAGAGTGGGTGGCTTCAGATCGGCATTGGCCGTGTGTGGTCATGGGGCGTGGGTGGCCATCGGTGGTCGTGGCTAGCTGTGGGTTGAAGGTGATCGGTGGTTTTGATGGGTGGGTGGCTGGGTGGGCATGGAATCGCTGAAGAAGAAGAAGAAGATGAGGAGGAAGAAGGTGATCGGTGCTTTGCTTTAGGAAAAAAAAATTGTATCTTTTTTTTTTTCTTTCCTCTCTCTTTTCTTTTGGTTTTGGATGTGGGGGAAGAGATACAGAAGCGAGAGAGAAAGAGATAGAGAAGAAAAGACAAAGGGTTTTTTATTTTATAAATCGAGTGTTAGAGACTCGATTTCTACATAGGCACCACGTGGAAAAAACGCCACATCAGACATAATCAGACCATGGAAATCGAGTCTCAAAGACTCGATTTATAGCCCAAAATCGACCCTCTTAGACTCGAGATGCTAGTAAAAAATATAGTTTGAAAACAGTGCCTACTAATTATATTGTTTGATAAATGATGTTAATTTTCCATTTTGGCCACCAAACGTGTACTCTAGGGGTATTGGTGCTTTTTATATAGTTAATAGATAATAGAAATAGATATAGCTAATAGAAATCTATGTACACAACAATAAAATTATGGACATCCATTTTTTCACATCTAATTTTAGAGCATTAGCGTAGAGTGTTCTAAAACTCTCAAAATGCTATTTTAGCACACCAAATGCAGATGACCTCCATCTTGTGTGCTAGCTGTGTTTTTTAATTGAAAGCTATAAAAGAAGTGTGTTGACTAAACTGTTAAGTAGTTTGTTAAAATAATAAAAATAATTTTTTTGAGTGCTAAAATATATATTTTTTAACACATAATAAAGCAAATGGGTTTACTCTTGCCAATTTTTTTCATTTTCATTAAAAAAAAAATACACACTGAGCATTACCCCCATTGTTTTCAATTGTCAGTTGTCAAAATCGCATAGTTTGGGGCCTTTGGAAAATCACAAAATTAAAAAATACTATGTTTCGTGTGCACACGTACACACACGTACAGCCAGCTTCTAACCATACATAGAACCCACAAACATGGGAGATCAACCTTCTTCTCATCCTCATTGACTTGTAGAATCTGAACTTTTCTATATTAATAACTTGTTGCTTATAGCTCCAAGAGGTTAGTTAAATGGTTCATAAGGTCTCATGAGATTTTGGGTTTGAAATTACTTGCTAGTATTTTGGTGTTACCTCTAAATAATTCATCTTTGTAATAATCTAGTGTGTATGTAAAAGAGAGACTTGAGGACTACATATACCCAAGGAAATAATTAGATATTCGAAGAGGTTTGGATACTCTTGTTTATCAAAAAAAAAAAAAAAAAACTTGTTGCTTACCAAATACTAAAATAATATAATACTACCACTTTTCTTTTGAGTGGCTTGTAATTTAATATGAGAAAAATTAATTGATGCCTTAAGAGTTTTGGTTTAAAAAAATATTTTAGAAAATTTTAATTTAAAAAAAGTAATTAATTTTGTTGAAGTAATCTAAAAACTTTCTTAAAGTAGCCAACAAATGTGGGTTCCTGTTAATCGAATTAAATATTAATAGCTATGAATAATTCATAACTATTTTTTGGTAAACACTTGGTAAACATGGATATAATATTAACTAAGAAACATGGCCAGTAGCCAACGTACAAAGTCGGGGGATAAAGGCCCAACATATCATCAATCAAAAGCTTAGCTAAAGCAGGGGTAGGGGGGGGGGGGGGTGGGGGTGGAATCAAAAACCAACGACAAGGCAGAGGAAGCTGATCCCAAATTTGCTAAAGCATCGGCACAAAAGTTTGCTTCCTGAAGCAATGTGATAACTTAACTTGAGGCAGACGCAGCAACAATTGCTTGCAATCATCAAAATTGAGTGATGGTCATAGGTCACGTACAAATTAAATGTAAATTAAAATACTGTCCTGAGTTGTTGGATGTTGGAACTGCAAATTGAAGAAAGTAAATTAATGAGCCTGTTTGGTTCTCTTTTTTTCATCACTCAATTTTCGTCACTCAATGTCCATCACTAATCACTCATCACTCATCACCCATCACTTATCACTCATCACTCATCACTCTAAAATATCACACCCAAACGGCATTATCACTCAGTTACTATCACTCAATATTTTTCACACTATTTGTGGACCCCATATCTGTCACTGTGCAGCTTTTTGCTTTCTTTTTTTTTTTTTTTTTTTTTTCACTGGGTTCGGTCTGCACTTTGTTCTTCTTCTTTTTTTTTTCTTTTTTTTTTTTTTCAGGATGAGTGCAGACCGAACCTAGTGGAAAAAAAAAAAAGAAAAAAGAACTAAGTGCAGACCAAACCTAGTGAAAAAAAAAAAAGCAAAAAGGTGAAGACCAAACCCAGTGAAGAAAAAAAGAAAAACAAAAGAAAAGAGGTTGACTGGTCAAAAGTTGCGGCTGAGTGAGTCTCCTATGTGTGTTTAATTACAAAAATGTCATTGAGTTATGAGTTATGAAAACTGAAAACAGTCAAAATGTGTTTTCAGTTTCCATAACTCACAACTCAAAAATCAGAGAATTGAGTGATGGAAACAGAGTTATGGTGCTCGCAAACGGACTTCTCGCTATGGGTCTCACCATTTTTGAGTTATGAGTTATGGAAACTGAGAATTGAGTTATGGAAACAAGTGAACCAAACAGCCTCTAAGCATTCGTGCGGCTACTCATTTTTAATTTTGCAGGTCGAACAACTCTGGACAGTGTTTTAATTTACATTAATTTGTAGGACCATCACTCATTTACCTTTTTTTTTTTTTTTTTTTTTTGAGAAGAAACCATCACTCATTTACTTGTACCTAATAACCATAATTAAAACCCACTCAAAAGGCCAAGTTATTAATGTGGTGAATTTCAGATTGTAGAGGGATAAGGCCCAAACCCAAACTATGTGATCTGCACAGTATGCATTTTGTATTGAAAATGAAAAAATTTGGTAGTGGGAAAACCCACTACTCCTTACGGGATACCTTGTAATTGTTTTAATTAATACCAACACTTAATAATATTTTTATCACTTTTTTTTTTTAAAGAAAATCTATGTACACAACAACAATATTATGGATATCTATTTTTTTCGCACCTAAATATACAATATGTTGATTTGTTCTATTGTAAGTGATTAATTAAAAGTAGTAAATTCGTATAAATAAGAATGATCTGAAAGTGTCCATTACTTATAGTCGAACACATCATATTATAAAATTGGTTAAAAGTGGATGTAGCACATCTTTTTTCATAATACCTTAAGTTTTAGTTGTAGATGATTCTCGTATGATATTTTATTTTAACCTATAAGGAATTAATATATCAACAACTAGGGCTGTCCACACCCACCCGTCACCCGCAAAACCCGACCGATCTGGAGCTACCCAAACCGAAATCGTCTGACCCGAGGAGAGAGGTGGTCGATGGCGAGTCTCAGAGGTTCAAAACCGATGCCGACGAGTCAGATGGCGGATCTCCTTCTCCAAAAACCAAGCCACCCGATCCTACCGGCTAAAGTTCAGATCTACCTCTAATTCAGCGAAAACATACTGATTTTCGCTCAGATCTTCTCATTTTCGCTCATATCCAGCTACGATTTACTGGGTTTTGCTCAAATACGACACAGATTTGGTGAGTTTTTCTCAAATCCAACGAAATTTGGGTATTTTTTGCTAAGATCTGATGGGTTTTCCTTAAATCCGGCAGAGATATGGTGTTATTTTGCTTAGAATGAGTGGTTTTGCTCAATTCCGGCTAAAAAAACATGTAGTTGCCGCCGATTTGAACCTTCGACAGCATATTTTCAGCTTTGATCGACCCAATCGCCGACCAACCTGGTCTGATCCGACTTGACCGGTGGGTTTTTGCTGTCGGCGGCAAGTCTTCTTGTCGGAAACCCGATGTCATCGGGTCGGTCATGGGTTGGGCATAAACCCGACCCAGACCGACCCGTGGACACCCCTGTCAACAATTGCAAAAATATTGTGACAATTTATTGTGTTAGCAAATAGCTTTATATATATATATATATATATATATATAAGAGTGGATAGGATGATATTACGCCAAAAAAAAAAAAAAGCAGAGAAAAAAAAAAAGGAAAAGAAAAGAAAGTAGCAACAATACAGAGGTTGAAACCAAAGCACTGTAACTACAGTGCCAATTGAACAAACCATATTAGTACTGTAGTAACTGTTTAAAACTTGAAAAAAAGAAAAGAAAAAGAAAGATAAAAAAGATAAAGGGACTCAATAAACCAAATGTGAAATGTGTACTGCTGGAACATTGGTGCTTTTTATATAGTTAATAGATGCTAAATCATAGTAAATTATGTTATAAGGGAAACTCTGAAATATATATATATATATATATTTTGAAATCCTCTGAAATATAAATTATTTCTGTTGCTACAGGAAGATATTAATATAATGAAAAACCTCAACTTTATTGCATACCGGTTCTCAATTTCATGGTCCAAATTATTGATATAAGTAATGAAATTAAATAAATAAGTTATTAAAATAGAATTTCATTTTCGAAGTCTCTTTTTTTTTCCCAGGTTTTTAAAGTCATTTACTTAAAAATGTTTATGGATCTTTAACAAAGCTCTATTATTTAAAAAAAAAAAATCCTGGGAAAAAACAACTAGTCAAGTAATTTCTAAATTGAGGCCTTTAAATGCTAAAGGGGTGATACGTTCACAACATTTTTACAACAAGTCATAGGTGATTAGTTGTTATTGGTTCAAATTTGAACCTAACACCAATATTATTTTTTTGCCCCAACAATAACAACTAGTAATAACCTGCCACCTATGATTTGTTGTGAAAATATTGTGGACATAAAAATCAAACTAAATGATTAGAATGCAATGAAACAAAAATTCATTTGGCAAAAGTCTTGTCACTTTATGGTCAAGAAAAAGAAAAAGCCATCTATGAAATGTATTGAATCATGAGAGAGAGAGAGAGAGAGAGAGAGAGAGAGAGATCAAATAACCTATGTTCATACCCCAAAAATGCTTTCTTATTTCTTAAAATCAAAGTAAGTTTTTTAATGCATCCAAGCTTATAATAACCTAAGAAATGACCACCTAGGTTGGCAATAAAATGACTTATTCAAATAACCTGTTCTATCCAACCCATTTTTGGACAGAAATGAGCACTAGGAAAAATATAAGTCATAATAAAACCAATTGGCACAACAAAACTATACATAACAATATTAACTGAAGGAGCTTAGTGAAGGGGTTTTCAAATCCCATAACACTTGGTTTCCCTACCTCATTAAGGTATAACACTCAACCAATTAACAGAATACCTCACAATATAACAATACTGCCCATGTGCACCCACCATACTATAGTTTGGGATTTAATTACCACAATATATAGCAAAAGCAATATTAATCAACCCCTATACATTTTTATCAACAAAATCAACCCCTATATATGACATTGAAGTGGTGTTGGTGTATATAGCCACCTTTGTACATTGTTTTCACAGCATAATTATACAATAACATGTACTCTAAGCGGCGACCGTAACTTCTTGCTATTCTGGCCACTGCCAAACACCAATTCCTCCACATCACACCCATCAACCTCACATAGCATCTCCGAAAAAGTGTTTGTACTGCACAAATTTTCTCTATTCATTATATTTTTAATTTGATTAAATTTGATAACAGTGGCATAAAGCAGCAACAAAAAATTCATGTAGAAAATAGTATGTCAGTTTTTGTATTTGGCTATAACGATACAATGTTATCACATGGTAAATCATCTACTTAAAATCATTCTTCATCAAAAACTTCATACTAAGAACCCATATCATATGGATTGAAAATCTATAAACAAAGCCTAAACAATCACACTATTCAAATTTTATGCTAGTTTCCAACCTGCCATGGCTTCATAGTAGATGGATAGAGGAGTAAGTAAACAAGAAAGAAAAAGGACTATACTACAAAACCGAGAGTTCATTTATATGCTGACACAGTAACAAGCCAGCGATGTCTCCCATAAACAAGAATGCCTCTAGAAAATTGAGTATCAAAAATCAAGATTTTATAGGAAAAATACTAAACCGAATAAGAATGAGAAAATTGAGCACCTAGTAGGTTCTTTCTGCCTTAGCTCACAAAGGTATATAACTCTCAATTGGATCTTCCATAAGATACAAAGGGCTGGACCTGGGATGGTATTTTACTTCATTATTTCACCAATTGTATTTGTTTTCTCTTCTTCTTCTTCTTCTTCTTTTTTTTTTTTTTTTTGGGGGGGTGGGGGGGTGATAAAGAAAGAAGATAAGAGAGCCTATTTTTTTGAGGTTCTTTCGGGGCCCATTTTGACGAGAAAGTATACCATGTTTCGGTAATACTAATTCAACATCTGTTTTGGTATTTCTTACCCAATAAATGAGTGACACTTATTTCAAAAAATCACATCAGACTACTCCAATAAATTAATCACAATCTTCTATACTATTGAGAAGATAAATTAATCATTTATTAGAATAGTTTGATGTGATTTTTTGAAACATGTGTCACTCATTTATTGGGTAGAACATACCAAAACAAATGCTGAGTATACTTTCTCCATTTTGACAAGTTTTGGGCTCTTTATTGCACAACAAATAACACTAAGGCAAAACTAAGGTTTACCCCCAAGATTAGGGGGTGTGGTCCAATCACAAAATTAGTGTTACTTTACGTGCTTTTTATGGTACAGTCTTGAGAGAAGCAAATATTGGGCATGAATTAATCTATCTTAATAATAAATTTCATTACTTATCAAAAAATAAAATTGCAATGAAGCAAATGCAGTCAAGCTCCGCCTAGAGTAACCACATGACTACTCCCATCTCGAAATCAAATTGTTTAGTTTATAAGCTGTACATACTCGTCCTCTAACCTTTGAAACTTCACACTTTTATTTGTTAAAACAATTTTTAAAATTTTTTACAATTAAAATAAATTGAATTTAGCAGCAAATCAAATGACTAATTTCTTTATATAGTTTATTATATTTTACTTGTACATTCACATTTATACCTTTGCATGTTTTTCTAAAACAAATTTAAAAAAGAAAAAAAATTACACCTGAAAGAAATTGAATTTTGTAGAAAATCAAATGGCTAGTTCGACTCAATCAACGATGGATTTTTCTTTTTCTAGGTTACAAAACTATTAGAATTTTCTATTTCTTTAGCATATTTCACTAAGATATGTGCTGGTCTATTCCCTTGTCATTACACATGAGAGAGACCCTGGCTTATTGAAAGGTTTGGAGTTTCTACCCCACCCCTTCTTAGATGTTTGAAATGGATAAACCCATGAGGGCATCATATACAATCCCTGAATCATTTATATACAATCATATGAATTTATACAAGAATATCGTTATACTTAAATATGTTTATATTATATGTAGTCTTTTTTTAAACATACATGTTAGCACCATCCTTCATTCAGCCTCTGTGTCTTCTGGGTGGAAGCCTACCTTCCTTTGATGAGACTTGATATATATTTTGGATGAGGGTGAAGTATGAGCCATTTGCATTGCTCAACTATTTATGCAAAAGAAATTACAAAAGTAAAAGAACTATACATTAAAAAAACAAAGAAATGGTAAAAACATATTACTTCTTGCATGTTGAAAAACAAATGAAGAAGAAATGATTAAAGATTTTTCTGCTTTGCTTGTTGCTAGTTGCTACTAAGGTTGAAAAGCGTTCATGTATGATGCAACCCCACCAACTGAGGAAAGTAAAAAATAATTGGTCTCTCTGCTCAGCCCTACAGAATTGGAATCTTGTAGAAGAAAGCATTTGTGGTATAAGGATCAAGGAACTTTTCTACAGGTCACTTGCTCGGTCCAGCTTCATCCGAAGGTGATTTTTGAAAGTGCAACAGGATTGCTTGAGGAATATCAAGACTTAAACGCTGCACAACGGGTATAGCTGGGTCTGGTAACTAGTGTGGGAGTTGGGACTAACTTGCAGGAGTTGGGACTCACAAGCATGATAGTATGTATAACGGTTTTCATTTGGGACATCACAGCATGTTTCGCTGCTGTCCCCCTCCAGTGCTAGATGATTTGGTCTAGCCTAACTTTGTATACTTGGTTTAGTTCAAATAAAAGTTTCAATTGTTTCGGGTTCAAAAAAAAATGTAACGTTTCTTTCATCCAAATTAGAATCTTCTTTCTCTACATCATTTTTCTTTTTCTTCGTTTTTGTCATCAACATCCTCTTCTTCATTAGCACTTGCCTCAGACTCAATCAACCTGCATTGTAATATACAACATTAGATTTCATATGTAACTGACACTTTCAGGTTAAGATGATCATAGAGTTACATGAGGATATTATGATATCATGAATGTCCATTTCTTATTAGTATGGAAAGCTGCTCCCACAATATCAACTACCACCATAGCTCTAAAAGATATGGATGGTCAGGTAAATTCAAATTTGCATCATATTAGGTTTTTTTTCCCCAAAAAATGTGTTCAAAAAAATTTTCAATACTTACTTTCCATTTCTTTTAGCTTTAGGAACTTCTCTTTCAATCTCAGCATCCACATCAATGGCTCGTTTCAGGGGAAGAATCTGATTTTTCTCCTCCTACATGAATATATGTAGTTACGATAATTTAAATGGATAACCTTATAAACAAATCCAATAATTAATAGTTGTTATTGACATAGTATACCTGTTCATGTTGCAACTGCTTAAACTCATGATCTTCAAACACGTGAATGGCTGTGAAATTTTGTTTTGTAGTGAAAATGTTGTTTGGATTGATTTTTATCTTGAACATGTATGTTTTTCCAAGTAAATTCTTTATTGGCTTTGGAACAACATCCTCGTCATCATCCTCATCCTGTCATGGGGGTTTATATATATACACACACAAAAGATTCATTTGTAATACCAAATATTCGAAAGATGAATGGAAATCTTAAAAAATCTTGATTAGTTCATAACTTCAAGAAGTTTTACAAAGCTATAAATATCATACCTTTATTTCTGTAGTAAAGATTTGTGTAGCAGGAATATGAACAATTTTCTCTGCTTCCTTGTCAAATACCACAAATATTGTGCTACCACTTTCATCCTTGACAAGTAATTCTAATCTGTACCTGAAGTTTTTGGCAAATGTGTAAGTTTCCACAATATATATTATATATGTAATATATTTTAATCTTTTTCATAAACTAGAACTAACCTTGTCGTTGGAGAAGAAAATTCTTTCTTACAACCTTCACACCAAAATGTAGATCCAATTGTTTTTGCCTTTTTATGACAATCAGTGCATGAAAAATAATGCCATCCATTTTCAGCTTTTACTTTTTTCACAACAGCCATACAATAGAAAATCGCTTTCTACAGTAATTTTTTTTTATTAGTATATAATACATGTAACTTTGTCATTAATCAAATACTTATTTAGAGTTTTAACTTACATGGGATTTTGATTGCTCAAGAAATATTATAATTTCGCATATTGTCCTCTTATTTTTTACCACTTCTTCAGAATCCCAGTGGATGTAATCCTGCTGATAATCCAAGTTGATGTAAACCTTTGTTGCATCGGTGGAAGACAATGAAAGTTGATCTTATTACATAAAAGAAAAGTTAATAGTCAGCATAGCATTTAACCGAACCATAAAAAATAGTGTAACGAACTAAATTATGACACAAATATTCTTACTCATGAATGATTTCACAGTTGTTGAAGTAATTATCAAAATAGTTGATTTCGATCTATCCATGCATACATCTTCTGTGATACTTTCTGCAAGGTCTCCCCACAATTTAATCTGAATTTTACGTTTCCTGCATTTTTGGTTATGTTAAGCCTTTTTTTCATTATTTGATAAATTTCCTATTATTAGTATTAAAAAATCATTTGAGTCAAACGAACCTAAATTTGTCTTCAATCTCAATGATCCTTCTCTTCTATGGCTTTCCATTTTTGTCATTCTCATACACACGGGAAATGGTTGACACTCTTCCAATAACATCTACATAATTTACATGATCAAATACATCAAGGACATACAACTTGATTTATATGAATATAGAGTTAATATAACAAAATTTATAAAGCATTAATACCTGTTAAGTGGACATTTTTGTCACACCGACCACTCCAATGTTCAAATGGAACAAATTCAAATTTATATTTTGGGATTGAAGGATGGTCTGATCCTGCTGGTTTAACTATTGTTGCTCCATAGAACTTGATCATATATTTATTTGTGACTATTTTGTAATCATTTTGGTAAGGAATAACACCAAAATTCTTTATGTCATAGATGTTGCCTTCTTGTAATTTTTTCCTGAATTGATGAACAAGTGCCTCCTTGATCCTTGCATGTATGTGATTGCCCTTATACAATCATAAATTAAACAATCAATCATTATTACTATTTAAAAAAAAAAAGAAAAAAAAGAAATATCATTGACATAAATATGTATATATATATTTTTTTAAGTTGTCTAGTTTATAGTTGACGTATGGTTGCATGAGCATTTGACCTGTTCATTGAGCAAGACCATATCCAGGCACAGAAAATCTTTGTTCTTGAGATTGTAGAAAAACAAAAAGTTGTCTAGTTTAGAGTTGATGTATGGTTGTATGTGTATCTGACCTGTTCATCTAGCAAGACCATATCCAAGCTCATAAAATCTCTGTTCTTGAGATTGTAGACATCCCATAGTCGTGTGACTCGAGCCTTAATCTTCCAATTCTCTTTGTTACCATTGAGCTCATGAAGTAAGCTATAATCACCTTTCATCTTACCTATATTGAAGGTATAGGCTGATTTAATAAACTATGTCAAAGTAAATAGAAAAATAGATTGAGAAGGGAAGGGAGTTTGATACTAATACTGATTAAGAGACGAAAAAAATTAATTGTGTGTGATGCAAATGAAACCCAATGTGTAAGTGCTTAATATATAGGGCAAGTATCATTTGCTAATGAAATGAGTTGGAGCTTGAAGGGCTTGAGTATTATGGTAGCTTAGCTACTTAGGCTTGAAGGGTCTAATGCAAACTTGTACTGCAACTATTCACTAGTGGAGGTCTGACAGTGGTGTAGTGGAGAGGTTTTTAAGACGAAGACTCCGGTTTTTCACTTCACACATTTGGTGTTTTCATGTTGTTTGCTTCTCTTTATTCCGTTTTTCATATTGCTTTACTTGTTTTAGTTGCTACTTGAATATGCATGCAATGTGAAATTGGCTAATTACTTATATTGGACATTAATTGTTAGTTTAGGCTATAAGTGAGTAAGCCATGAAATTGGTATGTGGGATCTAAATATATACCTAGTGTGTTAGGTAGCATTTTTTTCAATTTGTTCTTAATTTTTCTCTAACATCTACTAGAAAACTATTTCATTAAAAACAATATGTAATTAAGTCAAAATTAGTTTTGGCGATTGTTGTCTTACCAACAAATGGAGATATCTCTTCAAAAATTTCTTCGATAAATTGACGTTGAGGGTATTTGCCAATTACAAATCATTAAAAACATGTTAGAAAATAAAATATGAACATGAACTAAATTCAACTTGTTTAGCTTGTGTACTACGACTGATATATGTTGTTAATAAAAGTAAATGGTATGTAACTCATAGTCATAGATCAACGAACTATCACTTTGAAGCCCTATTTTTTTTTCTGTCCAACTAAGAAAAAAATCCAAGATTAAGCTTGGATTTTTTTTTTTTGGGTAGGTATTATTAAAAGAATCGGGCAATACACAAAGACTCTACTTGATTAGACGACTACTTAAAACAAGCAATTGCTCTCATACAGACTATAAATATCTTTAGAGCCAAACAACACTCTGAAATAGTAAATCTACTATTCTGTTAGTACTACCAACGAAGTAAAATATTGTCCTTGTTAATTACATCATAAAAATCCAAGTTTATATCTATATGCCAAATTACCAATCCATCAAAAACCAGGAAATATAAATAAAACCAAGCCAAAACAAAAACACAAGCAGTCAAGCTTTCATCTTTGTGTGTTTGCTGCTCGAGAGACAACCTCCTATCCTCCTGTTTGATGCAAAAAAATTTCAACTTGCTGCTGATGCTTCTAATGAACAATATAACAATAGAGTCCAACCAATAAATGTCAGTACAGCTGTGCCATTTATGAAGACCAAAATCACCAGCACCCTCTCTGTACCACATTTAAAAAGATCTCCTTAATGGAAAGCCTAATAGCAGTAGTAGAAAGCCAATGCTAACAACCAGCAAGTACCTTGCACCAATCTCTACATTTACAAATAAAACAAGTGTCATGCTATTTAGATTTTCTTTTTTCTTTTTTTGGTGGAAAGGAAATTATCATTAACAACTAAGCAACCTCCAAAAGGAGTAAACATGACGGTCATACATAGCGCCAACACAATCAAAATGACAGAGCAGAGAAACATCCGATGGGGGCTTTACAAAAACAACAAAATCCTAAGATAGAAGGGCTCCCTTTCTAGCGAGCACATCAGCACACTTGTTGGCTTCCCGGTAGCAATGTCGAACTCTAACTAGAGGAATTTCCTTTAATCCTTCTCTACAGTCAGCCACAAAAGCATCATTACCATTTGGGTTCCCAACTTCCTTTTCCAAGAGATCAACAACCAGCTTCACAGCCAGCTCAATTTCCACTGCCAGCAATTTGAGGGAAATACATAAGTGAATCCCATCCCTCTAAGGCCCAAAGCTCCGCAGCAACGCTACTCCAATGGCCCTCGCATAACCTCGAACCCATTAGATTTTCATTTGCCACATCCTTCAACCATGACAAGAACCGACCAATCTTGACGTAGCAAAAGTTCTCTGCTAAGGCCAGGCTGCTCCTACCCAGTAGATTTAAACCATAAATAATTTCAAAAGAAGCAGATCATCTAATATAAATCCAACTACGTGTCCACTCTACATAATATGGAAACTCCTAAACCCAACCATGTCCCCACCAATCTTTTTTCTTCAATAATCACATTTAATCATTAAAAATAAGCATAGATAAATCCAAGATTTTTTGGTGGCAATTATTATTTCAAATTAAAAATAAAAAGAATTACATGATCATAAGGACATACCACTGCATTGCACCTAATCCTGCATTGATTAGAGGACTGCTGACAACAAGCTGGTCACAGAAGAACTACATGATGATCGTGATGTGGGCATTTATTCCAAGTTAACTTCAAATTTTATTCTTCTTCTGGTAACCAAGCTATAAGCTACATCATATGATCATGCATTAAGAGGCTCTCACTATCTTGTCAATAAAGACCACCAACTTTCCACCTGAAGGAAAGTTTAGAAAGAAGAGTTACCTCAAGTTCCCAACATGACACCTCCAGGTGCAATATGGTTGAAGGTGGATCAAAATTAACACAATTAAATCAACTGCTCATATTTGACTGTTGAATTATAGTCTCCATGTTTAATGAACTCTCTGCAAAACATCCTGCCACTCAGGCCAAATCAGAACCTGTATACTTATATGAGTTATATCATTTAACCAAAGTACAAAATTTGAACCTGATACGTAACACAGTTAAAATCAAACTAGAGATTAAAGGGGAAATGCCAGAGGATGATAAAAAGGTCCAAGAAGTAAACCATATAGGTTAACAAAATTTAAATGACCAAGAAAAAGAAAAAGGCATATAAGCAATGTTATTGACTCATGATGAGAGATAGAAAAAATAACCTATGGTCATATCCCAAAAATACTTTCTTATATCTTAAAAGTAAGTAAGTTTCTCTATGCAACCAAGCTTCTAATAACCTACGAAATGACCACCTAGGTTGGCAATAAAATGACTTATTCAGATAACCTGTTCTAGCTATCTTCAATCTATATCTCATTTCCAAGATTTACAATCTTTGTCTCATTTTAAACTCCAGAATTTTCCCATTCTACTGAAAATTTAGTAGTCACATATTCAAATTGAATCTTTCTCAAATCACTCCCAATATTCCTTTAACTAATCCAACAGGCTAAAAACCCATATCTCAAATTTGCAACTTCATAGATGAACATGTCAAATTTCACATCATGATAAAAAGACCAAACAATTAATTGAGATTTGAAATATAATACTCCACCTAAAGAATAAAACCCATATATCATCAAGCATTCAACAAAAGAGAGATCACAAATTTTATAGAGAACTTCATGTTTTTCAAACTAAATTCCAATCATGAAAAATATAGATACAAATTTTTTTTTTCAAGAAAAGGAGATTAGATCACAAATATTTTCTAACAAAGGAAAGTGTTAATATCAACCATAGTGTCAAGTTCCAATAACATGAAGAGATCAAGGCATGTAAAAGCTGTGAGCACCTATGGTATATTAAGATTAGATTCAAATAAAATTAAAACCTAATGAAATTTATGCACAAAATGGAAGATTAGATTAGATTTAGATTAAAATTTACACACAAAATAACAATTATCATAAGGATACCACAATCAAACTTGGCCCAAGTAAGTAATACACATACGTTTTAGGATTGATCACACATATATTTCTATAAAAGTAAGTGAATTCATTGGATTATACACCTTAAATGAATTTATCTTGTATTGGAATTTTGGAAGTGTATCCATGGTATGAACCTCCAATTATTGTCATCTTTATGTTGCAAATGTTTTGTGCAAACCAATATCAATGACATCCTGTACGTGCCCAAACTTGTATTTATATACACATACACCTACACTATCAAAATTAAACATTGACACATTCTAGATTTTACAAAAGCCAATTATATAATATGCAGAAGTCATTTGTATCAACTCTTTACCTTTTCTTTTCATGTAGCTGCTACTTTTACAAAATACAAAGCACGCTAACCTATCTATAACACAAACATTTCTTGATGCCTAGTTTTATGGAGGCAAGTTCAAATAGAAATTTGATCTTCTATTTCTATATTTGAAATATGGAAAGTTGACTACTCTTAATAATTATATGAAATATGGAAAGTTGTCAACATATGGTATCATTGAGTGTGTTGAACCACCTCATACAAACATGGGAAGGATGTAAAAATCATGACTTATAGCCGTAAATTACTTGTTGCATGTACTTTATTTGTATGACTACTATAGAGGATATATAGCATGAGTTTGTGCATGTACTACAGGTGCAGGTGCATCTAGTGTAGTAATATATACCAACTTCGTCCCAACCTTGATGTACCGACAATGGTATAGAATTCAAAAGTGAAACACTTTGTTCTTTCATTTAGCAACAAGTAGGATATAGTGCGGATTGACGACACATTAATAAGAACATCTGCATTAACCCCTTGAAGACATCAATGATCCTTTGACAAGATGCCAAGTATGGTTCACTGGAAAATCTAATTTATCTAGAATCCAAGAATTTGGAACTAAAATTCAAACAGTTAACAGGTTACTCAATTACCATGTACACTAACAGATAGGGTAGGTTACATTTCCATGGCAACCCTATTTTCATCACAGGATCATTATATATTACCTATTCCCTAAGGATGCAACTCTACATAGTGGATTACACAAATTATAAGCAACATTCAATTCAGAACTTAAAAATAAAAAATAAAAAATAAAAAAATCTCAAATAAATAGCATAACAAATATAACTGTAGCAAGAGGATTGATAATATAATTGAAACAGGGTTATGCTTATCTAGAAAATGACTCATCACAAGGCAAATAAATTGTGTCACAAATCTACATGACAACGTTTGGACATTTGTTCTGTTACATATGTAGCCTAATCAATGGGGTACACGAGCTGTTTGTGTGCAGTTTTTGGCATTACAACTTTACAAATACGGAAATGCATTTCACAATTTTTAATTACACCTTAAATTATAACAATGCCCATGTACACCAATTACATGATTTGGGATTTATTACCAAAAATTACAGGAAAAGAATTATTAATCAACCCCTATTTATGAAATTGCAGTTGTGGTCATGTGTGCAAGTCCTTACTATGGTAAACAGTGTTTTCACACTATAATTATATGAAACAAGTACCCTTAGTGGCAGCATAACTTCTTGCTATTCTGGACAATGACAAAAACCAATGCCTCCACATCACACACATTAACCTCATTTAGCATCTCCAAACAAGCATTTGCACTGCATGGAACATTTAATATGTCTTGATATAAATAAAATTTTTATTTACACATGCATGCAGACCTTAACATGTAATAGGAATAACGAACAGACCTTACTTGGTCCCAAAACATGTGGTAGTGATCTTGTTGTTCCCATTGACCGAATATTGCAAAATCCTTTGTAGTATTGTCAGATTAAAGTGGCGTTGAAACAATTGACAAAACTAAAATATAAGATTTGTTACACAGGTAACCAAATACACATTTGAATCATAAGACAACCAGCCTTAGATTTAGGTGAGGAATGGTTATAGCTTATATAGTCATTACCTTATCACTCTCCCAATACGTTAGAAAACTTGTCTGTTTGACCGCAAGCCCCTCACTACACTATCCATTGTTGGGCAGGCCCAACTGCTTAACCCAAGGTAACTTATCACTTTCTTCATTGTTAGGTTCTAAAGATTAGGATCTAATGTATTTAGAACTTCAATTTGTATGTTGGCAAACCATGATCAAAACAATGTTTAGTCGTGTGTTAGACTTGCTCAAAGTATGGGTCTTATTGTAAAGTTGGAATCGAGTTTTTATGCAGAAGTACTGTTCACTTTCTGTATGACTCGATCGATCGATCGAAAATCGTGCAGAACGTTTTTCTGCAGAAAATTCCAACTCAGCCCAAGCCCGTTTTAATGTATAGGGTTTTATGTTTTGCCCTAAGTATAAAAGGGAAAACCCTAGCCACGTTTTTAGAGTTCTGTTTTACTGTGTTTGTGAATCTCTCTGTGAGATCTAGAGGTGTTTACCTTCACATACACTTAGGGTTTACAAACTTGAGATTTATGTCAAGAGTTGTGTAGATCAATACAGTTGCAGAATCAATAGAGCACAAAGATATACAAGCAGGTGCGCTTGTGGATTTGCTGAAGAATTCCGGAAAGAAGGAGTCCGTGGATCTCGGAGCTATCATGGGGTCATGGTAGTAAGTTTCCTACACTTGGGTAGCAACAAGATGTTAGTGGTCTAAGTCTTGTCGTGTAAACTTCAATTCTTTCATAGTGGATTCAGTTTACCTTGAGGATAGCTAGGTCAAATCCTCCCCAGGTTTTTACCGGTGTGGTTTCCTGGGTCATCATATCTTTGTGTTATTTATTTTTCCGCTGCTTTGTTGTTTTTATATATTTGTGTTAACCTAGTTTTAATTAAATTACCTAAGTTAATCACTTGGCTAATTCTCTAGGTTAATTTGTTGGGTTTAAGGGGTCTAAACGAACTGACATTCATCAATAGTCAAGTCATCCTGTTAGAAATTTGGCCTCTTACATAGTAAAAATTTCACAATTAGACAACCCTTCTTGTAGTTCATCACTCCTATTGTAACTGAGCATATCTAGTGGACCCATCAAGGCCTCAGTTGTTAAGTGATTGGTTAAATGTACTATAGCAGGGATGATGAATGGTTGCGAGGTTCAACCTACAAAGTCTCACATGGGGATTAAATGGCTACAAGCCCATAACTCTTACATTATCTTATCTTCTAAGATAAATTGCATGTGAATTGCAAGATTAACTTTTGCATTAAAATAATCTACAATCTACTACGTTTAGGGTTTAGTAATATATAATCAAAACTCTTTACCTTTTTCTTATTATAGTTAGATAAATCACTTTAGTTTGCTTTTCTCTTTAGTCGTCACCTTTGTATACCATTGCAAAATAATAGATAGAGGTAAAGAAGGCATGGAATATGAATCACTGATGAGGAAAAGAAAGCTATAGAAGAGTCCATATTTATTCAATTTCCTAGTTTTGTTTCAGGGGATACAAAAGAGTGGGTAGAGGCAAAGGCAGTAACAAATTAAGGCTTCACCTAGAAAGTAAAAACAGAGATTACGTAAGTTTCATTTCTAATACCGCGCATCATTACAGTAACAAATTATGTTCTAATAGTTTCAATTGTCATAACAAATTTAGAGACAACAGAACAAGTGGAAGCAGCAATCCAGTCTTAATGTCCAAGAATTGACTACAAGACAACAAGTCAAAGTTTGCAGCAAGTAAAGTGATGAGTTGGGGATTTTCAGTTAAAATGGTCTTTATCACACATCTCCACCTAATCTCCTTTCAATCCGTTTGAATTGTTGCCATATGTGGGTATATTTATCCACACAAAAAACATGTATTTCGTTATTTGAACATTTCACCTCCATTATTGTTGCCTAGTTAACGGTTCAATAAGGCCGGAGATGCCATTGTAGTTATTCCAAGTTTTGTACCGGTATAATAAAACATGTCATGTTAGAGTTGACAATTGGGTTGGTATGATGTTACCCAGGTTATTGATACCATTACTGCCAACGATCTGGAATTATGTTTGATGTGGTAAATGAGGATATCTTGACACTAGAAGACTTTGATTTCGAAGGAATTTCCAATTAGGCCATAAGCATAATACAACAACAACAACTTAGGGGTCTAAATCAGATTTATCATAAAAAAAAAAATATTAAAAAAATGTTCGGAAATACAAGAATCACAGGACAAAGGAAAAGGTAGCACACTCCAGAACCAGTGTTTGAGATATTGCCAAAAAAATAAGGGAACTTTGAGATGCAAAACATATTCAAATTGTACAGATTGAACAATCAATAAAGTAATTATTTATCACATGAAAAAGACTTAAAACAGCAAGTAGAGTATCAATTAATGATGTAAAAGGCAAACAAAACTGCATGTAAGCCAAAAAGTTATGACATGGTTACACATGAGAAAATAAGCCTTCACACAATCATTGGGGGAAGAGGCTGACCAAGCCTATTGAAATGCCTTCATACTTTTTTTTTTTTTTTTTTTGAAGTCTAATGAGTCATAAGTACTAAATGAAAGTTCTTGAAAAGAAATAATTTTGGACAGACAATAATATGCTAAAATGAAAGGCTTTATACAGGAGCAAAATGGTCTTCATATACAAAGACTTTCCTGATTATTAACATGAAAAAGTAATTGCAAGTCTGAATATTGACGGCTGTGTGCTTTTCCATTTTTCCCCCTGGTTTGGCAGCTATTATTGCAAACAAATTTTCCTCTATATTTGTCACACTGTTGACTTCCCATATTATGGATGTAATGTTTTAGGACAGATATGAATAGGCTTATATCACTAGCATTTTGCTTGTTTACACTGTTAGTCATCTACAATAAAATTCCTTGCACCCTGATGTCTTAACTTTTCCAAACTGCTTTGTTATGTCCGTGTCAATACTCAACGTTCATGTCATTGCCTTAAAAATCTTCACTTAGATGACTTTATACCTTTTCATAAGTTGTTCATAAATTTATTCAAATATAACTAAGAAATTTTAACTTTATATAGCAGGTATTAAATTTGCTGGACCCTATTTCTATCCATATGTTGAGAAGTTGAAGGGCCATTATAACGACAGCTAAAACATTACAGCTCTAGCACCAAGGTAAATCATGATTTACGCAACTAGATACATAAGTATTTGTCGGATAAGTTGATGACATCATTTGCCTGCATACCAGAGACCCTGATAGCCACATTGTAACAGCTGCAATATCCCGTTTCCATTAATGCTCAAGCTGCCAGCAGCTAACATGACATAGCAGATTGGCTGGCCCCTGAATGAATAGGCCATAAACTAGATGAGAATTTGTAACAACATATATACAAAAGGCATACAAAACACACACAAGCAAGGAAAATAAGATCATCACAACAAAAAAAGATAAATTACTGAATCAATTGCAAAATAAGACATGCTTCTCATCATGTCTAAGTTGCTTATCGAATATTGATGTTCAAGGCCCATCTATGCGTTGCAATGCTCACAAATAAAATTACAAAATTATTATAAGGAGAAGTGATTATAGAATATTAAGCATCCAAAATCAAGATCTTTATGTGTTTATCATTCATTATCCTACAGAGTTACTAAGCCAGACTAAATCAATTGCACCAAAAATGCCTTATTAGGCAAACTATGGAAACACCCAAAGGTCATTCTTTGCAATTCAATTTTAAGCCTAATATCTCCAAGTTTTTCCTCTTCTATTCATAAGGCTTCAACAGAAGTAATACACCTGTTCTCACCTTGAAATTCCCCTCCTATTTAACCAAGTGTTAGCTTTGCCCAATTTTCAGACTATTCAAAGCAAAATAATAGGAATATTAAGTCAAAATAAAACCAATTGGCATAGCACAACTATAAGGAACAATATTAACTGAAGCAGTTGGGGTTTCAAATCCCATAAAATTTGGTTTCACTACCTCATAAAGGTATAACACTCAACTATTAAGAAATGAATGTACATCGAAACATAATCAATTAATCTAAAATGAAAATTTTCATTCATTCATTCCGATTTTCTTTACATTAATGTCCTTTCAAATTGGGTTTGTGCCCAATCATATGAATGAACCAATTAAATTAATTTAGAGGAGAAGGACCTTAAATGTAATAATAGTATCATAAATTATGTTTGACGTGGTAAGTGGGGATACCTCAACACTAGAAGACTTTTATTTCGAAGCTCCTACCAATGGAGATTCCACTTAGGCCATAAGCACAGGCCTAGACCTCCTAAATCAGATTTTGGAGAAACAAACCAACAACAATAACAACATAGGGGTCTAAATCAGATTTGTCATAAAACAATTTAAAAAATTCTTAAAAATAAGAGAACCACAGGATAAAGGAAAATTTAGAACACACCAAAACCAGCATTTGAGATATTGCAAAAAAATAAGAGAACTCTGAGATGCAAAAATATTCAAATTGTGCAAAATGAACAATCAATAAAGTAATTATTTATCACATGAACAAGACTTCACACAATGAATTAGGAAAAGAGGCTGAACAAACCTACTGAAATGCCTTCAGACCCCTTTTTTTTTTTTAATAATTTTATTGAAGTCTAATGAGTCATGAAGCATTAGATGAAAGCTCTTGAAAATAAATAATTTTGGAGAGACAATAATATGCTAAAAAAAAGGCTTTGTAAAGGAGCAAAATAGTCTTCGTATCTAAAGACTTTACTATTAACATGAAAAAGGAACTGCAATTCTGAATATCGACTGCTGTGTGCTTTTCCATGTTTCCCCTGGTTTGGCAGCTATTATTGCAAATAAATTTGACTCTTTATTTGTAACACTGTAGACTTCCCATATTATGGATGTAATATTTTAGGACAGATACGAATAGGCTTATATCACTAGCATTTTGTTTGTTTACACTGTTAAACATCTACAAGATTGCCTTGTTAATTTTTCAAAATTGCCTTGTTAGACATTATGTCCGTGTTGATACTCAGAGTTCATATCATTGCCTAAAAATATTTTCTTAGATAAATTTATACCTCTTCATAAGTTGCTAATACATTTATTCAAACATAATTAAGAAATCTCAACTTTATATGGCATGTATTAAATTTGCTGGACCCTATTTCTATCCATATGTTGAGAAGCTGAAGGGCCATTATAATGACAGCTAAAACATTACAATTCTAGCACCAAGGTACATCATAATGTAAACAACTAGATGACATCAATTGCCTGCATACTAGAGGCACCCCTGATAGCCACATTGTAACAGCTGCAATATCCTATTTGCCATGCTCAAGCTGCCAGCAGCTAATACGAGATACCAGATTAGCTGGCCTCTGAATGAATAGGCCATAAACTAGATGAGAATTTGCAACAACATATATATAAAAAGCATACAAAACACACATAAGCAGGGAAAAGAGGCTAAAAAAAACAAAATTCAAGCAATTGGACAATGTAAATATATTTAGCTAAGCCATGTTAATAACTTGTCAGCAGAAAAGGCATCTACTTAAGTATTTGGAGAAAAGAACCTACCAATCTAGCTTACTTGAAAAGGCTGAGTCCAAATAGTTATCATTTCAAGAAAATTAGCTTTTAGTAAGGCAAAAAGGCAATAACTAGGAGACCATTCTATAAATTGAACAGAATCATGAGGAAAACCCACAAAAAAGTATTCAATGCAACCAATCAGTATTGACAAAAAAAAAAAAAGGCCAATCTACCCTTTCTCACCACAAAAAAGAAAAAAGAAAAAAAAAAAAAGAAAGAGAGAGAGAGAGACTAAAAACCTTGTAAAGCATAAAAAACAATGGTTTGCATTAAATTACAAATATATACTATAAGGGAATCCTAAAATTTACCATATGATGAACAACTTAGACACTATTATATGTGTATAGCAATGAAGATCATCACAACAGAGAAAAGATAAATTACAGAATCAATTGCAAAATAAGTCTTGCTTCTCATCATGTCTAAGTTGCTTATCGCATAGAGAGGTTCAGGCCCATCTACGCATGGCAATGCTCACAAATCAAATTACAAAATTATTATAAGGAGTAATGATTATAGAATATTAATCCCAAAATCAAGATTTTTATTGGTTTATCATTAATTATCCTACTGAGTCACAAAGCCAGACTAAATAAATTGCACCACAAATGCATATTGGCAAACTATGGAGACAACCAAAGGTCATTCTTCGCAATTCAATTATAAGCCTAATATCTCCAAGTTTTTCTTCTTCTATTCATACGGCTTCAACGGAAGTATTACACCTTCTCTCACCTTAAAATTCCCCTCCTATTTAACCCAATGTTAGCTTTCTCTAATTTTCAGACTATTCAAAGCAGAATAATAGGGATATATAAGTGAAAATAAAACTAATTGGCACAGCACAACTATAAGGAACAATATTAATTGAAGGAGTTTAGTAAAGCAGTCTCAAATCCCATAATATGGTTTCACTACCTCATAAAGGTATAACACTCAACTATTAAAAAACGAATGTACATCAAAACAAAATCAACTAATCTAAAATGACAAATTCATTCATTCATTCATTCGGATTTTCCTTGCATTAATGTCCTTTCAAATTGGATTTGTGCCTAATCATATGAATGAACCAATTAATTTAGAGAAAAATGATCTTAAATGTAAAAGTAGTACCTTCACTACCTTGGCATGTTACTTTGAAGTTGAATCAAGAATCTTCCATAGCATAGCAGACATGGATTGAAGTCAGCATCTTGTTTACAAGGGGACATTATCCCTTCTCCTTTTGTTTGGCCCATTTTGCAAGGCTATGGCCTACATTATTACACAACATCTTGCCACAGAGTCAAAACTAAGGTTTACCCATTGATTAGTTGACCTCGTCCAAACACTTCCCTTGTTTTGCTCTTCGGTTACCCATGGAATCCCAAGCGATCTAAAGTAAAACTCATATTGTTTGCTCAGACAATGGACTAACTGGTTTATGCTGGCTTTAGTGTTTGAAAATAGAGCTTCCTCTCGTGCCATCCAAAGGATTTTCATTGCCACTACTGCATACAATGTGAATTCATCTTTGGTAATTTTTTCTGCAAGTAACTCACTTAGGGGGTCAATTATATGTTCAACAAATTCCATAACAGACTGAGCTTGGATCTTTTCGACTCGAAAACCCCATCTACCACCATACCATACTCCTTTGGTGTAGGGACAGGTTTGAAATAGATGTAAAAGAGAATCTTCTGCTATCTCACAGAGAGGACAATGGGCATCTTGGGTTTTTAAGCATCCGACAAGCTTTTTCTCAAAGGGGAGGACTTCGGCAGCCATTCTGCATAAAAACATTTTTAATCTTTCATCGAAAGACAGTTTGAGTCTTTCATGAATTCTTATTTGGGTCACCTTATTTGCTGCAGAGTTGCAAGGAGGACAAATGCATGATACATGGACTCCGCACCTTTCTATTGTAATTTTTTCTATTTTAGGATCATAATTTGAACATTCAAATCGAATCTCAATGTCATTCCAATCCCCCAGAATTATGCCTTTCAAAGAGCTATCTCTTCTATAGTAGAACCACATAAAAGATGATGGATCTACATTAAAATCAATATATGCAAGACATCTTTCAAAACCATTGATGTACATGTAGGCAAAACAGATAATTGTACGAAATTCAAATGGCACATCATCCTTCAGTTCCACTTTTAGTGCAACACAGAAAGTGAATGATGGAAGTTTCCGACCGACCGAGAATGATACGGAACTTCCAACACTTTGATGGTTGAACCACCACTTTGGAATCTTACTTCCTGGAAGTGTAAGTGAATAATAATCATAAAGTTTCCATGTCGAGTCCGTTTCAGATGTAGCTTCATCGAGCTCAAATTCTGATACAGAATCATTGTCCGCTTCAGGATTAGAGTTCGTTTCAAATGCAGAGCCCGTTTCAGATGTAGCTTCATCGAAATCAAATTCTGATTGTGATTCAAAGTTTGTTTCAGAATCAGAATCCCGATGCCGTATTCCCCTTGCACATACAATATTTTGTTGAAGCCCTATAAATTCTCCAAACTGCTTGCCATTAGCAAAATTAAGAAACTTCAGTTTAGCAAATTTAGTAATAATCTTCAATTAACAAAAAAAATTCTATAACTTTGAGAGGAAGAAAGAGAGACCCGATTCAATAATCTTCTTTTTGATTGTGAATTCAACGAATTACACCCTGTTGCATTTACAAAGTGTATACAATGTGGAAGTCTTGGAAATTTCAGAAGGTTCCAGCAACAGTAAAGCCCTAGAATCTTTAATTGGGGAAATATGATAGCAATTTCAGGGAGGGTAGCAAAGTTGCCGTCAATGATATTTAGACGTTCTAAATTGGGGAAGCAACCAGGGGTATCCATGACTTTTGGAAATTCATCACAATCATACATAGAGAGCCTCCTAAGATTTTGTAAATCAGAGATGTTACTTGGAACATCTTTCACGTTTTTTAAACTTACTGTTAACTCACGAAGGCCAGTGAGATGTCCCATTGATGAAAGCAACGCTAATCTTTCCATTCCTTGCTCAAGACTTTCACAGCCAAAGAGATGAAAGGTTTTAAGAGATTTCAACTGGAGCTTTGTGATACAAAGATAAGAAAACAAAAGAGACGTATTTGAAATGGTAAAACTCTGAATTTTATTGATAAAGAAAGGAGCCTATAAATAGGCTTTACATCAGAACACTAGCTCTTAGCACTAACCACAACTCCTATAAAATAGGAAATAAAATAGAAACAAACTACTGAATTCCTAAAAACTAGGACAACCCAAATTCATTCTAACGGGTGTTGCTACTGAACTCCTAAAAACTAGAACTTCCAATAAATATTAATAAATAAAACATTTAAATCTTAACACCCTCCCTTAAATTGAAATCTGCAGAAATCAGTTTAAAAGAAAATCAACCCTATACAAAGTCCTCCTTTACAGCAGCATGTGAACAAACTCCAAGTAGACCACGCAACTTCACAAATGTAGCCAACTTGAGAGACTTGGTCTGTATATCTGCAACTTGATCTTCACTTCGACAATAAACCAGTTTGATTGTTCCATCATTGCTGAGATCTCTTAGAAAATAATATTTCACATCGATATGTTTGCTTCTTCCGTGCAGCACAGGATTCTTAGAGAGTTTGATTGCTGAGTTGTTGTCACAAAAAACTGTAGTAGCTTCAACTTGCTTGAACTGTAGCTCTTCAAGAATTCTTCTCAACCAGATAGCTTGACAACCACAAGCTGTTGCTGCAACAAATTCAGCTTCAGTGGTTGACAATGTGACTATTGGCTGCTTCTTTGATGACCATGAAACAGCTCCTGTTCCCAACATGAAAACATAGCCCGAAGCGCTCCTTCTATCATCTTGATCTCCTGCATAATCACTGTCAGTAAACCCAAACAATTCTAACTTTTCACCCTTCTTGTAGAACAACCCAAAATCTCTAGTTCCTTGCAAGTAACGAAGGATTCTCTTGGCAGCTAACAAATGTATTTCTGTTGGATTCTCCATATATCTACTTATTAAACTCACAGAATACATTATGTCTGGTCTTGTCGCAGTTAAATACATCAAACTGCCAACAATTTGCTTGTAGAGTGTACTGTCCACCTTCTTTCCTTCATGATCTTTGTTTAGCTTCAAGCCAAACTCAGTTGGAGTGCTTACAGGATTGCAATCCTTCATTTGAAACCTGTCCAAAATGTCTTGCACATACTTCTTTTGAGAAATAAAGATCCTATTAGCTGATTGCACTACTTCTATGCCAAGGAAGTAATGCATCATACCAAGATCAGACATTTCAAATTCAACCATCATAGATTTCTTGAATTCTTTAAACATGACATCATCATTTCCAGTAAATATAAGATCGTCTACATATAAGCAGACAATGAGCATTTTTCCTCCATCATCAACTTTTATGAAAAGCGTATGTTCATAAGGACATTTTTGAAATTCTTCCTTCAAAAAATAAGCCTCAATGCGACTAAACCAAGCTCGTGGAGCTTGTTTTAATCCATAAAGAGCTTTTTTTAATCTATACACTTTATGCTCATTTCCTATCTTAATATGACCAAGGGATTGTTCAACAAATACCTGTTCCTCCAAGTTTCCATGCAAGAATGCCTATTTCACATCTAGCTGGTAAATAGGCCACGAGTTCTGTGCTGCCAATGCGATCACCAATCTGATTGTATCATGTATTGCAACAGGAGCAAACACTTCTGTATAATCGATCCCATATTCCTGCTTATATCCCTTAGCTACCAATCGCGCCTTATACTTGTCAACTTCACCATTTTCCTTTAGTTTTGTTTTGAAGACCCACTTTACACCAATGGTTTTATGTCCTTTCGAAAGCTCAGTTAGCTCCCAAGTATCATTTCTTTCAATAGCTTCAATTTCATCATCCATCGCCTTCAGCCATTTTACATCCTTGACGGCACTTTCAAAAGTTGTAGGATCACAATCTGAAAATAAAGAAAAATGAGTGAGTGGGTCTTCAGATTGATCAATTCCAGTCACCTCATAATCATACATCCATGCGGGCCTTTTTCGAACCCGACGATGAGATTGAGCTGCTGTATCAGTAGCTTCTGCTGCTGTTGGCAAAATTTCAGCAGCTGGTGGAGTTGTTTTCGATGAATTTTCAGGCATAAAGACTGATGATGTTGACTCACTTTCAGAATCATTGTCAAAAAGAACTTGAGTAGGCTGCTGCCTATTCCAATCCCAAGTGTTTTCCTCATCAAAGACAACGTCTCGGCTGGTCACAATCTTCTTAGTTAGTGGATTAAACAATTTATACGCCTTGGATACTTCACTAACACCAAGAAAGACACACTTTTCCCCTTTATCATCAAGTTTCTTCCTTTTCTCATCTGGGATATGTGCATAAGCGATGCAGCCAAAAATTTTAAAATGATCTACAGCTGGTTTCCTTCCACTCCAAGCCTCCTCTGGTGTCATATTTTGAACAGCAAACGTTGGACTTCTATTCAAGATGTGAATACTCCAATTTACTGCTTCAGGCCAAAAAGATTTTGGAATTCTACCTCTTGTCAACAAGCTTCTCACCATATTGAGGATGGTTCTATTTTTCCTCTCTGATACACCATTTTGTTGTGGTGTATAAGCAGCTGTCAGCTCTCTTTGAATGCCATGATCTTCACAAAAAACTTCAAATTCAGTTGAGCAATATTCTCCACCACAATCTGTTCGGAGGGTCTTAATGGTGTTTCCTCCATTAGAACATGGTGTTATTGGGCCACATATATCGGAATGAATTAGCTCTAAAGCATCTTTTGCTCGCCATGACTTCCCTTGGGGAAATTTGGAACGATGTTGTTTGCCAACAACACATTCTTCACAAACTTTGGAAGGAATACTAATCTGAGGAAGACCTGCCACCATATTTTTCTGTTGGGGAGTCTTCAATCCACCAAAACTTAAGTGGCCATAACGAAAATGCCACAACCAAGAAGAGTCTTTTACTTCGGCTACCAAACAAGATTGCACACTTGTAATCTTCAATGGAAACAACCTATTTGAACTCATTTGCACAATAGCAATGGCTCCTCTAGTAGGATCATAAATCTCACAAACACCCTTTTGAATAGTGATTACGTAACCCTTTTCTTGCAATTGGCCAGCACTTAACAAATTGCTTTTCAAGTCAAGAACGTAAAAGACATTAGAAATTGTTTCTACAAAACCATTCTTGGTTCTTATCTATATATCACCCTTTCCCATCACCTTCACAGTGGAACAATCACCAAAACTTACTGTAGAATGAAAGCATTCATTTAACTAAGAAAAAGAAGACTTACTTCCACACATGTGGTTACTGTAGCCCGTATCCACATACCAAACATCAGATTCAGATTCCTGATTAGCTTGAACAGCCATTAACAAAGTTTCCACTTCCTTCTTTTCAGCAAAATTCGATTGCGGTTCCTTTCTTTGTCAGTAGGCAGCCTAGTATAACATTTAGAACGATAGTGGCCAAATTTATGAAATCTAAAGCACTCTACCTTGGATTTGTCAAAATGTTGATCTCGTCCTCTGCCTTTGCCCTGAAATTGACCATCATCGGCTTTGAAATGTCTGCTGCCATCTCTATTGCCTCGATCTCCCCTTCTTCTACCTCTACCTCTACCCCTTCCTCTAGAATTTGAGAAATGAGTAGAGGTAGAGCTTGCTCCTCTGAAGTTGAACTTCAGTTCATCTTCTGTTCATGGACCAGCAAGGAGCTCTGCAGTTCATCAAGAGAAAATGCATGTATGTCTTTCGATTCTTCAATGGAACACACCACATAGTCAAACTTTGGTGTCAAGGAACGCAATTTCTTTTCAACAATGGTGACATCTTCCATCTTCTCACCATGAAAGCGCATTTTGTTGCTAATCTCCATAGTCCTGGCACAGTAGCTGGTGACAGATTCTCCATCCTTCATTTGTAAAGTCTCAAAATCTCTTCTCAAAGCTTGAAGCTGTGCACGCTTCACTCTAGCAAAGCCTTCATATTTTTTCTTCATGGAATCCCAAATATCTTTGGAAGTTTCTTTGCTAAGAATTGTTTCCAAGATGGGATGATCAATTGCTTGGAAAAGGTAATTTTTTTCTTTCAAATCTTTGAGCTTTCTCCCTTCCAATTCTGTTTTCTGGGCATCTAACAAGATTGTATTTGGTGCTGGTGCTTGAATTCCAGATTCAACAATCGGCCAATACTCTTTGGACCGTAGAAAATTCTCCATTAGCATACTCCAATGGTCATAGTGACCATCAAAACGTGGGATTGCTGCCTGCACGAAGTTTGAATCTGAAGCCATCAATGCTGTTTGGCAACTCTTTCTCTCTTGCTTTTCTCACAGCTCTGATACCACTGATACAAAGATAAGAAAACAAAAGAGACGTATTTGAAATGGTAAAACTCTGAATTTTATTAATAAAGAAAGGGGCCTATAAATAGGCTTTACATCAGAACACTAACTCTTATCACTAACCACAACTCCTATAAAATAGGAAATAAAATAGAAACAAACTACTGAACTCCTAAAGACTAGGACAACCCAAATCCATTCTAATGGGTGCTGCTACTGAACTCCTAAAGACTAGAACTTCCAATAAATATTAATAAATAATACATTTAAATCTTAACACTTTGTTGGTAAAATTCTAAGATTTCGGCATTTATCGAGACCCCAGAATTCAAGCTTTTCAAGAAATCCAACGGACTGATGAACCTCAACTAAATTTATGCATCCAAAAAGCTGCAACCTCTTTATGTTTGGGGCAATCACTGGTAAGTCGGATATTTTTGTAATATTTTTACAATATACGAAATCTATATATTTCAATGTTTCAAACCGACACCTCTGCAGGAGTAGAAATTTTTTTTTGAAAATTTATTAGTAAAAGGAAAACAAAATAAGGCTAAGAGATCATTTCAAAAATAAAAAATAAAAAAAATTATAAAAAAGAAGAAGAAAAAAGCTAAGAGTATAGATTAAGAAGTAATAATGGCAGGGGTGGCCCAACAATTTTGGAGGCCTAAGGTAATATATTTAAATGGTGCCTTTTTGTTATCACTTAAATAATATTTAACTAGTATTTAATATCGTAATTTCTCTATAAAAAAAATCTATTCCTTTTATTTTTTAATATGCTCTATTTTTTGGAAAAATGCAAAAATTATAACAAATTTTACCAAAAAAAAACTTTCAAATGATGTAGAAATGAATGCGATTAGTGACACTTCAAGAAGATAATAAACAAATATTTGAATAAATGATATTAGAGATATTATAAATTATACAACATAAGGCTTACAAAGATGTATTATTAATCACAAAAAATAATTCAAAAATGCATCTAATAGGTTATTGACGTCCACATATCATATTAATTATTATATCAATTTGTAAAGTTTTCAAGTAAAATTAATAATATTTCTAGCATTTTCATATCTGAATTATTTCTTGCGATTAGTGACACATATATTTGTAAGGAAAAATGATAGATATACAAATTCTTTTACAAAAAATTTTACAAACTAATGATATGGTTAATGATTATAGATAAATAAAAAAGTGATGTTATCGGTGGGCGCAGATGAAAACCAATAAGAAGTTAGCCACAACAACAATTTGTAAAAATGTTGTAAAATAGTTTGTAAAACTATAGCATTACTTTATTTGTAAGACTCATGTATTTAAAGTTGTATTATCTCTAGCATTACTCAATACTTTGAGACTTCTAAAAAGTAGAGGAAAATTATAAAACTATTTTTTTTCCTATATCTCAATTTTTTTTTAAATATATCAATTTTTGCCCCAAAATTTGGGGCCTTCCTCTAGTAGGGGGGCCCTAGGTGGTGGCCTAGGCCTAGGGCCTGCCCTGAATAATTGTTCAATTATGAATTTTAATACACATTTTTAAAATAAAAATGCTAAAGGTACTACAATTTTATAAACATAAAGCCTACAAACAAATATACTAAAATGCACCTGCACTTTCCTATTCAAAAAATACACCTTCACTTATTCTCTAAAAGTACTCATTAACAAAAAAAAAAATTAATAAAAATTAATAAATACTATGATTATACCTCAAAATGGTCGTCCAATTCAATGTGGCTCCAAGGCACATTAAGTACAACGAGTTTTGTAGGTTCAAAGGTGGATGGCAATGACGATAAAGGAAATTCATTCCAATCAAGTAACCTTAACCCATTGGGAAGAGATTTAAGGTCTTCGCAAATTACATTATGAATAGTCAAATATTTGAGACTTTTCATCTTTTCAAGATTCAATTGCATCTTACTTGGTTGTGGCAAGGACAATGTTATGCCTCGAATTTCATCTAATCCCTAATTGGACAAAGAATCACATGAATCACGTTATACAACAGAACATATGATTATTAAATTTAAAACAAAATCATCTTCAACATTAAAATGATAAATCAAACATAATGGGAAAAAAATTAATTACATTTGCATTGTGAGAAAAGGGAAAAGGTAAATCAAAAGGACTTATATCGTATCTCCATTTAGTACTTCGAGAGCATGCTCATAACATGATAGCCTTCTTTGTTTTTTTGACATTTCTGCTTCTTGTCGAGCAATTTCAAAACCCATTTGTTGTATCAAGTCATGCATCAATAATTTGTCATCTTTTGCAACAACTATGAGAGATTTATCAATAAGTTTTTCAATATCATAGTATGGGTCATGAAAATTGCTACTTTGTAATATATCTACAACCAAATTCTTGTAAAATCCTTTAAGAAAACATGCAATATCAAGGAAAATATTCCGTTGAATTTGGTCCAATCCATCGTAGCTTATTTTAAGTACTTCTTGAATATCCGAATTATGAATTCTTTTGTACTTATCTAATGCACTTTTCCAACATTGTACATTTTTTTCATATAAATCAGCACCTATTATTTTTAGAACTAATGGAGGTCCTTTGGCATAACCTATAAATTGGTGTACAAGCTCCAAATAATCTTTTGTAGGCTTGTTTCTTTTGAATGCATGTTGACAAAAGAGTTCACGAGATTCATGATCATCTAATTCCTTAACCTTATAGTAAATTAAATGACAATCTTCTCGTAAAGTAGATAGCAACTTTTTCTCTCTTCTTGTGACAATAATTATACTTCCAGAAGCAAACCAATTGCATTTTCCAAGCAAATTTTCTACTTGGACTAATTTGTCCACATCATCTAGAATTAAAAGAATTTTTTTGTGCTGAAGCTTTTCCATTATCACATTGATTCTTTTAGATACACCATGCACATTCAAATTTCTACCCCCTAAGATCTCATAGTAAAATGCCTCTTGTAGTTGGAGTACACCATCATTTGTTTTTGAGTTTTCTCTAACATCCTCTAGAAAGCTACTTCCTTCAAAATGATATGCAATTAAGTTAAAAATAGCTTTTGCAATTGTTGTCTTGCCTATTCCAGGAAGACCATGGATCACTAACATGCAAACATCGTTTAACTCAAAATCTAAGCAACAACTTATCTCATCTACGCGGGAGTCTATTCCAACAGGGTATTTAACAACAAATACTTGCGAACAATTTAATTTAGCACTTGAGATCTCTTCAAAAATTTCTTGGATAAACCTAAATTGAGGGCGGCTGCCAATCATAAGGCATTAAAAAAAATGTTAGAAATAGAAATATGATCCTAAATTGAATTCAAATTTGCTTAGCTTGTAAAGTACAACTGAAATTTTGTTAATTAAATTAAATGGCACATAGATCTAAACTGTCAATAAAAATACTTTTTTTTTTATTGTTCAACTAGGATATAAATATTAGGCTTTTTGCACAAAGATGCATGGAAAATCTTCTTTGGAAAAGAAGATTTTCTAAAGATTATGTGAGACAAGCTTCTAATTAATTGATAAGAATATCGATCATATATTCTTCTCTTGCTATCATTGACCATTTTAGTTTAACTAGCTCCGTAATAAAAGATATGATCAAAATATAATAGTTTCATAAAAAAAATTTAAAAAACAAACAAACAATATAGCTTCTGGGAGTTGTTTTTTAATAGTAAAATTTTATGGTGATAATAAAGTAGTGATTAAATACATACTCATTTTTGTAATGTCAACCAGATAAATTGCTAGCTTCATTTAGAGCGGCCCTCCATCTTTGCACCTTGTTCATGTCATACTTGAAATTTTCTTCATGTTTTGCCAGTGCTTCTCCAAACTTTCCCTTTTGGTTACGTACTTCTGATGGATCCACCTTGTAAAAAACGGGAAACACCACTTGGCCATTCTTTTTACATTCAAGAATTTTGACAAGTTCATCCAAACACCAAGTTGAAGTTGCATAGTTTTTAGAGAATACAATTATTGAAATCTTTGAACTTTCAATAGTTTCGAAAAGTTCAGTGGAAATTTTCTCTCCTCTTTGGAGCTCATCATCCATGAAGGTGTTAATACCATTATGACGCAAAATACCGTTCAAATTGCTAGTAAAACCATTGCGGGTATCTTCTCCTCTGAAACTTAAGAACACATCATATTTACATCGTTGGGTGAAAGACGAAGAGAAGGCTTGTTTATTAGTTAGAAGAGCCATTGTGATTTGGATATATAGATGGTTGAGAAGATCTAAAGGAAAGAGGAGAAAAAGAGAGGTGACGAAATTGAAAATGTTTTAAGAGTTTAAGAAAGCAAAGAGAATGAAAATTATGAAGAAGAGATTTCTCAATGGGTTTGAGAGAATGGAAATGGCAGAGAGAAGGAAATGAATGTTAGATTTAGATAGTTGCTGTGAGACGAAGAAGACTGAGAGAGTCAAGTGTGAAATTACAGTAGTAGCATACTACTACTTTCGTAGTTGGTGGCCCAAACGTGTAATAGAAAATTGGCCGTCCAAAGTGAAATTCACTTTCAAACTTTCACACACACCCACCAGGAAAAGATGAAGAAATTGAATGGGTACTTGTTTTTAGCTTAATTTTGGAGTGTAGCGAAGGCATTCTGATTCCTTTTCAAACTTTAAAGAAAGAAAGGATTAAAGGAAAGGAAGAATGGAAGATGCAATTTCTTTTCTTTACACTCTTTTTGTACAGCCTCCTCTTTCTTCTTTCCTTCTCTTCTTTTATTCTATGACTAGAACATTTATTATACCATTTTTTCCACAAATATTTTATATGATAGAATATAAATAATTGTTTATTACTTTGACATAAATTTACTATTTTTTCACTACTCATAATCACTTTAGTCACATAAATTTGGTGTAAAATAAAGTTTGCGGTACTAGAATAAGCACAAAGACAAATCCTCCAAAATGCTACAACAATAACAACTGTAGTACTAGTGGATACCCACCTCGCTCACACACAGACCTTCTCAAGTCTCAAGTCTCAACCCTCCAGTCAATGTCTACACCTACTCTTCTTTTCACCACCACTTTCACCAGCAACAAACCATCTCACCATGCCTCTGCCAGCCTACAAACACCATTAACGGCATTCCACTCTCTAAGCCTTTTTTGTTTTCTTGGGTTTTTCTGCGATGAAAATTGTCTATTTATCACAAATAGAGAAACTTTGATGAACTTATTAAAATAAATTGACATCCATGTGTAATAAATCTCATTTCTATTGCAAAAACTTTACTTCTTCGCCCTTTACCTTTCTACAATTTTTTAAACTTTTTTTTATTTAAGGGTTTTTAAATAAACTTTGGCCCCCTACTTATTATTTTTTTTTTTTTTTGTCTCAACTATTTTACAAATAATCTTAGCATTTTTTTATTTTTTTAAAAAAGTTAGTTTTTAGTTTTTTTGACACACATTTAACATAAAAGTTACCAAAAATTATATTTTTGATAAATGATCCAGTTAACATGTACCTTTAGAGCACTTGTTATTTCCTTTATTTATATTGTATTAGAAATTGGTTAATTAGCCGCCTAAACATATTAATTATAAAATTAATAAATTGGTAGTAAGCCAACTTAGGGATCTACTAAACAAGGTCCTTTCATAAATATATAATGTAGTTTGTATTTGAGATTTAAAAAATTATCAAATATGTTTTATTATATCAATAGTCTATCAACTTATTTATAGGGTAGTTATACTTGTTATCACTCCTTTTGTTGCTATTTGCAATTATAGATATAGTATTTTCAACCCTAATTATTGAAAAAACTCAGTTCCGCAACAAAATTGAAGATGACTTTTGAAAGAAATTTTAATTTTTCATATTGAAAAAGAAATTATTAAAAAATTTAGTATAAAATCAATTTTATATGTATATATATATATATATATATATATGGTTTTCAAGATTTTTTTTTAAAACCCGAGTTTCATTTATAGATCATACAAAACTATTCCTGTTTTGAGAAAATGGTTGTTTTGTATCTATTCTTTTGTTTTGTTTTTTGTTTTTAAAGAGTTTCAACGTATGACGTCCGTTTTTAATGATAACTCTTTAACATTAAATCAAAACACTTGTAATTGGTTTTGTGGTGTAGACAGGGATTGAATCACAGATTTCTTATTCAACTATTAGAAACTTCACCAGTTAAGCGAACTAGAACTCACTCTATTCTTTTGTTAATATTGCGAATTTGTAATAAAACAAATTAATAGTCTTATAGAAATGATATTCTGGGAGAGTTTAACGGAGTAAAAAGTGAAAAATATTAATTCTAATTTTGATTAGCATCTAGAAATTTATTTCTAATCTTATACTGCATGAGAAATAAAAGAAATGCACATGTTAAAGAGAGCTTGGAACACCTCGTCATTGGAAAGAAATAAAATAAAAAAATTTTAATTATTTAACTTAAAATAGGTACTACTTAATAGAGTTATGCATTTTGTGTTGGAAATTTTAGAACTGAACTATTAATATTGAAACTATATGCACCGAAAATTTTAGAACTGTGAAATTAATACAAATTTTTTTTTTAGAGAGTTTTAACCTATGGCATCCACTTCTGATGATAGCTAATACAAAAAATTGATAATACCATTTGACAACGATAATATGAAACTCCAAATATACTATAGTAATTGTTTTCCCCAAAATGGTCGTTCTTAACACAAAAAATGAGCATTTTAGATTTGCATTACTTGAAGGTTACTAGTATTGGTGGTGGTGACTAGACATGGCAAAACAGGTCAGAATTATCTGACCTGACCCAAAAAATACCTGACTCGAACTCGATTTTTTTGACTCGAAGCAAAAATGAGTTGACCTATGACCCGACCCATATTTTTTGCGGGCCAACCCAACCCAACCAGCGACCTGACCCGATCTATTTTATAAAACTTTTTTTTTTGGTAAAAAAATAATAAAATTAAGACAATATTGATTTAATTGTTTGTTGTAGGCTTCAAGGAAACAATTAAGACATTTGCATAACTGCATGCAAATTAATTGAAAGATGAATGATTGAGCATTTTGTAATGAGTAAAGTTTTTAAATATCAAATAGCAAAGTATATGCCAAGATAATCTGGTTACAGTACAGTTAAAAACATAAATTTAAAATTATAGACATGTGCGAGAAACATTCACAAGTGTGAAAATAGTGAAGCCAAAGTATCAAATTAACATAAATTATGAATGCTTAGACCTATTTTTTTAACAATTTATGTCTAAAATAAAAGGCTTTTCAAAATAAATTATGATATTCCTAGAGTGTGTGTTGCTTAACAATGATTTGATATTCATAAAAGAGACAATATATAAATAAATAAACAATCAAACTTTAATTTATATCTCAAATTGAAATAAAGTGCCAACCACAATTGACAATAGATTATAAAATTAATTTTCAAGATTATAAATTTCTTATATATTTTTATTTTTTGTCAAATGAATTATCCAATAAGTCATTTGTAATTTTGTTTTATACTTTGGGATGTTAATATTGTGTAGAAATAAAACTTGTATATTTGTTTTACTTATCTTTGTGTTATCTTGTTTTAGATAGCAATGTTAGGATTTGTATAATTTTAAAATTATTGAATAAGTATTAATAAGTGTAGTTCATTCTTGATATAAGTGGTGAATTCAAAGTAATGCATTTTACATCAAGTAATTTGTTGCATGACTTTCCAAATAGCAGATACATGTTTTCTTTATAAAAAAAAAAAAAATTCACGTGAAAAATACGGGTCAACTCTACCCAACCCGACCTCACAACCCGATTGACCCGAACCTGTTTTTATAAATATTTTATAGCAGGAAATCGTACGCCATCTTTTCATAAGTTGGAT
This sequence comes from Lithocarpus polystachyus, assembly GCA_033629205.1. NCBI lineage: Eukaryota > Viridiplantae > Streptophyta > Magnoliopsida > Fagales > Fagaceae > Lithocarpus > Lithocarpus polystachyus. The sequence continues at coordinate 30,642,036 of CM066164.1, read as the reverse complement.
AGTTGGTATAGAAAGATGATTGATTATCAACAAACCAGACTATAAATTTTTTGCTTCAATAAGGAGAAAAACACAAAAGAAATTATCAAAATACTCGATTCCCAAGGTTTTGCAACAATTGATGCGGGAGACGCAAGAAGATTATTTTTTAGTATTATTTATGTTTGCAAGTCAATTGTATTTTTATATTTTAGATCTTATTAGTTTATTAGGCTATTAGTATTTTAATTTAGAAGTACGGGTATTTTTGTAATAAGGCAATTAGGGTTTCCTAGCCAATTAGAATTAGGGTTTAGCAATCCTTTATAAGCAACCTATTGTACTCCTTGAGGAGACAGTTGATATTTTGATGAATGAAAACAATGGCCGTTTGGTCTTTCTTTGGTCTGGTGCTGACTCCAGGTCTACCCTAGGTGCTGACTCCTAGTGGTTTCCCCGCTTGGTGCTGACTCCAAGCAAGGCCTAGGTGCTGACTCCTAGGTCATATCTCTTTATTTTTCCATTGTTTCAATTTTATTCTGGTTGTCCTGCGTCAATTTTGGTATCAGAGCAAACTCCGATCTGTTTGAAGCATCATCGCAGTCAATCCAGAACCAAAAAAAAAAAAAACCATTGCCATCATTATTTTCCACCCATCAGAACACTACCACACTATGCTACAGTAACCCAGATTTCAAGCCAAACACAGAATCTACCAAATTCTCAGACCCATCGTGAATCACCAAACCCTCTTTCCTTAAGCTATATCGCCACCGTTAACATACACAACCCAGCCACTCCAAGACCCCAACCCCACTGCCAGATCCTACTTCCACACTCAAATCACCAAACCAGTTGCAACCACGAAGACAGAGAAGTTCTATCACCGCTGACCCTGGTTCATCAATTTTTGGCCTTTCTCACGCCGGAGATCCACCTCCATCGGTTCTCGCGTGCCGTCGTGACTACCGCTATACACACTTGCAAGCCCCAGTTGCAGCAACTCACCCCTAGTGGCTTCGATCCCTTCCATCCTTGTCCCGCGCCGCCATGATTTCAGTTTTGCCCATCGTCACGCCGCCGTAATCTCATCAGTCTCCAACGATCCGATCTCATGAGGTAGCCCACAACCTTGTCTGAGTCTTTCTATTTTCTAAATTCCCCTCCTTAGTTTATCTTGTGAAGAGATTTTACCCGACCCATCTTAGAAAAAAAAAAAAAAAAAAACAAGGAGAGAGAGAAGAAGAAGAAGCTCAGCCTGTCCCACTAGCCCCAGTAAAATATATATATAGCCCAGCCAATTCAATCCAATTTAAACCATAGGCCCACTTCCACTTCAACCCAGCATTTACCTAACCCAACTACCCCATTAAAAAAAAAAAAAAAAAAAAAAACCACAATATGATCAGCCCAGTAAACATCACTCCATAAGATTCTTGTTCATTGGATTATTATGGCAATATTAGAAGCACCTTATTTTGATGGTTATGAAACTTATCCACGAGATTTTATCAACTGGATGAATAGAATGGAGCAATTCTTTGAGCAAGCAAATTTTGCAGACAACAAAAAGGTTAGATATGCCAAGTTAAAGTTAAGAGGTAAAGCACAAAGATTTTTGGAGAATCTTGAATATTTCCGCTATATGAATTATGAACCTGCCATTAGTGTATGGGAAGATATGAAGGAAAAGCTTTGTGATGAGTATTTGTCACCATATTATCGAGCTAAGTATCTACCCCAATCTCAGTGTGGTACTTTTCAAGTTGAAGCAAATACGATGACTCCTCATCCTCATCCCATCTCATGTCCTCAGTGCACTTTTGAACAATCTACCAAGGAATTATCTAAACAGCTCATGAAAAATGTTCAAGACATGATTGCTCAGATGAAGCAAATGAAGATAATTGATCACAATGAACTTATTGCTGCCCCTATAGACGACAACATTGATGATGATATCTTGGTTGTGGAGAGTCCTCACGCAACACCAAAGCCTAATGTTGACAAAGACGTACATGCCTCGGCAAGTGCTGCTTTAACATGCGTGCAAGGAAATGAACCTATTGAAGAGCTGCAAGGTGAAGAGATGGTTTCTACAGAGAGTATTATGTTAGAGGGTGCACATGATGTGATATTGGAAGCTAATGAATCTACTTTTGATCAGCCTTCCATGGTGCATGAAGACAAACAATTTGCTAAAGTGGAGAAAGTGGATAACATAGTGCTACCAATAGTTCAAGATAAGATTATGTTAATTCCACACATTGATTTTATTATTCCAAAAGAGTTTGACATGGTGGAATTCAAGATTTTTCTTTTCTCTATGCTCCCTAAGGTGATTCCAGACTTGAAGCAAGTGTTACTTGTCAGCATCCTAATCCTTCAACGCTTTAGAACTCGAGGTCGAGTTTTCTCCAACCAGAGGAAAATGATGCGGGAGACGCAAGAAGATTATTTTTTAGTATTATTTATGTTTGCAAGTCAATTGTATTTTTATATTTTAGATCTTATTAGTTTATTAGGCTATTAGTATTTTAATTTAGAAGTAAGGGTATTTTTGTAATAAGGCAATTAGGGTTTCCTAGCCAATTAGAATTAGGGTTTAGAAATCCTTTATAAGCAACCTATTGTACTCCTTGAGGAGACAGTTGATATTTTGATGAATGAAAACAATGGCCGTTTGGTCTTTCTTTGGTCTGGTGCTGACTCCAGGTCTACCCTAGGTGCTGACTCCAAGTGGTTTCTCCGCTTGGTGCTGACTCCAAGCAAGGCCTAGGTGCTGACTCCTAGGTCATATCTCTTTATTTTTCCGTTGTTTCAATTTTATTCTGGTTGTCCTGCGTCAACAATGCTCAAGTCATAGTTCATCAAGGTACAATGGTAACTCTGGCAAGAGAACAACAACACCACAAAAGGAAGACGATGATATATTTCTTCCTAAGTAGGATATTAAAAAATTTGCAATTCCACATGTCCCCTCCTGAACATCTCAACTGATGTGGTAAGGGCAGTACCGTTACGAATTAAGCCAATCATGATCAAATGCAAAGCAAAGGGAAGCCAGGGTGGCTATTGCCTCCCATGGGATTTTTTTTTTAATATTTCTTTTATATACATATATATATATATATATAGAGAGAGAGAGAGAGAGAGAGAGAGAGAGAGAGAGAGAGAGATAAACCTTTGTACTTTATGCCCCAATTCTTCCACTTTTTAAAATATCAAAACCACATAATCCCATTTGAAAGCTAGAGGTTTTAATGGGATTAAGATAACATCAAAGGTGCACCAAGAAAATTATTGGTCTTACTAAGAGAATTTTACTTGCATTAAAATTTTATTTCTTGCCATACCTTATTTGAAATATAAATATATTTTCCTTCAACTAAATAAGTTACTATCCCCTTAAAAAAAGACCATAGGTTATATTATAAAGAAAAATAAATGTGTTCATTAGAGAGAAGCAATATACATAAAATTGGCCTAAACAAGGTGGCTAACTAAGGAGAGAGTAATTTAAGAATGTATGATCATAATCCAATGTAGAGAAAAAGAAGTTGTTTAATTTGGTGATAAGGTGACTATGAAAAGCTGTGGGTCAAGTGAACAAATTTAGGGGTTATTCAAGAACAAGATGTTTTTAATAATTCTAAGGTTTACCATAGTTTTTTAGCTAGTGATGGTGGGCTTATAGAAGTGTTTTGTCAATTGTTAGTACGGAGAGGCTGATTGGGGGTAATGGGGGGCTTGCATTGGACTTGCAGCTTTGTCTTGGTCGACTGCTTTGGCTCTTCAAGTGTAGTGCAGTTTCTGGCAAGCAGTTGCCTACGCAAAGATGCTCTGCTTCCTGAAATAGTAAATGATAATCAATGCAATACTCCCCCAACCACCACCCCCCCAAGAGAAAAGTATCCAAGATTCAGCCAATAATTCCAAATCATTTGTAATACATGAATTTTTGTTTTAGGTGAAGTGAATATTGAATATAGTGTTAAAGGATTTCAATTCTAGAGAAAGGTTCCAGTTAGCCTTAACATGAGGTATGTTCAAGATCACAAGGAGAAATAACCATTATTTGTTTGAGAAGAAACAATATAAAAATCATATTTCATTCAATAAGACAACTTACTCTAAACTTGGCCAACTGGAATATCAGTTCATTTGATCTTATTTATATTTTGTCATATTTAACAAAACTACTATCCGGAAGGCCTCAAGTCATACTAACTAAAATTAAGATGAAGCATACATAGTCCTAGCTAGGCCTAGAGTAACCTCATGACTACTCCCATATTAAAATCAAATTCTATCTCCAACAATTATTTAGTTGGAATACATATCATGTGAACTTAGGAGCATCAAATTGTATTTAAACATGAGTACCTTTAAAAGGATCAAAGATTCCAAGAGAGACCTCATTAGCATCTGAGTTACTTTTTAGAATTGGTGCTAAGTATTAATAAATTGATAAACCATAGTCCAAACACATATTTTTCCAAGTGACTGATTTCTGAGGAGTTGGTATCAATTTAAGCCTAATTGCTCCACCTATAGTTCCTCTAATCATATTGGAGTGGGAGTGTAATGTGGGCAAGAAAACGAATGCAAGTCCACCAGGATGTGTGACTGTGTGAGCAACATATTAGGAAGAGGAGAGAGAGGTAATGAACTTCTATCTGCTTGTTTTCAATATTTTAGTTCTAAAAATTGAGTTTTCTTTTTCATTATTCTACTAATCTGAATTTTTCTATATAAAAATTATAATGCTTTCAAAGAAATACTTCCATATTCACACAAAATTAAAACCAAGATCTCAACTCCATGTTGTAATGATGTGGAAGGAGGTACAATTTTGTCAAAAGACCATTAACTTATTTTTTAAGTAACTTTGGCTTAAATAATCTAATAACTCTAATTCCGCTACAAGCTATAAGTGACCCCTTGAGTATGACCCATTAGAAATTGATTTAAGTCAATTTAAGAAAATTATATGCCATTTGAGAAATAAAATGACAACAAACACATTCAGTGAGCTAAGAAAAGCAAAGACAAATTTCTTTCATTAATTAGATTTTTCTTTACATTAATGTCCTTTCCAATTGAATGTTACCCAATCGTATTAACGAGTAGTTAATTTATAGTGAGAGAAGTGGCAAAAGTAGTCAATAAGGCAACCGAAACAATAAAACTAAAGAATGAGGCATTCCTTAACACTAAAAAAACATTATAGAAAAACAGTTTCGATGTAATAATAGTACCTTGTCATATTTCTTTGAATTTGAATGAAGAGGTTCTCATTTCTTCAATAGTAGACTTGGTAAAAAGTCAGCGTCCCAAATGCAGAATCAAAGGCCAAGGCCCTTTTTACTGTTGGGGGAACGTTTACAGGCAATAATAGACTAGAGTCATTAGACCCCAGTGCCCATTTTATGAGGCTGTGCACTAAATTATTATCTTAAAAAAAGATGCCAAAGCCAAAATATCCTTCATTATGCTCTTCCATTCCCAGCCAAGCTTGCAAGCTGGATTTGCAATGAAGTTGATGATGTTAGCTGCAATTTAAAAGATAAATCCTCAACAACCAGCTAACAGTATAGAGATTATCTCTAGCACAGATTCATTGAACTATAAAACAGGAAGAGAAATAGCAATCCAATTGTGCAATCTGTACCGTATTTTACCATTATATATATCCATAGTAACATTTTATCAAATACTTGGGGTGCTTTCCTTTATACCCTTTAACACAACTTGTTCAAGTCTCTCCTCATTTGCCAATGGCATTTCCCATCTTACTGCAGAGGCTTATCCCATGTCTGATTGCTCTACCATTCCCCTCTTGATTTCTGAAGACCACAGCCAAGCCTACATTATTTTGATCACATGACGCATCAAAGTTAAGCTTTACCAGTTGATCAAGTGGTTTGGTCCAAGCACTATTCCTGTTTTGCCCTTCAGTTCCCCTCGTAGTCCCAAGTGATCTCAAATTAGAGTCATATTGTGTGTTAAGACGATGAGCTAGCTGATTTATGCTTGCTTTAGTGTTTGAAACCAGTGCTTCCTCCCGTGCATCCCAAATGATTTTCATTGCCACTACTGCTTGCAGTGTGAATTCATCTTTGGTGACTCTTTCTGCTAATAATTCCTCTGGGGGGTGAACTATTTGTTCAATGAACTCCCTTACAGATTTAGCTTGGATCATTTCAACTTGAAAACCCCATCTACCACCATACCTCCTTTGGCATAGGGACAACATTGAAATAGATTAAAGACTGAATCTTTTGCTGTTTTACAATGGGGGCAATAATAGGAATTTTGGGTTTCAGAGCGTCCGACCATCTCTCACTCGAAGGGAAGAACCTCGGCAGCCACTCTAGATAAAATCATTCTTCATCAAAAACTTCATACTACAAACCCTTTAACTATAGGTTGAAAATCTATAAACAGTACCCAAACAATAAAAATATTCAAATTTTATACTGGTTTCCAACTTGCCATGACTTCATAGTAGACAAATAGATGGCTAAATGAGAAAAATAAATAAATAAGTACTACTACAAAACCAAAACAGGATCTTCTCAAGTCCATTTTGCTTGAAATGGAGAAAGTCCATTTCTCAGTTACTGCTCCAGATACCAAAATTTAGAGAGAGAGAGAGAGAGAGAGAGTAGTTGCAAACAACCAATTCACGGAAACATTTTACTGCTGCCCCTCTGTAGTCATATTGAATTAAAAATGATTTTTTTTATATGTAAATTGAATCAAGATTATTTTTTGAAGATTCAAGCTCAATGGGTTTCAAGTTTGCAACTACTCTCTCTCCCTCTCTTTTATTTTTGGTATCTAGAACTAGTCAAAGTAGGAATTTCATTTCCTGGAAGCAGTTATGCATATTTCTTAAGCACAAAGCTTCTTCATTGTAGAACAGGATATGGTATAAATTGTTCAGTCCTTTACCCCATTCATCCTTCAACTCTATTGATAGTTTCTTGTTGAGTTGTCAGATTTTGTGTTTCTTTTTTGTGTTTTTTTTTTCTCTCTCACTAAATCAAAAATTCAAAATAACTAAGACCTATGCCTTAGGTTCTTGAATTGAAGTACACGTATCAGCATTTTCATGTGTTTCACAGTACATGGTGTTTACCAGTGAAGTGATTTCTAAAAACACACAGGAACCAATAAGTTTTTGGAGAACGTGGAAAGGGTTCATTTCTAGGGTTGAACAAAGGAAAAAATTCCCCCCTGATTGTACATATTCTATATAGACAGATTTTATTGCAAAATTAATCACTTAAAATCGAATGATTTCCTTGACAACTCATTATCACTTTCATAATAAAATCAAACAGCCCCCAAGCAAGGTGAAAATTCCATATACTGCAAGAACAACCAAGAAATGAAAGTAGATGAAAAGATTCAAAGAAAGTAATTTTAAATCACATCTGCTCTGAATAGACAGACTGCTAAGAATCTTTCTAGAGACATCAGACACTAATCATCAAAAAGGGTCACAACAATGGTAGAATCAATGAAATCTTGATACTTTTGTAATAAGAGAACAGAAAATGTATTAAAGTCAATGTGCAATATGTCACATTCCAAATATGTACTGTGCTAAGGCTACAAAGAAAAATATATAAAAATACATTCCATGAAAGCTTAACACATCATTTTGCATATTCCAGTAGGAAACCTGCTTGCCTAGAAACAATCCATGACAGATGATCTTGATTTCCCAAGGACTGAGGAGAAGCATAAGATGACTTAAAAAAACTTGCTTCAGCCTTTCTTGAGTATAAATTAAAATGATGGTGCATCAATCTTAGCCAAATTTTGCAAAACAAACCATGTGTAAAGAGCATACATACCATAAAAATAATGATATCAAATTTTCTACAAAAGAAAGCTAATGCAAGTATTCCAGCATATGAGAACATAGTAATGGAGAAGGTAATAGCCAAAATACACAACCTGCACACATAATCTAGAATTTGTACATAATACAAGCCTGAAAAAAGAAATTATTAAATTTTCAGGAGAGGGATCCCCCAATCATATTCTCAAACAAGAGCAATAATGCATTCAATGAAGTATAAGATTCACCTCCACAACCAATACAGAGCACAATGTGGTGATTATTCTTATTCTGGATAAACCCACGAGACAGCAAAATAAGTGAACATGAACGTGGCTTGGCCTATAACACTGTAGTCTGCAGGTACCAACAGACCGACAATGCAAGAAGCTGCATAAGTAATGTTGCAACCAATGTTAGGAGTTCATTTAGACCAACAAATTCCCTCATCAATTTCATTTCTGTTCAAAAATTCAATGTCCATCATCAAGAAGTTGTCAATCACCAAAACCAGATTCTATAATTCCTTTTTCTGCTATCAAACTTCAAGATTTATAAAATTACTTTTATGTCCTAATTTTGTTTAGGATCAAGTTTATTTTTACAAAAGTACACAATTAGTTTGATATATAAGTAGCTGGATGACTCATGGACAAGAATAGCAAAGTAGCATATTGCTGTCATGCAGCTCAAATTTTCCGTGAGGAATATTGAAAACAGGTCAGACAGAGTTTATTCTCAACCCATACTGTGGCACTCTATCTTTTTCCTCAAATTTTATGAATGAAAGATGATTAAAATTCCTTTATAGCCTATTTTCTTAACCAAATCAAGGTTTAGAGAATTATAGAGTTAGTATGGTATAAAGTAGCCAGATAACTTTAAAGTAAGGTGCACAAACACAGTATGTAGTTTAGATTCTTCCAAAGTAAAATATGAAATAAAGGTCCACACTATTTGTTGAGGATCTATAACTGACCCCAAATATTTGGGATTTATTGTTGTTGACTGTTGGCCAACAAGATGAAAGAAAATATAAAAAATAGGGCTCACACCAAGCATCTTCTTGACTCATCCTGAACAACGGCAATCCAGGGCTGAAGATTTTTTGTTTGATAAGTAAATTACAAATGGGAGCAGTGGAGCATTAATTATTAGCCATCAAAAAGCAGAGCTCCCAATCTTAGTTTCCCCATTGCCTGCTTTATAAACATAATTCAGCGATTTTGTTGTTGGTTTGATCGGTAAGTACAAATCATTCACACAATTCAGATTAAACCCATCACTTCAACATCCACCCCTTGTTTATGAGAGACAAAGAATAAGGAATTTGGTACAGAGACTAATGGCTGTGCTGATTATCAATCTTAACAGACAAATAAACTAGGAATAGCACAGGGAAGAGAACAGTCAAACAAATTATTGTTAATAAGTAAATGAGGAATTTTATTAGAGAAGAGGAGTGCTTTAAATTTGAGCCTCCTAAGAATTACAATTATGAATTTAACATAATCCTCAACACCAGCTATTAGACAAAACAAGCACCCCTACATTAAATGAGATGAAGGTAACATAATTTTATCTTTAAAAAAGCAATGAGGGAAGGTACTACCACAGAATATTATCAAATGTTATTTCCTTAGTTCCAATTTTTATTTACAATAATTTTCTTTCAAATTGGATTGTTCCCAATCTTATGAATGACCTAGTTAAGTTATACTTAGAGAAGCAATAAAAGCTATCAAATTTGCAGACAAAACAATAAAAATAAAGAATAAGACATTCCTTGATACTAAGTAGCATAATAGAAAAACGTTTCAATGTAATAATATAACCTTGTCATATTTCTTTGAATTTGAATCAAGATGTTCTCATTCTCCTCCTTGTTTTACGCTTTTAGATATGCTTGAGCATTGTAATTTGAATTAACTGTACTTTTCCCTGAGTACACCCCCAGTGTACTTGTTATGTTTTCTTTTTAATAAAATTTTTTCGTTACTGAACAAAAAATAAAGGCCAAGCTGGGGAACGTTAACAGGCAACATTAGACTAGAGTGATTAGACCCCATTACCCATTTTACAAGGCTATGGGCTACATTATTATCTAATCCCATTTCCAAATGAAGAAGAAGCCAAAGCTGAAATATCCTTCTTGCAAGCTGGATTTCAAATGAAGTTAATGACATTTGCTGCATATCCTTCTATTGGCTCAAAATATAATGACAAAATTGAAACAGAGCAATCCTAAGATGTATCCTTAAAAACCAGCTAACAAGATAAATATTACCTCTAGATTGGATTCATCCAACAACAAAATGGAAGATATATATTTATATATATACACACTGAAACTTCTCTCTCGAAAAGTAAAACAGTGAGTTCATTCATTTAGCCCATAGTAACATTTTATCAAATACTTGGAGTTCTTACCGTTATACCCTCTATCACAACTTGTTCAAGTCTCTCTCCTCTTTGGCCAATGGCATTCCAGTCTTGATCTCTGAGAACCGCAGCCGAGCCTACATTATTTTGATCACATGATGCGTCAAAGCAGTAAGACACATACTTGTTTAGCGTTTGCAAAAAAGCAACACTTCCTCTCGTGCCTCGCAAAGGACTTTCATCGCCACTACTGCATATGGTGTGAACTCATTCATCTTTGGTGACTCTTTCCGTTTGTAACTCACTTGTGATTAAAAAACGTTTAAAAAATAAAAAAATTCAGTGAAATAATAGTACCTTGGCATATTTCTTTGAAGTTCAATCAAGAGGTTCTCATTTTTCTTCAATGGTGGACATAAATTGAAGTCAGCGTCCTCATTTAGAAAGGGCTGGGCCATTGAAGACATCGGTGTTGCATTTCTAGTTCACGGGTAGGCAATAGGCATATCTATCATGGTCCAAGCATTCTCATTATTTGGTCTTCAATTTCCCTTGTAATCTCAAGTGATCTCACGTAAGAGTCACACTCTTTGTTAAGACGATGGGCTAGCTGCTTTATGCTGGCTTTATTAGTGTTTGAAACCAGAGCTTCCTCCCATGCAACCCAAAGGATTTTCATCGCCACTACTGCATACAGTGTAAAATGGGTATCAACGTTACGGAACCTTGCACCAATCTCTACGTTTTACAAATAAAACAAGTGCCGTGTCCTAAAAGCTCAAACTGTTAAAGAAATGGTGAATTTCCTCATCTAATTAATATTCTAACACAAGAATTATTATAGAATATTAAGCACCCAAAATCAAGATCTTTATTATTTATCATTCATAATCTTTCAGAGTTCCTACTAAAAGAATTATAAAACAAATGCATGATAAAGCAAACTATAGAGACAGCCAAGGGTCTCTCTTCGCAATTTAGTTGTGTTGTTTCCCCAATTTTCAGACTCTTCAAAGCAGAATAATAAGAAAATATAAGTAAAAACAAAACCAATTGACACAGCACAACTATAAGGAATAATATTAAGTGAAGGAAGAGAACATTGAGCACCTAATTTTTAATCCCATAACATTTGGTTTCTCTACCTCAAGAAGGAATAAAACCCAACTGAAGAAAAACGACTATGAATCAGATCAACATCAACTAATCTAAAATGCAGCAATTAAATGATCCAAAGAGGTGGATTATTGTCTGGAAAATTAATTGAGAGTGAGAGACAGGGAATTATTTTTCTTTACCTTGGCATATCTCCTTTTCCTCAAAAAAAAAAAAAAAAAAAAAATGGCATGTCTCTTTGAATTTGAATCAAGAATCTTCCAAAACATAGGCCCTTTAAAATATGTACTGCATCGAAAAGTCAACTCCCACAACTAAATTACCCTGAAAATCTAATTATTGAATAAAATGTTTTTATACTATTAGCATGTATGCCAAATTTTGTTCAAATAAGAAGTTAATTACTTTTCAATTCATAAACATGAGACAAAATGGGTGAGTCAGATTAGGTTTGGGTTAAGTCAATTGGTTCGTGTAAAAAACAAGTCATTTTAAACATATTAGAAAAGAGGTATTAGGTTGGGTCAGGTTGGATCGAGTTGACCCGTATTTTTTCACATGAATTTTAAAAAAAAAAAAAACATAGAGAGGAGTGACAGTGGGCTGTGGAGCATCCATGTCAGCCAAGAGCCAGCGAAGCCAGACAAGCTCGCAAGTGGTGTTGGCAAGAGCACGATACTCAGCCTCAGTATTGGAACGGGAAACCACATCCTGCTTCTTGCTACGCCACGAGACAAGAGAAGTACCCAGCAGGAAACAGAAACCTGTGATAGAGCATCGATCAGTCGGATCACCTGCCCAGTCCGCATCTGAATAAGCATGAAGTTCGAGAGAAGACCGAGAGGAGTAGTGGAGACCATGATAAAGTGTGCCTTTAACATATCGGAGAATCCGAAGAACAGCAGCATAGTGGACAGAACGAGGGGCATCCATGAACTTACTAACCATAGCCACGGCATGTGAAATATCTGGACGAGTAACAGTGAGATAGATCAGACTACCAACCAACTGTCGATAGCGAGTAGCATCAGATAAAGGTTCACCATCCAAGGGTGTGAGCTTGGCATTGTATTCCAAGGGAGTGGAAACAGTCTTGTTGTCGGTGATACCAGCTTTAGAGAGAAGATCAGAAGCATATTTTGCTTGGGAAAGATAATATCCATCAGAGGATGAGGTAACCTCAAGCCCAAGAAAGTAGCTGAGAGTGCCTAGATCTTTCATCTCAAAATGCTGACTAAGGAAGTGCTGAAGAGAGCGGATACCTGCAGAATCATCTCCAGTAATAATCATATCATCAACATAAAGAAGAATAAGAGTGATACCAGCAGAGGATCTTCGGACAAAGAGGGCAGTGTCATGAGGACTCGAAGTGAAACCCTGCTGAGCAACAACGGAGCTAAACTTTTCAAACCAAGCTCGAGGAGCCTGCTTGAGGCCATAAAGAGCACGGCGAAGGCGACAAACTTGACTACCTGAGTGTGGATAGCCAGGGGGTGGTTGCATGTACACTTCTTCTTGGAGGTCTCCATTGAGGAAAGCATTCTTCACATCCATTTGATAAAGAGGCCAACGACGAACAGCAGCCACAGCAATGAGACATCTGACAGATGTAAGGCGAGCAACAGGAGCAAATGTTTCCTCATAGTCAATGCCATACTCCTGAGTAAAGCCCTTGGCAACAAGGCGAGCCTTGTATCGTTCAACAGATCCATCAGCCTTGGTCTTGATCTTATAAACCCACCTACAACCTACTACAGACTGACCAGGAGGCAAATCAACCAAATCCCAAGTATGATTTTTATGAAGGGCATCTAGTTCTTCGTTCATAGCTTGCTGCCAAAGAGGGTCAGTATGGGCCTCACGATAGGTGTGAGGTTCATAGAGAGTAGCAAGGGCAAAAGAGCAGTGATAATCAGTGAGATAATGGGGAGGAATGCTTACCCGAGTGGATCGACGCAGTTCAGGACCAACAGGAGACTCAAAAGAGGGTGGTGCCACAGGATCCAAGTCAGGCGGGTCAGAAGCCGGGGACAGAACCAGAGATGAGTCGTCTGGAGAGGCAGCCGATGTCGAAGAATCCTCCACAAGTTCAGGATAAAGAGGGAGGAAAAGATCAGTAAAAATGGGTGACTCTGAGGAAGAGGATGCAGGAAACTGCTGAAGACTCGTGAAAGGACGATGTTCCCAAAACTCAACATGACGGGAGACACGAAGGCGACGAGAAATGGGATCATAACAGCGAAACCCCTTTTGAGATACACCATAACCAAGGAAACAACAGAGACGAGCACGAGGTTGGAGCTTTGTTCGTTCATGAGGAGGAAGAGAAATAAAGCAAACACAACCAAAAACTCGAAGAGAGGAGTAGTCAGGAGTTTGACCATAGAGAAGCTCGAATGGTGATTTGTTGTGTGTGGTTGGTGAAGGAATACGATTAATGGTGTACACAGCAGTGAGAGCTGCCTCACCCCAAAAGCGCTCGGGAAGAAAGGCAGAAATGAGAAGGGTACGGACAACATCAAGAATGTGACGGTGTTTTCGTTCTGCACGACCATTTTGTTGAAAGGTGTAAGGACAAGACCGTTGAGGAAGCGTACCATGACTGTCAAAAAAGGATAGGAAAGATTTATCATTATATTCTTGAGCATTATCTGACCGAAAAACTTTGATAGTGCGATTGAACTGTGTTTCAACCATTTTATGAAATGTTTGGTAAATAGACACAAGTTCAGACCTATGGTGAAGCAGATAAATCCAAGTATAACGAGAGAAATCATCCACAAATATGACAAAATATCTAGACCCCCCCTCAGTGGGAACCGGTGCAGGACCCCAAATATCAGAATGTATAAGATCAAAAGGTGCAGAAGAAAATGAGTCACTATTATTAAAGGGCAATTTTGTTTGTTTGCCAAAATGACAGGAAGTACAATCAAATTTTTGAAACTGAACTGAACCTAAATGACCTTGAGAAGCTAACAACTGGAGACGAGATAAGGATGGATGACCAAGGCGAGCATGCCATAGATCATGTGTGGCAGTGGTAGTAGCTGCAGAAATAACTTGTGAAGGAATCTTCAAGTTATGAACCTCAAACATACGACCAACCTTACGGCCTGTCCCAAGCACTTGACCCGTCCGGGGATCTTGCACATCCACACCATGATTAGTAAATAGAAGATCTATGCCTAATTCACAAAGTTGACCAACAGAAAGCAAATTGAGGGATAACTTTGGGATATGAAAAGTGTCACTAAGATATAAATAAGGAGAAGAGATTGTTCCTTTATGACTAACAGGCATAGGAGTTCCATCAGCAGTGTAAATGGTGATAGGGTGTTCTAAGGGTGCCTTATCAGAAAATTGGGAGTCATCAGGAGTCATATGATTACAACATGCAGTATCAAAAAACCAAGGTTGTTTACCTGAGGTGACAGAAAGGGCAGTGGAAGTTCGGGATAAAACCTGTTGAACTATTGCCTCAATATCAGCCGTAGTAGGTGAGGAAGCCAAAGATGGACCTGTAGGAACTAATGAATCTGAAGGACATACAGCAGTTGCCCGAGGAAGAGAAGCTTTATTCTGCTCTTGCATGAATTTCTGCAGTTTGCGACAAACTGAGATGTCATGGCCTTTGGCACGGCAAAACTCGCAGCGAGTACCTTTGGAAGATTGAGAGGTGGGACGCCCAGAGTTTAGTCGTGGAGGAGCAGTGAATGCAGCAATGGGAGGCTGTGGAGATGGTGTAGCCAATACATGATCAGATGATGACATGTGATGAGTAGGCCGACGGTTCTCCTCAGAAATGAGCTCCTTGACTGCAGCATCAAGAGAAGGAGTAGGAGACCGGCTAAGCAGAGAAGCCCTAGTAGGCTCAAAATCCCATGCAAACCCATCATGAAGTGCATAAATTTACGACGATCCTGATATTTGACAAAAAGCTCAATGTCCTTGGAACACACTAGTGGAGGATCTGCAGCAGAGAGTTGTTCCCACATAGTAGAAGTCTGAGAATAAAAATCAGATATAGACTGACCTGGCTCTTGTCTCATTTGATAAAGCTTTGATTCAATGTGGAACTCCAAGCTTGAATCATTAGTGCAATTATAGCGATCAGCCAGAAATTTCCAAGCAGCCTCAGCAGTCTCAAGACGAGAAAGAAGATTATGAATGGAAGGGATAGAGGTGTTGATAAACCAAGACAAGATCTTACTTTGAATGCTCTCCCATTCCTCTAGGCGTTCTTCATAATCATCTACTGTAACAGCAGTCTTGGAGGCATCTTCAGTACCTGTGGCTTTCGACTGATGTTTTGGTATTGGCTTAGGAATTGAACCAGTCACATATCTCCATAGTTTACGACCCTTGAGAAAGACAGTCATATTCTGAGACCATGCATGATAGCTAGTAGGACCATCCAACATAATGGTGATAGGACGTATGATATCTCGATCACTTTGTTGAGCCATAATGAAGAAAATGACCAAAAAGTGAAATTTAGAGACCTCAAATGAAGAAACAGAGCTCAAAATCGGAATCTACGCGAAAAACTGAGCAAGATAGGCTCTGTTGAAAAATTTTGACTTTGGTCAAAGTCAAAGTCAACGGTCAACAGTAGTGGTCAACGGTCAAAGTCAACGGCTGACGTGTGCTGATGTAGCGGATGACGCGGATGCTGACGTGTGCAGGATGACGTCAGCCTAGGGCTGACGTGGCAGACGCAGATGTTGTCTGGCGCGTGGAAGCGCGTGAGGCGCGTGAAGGACAGTGGCCGGCGCGTGGTAGCGCGTGCGCAAGGATGGAGGCGCGTGGCAGCGCGTGTAGCGCATGTTCGGCAGTCAAAAGCTTCAGGCAGTGCGTGTGGGTGCGTGTGACGTCTTTTCTGGCCTTTCTTTGCTGGGTTTTGCTCGGGATTGACTGTTCTATCACTCTGCGGCTTTGCTTTGGCAGTTGGCTGAACAGGATGGTGAGATCCGAGAGTTGCAGGGACTGTGGGCGTGACGGCGGTGACTCGCTTCGGATAGTGACTACTGGATGAAGGCGAGGGCAGCGGAAGAACGCTGGAGATTTCCACAGGAACCAGAAAGTCAGAGGAATGGCTCTGATACCATGTTAAACGTATAAAGTGTGAGAGAAAGACTGAAAGTCTGTATATTGATGTGTATAACAATGTACAATAAATAGCCTTATATAGGCTAGGTATGTGTGCAGTACAAGCAATAAGAGTAAACTACAAGTACAATATACTGGGCTAAGCCCAATGGGCTAATCTAGCCTAAGCTATACACTAACAATCACCTTGCACATACTAAATTCGTTTCTGATATAGAATCCAGATGCCATGATCCCCTTGCACATACTAAATTTTGTGGAAGCCCTACCATTTCTCCAAACTGCTTGAAGTTAACCAAATTAAGAAACTTTAGTTTAGCAAATTTAGTAATACACGGGAAATTTACATTTTTTTCACCCTAACTATCACCCCAATTAAACTTCACCACATGAGCTATCAAAACTCACAATCGACACAATCACCCCCCCCCCCCAAATTTCAAAAAAAATATATTACATTTAATCCCCTATCATCTGTTTTGCTATTAACTCTAATGGAATTTAGCATTGAAGACTAATTTACCCCTCATCCTATTGGTTTGTAAATAGTGATAAATTGATCTTTTAATGCTAAATTCCTCAAAACTTAACTCCAAAACAAATGGTAAGGGAACGCTGAAATATAGTTATAACTTTGGAGGGTTAATTGTGTATTTTTTATAGTTTAAGGTATTAAGTGAAATCGGGGTGATAGTTTAAAGTGGAACAGTGCAACTTTTCCTAATATATTATGTTGTATTTGAGAAAGTTAATTAACCAATATGGTTTCTTTCTATAACTCAGAAAGAAAGAGAAAGATACTTGATTCAATAATCTTCTTCTTGATTGTGAATTCAACGAATGACAGTTTCTTGCATATACAGATTGTATACAAGGTGGAAACCTTGGAATTTCTTGAAGCTTCCAACAGCCATTAACACAAAGGATCTTTAATTTAGGAAATCTGCTAGCAATTTCTGGGAGAGTATTGGTGTTGCTATCCAAGAAATGTAAGAGTTCTAATTTGGGGAAGCAACTAGGAGTATCCATAGTTTTTGGAAAATTTTCACAATTATACAAACCAAGCTTCCTAAGACTTTTTAAGTTAGAGATGCTACTTGGAAGATATTTGTGGTTTTTACAACATACCCTTAATGTGCGAAGGCTAGTGAGATATTCAATTGATGAAGGCAACGCTAATCTTTTTGTTCCTTGCTCAATATCGAGGAACTTCTTAAGACTTTCACAGCCATTGAGACAAAACTGTTTGAGAGATTTCAACTTGAGGCTTCTTGGAATAATTTTAAGATTTTTGCATTTACTAAGACACCAGTATTCAAGTGCATCAAGAAGTCCAACAAATTGATGAACCTCAACAAAATTTTCACATTCACAAAGACTCAAATTCTTTATATTTGGGGCAATCAATGATAAATTAGGTATTTTTGTAATGTTTTTATAATATTCGAAATTCATATATTTCAATGTTTCGAATCGACACCTCTGTAGAAGAAGAAAACAATTGAAATTTATTAGCTTCTACAAACTTTAAAATTTAGCTTAAAGAAACACTCACTTTTTAAATGCTAATGATCATACCTCAAAATGCTCATCCAATTGAATTTGGCTTCTTGGCATATGGAGTGCAACTAGTTTTTGAAGAAACCAAGTACATGGCAAAGAAGATAAAGAAAATCCAGGCCAATCAACCACCCTTAACTCATTGGGAAGAAATTTAAAGTCTTCACAGATTATATTTCAAATTACTAGATATCTGAGATTTTTCATCTTTCCAAGATCCAATTTCATGTTTCTTGGTTGTGATAAGCACAATCTTATTCCTTGAATTTCCTCGAACCCCTAATTGGAAAAAGAATTATGTGAATCACTTTACACAATAGAAATCACTTTAAACAAAATCCAGGTTAATATACCTATATTTTTTTCAGCATCAAAAAGAAAAAAAAATCACTACATTTGCCTTGTGAAAAAAAGGGGACAGGTAAATCAAAGCAACTTATACCATATCTCCGACAAGTAGTTCAGGAGCGTCCTCATAACACAATAGTCTTCTATGTTTCTTGTGCACTTTTGATTCCTGTCGAACAATTTCTAAACCCATTTGTTGTATCAAGTTATGCATCAATAATTCATCATCTTTATCAACAACTATAGGACACTTATCAATTAGTTTTTCAATGTCATAATATGGGTCATAGAAATTGCAACTTTACAGAATGTCTATAACAGCATCCTTGTAGAATCCTTTGAAGAAACATGCAACATCAAGGAAAATATCCTGTTGACTTTGGTCCAATCCATCAAAGCTTATTTGGAGTATTTCTTGAATCTTTGGATTAGGAATTCTTTTATACTTATCTAATGCACTCTTCCAACAATGTATATTTCTCTCATACAAATCGGCACCTATTATTTTTAGAGCTAATGGAAGGCCTTTAGCATATGATATAAATTGGTCTATCAATTTTGAATAAGCCTCCTTAGGCTTGTTTCTTTTGAATGCATGTTGACAAAAGAGTTCACAAGCTTCATGTTCATCTAATTTCTTAACCTTGTATTTGTAGTAGGTTAAGTGACCAACTTCTTGAAGAGTAGATAGCAACTTTTCCTCTCTTGTTGTGATAATGATTCTACTTCCAGGAGCAAACCGATCACATTTTCCAAGTAAATTTTGTACTTGGACTAAGTTGTCCACATCATCAAGAATTAAAAGAGTTCTTTTGTGGTGAAGCATATCCACTATCACATTGATTCTTTTAAATACACCGTTCACCTTCAATGTTTTACCCTTTAGGATCTCAGAATAGTGTCTTGTAGTTGGACCATCATTTGTTTTTGACTTTTCTCTAACATCCTCCAGAAAGCTACTTCCTTCAAAATGGTAAGCAATTAAGTTAAAAATAGCTTTTGAGATTGTTGTCTTACCCACTCCAGGAGGGCCATAGATCACTACCATGCAAACATCATTTGACTCAATATTTAAATGCCAATTTATGTCTTGTACGCAAGAATCTAGTCCAATGGGGTGTTTAACAACAAAAAATTGCGTACAATTTAATTTAGCCCTTGAGATCTCTTCACAAATTTCTTGGATAATTCTAAACTTAGGATAGCTGCCAATAACAAAGCATTTAAAACTTGTTAGAAAATAAATTATGAACATCAATTAAATTCAAAATGATTAGCTTGTATAATAGGACTTAAAAATTTTTTTTAGTAAAAGTAAATGGCATATAATTCATAGATCTTAGAACTACGAGTATATTGTTAGGTTACACGTGCAAGTGAAATTCCATATTGAACAATAATGGGAAGAATGAGTGGTTAATATAACATAATTGAGCATATACCCATAGGGCTTAGATCTTTTGGGCTAAAATGTGTTTCTATATGTTATATTAATTATTCAAGGAAACTCCTCAAGGTGTTTATCTCCCCAACAAGTGGTATCAAAACCCATGGTAGTATGCGGTGAAGGTGGCGAGGTGTTCAGAGCAAGCCTAAACAGCCCATGCACAAAGATCCTGGAGGAAAAAAAAAAAAAAAAAAAAAAAAAAAAAAAAAAAAAAAGGCCAACAAAGGAATGTTGCTAATTGTGCTAAATAATGGTGTGATGTGAGGTTCCCGTGGACGTGGACGTGGACGTGTGGGGTTCCAATGGATGTGCATGCAAGGTTGACATGTGGTTCCCATGTGGATGGTATACGAGAGGCCGATGGATGATGCGTTGATCAAGAAAAAAGCCCATAAGGCAAGGAGGATCAAGTAAGATTTGTTCATGACCTATGGAGAGGTCTTGAAACCTACAAAGAGGTAGAGACTCACACGTGAGGGAGAGATTGTTGGATTAAATTTGTGAGTGAAGTCCTACATTGAATAATGATGAGAAGAATGAGTGGTTAATATAATATAATTGAACATATACCCATAGGGCTTAGGCCTTTTGGATTAAAGTGTGTTTCTATATGTTATATTAATTATTTAAGAAAACTCTCCAAGGTGTTTATCTCCCCAACATATGAGCACCTTTCTTCTCCCAGTTAGGAAATCAATTTTAGGCTCTTAGCATAAACGCACGTGAAAATTTTGCTTAGGTAAGGAAACAAACTTAGTGAAGATCCACTTCTAATACTTGAATGAATTTATTAAGAAATTTTGGGGAAATTTTCTAAACATTATGTGGGAGAAAGTTCTAATTAATTGATAAGATTATCAATACTCTCTTTCTAAAATATAGTAGTTTCATAATTTTTTTTTTCTTAAAATAGAAAACAATAAAGATTTTGGAAGTTTTTGCTTAATTGGCGATAACAAAGAAGTTATTAGATACATACTCATTTTTGTAATGCCAACCAAAAATATTTCCTGCTTCATTTAGAGCTATCCTCTATCACTGCACCTTTTTTGTCTTATCCTTTAATTTTTGTTCATGTTTTGCCAATGCTTCTCCAAACTTTCCATTTTGATTACGTACTTCTGATGAGTCCACCTTATAAAAAACTGGTAGCACTATTTGGCCATTCATCTTACATTTAATAATCTTGACAAGTTCATCCAAACATGGGGTTGAAGATGCATAGTTTTTAGAGAATGCAATTATTGAAATCCTTGAACTTTCAATGGCTTCAAGAAGTTTTGCAGAAATTTCTTCTCCCCTTGAGAGTTCATCATCCATGAAGGTGTTAATACCATTATGACGCAAAATACCATACAAATTGCTGGTAAAACCATTGCGAGTGTCTTTACCTTTGAAACTCAAGAACACATCATACTTGCATCGTTGTATAAAAGAGGAAGAGGAGGCTCCTTTGTTGGTGAGACAAGCTGTCATGATTTGGATAAACGGTTGAGAAGATATAAAAGGAAGATGAGAAAGAAATGTGTGATAAAATTGAGACCATAAGAGCAAGGGGTCGTCAATTTGGCAAAGGGAAGAGAATGAAACACTAAAAATAAGATATATTTCTGAATGGATTTTTAAGAGCGAATGGGAATGGAAGACTGATAGTCTATTATGAAAGTAGTAATACTGATTTAGTTTCACACTATTGCACCTAGTATAATAGGAAAAAACCTCTTATAAGATACACGCTTATTTTTGGAGTGTAGCTTAAGCTTATGGACTCTGATTCATTTTTTTTTTTTTTTTTTTGGTAAAAAAAATCTGATTCATTTTCAAACTTTATAGAAAGAGGACACAATTCCCTTTCTCGTTTAGACCGCCCCTACTCATTTTTTTCTTCAGCTACTGTATTCAGACATTTTGATATTCACTTGTTCCAAAAAGCTGGAATCATGTTGCTTGCCTCTAGCAAATATGCTTTTAATTCAAAAATAGGCATTTGTTCACGTAAGGTGCATTCAATGCATTCAATACTATTTTAATTCAAAAATTATGCTTTTTTTTTCCTCAAAAAAAAATTTTTTTTTGTACTCTTTAAAAAAAGGGGGAAAAGTTGTTGGATGCTTATTGATTTAGAAAATATTTTTAGAAAATTTTTATTAGAAAAAAATTGATTTTTTTATAACTTTTTATCATAGTTTTGAAACCCGGACCCTTCAATGAACCGTAAGAGAGAGAGGTTCAAAGTTTTTAAGGTTGAACCGAGGTCGAACCAAGGTCAAACCATGATGATAGAGGGCGAACGAGATTGAGAAGAAGAATAAGAAGAAATTGTGGTGCGATCTCAAGGTCTGAGGTTGAAACTTTAACAATAGCTGAGCCTGTAAGTACCCAAAATAAATAAATAAAAAGCTCTGAACTTGCGAGAACTGTGACAACTGTCCACAGTTTTCAAACCCGGGAGGTTCAACCATAATTCGCATGATTCACTAAATTTTTCATGTATGCCGATTTTTGAGGTTAAAAGAACCATTTTGATGGATGGTTTTCGGTTAACCTAGTAGAACTGTATGGTCCGATTCGAGTTTCACAACCTTGCCTTTTATATTTTCCATAAAAGTGGTATAAAAAATTTCCTAAAATAACCTATTAGCAAATGGATTAAAGGCACCCGTTAATTGAACCCTTTAAAAAAATGTCAAACTATAAACATATATCCAAAAAACAAAAATCATACACAATGACAAGAATTAGTGTGAATAGGTGTATGAATTATTAACAAGTATATTTTTTTTCCTTTGAAAAGTATGCATTAAATCTCATAATCAATCATTTAACCTATGCCTTTAGGGAACTCATTAACCATACCTAAGACTTGGTTGGATAGTCGTCCATCATGGTTCACCCTTTGTACATCCTCAATGGTGGCTCATGAATTTTTTTTTAGGAGGTCAATAAGAAGATAAAAGATGAATCCTGCAGTTTACATGGTTTTCTTATTACGAATTTGTTCATAGTACGTACCAGTAAGAGAATTAAAGATGAGAAGTGCTATATGCACAATATTTTCACAACAAATCTTAAAATGGTAGATTGGTACTAACTATTATTGATAGATAAAAAAGTAATTTCAGTAGTTTACATGGTTTTCTTATTACAAATTTGTTCATAGTATGTACTAGTAAGAGAATTAAAGATGAGAAGTGCTATATTCACAATATTTTCACAACAAATTTTAAAATGGCGGATTGTTACTAACTATTATTGATAGATAAAAAAGTAATTTCAGTAGTGAGTTTAAATTAGAACTAATAACAACTTATTTAGGATTGTTACTGGTTGTTATTGATAGACAAAAAAGTAATTTTAGTAATGAGTTTAAATTAAAACCAATAACAACTTATCACCTCTAAGATTTGTTGTTAAAATATTGTGGATGTAGCATTTCTCATAAAAGATAAACTATAATTTCATATGGCATATTATTTCTTAATACAATAAAAATACTAATTATTGTTACTAAGATTAAATCTTGGAAACTATTCTATTGTTTCTGAATACAATAAACATATTGATTATTGTTGTTAAGTGAATTATAAGCAAGATCTAAATACAATAAACTTTCATCTAATGTTTATTTCAAAAATTTTAAGATCTAAATGAGTTTTTCCTGAGGTTTAAGATGAACAATTTTCTACTTTTGTTGCTAGGCTTACCATTTTTTTATTCTCAGGTTTCTGATCAAATTGGATTATGATTGGTTTTTTTTTTTTTTTTTTTTAACTAAGATATTATTAAGAGGATCATATTCAAGCTTATTTTAGCTGGATTTACAAAAATTTTAAGTCCAGAGAGTTCAAATTTTTAGGAGAATCAAAAATAAAATAAATAATATATATTAAAAAAAAATTGGCCAGCTGAGGGGGTTCATTTGAAGCCCTTGAATTGTACCTAAAGCCGCCATATCCTCTGAATTTTCATTTTGAAAAAAATATCTTCTGCTTTACATCAAATAAAAAATAATAATAAAAAAGCACACGACTATTTGGTAAAGCCGGCTGTAAGGGTTGTAATTTCAGCCTGACTGTGTTTCCAAGTGGTAGACAATATTTTAGGATTTCATGAGTCAAAGAGATGCCATGTAAACTAATAAAATCACCGATGGAAGATATAACAGCTCCTTTAAACCCAAGTTCTTTGTTCATTTGATTGGTGTGTTTCACATGTACCTAGAGAGTCTTAAACCTACGATGAAAACAAAACAAAAAAAAAAACAAAAACAAAAACAAAAACAAGCTGCAATGCTTAAGGTATTGCACCGATGCAATAACAATAAATGGTTAAAAACAAGTTAGGGTAATTGCATGGTCTCAATTTGTTGGGATTAGTGCTCTTAAATCTTATTGTATGATGCTATGTGTGACATCATATATGATTTAATGTTGTAATTAATAAAGTTGTTTTATTATTATCTGAAATAATTGTAACATGAATATTCAGACATTATCATATAGCCCATGAGATGCTTAGTATGTGATTTATGTGAAAAGTCATAGAAGATATAAGGCGTAAAACCCATTTTTGCCCCTACATTTACACGCGATTTCCACTTTGGTCCCTAACTTTTTTTCCACCGCTTTTAGTTCCTATCTTGGAAAATGCGTCTCGTTTTTTTCCTTGCCGTTACATCAGAGACGGAAATTGCACTGTTGACAAATGGCCTAAGTGAAAAATAATAAAATACATTGCACATAGGCCACGTGTCTTTCCCGCCCTTTAGTTAAGCACGTGGCACTCAAACCCTAAAGCAACTAAAACTAAAACTAACAAAATAACACCGTAAACCTAACAAACTAACTAAAAAACATAAAACTAACAACTCTACCCTAACCTCGCTTAAATCACCATAGACCACAAAAAACCCCAAAATCAGCAAGCACAAAAAACCCCAAATTAGCAAGCACAAAAAACCCCAAATTAGCAAGCACGATCCCTAACCTCTTACCCAGATGTTGATGTAGCAGCTCCATGTTTGTGAAGGTTCTATCTCTGTTTCACTCTATCACTCTCTCGTTATGTCTCACTCTTTCTCTCTCTCGTGTGAATGCTATTTTTAAGTGCTGGGTAATCAGTCTGGGTCTCGATCTCAGCTTTTAGGTTTTGAGGATTTGGGAATTTTGAGATGTTTTGTTTTGTTCTTACTCTGGGTTCTATCTCTATTTCTCTTTCTCACTCTCTGTCTCTCTTTATAGCTTTTGTAATGGACATAATATTGACTGTGATAGTGGAATATTTTTGGGATTTGCATTGTTTGACTGTTTGTTGTGTGTTACTTTTGGTATTTGTAGCTTTGTTTGTTATACTTTTGTTTATTAGGGGCCACAATATTGACTATGATAAACAATGAAATATTTTTGTTAGTATTTGCATTGTTTGTCTGTATTGTGTCTTTCTTTTCGAGAAGTGGTTGGGTCCATGTGTTCCCTTTGTTGTATTGTATGTTTTTTAATTTGTTTATTAGTTTATTAGCCTAACAAAGTATTATTAATTTCAGAAAGTGGATATCTGTTTTCATTTTGTTTCTTTCCATGACTTGCATGCAGGATGGATGAGTGTTTTACTTTGCATGTCCACCATGGTGAGCATTTTACATGGGACCCTCAAGCTTATGTGGGAGGGACAGTTGATATAGTGGAAAACTGTGATCTAGATAAGTGGTCAAAAGTAGAGATCGAGAGTATCTGTAGGGATTTTGAGTACACTGCAGTGGAAAAGCTATGGTTTAAAATGCCTGGTGTGAACCTAGAGCAGGCACATTTCCATGAGGTGATTGATGATGATGTTGTTGTGTTCATGACTGACTTGGTGAAGGGATATGGGGACATTCATGTCTTTGTGGAGCATCCAATGAATGAACCAGTTGAGTTACTAGTGGAGGATTTAGAGCCCTTAGCTGTTAGACCACCTGGTAGCAAACCAGAAGGGGTAAATGCCTTAGAAATTTTTGGTGGTGATCAACAAAATGAAGATGTGGTTTATTGTGTTTGTAGTGACAGTGAGCTTCAGAGTGATCACTTTATGAGTATGCTGGGTATGAAGAGGATAATGATAATGAGGATGTTGATGGAGAGTACAAAGTTGATTTTTCACAATTTGGAGGCCATGATAATGCTGAAAAAAATAATGTTGACCATGGTGAGCCACATGTAGTGTTGATGAAGAGTATAGACTTGATTTTTCACAATTTGGAGACCATGATAATGCTGAAAGTACTAATGTTGACCATGGTAAGCCACATGAGGTAGATGCTGAGCAGGTTTGGACTAGGAGGGCTGGCAAAACACCAGTTGTTGATGACCAAGTTGAGGAGAGAAGTGAGCATGAGGGGAGTGACTTAGAAGAAGAGCCACAAATGCAACCAATGAACAATGGTGAAGATAGTACTGATAGTTGGGACAACCAAGCTGAAGATGATGAGGTTGAACCAGGACAAATGGGTGTGGTGGTGTCATGAATTTTGACTATGAGAGTGAGGAGCTGCTTAGCCTTGATGAGAGTTCATCAAGTAGTGAGCATGGTGAAGCTTCAAGTGATGGTGAAACTCCTACTGCTGAGGTTAACAATTCTATTAAGAGGAGCAGATACCCAATCTTTAGGTCAATAGCCAAAGCTAAGCACCTTAGGTTTGAGAAGGATATGTTGTTCCTTTCACCCAAAAAATTTAAAGATGCTATTCCTGATTATGCAGTCCATGGTGGGTGGGGTATAAAATTTGTGAAAAATGACTTCGTGAGAGTGAGAGCCCAATGCCAGCCAGGGTGCAAGTTTGTTGCCTACCTTGCAAAGGTGCCAAGGGAGAAGAGTTATAGATTGAAAACACTGAACATGACTCACACATGCACCAGAAGTTACAGAAATCCAAGGTGCACAGCATTATACATTGGGAAGAAGTTAATGAAGAAGGTTAGGAGATAGCCTGACATAAGGCTCAAAGACATTCAAGATGTTGTGCATGAGAAGTATGTGGTTGACATAAGTGCAGGTAAGGCAAGTAGGGCTAGAGAGAAAGCTCAAGAGGCTATTAATGGGGCCCACACTGCACAGTTCAATCAACTGTGGGAGTACTGTGATGAGTTGAGAAGGTGCAGTCCTAGGAGCACTGTTTTGATGAAGGTGCATACTTATAATGATGGTGATTTGGCAGCTGAGCATGACTTGGCAACTAGACTGCCATATTTTGAAAGAATCTACATTTGCTTGGAGGGTTGCAAGAAGGGCTTCTTGGCAGCGTGCAGGCCAATCATTGGTCTAGATGCATGCCATCTGAAGACCAAGACAGGTGGTCAGCTGATGTGTGCTGTTGGCAGAGATCCCAATGATGAGTACTTCCCCTTCGCATATGCAGTAGTTGAGGTTGAAACCAAGGACTCTTGGACCTGGTTTCTTAATTTATTGCTTGCTGACATAGGAGATGGCAAAAGATAGATGTTCATATCTGATCAGCAGAAGGTCTGGTTTCTTAATATTTATTGCTTGCTAAATTATGTTTTTATTGCTTATTGAATTAATATTTATTTCTTGTTGAATTAATATTTACTACTTTGTAGGGGTTGGTGAATGCATTTGTTGACAATTGGCCACAATACGAGCATAAGATCTGCTACAGACATTTATATAATAACTTGCGAAAGAATCATCCTGATGTCCTTATTAGAGACCTTTTTTGAAAAGCAGCCAAGGCTACCTATGAGCAAGCATGGGAGAGGGCAATGAATGAGCTAAAGGAGGTGGATGAAGATGCATTCAAATGGCTGCAGTCTCACTCAACAACTATCTGGGCTAGGAGCATGTTCAAAAGTGATGGCCAGAGTGACATAATCCTGAACAACATGTGTGAAAGCTTCAACAGCAGGATACTTAAGTTCAGGAGCAAACCTATAATCACCATGGTAGGCAATCTACTCAGCTTCAACACTTTCTCTTATGATCCATAGACCTGTGTGCATTAAGTAATGATTAATTCTCCCTTTCTCTCTATGTGCTTGCAGCTTGAGTGTATTAGGCTATATCTGATGACTAGATTTCAAGCAAACAGGGAAATGATTATGAAGGTGGAATCTGAGTTGTGTGTTAAGATAATAAAGAGATTGTACAAGGAGAAGTTGGCATGCAGCAAGTGGCTAGCATGTTGGGCTGATCATACCAAGTTTGAAGTGAAGAATGGGCTGGAGAGTTTCACTGTGGACTTGGAAGAGAAGAGCTGCAGCTGTAGGAAGTGGGACATAACTGGCATACCATGTTGCCACGCCATTTTCTGCATCTTTGTCAATAAGGAAGATTCTGAAAAGTATGTCAATGCTTGCTACAAAAGGACTGCCTACATTGATTACTATGACCCCATTATAGAACCCCTTAATGGCCAAAATATGTGAAGACCTAGTGGACTGCCACCTGTGCAACCCCCTATCAAGAGGAGACCTCCTAGCCGGCCTAAGAAGAAGAGGGCACTAGAGCCTAATGAACCTAGAAGTCAGAAAAAACAGAGGTGTAGGCATCTCAAAACAATGCAAGGCATGTGGGAAATTGGGCCACAACAAGAGGACCTGCAAGGGAGAAGTAAGAGGGAACTCCTCCCTGCCTAGGAGTGCATCCCAAGTCAGCAGAACCACTAGGAGGGTAAGTATACTACTTTGACTTAGATATCTATGCTGTTTTGTTTTTCAGTTGGCAGCTTATTAATTGCTATTATGCTTGTGCTTGTAGGCAGCTGTAGGCAATGCACAGCCAAGCCCAGATGTGACCACAACTACACCTCCACCCCCCACTGGTAACCAGTCCAATCCAAGACCAAAAAGACAGGGGAAGAGAAGTGCAATCTCTACTGAGACCTTGAATGCATCTAGGAATGCAGCAAGGTATATGGCAGCAATGAGATCTGTTGGAAGATAGTAAGCTGAAGCAGGACCTTTTTTTGAGACAAAAGTTGATCAAGTTGATATGTTTATGTAACTGCCAGGCCTTTTTTGTATGAACCATCCTGGTGTACTTATATAATGGCTGACCAATTCCTTTTTTTGTAAATGTGCTGGGTAGAGTTTGTCCCATATTTTGTAATTATTGGTACACCAAAAATTGTCAATGGTGTTAATTAGTGATCATTAGTATTTATTAGTGTTAATTGGTGTTAATTAGTGTTAATTAGTGATCATTATTGTCTATTCATTGTTGTGATGAATATTTAATTCTTGTTCAGTTGAAGCCAGATTTGTTTGACTGGCATTAGGGGGCTACTGTGTTTTTAATGCTACTATGCAGGTACCCTTATGCAGGTCTATTTTATACTGATATATAGCTAAATCTGTTAAATGTTTCTCTGGTTTCTTTAGTTTCATATATATAGCTAAATTTGGCAGGAACTGAATTGGTTACTGTTAGGTTCAATATCTATCAAATGCTAAGCCATTTGCTTGTACAAGAATTGAATTGGTTACTGCATAGTTCTTTAGTGGTGAAGTGTTGTTTGACTTGTGTCATTTGGAAATTGCAGTTTGACTTGTGGTGCTGCTGTGTGTGCAGTGCAGGTGTGGTGTGCAGTGTGTGTGTAGTGCAGGTGCGGTGCAGGTGTGTGTGCAGTGCAGGGGGGTGCAGTGCAGCTGTGATGTCGGTGTGTGGGTGCTGCTGTGTGTTGTGTGTGCAGTGCAGGTGTGGTGCAGGTGTGTGTGCAGCGCAGGGGGGTGCAGTGCAGGTGTGGTGTAGGTGTGTGGTGGTGCAGGTGTGTTGTGTGTGGGTGTTGCTGTGTGTTGTGCAGGTGTGTGGTGCTGCTGTGTGTTGCTGCAGGTGTGGTGCTGTAGGTGTGTGTGCAGTGCAGGTGCTGAAGTGGTGCTGTGCAGTGCAAGTGCTGAAGTGATGCAGTGCAGTGCAAGTGCTGAAGTGATGCAGTGCAGTGCTAGTGCTGAAGTGGTGCAGTGCAGTGCAAGTGGATTGTATGGGATATATGGGACATATAGGATATATGGGACATATGAGATTGTGTGTGATTAGTGTTAAGAAGTGTTAAGAAGTTAGTTAGTTAATGATCAGTGTATGGGATATATGGGATTTGTGTGCGATAAGTGTTAAGAAGTTACTTAATGAGGGAATCAGATTGTATAACTATATTGGAATCATATATAAAAGTTGACCCTTTTCTTTTTCTTTATATACCAAATCATATATAAAAGTTCTTGAACATTAAAATCATGCAGCCTGCACTGTTTATTTGGTCTATCAGATATGGCTTTGTTTTTTTGGTTTTCAGCTTCTTATGCAGAGTAATATTGAGTGCACACAAGGCACAAACAGTTCACAACAATGCAATAAATTGGTATACAAGTCATACATTAATTAAAAAGTGATGTTCCATTGCTAAAGTCTCGAATTACAGAGAGAATTACACCAAAATACAAGCCTTTTTCCACTGATACATACCAACACAAATTCAGGCCAACACATACCAACACAAAAATGCTGCCAACATCTACCAAAATACACCAAAATTATGGCCTTTTTGCACTAATACCTACCCACCTAATGACCTATTTTCCCCCCACCTATTTGGCCAACCAAAAGAAGCATCAAGTAGAGTAGCATCCCACTTATCACCAGAGACAGCCCCAAGCAGATGACCAGCCTCTTCTCTCTCTTCTTGTAGCCTGCAATGTCAGCTTCAAGCGTTAAAATCCGTGGCATCTACTCCGGAATCAGCACCTTGCCACGCTCGCAGATTTCATCATCACACCATTGAAAAAATTTACACTTGCATCCAACCTGACACCCAGGAGCCAGATAAAACCCATTATATTTTCAACCAAAATCATGAAAAACAACAAGAAATAGTATTAGCAAAATCTGGTCACAGCCAATCCAACACTTGTATTAGCAAAACAATAAAACCCTTGAAACTAAAAAAGACCCACTAATACTAAAACCCTTGAAACTAAAAAAGACCCATTAAAGAAAATAGCTAAAAAATAAGAACCCCAATAACAGAATCCAACCCAACCAATCCCTTTTTATTTTCTTTTTTTTATCAGTCAGCTCCTACTCATATTTATGCTTACCACTGTAAATTTTTACTTGAATCCCTTATTAAAGTACTGGATCAATTGCAGAACCAAAGTACTAGATCTTATTTACTTGAATCCCTCATGCAGAACCAAAGCTTCTTAAAACATTCAAAGAGAATTAGATTCAATTGCTTTATATTTTTTCAAGTTTAATCAGCTGGGATAAAAATTGAACAGATTCTTATAATGAGTTAAAGAAAACCCCTTTTTATGCTCAAAGAAAACCCCTTATAATTGAACAAATTCTCACTCTGTTTTTTTCCCCACCCAAAAAATCAATAGAAATTTAAAAATTGTACAAAGAGATAGTGTATTATATAGATACTTACCTAGTAATTTGGACACCCGTAGAACCTTCTTCTAGGGTTGTCATGTGTCCACGAAACAACCAAAACGGGTTTCTCGAAGCAAAAGCATTGGGTTGGGCCCCTTTTCCTTAAGCTTCCACTCGATGACATCGAGCTTGATTCCATGAGAGCAATTATGAGTGAGGAGCTGAGTTCGTGGTGAGGAGATGAGTTTGTGGCGCAGAGTTGAGTTGGGATTTCTAAATTTAAGGGTTTTAGTTTCTGAATTTGAGGACCTGATCTGATTATAAGGTTGAAGTAAACCACGTGAGGGGCATGTGATCTCTTACAGCGGGAATGGGCTTAACTGAAGGGCGGGAAAGCCACGTGGCCTATGTGCGGTGTATTTTTTTTATTTTTCACTTATGTCGTTTGTTAACAGTGCAATTTCCATCTCTGATGTAACGGCAGGGACAAAAACGAAACGCGTTTTCCAAGATAGGGACTAAAAGCGGTGGAAAAAAAAGTTAGGGGCCAAAGTAGAAATAGCGTGAAAATGTAGGGACGAAAATTGGTTTTATGTCAAGATATAAATCGCAAGTTCTTTGTAAACTCAAAATTTTAGTTCGTAATCGGTGATAAAATTGGGCATTTCATCTGCGAAGATTATAACATATTAACTAAGATGATTTGTCTTGATCATGGAAGTGGAGACTTCTAGTTGGTATGTTGATATGTTTTAAGAGTTAAAACATATTGAACTTGACCGTTGTGAGATTTATTATTCTCCTAACGACTGTCAAATGAATAATAAATCTCACGACTTCTATTTACATGAACTCTTAATCTTGAGAGAATAGTAGACCTGATCATGAAGTGTAAATTACTTTGATATATCAGGAGTGAGATCTAAAGTCACGGTCAAAACCTCAGTATGTTGGGCAGCCACATTTAGTGTTGATGGAACATATATTCTCCAGATGGAATTCATAGTCTCTTAACGGAGATATAAAATATTCCCTTGAGGTAAGTTTAACGGGTTCGGTTATTCAGAGAGTTAGGCCTAATCACTTTAGTAAGAAATTACTAAAGTATATATTTTTGAAATTAGATTTCATAAATATATGATGAATAATTTAAAAAGATTAAACCGGGCACTTAAGGATTAAGATATAGTAATTTACAAAATGGCAGTCTACGTTAATGATTTTGTATTACTACGAATATTTTATGAAGTGGTTGCATGTATAATAAAGTCTTGAGATATAATTTATAAATAAGGCTTAGAGTGCAATTATATTTATATAGTGGTATTAAAAATAATTAATAATAATTTGGACTTGTCAAGAGTTGACAGAAAAGCCCAAGTCCCATTGGAGCTAGAGTCTTATTTGTTCCCTTTTGGTCCCACTTCAAGCCACATACTAAAGCCTAATTAGAAAGGCCCAAAAGGTTGGCCCAAAAGGTTAGCCCAATTAGATAATTAGTTATAAAGAGAGAAACATACAAAATTTATTTAAGAACATGAAATGGTTTGTATGTGAGGGTTGGATTTTCTCTCATTCTCTCTTGAACATACACATATAACTGATTGAGAGACCACACTTCTTGGGCGTTAGTGAAATTGGAGTGAAGATTAAAAGTGTTCTCGAGTACTTCTAATCTTTGTTTTGAAATTCACCACACCAAGGAACACTCTCTTGTTCTTGTATTCTGAAATTTACATAGTATATGTTATCAATTGCGAATGAAGTAGATCTATTAATTTTCCTCTACATATATTTTGTATGCGATACAAACATGTGTTTTTCCAACACAATTCCCATTGTAACCCTAATGCAGCATCCTATCTAGAGTGTTCATCCTATTCCTGATAGGCTGTTAACCTCCGAAAGAATGAGGGCAAGATGATGTCTGGATGCATCCCTCAGATTCTGTCCCATACTAGGCTTTGAAACAGACTATATGATGATGAGCCCCACATTAATCATTTTGAAACCAGGTCCACATGAAAATCGACAAACTAGAAAACCTAAGGTAGACTTATAATAAAGAAAATTCTTATCGGTACATTCGAGGCCAATTAATGTCCAAATGATCAATTCTAATCACAAAAAGTGTCCAATCACCAATTTTTGTTTTCATTTGTTTTGAACTTAGGAATGATGAACATCAGATTTTTAGTTTGAAGAGAAAATTAATAATATGCAAAAATCAAGGCTTTGCAGTTATAAAGGAGCAAATGGTCTAATATCCAAAGACTTTTCTAATTGTTAAAATGACAAAAAAAAAAAAAAGAAAGAAAAAAAAAGAAGAAGAAAGAATTGTAAGTCACATATCTTAATATATAAAAAGCGACAATGCCGCTACAGTGCTTCGGTACTATGCATCCAATGTAAATCACTGTATAGCACTGTAGCGGTAACAGTGCCTTCGTTTCGTAAGTCTTTTTTTTTTTTTTTTTTTTTTTTTTCAGTATTCTGTTTGTCTGTTTTTTTTTTCTTTTAAATATTGTTGTGAGCTGACATTTATATTGTTAAATTGACACAATAAATTTCACAATATTTTCACAATTATAGTTTCGTTAGTCACATTTTTTTTTTTCCAGTAATCGATTTGTGTTCTTTGTTTTTTTTAAATATTGATGTAAGCTGGCATTTATATTGTTATACTGACACAACAAATTTTTATATAACAATGTTTTTGTACTGTTCATGTAATGTTATTCACTGTTTATTTTTAGTGCTATTTTCGTGAATCACTTTTTTTTTTTTTTAGTAATCAGTTTATGCTTTTTTTTTTCTTTTAAATATTGATGTAAGCAAATATTTATATTATTTTACTGACACAACAAATTTTACAATATTTTCACAATTATAGTGTAGTTAGTCACTTTTTTTTTCCAGTAATCGGTTTGTGTTTTTTTTTTTTTTTTTTTTAAATATTGATGTAAGTTGACATTTATATTGTTATACTAACACAACAAATTTCTCATATATAAAAGCGGCTATGCCACTGCAGTGCTTTGGCACTGTGCATTCAATGCTTTTGCACTGTTCATTTACAGTGTTGTTTTGGTGAGTTGTTTTTTTTTTTTTTTTTTTTTCATTAATCGGTTTGTGTTTTTTTTTTCTTTTAAATATTAATGTAAGCTGACATTTATACGGTTATACTGACACAATAAATTTCAGAATATTTTTACAATTATAATTTACTTAGTCTTTTTTTTTTTTTTCAGTAATCGGTTTGTGTTTTTTTTTTTTAAATATTGATAAAAGCTGACATTTATATTGTTATACTGACACAATAAATTTAACAATATTTTCATAATTATGGTTTAGTTAGTTACTTTTTTTTTTTTTTCAGTAATCGGTTTGTGTTTTTTTTTCTTTTAAATATTGATGTAAGCTAACATTTATATTATTATACTGACACAACAAATTTCACAATATTTTCATAATTATTGACATATCAATTTCTTACAAGTCAAAATAAAATAATAAAATACGAGACTGTAGCCAACCACAACTGAAAATAAATGTTTTGAAAAAATGTTACAACACTTATTGTTATCACAATATTTTCACAATTGTTGATATCCCAGTTTCTTATAGATCAAATAAAAAAAATGCTAGGTCCACAACATTTTAACATTAATTTCGACAGTGCCTAAAGTTTTTTTTTTTTTACAGTAATCGGTTTGTGCTTTTCTTTTTTTTTCCTTTTAAATATTTATATAAGCTGACATATATATTGTTATATGGATACAAAAAATTTCATAATATTTTCACAATTATTGAGGTATAAATTTCTTACAAGTCGAAATGAAAAAATAAAATATGAGACTATGACCAACCACAATTGAAAATAAATGTTTTAAAAAAATGTTACAACACTTATTGTTATCACAATATTTTCACAATTGTTGAGATCTCAGTTTCTTATATATCAAATAAAATTGTTGAGATCTTAGTTTCTTATATATCAAATAAAAAAATGCTAAGTCCACAACATTTTAACATTAATTTCATAACAAATCATAGGTAAGCTATTATTGATAGATAGCACTGGAGCTATAGTGCTTTTGGTTTATTCAATTGGCACTGTAGCTATAGTGCCTAAAGATTTTTTTTTTCCCAGTAATCAGTTTGTGTTTTTTTTTTCTTTGAAATGTTTATGTAAGCTGACATATATATTGTTATACCGACACAACAAATTTCACAATATTTTCACAATTATTAACGTGTCAATTTCTTACAAGTCGAAATAAAACAATAAAATATGAGACTGTGACCAACTATAACTGAAAATAAATGTTTTGAGAAAATGTTATAACACTTATCACAATATTTTTACAATTTTTGAGATCTCAATTTCTTATAGATCAAATAAAAAAATGCTAAGTCCACAACATTTTAACATTAATTTCTATAGTGCCTAAACTTTTTTTTTCCCAGTAATCGGTTTGTGTTTTTTTTTTTTTTTTCTTTTAAATATTTATGTAAGATGACATATATATTGTTATATTGACACAACAAATTTCATAATATTTTTACAAATATTGAAGTATCAATTTCTTACAAGTCGAAATAAAATAGTAAAATATGAGATTGTGACTAACCACAACTGAAAACAAATATTCTGAGAATAACAATAACAATGTTATCAGTTTAAAACCAATAACAACTTGTCATTTAGAATTTGTTCTAAAAATATTATGAATGTAGCATTTCTCTCAAATAAA
Organism: Lithocarpus polystachyus; assembly: GCA_033629205.1. Classification (NCBI taxonomy): domain Eukaryota; kingdom Viridiplantae; phylum Streptophyta; class Magnoliopsida; order Fagales; family Fagaceae; genus Lithocarpus; species Lithocarpus polystachyus. The sequence continues at coordinate 30,606,110 of CM066164.1, read as the reverse complement.
ATAAAAAAAATATCTATTCGGATCTTAAAAATGAAGATATTGTGAAAATATTGTGATATTTTGTTGTATTCTTAGACTTCTTTTTTAATATAGTCAAATTGGATGAGCCAAAATTTACGGTTTCACACACAAAATCTATTAATTTTTTCCACTACTGGGGCAGCACGTGCCTTGCACGTGCAGCCAACACTAGTATTACTGATATGCCTCTATATTTGTCACACTCTAGACTTCCCAGATGATGGATGTAATGTTCTAGGACAGACAAGAATAGGCTTATAACTCTTAACATTTTGCTTGTATGCACCGTTAAGACATCTACAAGAAAATTCCTTGCTCACGATGATAAAAGGCCTCCTCAAAATTAAGATATCTCAACTTTAAGTGTCAGCTATTAAATTTGCTGGATCTTATTTCTATCCACACTTTGAGAAGCTTAATGGCCCTTATAATTACAGTTAAACACTACTGTTTAAGCGCCAAGGTACATCATGATGTACAGAATAACAAGATACATAAATTATTTATCAGATAAGTAAAAGACTGAAATTGCGCATACTGGAGACACCCATGATAGCCACAATGTAACATCTGCCATTCAAGCTTAATCTGTTAGGCTTGCTAGCAGCTAATATGACATACCAGCTCAGTTGTTTTTATTGTTAAATTGTATTTTATTTTAGGCCTTTACTAGTTTATTAGACCATTTAATAAAATGTTTAGTCCATAAAAGCATCGCATCAGCATTTTAGTTGCATTGTCCCCTCTGCATTCATATTGAACAAAAATGATTTACTATTAAGGATTCTCTCTCTCTCTCTCTCTCTCTCTCTCTCTCTCTCTCTCTGTTTTTTTAATTTTTGGCATCTAGAAGACTACAACGCTAGAACCACTCAAAGTTCATTCATACGTTTGACACAGTAACAAGCCAGCCTGTGAAAATTTGGCATCAAAAATCAAGATCTTCTTTGTTTATCAATCGTTCTCTGATGTAGTTACTAAGTTACACTAAATAAATTGTAGCACAAATGCATAATTAGGCAAACTATAGAAATACCCAAAGATCTTTCTACGCAATTCAATTTTTAAGTCTAATTTCTTTTTAAGTCTGTTTTATCTTTCCCCAAATTTCATATTGTTCAAAGCAGCCTAAAAAAATAAAATAAAATGCCAGGTGAACCTTCTAAGTTTGACTGAAATTCATTCCAATCCTCTAAATTTCAAAATTATTCAATTCAAGCCTTTTGTCTAGTTTCATTAAAAAATTTTCCATTAAGTATGCAATTAATTAATGAAAAATATTTTTTGAAAAATTTTCTTACAAAAAAAAATCTACAAAATATTTTTATTAATTTTATAGATTTTTTTCATGTGAAAATAATATTTTTTTAAGGAAAATTTTTAAATAAAATTAGACAAAAAAATGAATTGAATAAATTTGAAACTTAAAAAACTAAATTAAATGAAAATAAAGTTAGAAAACTGAAATAAATTTCAGCCAAACTTAGAAAGTGCTGTTTGAATTTTAACTAAAAAAAAAAAAAGTCAAAATAGATACAAATTAGCACAACAACGCAATTGAAGTTGATCCAGTAATCTTCCATAAGATATAAAGGGCCGGGCTTAGGATAGTTTGTTTAGTTTTCGTACCTCACCTAAACTGGAAAGAAAGAAGTGGACATAGACCATCAGACCGTTATCGCGAGGCTTTTTTTGTGGGCCCATTTTGACAGGTTGTGGGCTCATTATTGTACAACATGTTGCCTACTAGCCTGTAAGAAAAATTAAGCTTAGCCCGTGGATCAGGTGGCCTGGTCCAATCACTTTCCCTACTTTTGCTCGGTAAATCCCAAGCGATTGCACAAATCATGCGCTTGTTCTAAGAGAAGAAAAAAAAAAAAAGGGCTTTTGCATGGGGATCCAAGGCACTTGCATGAGCCGAAGGAGAAGACAAACACTACATTGATAAGAACATCTGCATTAACCCCTTTGGAGACATCAATAATCCTTCGACAACATGCCAAGTATAGTTCACTGGAAAAATCCAATTTATCCAAAATCCAAGCATTTGGAACTAAAAGTCAAATAGTAAACATGTTTTACACAATTACTTATGTATACTAAGTACTAACAGATAGGGTAGGTTACATTGCCATGGCAACCTTATTTGCGTCACTGGATCACTATATATTGCCTGTTCCCTAAGGATGCAACTCTACGTGGTGGATTACACAAACAAAAGTTATCAATATTATTAGCGACATTGAATTCACAACTTAAAAAAAAAATAAAACAATCTCGAATAAATAGCACAACAGAAATAACGGAGGCAAAAGAATTGTATAATATAATTGCAATACACAGGGTTATGCTTCTCCAGACAATGAATCATCACAAGGCAAATAAAATTATGTCAGCAATCTACACGACAACATTTGGATATTTGTTTTGTTACACATGTAGCCAAGTCAATGGGGGTAAATGAGCTATTTGTGTGCAGTTTGTTGCATTACAGCTTTAGGAATACTGAAATGCATTTACAATTTTTAATTACACACTTACTGTTATTACAAAATCCATGTACACCAATTACATTATTTGGGATTTTTAATTACCAAAAAGTACAAGAAAAAAATTATTAATCAGCCCCTATTTATGAATTTACAGTTGTGGTTGTGTATGCAAGTCTATACTATGGTAAACAGTGTTTTCACAGCATAATATATTATATGAAACATATACTCATAGGAGGAATTTGGTTCACCGTGATGTTACATTACTTCGTAATTTTATATTATTGTAATTTTACATTAATGTAATCTCAATCCAATAATACAATATTACATTGTTTAGGAATGTGATAAGATTAAAGTGATGTGATAATATTGTAATTTTAGATTATAGTAATGTTAAAAAAAAAATAAAGTAAACTAAAATCTTTAATATCACACCATCGTAATGTGCATCACATCAAAAGTACATTACAGCAAACTAAACGCTCCCTTAATGGCAGCATAGCTTGCTATTAATGTCTAAGTCAAACACCAATGCCCCCAGATCACACACGTTAACCTTATATAGCATGCACGGAAAGTTTAGTATGTCATGATATAAACGGAATTTTTATTGACACATGTATACAGACCTTAACACGTAAGAAGAGTAATGAACAGACCTTCATTGCTCCTTAAACATGTGGCAGTAATCTTGTTGTTCCTATTAACCAATTATTGCGATTTCCTCTGCAGTATTTTCAGATCAAAGTGGCGTTGAAACAATTGACAAAACTAAAATATAAGATTTGTTACGCGACCAAATGCCCGTTTGAATTACAAGACAAGCAGCCTTAGATTTAGGTAAGCAGGAATGGTTATAGCTTTCACAATCATTACCTTATTGCTCTCCCAATATGTTAGCAAACTTGTCTGTTTGACCGCAAGACCCTTACTACTCTCTCCGTCATCGATAGTCAGATTATCCTGTTGGAAATTTGGCCTTTTACTTAGAACTGGCTACACAATATGACAACCCTTCTTGCAGTTCATCGCTCCTGCAGTAACTGAATATATATATAGTGGACCCATCAAGGCTTCAAGACCTGTTGTGAAATGAGCAAAATAACCAACTAACAAGCTTAAACAAACCCAGGCCAATGAGCAAATCAGTTAGCTAAGTTCATAAGTCTTGGCATTTCATTTAGCCAAAACAAATTCCTTTGATGAAATTGTCCTAATGGGGAATAATATGCAACTATTAACTGGTCGCAAAGTAAACAACCAACTATACACTCTCTAGACCTAAATCAACATTTGATATAAAAGATCAAGCACTGGATCCTCAATTCTTAGAAATGCTAATCTGAAATTCACATTTAAATAGGTTGCATATGATAGGCCACATGATACATTTTGCATTAAAGTTGTGACAAATTTTTCATAAGCATATATGCCAAAGATGAGTAACTCATAATGTCCAAATATAGGTTTTAGAATATGAAACAAGTCAAGGCCAGACTTAATGCGGTGCATGCTTCAAGTCATCTCACAATATCCCCTGAGGTCGTATTTCTCTAGTCAGATAGTCATGAACTCATGTAAGCACTTTGTCAGCCACAGGGATCCATGTATTTGGCCTCATGGAAGTTCTCATTTCCACGTATTCTACAAGTTTAATCTGAGAGGACAGAATTAATTTAGAAATAGATACAAGTTGATCACTAAGATATTAATATTATTATTATTTTTATTTTTTTTTTTTTGAAAAGAAGATATTAATATTATTAAATATACGTTATACGGCCAAGAAGTTATACGAGCCTGAATGTTCAAATAGTGTATAAAACACTATGAACGTTTAGACCTCCAAAATACAAATTACCAATTCAAGCTTAATATCAAACAAATTATGTGCGGAAAATGAACATAAGCTTATAACAGAGTTGATAAACAATCTAAACTAAATAAAATCACATCCACAACAGAAATTAAATAGCAAAGATTAAAGGAAGAGAGATGCAAACACAAGGACAACACAACGATGTGTTATCAAAGAAGAAACTAAAGCCGTCGGCGTAAAACTTCTCCGCCGCCCTCCAAGCAGTCAATAATCCACTAAAGAATAAAGTTGGGATACATGAACAGCAGAAGACCTTCCAATCCTAATCTACCCAGTGTACCTAAGCCCTCCAACTTCTTGCTCCAACGAGGTTACACCAAACTTTTGTCTTCTTTAGTTTACCGGATTCTGCTATAGCCCATAGCATAAACCAATATCAATTGGTCCCTTCCTAACTGCTTCCCAAGTACCAAATAGCCTTCTCACAAATATGGGTAAGGTGAGAAAAGGATTTGGGTAATATACTTCTCAAGGATCTAACAATGAAGAGGGCGAGAGTAGAGGAATTTGAAGAGTCACTATGTAAAGATTGTGGATGAGTCAATCTTGTTTTTCTCTAAGATTTTTCTCTCAAAATTCTCTCTAGAAGCTCTTTACATTTCGTGGGTATAAGGGGTATTTAAATTAGAGTGAGAATGGAATGAGAAGAGTTAGTTTTTCCAAAATAGAGCTGGCTGGCGACATGGCCTCGTGACTTGACTGAGTCACGAGTTCAAGCTGCGAGCTAACTGAATGGTCAGACTGGACTTTTTGTCGTGTAGTGCTACAGCTGGCATGATGGTTCAGCTTCTTTGTACGCTTCACTCATGTGCATCTTCTGGCGGCTTGCCAGTCGCGAGTGCCCCGCAAGATCCAGTTGCGAGATCCAGTCGCGAGTCCCTGCTTCACTGCACAGTCTTAAGCATTTCTTCACACTCTCTCACACACTACCCTTACATGATTCCCACCTAAATATAAGGTCTTTAAGTGCTAAATTACAAACAAATTGGCACGGAATAAAGCCAACAAAATAGTTGATAAATTTCAACCTTACAATCTCCCCCTTTGGCTATTTCATGACAAAACCCTACAACAAACTCTAGACTTAACGCGTGAGTTGGAAACAGTTGAACAAAACTCACTCACACTTAACTCTAGAATCTGTGAAGCTCTTGAATCACAAGCACAAGTATCTCCTGAAAAACATCCACACAATAAGATCATTGTATGCAGAAAAAACTTGTAATGCATATGAAGCAAGCACAATGTGATCAAGCAATATAGATTAAGGTAATAAAACATGGCTTAACCAAAAACAAATAATCACTATAAATAGTGGTCACAATGCTCATTCACACATGAAATGAACATCCGGACATGTAAGCTAATAAGCTCAATGCAAAGTATCATTTTCATGTCCAACACTCAACCAATGCAACAACACAAGGTAATTGCATTAAGGATATTAAATCCAACGAAGGGCACAACAGTGATGTATTTAAAGAAAATGCATAACATTTAGCAACAAGTACTTAAGCTACAAAGTAAGGGTACAAAATAACGGCTACAAAAGCAAAGGTACAAATTAAAATACTGATGGATAACAATCTTATATATATATATATATATAATAGTACCAACAGTTTTAAACAGTAAAAACCACTTTTAGACTGTTTTGTCCAAGTAGTTATCATGATACAGTCTAATAATCCACTAATCTAGCTTTACTTGAGAAGGCTTTGTCCAAGTAGTTATCATGATATCATCCCAAGAAAATTAACTATTAGCAAGGCTAGAGGGCAATAACAAGGAGAACATTCAGTAAACTGTACAGAATCATGGGTAAAATATGCAAAAGGTATTCAATGCAACCAATCACAAATGAAAATAAATTAGGCCAATACCCCATTTCCCACCCAAAAAAAAAAAAAAAAGCAAAAACCTTGTAATGTATAAATTCAATGTACAATAAATTACAAGTATATGCAAAAAGGAAATCTAAAATTTACCCATATGATGAAAAAGTTAGACGCCATCATAACAAAGAAAAGATGAATTACAGAATCAATTGCAAAATAAGACATGCTTCTCGTCATGTCTAAGTTGCCTATGGCATATATTATAAAAAGTAATGATTACAAAATATTAAGCACCCCAAATAAAGATCTTTATTTGTTTATAATTCATTATCCTACAAATTACTTGGCTACGCTAAAATAAACTGCACCACAAATGCATATTAGGCAAAATATAGAGACACTCAAAGGTCTTTCTTCAAAATTCAATTTTAAGCCTAATAATAATCTCTTCAACTTTTTATCTACTTATACGACTTTAACAGAAGTATTACACCAGCTCTCACCTTGAAATTCCACACCTATTTCCCCAATTTTCAAACTATTCAAAGCAAAATAAAAGGAAAAATAGAAGTCATAATAAAACCAATTGGCACAGCAAAACTATACAGAACAATATTAACTGAAGGAGCGCAGTGAAGGAGTCTTCAAATCCCATAACATTTGGTTTCCCTACCACATTAAGGTATAAAACAACCAACTAACATAATACCTTACAATATAACAATATTGCCCATGTGCACCCACCATACTATAGTTTGGTATTTAATTACCACAACATATATGAAAAACAATATTAATCAACCTGGTGCGGACACCACATGATAGCATATTTGTGGAGATCATCTTTAGCATTTATGTTATCTTTATTTGGGTTTATCTTTAGTATTGGATTAGTATTTGAGATTGTTAGGATTATCGTATTGGTATTTGAGTTTGTTTAGGATTTGTTTTGAGAGTTTATCTTTATCTTTGTGATTCCTGGAAGCTGTATATAAAGCTCCAGATGGTTCCTTTTGTATTGGACAGACTATTATTATTATTATTGAGATTATTTTCATTGATTTGTTTGGTGGTGATTCCAAACACCTTAGGTGGGAAGCCTAAGGTTCTTCGTAGGATTAATCTAGGTGGGAAGCCTAGGTTGTCCTGCATCAAATTGGTATCAGAGCCCAACTCGATCTACCCTTTAAGCAACATTCAGCAACCAAACTCACGACTGACACCCACAGCCACACTCACCATCAGAAAACAAAACCACCGCCAATCATGCCATTACTCAAATACTTAACCCACGAAATTTGCAAACCACAACAACCCAACTTCTTACCTCACGAAATCTGCAAACCAGAGCCTAAACCAATCCGAACCATTTATCCCCTTTGGCCACACGAATTCTTTATCCCAAAACCAACAGAAAAGCCCATCCGTGCCCGCCTCTGAGGACTTCCACTAGATCAGAAACAGAGACCAAAAAAAAAAAAAAAAAAAAAAAAAGATCCACCACTTCAAACCGTCAGATCAAGAGCAAAAGTGTTACAGTCAGTAAGCAGCCGCCGATGTCACTATTGGAGCAACTTCGCCGAGATCCGCCGTCACCGATCTCTCCCTGCCACTTCACGAAGCTCCTAGCTCCGCCACCAGCCACCGCCACCTGCCTCACTAGCTCCGATCTCCACCTTCGAGTGTCGCTGACTGACCATCGTTGAGCCTCTTCGCCGTCGACCCCAGCAATGCTTCCTCCGCCGCATCTTCTCTTTTAGTTTTCCTTTGTTTCTAGCTTCTCTAGTTTTCCTTTGTTTCGTGTTTAGTTTTTCTTGAACTTGGCAGATATGGTTTTTAGCCTTATATTCTAGTTCTTTCTTTTTTTTTTGTATTTCCCCCCAAAAAAAAAAAAAAAAGGTCCACGAAGCAGGCAGAGGTCTCTAGAAGGCTCCACGTACATGTCAAGCCCACTTTCACAATTATTATCAAGCCCACGAAACAGGTGTGGACTTTAGTACCCCCCCTGTCCAGTAGCGTGACCCATTGTTCAGTGAGGCCCAGGTTGTTAAGTCAGCCCAACTAAGGTGTGGACTTTCCTAACTTAATGAATTGAATTGCACTTTCAGATTTAATATCAATATGTCTATTATGTGCCTCAATTTTATCTCTGTCACATGCTATTGCCTTTATCCTTTGTTCTGCTTAAACTTTCACATGAATTTAATATTTTTAGCTGCTGGTTTAATTTTCTGTTAGCCTTTTTATTTTAGCCAAAAAAAACAAAAAACAAAAAAACAAAAAAAAAATCCTTTAAAGTAATTAATTCTCAGTATTAGTAGTTGAACTAGTCTAATCACATTGTACCAATTAGGTCCTTTCTAATTTAATTCTTGTTGAAGCTAGTACTGCTTGACTGCAACAATCTGTGGAATTCATGACTTTTCTTCACATATAATTTACTTGAGTTTTATCCTTATTATTCACTTGTTAGAATTAGTTTGTTGATCTCTTTGCATGCATTTGTGTAGTGGTCGTCTAGTAACTAGTTCTGAAGAACAGTCTAAATCCAAATCAGAGTCTAGTTCTGCATCCCAGTCTAGTCCCCAATCCCACCAAAACATGGATCCTCGTCCCCAAGATGAATTAATCCAAGCCATTGCAGAGCTTACAGCCCGTCTAGGCCACTTAGAGGCTAGGTATGACGAGGCTAATGCACAAAATGAAAGGAATAATCATAGACATGGCCTTCACCCTAGGCAAGACCATAGAGACAATGAAGACAACTCAGCAAAACATATCAAAGTAGAGGCCCCTACCTTTGATGGTGTTAGGAATCCCCAGGTCTACAATGATTGGGTGAGAGAGATGGAACATTTTTTTGAGTGGTATGAATTGTCTGAGGATAGAAAGGTTAGATTTGCCAAGATGAAACTTACAGGAAGAGCAAAACTCCATTGGGATAGTGTTGTCAACCACCTCCGCAAGACCCGCCAACCACCCATAACTCTTTGGGAAGAAATGAAGGCCAAGCTCAATGAAAAGTATTTCCCAGTATCTCATCAAGGCAACTTGTTGGATCAATGGCATGATTTGAGACAAGACAATAGGTCTGCTACTGAGTACGTAGGGCAATTGAAGAGTACAGGATCCGTAGCAATGCCACTGAAGATGAGCCCATTACCTTGAGTAGATTTAGGAAAGGTCTCAATTATGATCTTCAAAGAGAATTAGTGGCTCGACAGATCTCAACTCTTGATGATGCTTATACTTTAGTGCAAGATTTAGAGCTGATCCCTAGGCCCCAAGGTGGAAGGAGATTTGACAATCGCTTGTTGCCTCGCAACAATTTTGAAGGTCCCCAAGGTAGGTACCTCCAAGGTGCCCAAAATAGGCCTTATCCCAACAATAGACCCTTACACATAGAAGAGATTCCTCAGGGTAGATACCAACAAGGTCCTCAAACTAGACCCAATCCCATCAATAGGCCCTTGCGCCCAGAAGACAAAGGGAAGAGTGTAGTTAGAGAGACATTTAGGCCCAACTCTAGAATCCAATGCTTTAAGTGTCAAGGCTTTGGTCATATGGCTGTCCAATGTCCTAATAAGACTTTATTGATTGAAGAATTGGATGAAGAGGAAGAGGTAGAAGAAGTAGTCTATGAGCCTAACATTGAAGACATTGTAGAAATAGGAGAGGAAGATTCCACCCAATTAGCTTGTATTAGAGCCCTACCATCTTTTGACAACCTCAGTGAGGGTAGTCTTGATACTCCTGTAATAAGTGTTGTTAGGTGTACTCTAGCACAGTCTAGAGAAAGTGATGATTGGAAAAGGAATACTATCTTTCAAACCTTTGTCAAGTGTGGAACCACAAATTGCAAGGTTATCATTGATAGTGGAAGTTGCATTAATGCAGTTTCTTCTAAACTTGTCTCCCTCTTAGGTCTGAAGTTAGTTGCCCATCCTAAGCCCTATAAGGTTTCTTGGGTAGATGATTCATCTATCACCATCAAGGATAGGTGTCTTGTTCCTATTCATATCCTCTCATACAAGGCTCAGATTTCATGTGATGTGATTCTAATGGATGTAGGACACATAATTTTGGGACGACCATGGCTGTATGATTTAGATGTCACTCTTTATGGTCACTCGAGCTCTTGTTCCTTCATGCACAATGGACAAAGAATTAAACTTAACCCAGTCAAAACTAAGTTTGTTAGTGCAAGTAAGGCTAAAGAAGAGCCCAAAAAGCAAAGCATGAACCTTATTAGTCCCAAAGAGCTTGAAAGAGCTGTCAATCAAGACTCCATCATCTTTGCTTTGGTTGTTAAGGAAGCTGCACTAGATAGCTTTGAAGAACCAAGACAAGAAGTACGATCAGTGCTTCAAGAATTCCAAGATGTTTTCCCCCAAGAGCTCCCAAATCAATTGCCTCCTATGCGTGATATTCAACACGCCATAGATCTTATCCCAGGAGCAGCACTTCCAAATTTGCCCCACTATAGAATGAGCCCTCCTCAGTATGATGAGATGGCTAGACAAGTGGATGAGCTTTTGCACAAAGGATTTGTGCGAGAAAGCTTAAGCCCATGTGCAGTCCCTGCACTTTTGACCCCAAAGAAAGATGGTTCTTGGAGGATGTACGTGGATAGTCGTGCAATTAATAAGATTACTGTGAAGTATCGTTTTCCTATCCCTAGGTTAGATGATATGTTTGATATGATGTCAGGAGCCACAATCTTTTCGAAGATTGATTTGAAGAGTGGATACCATCAGATTAGGATCCGCCCAGGTGATGAGTGGAAGACTGCTTTTAAGACAAGAGATGGTCTATATGAATGGCTTGTCATGCCCTTTGGGTTATCAAATGCTCCAAGTACTTTTATGAGAATGATGACACAAGTATTAAGGCCTTTCATGGGAAAATTTGTGGTCGTATACTTTGATGACATCCTCATTTATAGTAAAACAAAGGAGCAACATTTGGACCATCTTAAACAAGTTTGTTCCACTTTAAGGAAAGAAAACTTGTATGCCAACCTCAAGAAATGCTCTTTCTTCACTGATAGTGTCATTTTCTTAGGTTTTGTGGTCTCATCTAAAGGAGTTTCTGCTGACCCACAAAAAGTCAAGGCCATAGTGGATTGGCCCGAGCCCAAGAATATTCATGAGGTTCGTAGTTTTCATGGGCTTGCAACTTTCTATCGCCACTTCATACGTGGATTTAGTACAATCATGACACCAATCACTGATTGTATGAAGCAAGGCGAATTCCAATGGTCAAATGCTGCTAGTAAAGCATTTCAAGAGATCAAGAAGAAGATGACAGAAGCACCAGTAATGCACCTACCAGACTTTGATAAGGTTTTTGAAGTGGAATGTGATGCGTCTGGTGTAGGCATAGGAGGAGTTCTTAGCCAAGATTGTCACCCTATAGCTTACTTTAGTGAGAAATTAAATGAGGCTAAGAAGAAGTATTCAACATATGACAAAGAACTCTATGCTGTGGTACAAGCTTTAAGGTATTGGACCCATTATTTGACACCCCATGAGTTTGTCATTTATTCTGACCATGATGCTCTCCACCACATCAACTCCCAAAAGAAATTAAATGCTCGACATGTCCCTTGGGTTGAGTATTTGCAAAGATTCTCTTTTGTTTTGAGACATAAATCTGGTGTTGAGAATAAGGTAGCTGACGCTTTGAGTCGTCGAGTCACCTTACTTTCTGTGATGAGCACAAAAGTCATAGGTTTGAGAAATTGCAAGAGGAGTATGAATCTTGCCCAGATTTTGGAGAAGTATACACTACACTTAGGGCTGAGCATAGTCAAGTTGTTGATGATTTTATCCTCCGAGATGGCTACTTGTTTAAAGCCAATAAGCTCTGTATTCCCCGCACATCAGTTAGAGACTTTTTGGTTTGGGAAGTACACGCGGGAGGACTTTCAGGACATTTTGGGCGTGATAAGATAATTGAAGAGGTAGAGAGGCAGTTCTATTGGCCTAGTCTTAAGAGGGATGTTGCCAAGATAATTGGTCAATGTCGTCAATGTCAATTGGCTAAGCATTGCAAGCAAAATATTGGCCTTTACACTCCTCTACCAGTTCCACACCGTCCTTGGGAGGATATTAGCATGGACTTTATACTTGGTCTCCCCCGTACCATTAGGAAGTTTGATTCCATTCTTGTAGTGGTAGACCGGTTTTCTAAGATGACTCACTTTCTTCCATGCTCTAAGACATCTGATGCATCCAAGGTAGCCAAGATTTTCTTTGATGAGATTGTTAAGCTGTATGGGTTACCTAAAACAATTGTGTCAGATAGGGATGTTAAATTCATGAGCTACTTTTGGAAAACCCTTTGGCACATGATGGGAACAAAATTGAAGTTCTCCACAGCATATCATCCTCAAACAGATGGTCAAACTGAGGTTGTAAATAGGAGTCTAGGAAATCTTTTGAGGTGTCTCATAGGTGAGAATGGTAGGACTTGGGAATCTATACTCCCTGTAGCCCAATTTGCATACAATAACTCAATCAATAGGTCCATAGGTATGAGTCCATTTGAAGTTGTTCATGGTTATACACCTAGGAGACCTTTAGACCTTCTCCCAATGTCCTCACATGATAGAGTTTCTGTGTCTGCAGTAGAGTTTGCTAGTCACATGCATGAGCTGCATAAAGAGATCAACAAACGAATTCACGCTAGTAATCTTAAATATAAGACTCAGGCTGATTTACATCGACGTCATTTAGACTTTGATGTAGGAGATTATGTTATGATTCGTATCAGGCCTGAACGGTATCCTTCCGGAACCGTTAAGAAACTGCAGGCCCGCAGTGCTGGCCCATTCAAGGTATTAAAGAAAATTGGATCTAATGCTTATGTGATTGATATACCTTCAGATTATGGGATTAGTTCTACTTTTAATATTGCTGATTTAATTGCTTTTAAAGGTCCAGCAGTTATTTCCTATGACCCTTTTGATGATCCACCCTCTTCTTCTTTGGCTAATCCTGTCCCTAGCCCTACACCATCTTGTTTCCAAAAGGCACATAAAGATATTATTGATGTTATTTTGGATGAGCAGTCTCTTTTCATTAGGGATGGAACAGTTCAGCGCTTCTTGGTTCGTTGGCGAGGACGGCCTGATTTCGATTGTACATGGATCACTAGAGAGGAGTTGCAGCAGCTTGATCCCGCTCTTTTGGAGGCCTACTTGGATACACTTGCTACTACTTTATCTCTACCTCCTATCACCCCCACATATGAGCGTCGACGGAGGCGCCATGCTGATCCAGTTAGCTTGTGGCTTGATGGAGATTATTCTGATGTCACTTGATCCTTATGAGCTTTACTCGACGGGGTCGAGTTTCTCCCACCCCAGGGGAGTTGGTGCGGACACCACATGATAGCATATTTGTGGAGATCATCTTTAGCATTTATGTTATCTTTATTTGGGTTTATCTTTAGTATTGGATTAGTATTTGAGATTGTTAGGATTATCATATTGGTATTTGAGTTTGTTTAGGATTTGTTTTGAGAGTTTATCTTTATCTTTGTGATTCCTGGAAGCTGTATATAAAGTTCCAGATGGTTCCTTTTGTATTGGACAGACTATTATTATTATTATTGAGATTATTTTCATTGATTTGTTTGGTGGTGATTCCAAACACCTTAGGTGGGAAGCCTAAGGTTCTTCGTAGGATTAATCTAGGTGGGAAGCCTAGGTTGTCCTGCATCACAACCCCTATACATTTCTATCAACAAAATTAACCCCTATATATGACATTGAAGTTGTGCTTGTGTATATAGCCACCTCTATACATTGTTTTCACAGCATAATTATACAATAACATGTACTCTGATTGGCAACCGTAACTTCTTGCTATTCTAGCCACTGCCAAACACCAATTCCTCCACATCACACATATCAACCTCACATAACATCTCCAAAAAAGTGTTTGTACAACACAAATTTTCTCTATTCATTATATTTTTAATTTGATTAAATTTGACAATAGTGGCATAAAGCAGCAACAAAAAGTTCACGCAGAAAAAGTCCATCAGTGCTTGTATTTGGTTATAACGATACAATTTTATCACATGGAAAATCATCTACTTAAAATCATTCTTCATCAAAAATTTCATACTTAGGGTTCGTTTGGGATCCGTTTTTTTTGTTGAAACTGAAAACTTTTTGCTAAAAATACTGTAGATAAAAGTAAAAGTTAGCTGAAATAGTACAGTGACATAAAGCAGCAACAAAAAGTTCACGCAGAAAAAGTCCGTCAGTGCTTGTATTTGATTATAACGATACAATTTTATCACGTGGTAAATCATCTACTTAAAATCATTCTTCATCCAAAACTTCATACTAGAACCCATATCATATGGATTGAAAATCTATAAACAAAGCCCAAACAATCACACTATTCAAATTTTATACCAGTTTCCGATCTGCCATTGCTTCATAGTAGATGGATAGAGGAGTAAACACGAGAGGAAAAGTACTAAACTACAAAACTGAGAGTTCATTCATATGCTGACACAGTAACAAGTCAGCGATCGATGTGTCCCATAAACAAGAAAATGCTTCTAGAAAATTGAGTATCAAAAATCAAGATTTTATTTGTTTATCACTTATTATCCTACAGAGTTACCAAGTTTACACTACGTAAAATTGCACCACAAATGCATAATTAGGCAAACCATAGAAACACCCAAAATGTCTTTCTTTGCAATTCAATTTTAAGCCCAATTTCTTTGCAATTACTGCTATAAGGAAAAATACTAAACCGAATAATGAGAAAACTGAGCACCTACTAGTTTATTTCCGCCGTGCCTCACAAAGGTATATAACGCTGAACTGGATCTTCCATAAGATACAAAGGATTGGGCCTGGGGTAGCATTAGTTCACCAATTGTATTTGTTTTCTCCTTTTTTGGGGGGGGTAATGAAAGAAGACAGCAGAGCCTATTTTTTGTGAGGCTCTTTTGGGGCCCGTTTTGACAGGTTTTGGGCTCTTTATTGCACAACATATTTCCACTAAGGCAGAATTAAGGTTTACCCAAAGATCGTGTGGCCTGGTCCAATCACAAAATTAGTGTTTTCTTTACGTGCTTCTTATGGTATAGTCTTGAGAGAAGCAAATATTGGGCATGAATTAATCTATCTTAATAATAAATTTCATTACTTATCAAAAAATAAAATTGCAATGAAGCAAATGCAGTCAAGCTCGGCCTAGAGTAACCACATGACTACTCCCATCTCAAAATCAAATTGTTTAGTTTATCAGCTGCACATACTCGTCCACTAACCTTTAAAATTTCACACTTTTATTTGTTAAAACAATTTTTTTTTAATTTGTTACAATTAAAATAAATTGAATTTAGTAGCAAATCAAATGACTAATTTCTTTATATAGTTTATTATATTTTACTTGTACATTCACATTTATACCTTAACATGTTTTCCTAAAACAACTTTTTCTTTTTTAAATTACACTTGAAAGAAATTGAATTTTGTAGAAAATCAAATGGCTACTTCTTTCATTAATTTTTGCTCTTATTGTAACTTTATTTAGAAGAAGATAAATTTAGTACATGATGAGTAATAAGTCGACTCAATCAACGGTGAATTTTCCTCTTTCCAAGTTACAAAACTATCATAATTTTCTACTTCTTTGGCATAATTTACTAAGATATGTGCTATTCCTTTGTCATTACACATGATAGACTCTGGCTTATTGAAAGGCTTGGAGTTTCTGCCCCACCCCTTCTAAGATGTTTGAAATGGTAATCAGTGGAACGCATAAACCCATGAGGGCATCAGATACAATCTTTGAATCATTTATATCCAGTCATATGAATTTATACAAGAATATCCTTATACTTAAATATGTTTATATTATATCTAGGTTTTTTTGTAAACATACATGTTAGCACCATCCTTCGTTCAGCCTCCGTGTCTTTTGGGTGGAATTACTTTCCATTTCTTTTAGCTTTAGGAACTTCTCTTTCAATCTCAACATCCACATCAATGGCTCGTTTCAGGGGAAGAATCTGATTTTTCTCCTCCTACATAAATATAAGTAGTTATGATAATTTAAATGGATAACCTTATCAACAAATCCAATAATTAATAGTTGTTGTTGACATAGTATACCTGTTCATGTTGCAACTGCTTATACACATGATCTTCAAACACGTGAATAGCTGTGAAATTTTGTTTTGTAGTGAAAATGTTGTTTGGATTGATTTTTATCTTGAACATGTATGTTTTTCCAAGTAAATTCTTTATTGGCTTTGGAACAACATCCTCATCATCATCCTCATCCTGTCATGGGGGTTTATATATATACACACAAAAGATTCATTTGTAATACCAAATATTCGAAAGATGTATGGAAATCTTAAAAATCTTGATAAGTTCATAACTTCAAGAAGTTTTACAAAGCTATAAATACTATACCTTTATTTCTGTAGTGTAGACTTGTGTAGCAGGAATACGAACAATTTTCTCTGCTTCCTTGTCAAATACCACAAATATTGTGCTACCACTTTCATCCTTGACATGTAATTCTAATCTGTACCTGAAGTTTTTGGCAAATGTGTAAGTTTCCACAATATATATTATATATGTAATATATTTTAATCTTTTTCATAAACTAGAACTAACCTTATTGTTGGAGAAGAAAATTCTTTCTTACAACCTTCACACCAAAATGTAGATCCAATTGTTTTTGCCTTTTTATGACAATCAGTGCATGAAAAATAATGCCATCCATTTTCAGCTTTTACTTTTTTCACAACAGCCATACAATAGAAAATCGCTTCCTACAGTAATTTTTTTTATTAGTATATAATACATGTAACTTTGTCATTAATCAAATACTTATTTAGAGTTTTAACTTACATGGGATTTTGATTGCTCAAGAAATTTTATAATTTCGCGTATTGTCCTCTTATTTTTTACTACTTCTTCAGAATCCCAGTGGTAGTAATCCTGCTGACAATCCAAGTTGATGTAAACCTTTGTTGCATAGGTGGAAGACAATGAAAGTTGATCTTATTACATAAAAGAAAAGTTAATAGTCAGCATAGCATTTAACCGAACCATAAAAAATAGCGTAACGAACTAAATTATGACACATATATTCTTACTTATGAATGATTCCACAGTTGTTGAAGTAATTATCAAAATAGTTGATTTTGATCTATCCATGCATACATCTTCTGTGATACTTTCTGCAAGGTCTCCCCACAATGTAATCTGAATTTTACGTTTCCTGCATTTTTGGTATTTTAAACCTTTTTTCATTATTTGATAAATTTCCTATTATTAGTATTAAAAAATCATTTGAGTCAAACCAACCTTTTGTCTTCAATCTCAATGATCCTTCTCTTCGATGGCTTTCCATTTTTGTCATTCTCATACACACGGGAAATGGTTGACACTCTTCCAATAACATCTACATAATTTACATGATCAAATACATCAAGGACATACAACTTGATTTATATGAATATAGAGTTAATATAACAATATTTATAAGCATCAATACCTGTTAAGTGGACATTTTTGTCACACCGACCACTCAAATGTTCAAATGGAACAAATTCAAATTTATATTTTGGGATTGAAGGATGGTCTGATCCTGCTGGTTTAACTATTGTTGCTGCATAGAACTTGATCATATATTCATTTGTGACTATTTTGTAATCATTCTGGTGAGGAATAACACCAAAATTCTTTATGTCATAGATGTTGCCTTCTTGCAATTTTTTCCTGAATTGATGAACAAATGCAGCCCTGATCCTTGCATGTATGTGATTGCCCTTATACAATCATGAATTAAACAATCAATCATTATTACTATTTAAAAAAAAAAAAAAGCAATATCATTAACATAATTTTTTTTTTTTAAGTTGTCTAGTTTATAGTTGACGTATGGTTGCATGAGCATTTGACCTGTTCATTGAGCAAGACCATATCCAGGCTCAGAAAATCTTTGTTCTTGAGATTGTAGAGAAACAAAAAGTTGTCTAGTTTAGAGTTGATGTATGGTTGTATGTGCATCTGACCTGTTCATCTAGCAAGACCATATCCAAGCTCATAAAATCTCTGTTCTTGAGATTGTAGACATCCCATAGTCGTGTGACTCGAGCCTTAATCTTCCAATTCTCTTTGTTACCATTGAGCTCATGAAGTAAGCTATAATCACCTTTCATCTTACCTATATTGAAGGTATAGGCTGATTTAATAAACTATGTCAAAGTAAATACAAAAATAGATTGAGAAGGGAAGGGAGTTTGATACTAATACTGATTAAGAGACGTAAAAAATTAATTGTGTGATGCAAATGAAACCCAACGTGTAAGTGCTTAATATATAGGGCAAGTATCATTTGCTAATGCAATGAGTTGGAGCTTGAAGGGCTTGAGTATTATGACAGCTTAGCTACTTAGGCTTGAAGGGTCTAATGCAAACTTGTACTGCAACTATTCACTAGTGGAGGTCTGACAGTGGTGTCGTGGAGAGGTTTTTACGATGAAGACTCCGGTTTTTCACTTTACACATTTGGTGTTTACATGTTGTTTGTTTCTCTTTATTCCGTTTTTCATATTGCTTTACTTGTTTTAGTTGCTACTTGAATATGCATGCAATGTGAAATTGGCTAATTACTTATATTGGACATTAATTGTTAGTTTAGGCTATAAGTGAATAAGCCATGAAATTGGGTATGTGGGATCTAAATATATACCTAGTGTGTTAGGTAGCATTTTTTTTCAATTTGTTCTTAATTTTTCTCTGTCGTCTACTTGAAAACTATTTCATTAAAAACAATATGTAATTAAGTCAAAATTAGTTTTGGCGATTGTTGTCTTACCAACAAATGGAGATATCTCTTCAAAAATTTCTTGGATAAATTGATATTGAGGGTGGCTGCCAATTACAAATCATTAAAAACATGTTAGAAAATAAAATATGAACATGAACTAAATTCAAATTGTTTAGCTTGTGTACTACGACTGATATATATTGTTAATAAAAGTAAATGGTATGTAACTCATAGTCATAGATCTAAGAACTATCACTTTAAAGCCCTGTTTTTTTTTTTTTTTTTTTTTTTTTTTTCTGTCCAACTACGAAATCAATTTTGGGATTTTAACACAAAGACATATGGAAAATCTACTTAGGTAAGGAAGCAGACCTATTGAATATCCACTTCCAAATACTAGCTTAAATGAATCTATTAAGAAATTGGGGTAAAATTTTATAAAGATTATGTGGGAGGAACTTCTAAGTAATTGATTAGATTATTGATCATATATTCTTCTCTTTCTAACGTTGACCCCTTATAGCCTAACTAGCTCCCTCATAACAGATATGATCATCAAAGTATAAAAATTGGATAATTTCAAAAAAAAAAAAAAAACAATAAACCTCTTGGGAGTTGTTGCTTAACTGTAAAATTAATTGGATATAACAAAGAAGTCATTAAATACATTCTCTTTTTTGTAAGGCAAACCACGTTTATTGCCAGCTTCTTTTAGAGCTGCCCTCCATATTTGCACTTGGTCCATGTTGAATTTTTTTTCATGCTTTTCCAATGCTTCACCAAACTTTCCCTTTTGGTTACGTACTATTGATGGATCTATCTTATAAAAAATGGGTAGCACAATCTGTTCATTCTTCCCACACTCAAGGGTTTTGACGAGCTCATCCAAACACCAAGTAGAAGATGCGTAGTTTTTGGAAAATACAATTATAAAAATTTTTGAACTTTCAATAGCTTTCAAAAGTTCTGCAGGAATTTCTCCTCCAATTGGAAGCTCTTTATCATCCATAAAAGTGGTAATTCCTTTAGCACACAAAAATCCATCCAAATTGCTAATAAAACCACAGCGAGTATCTTCTCCTCTGAAACACAAGAACACATCATATTTGCAGTGTTGGGTGAAAGAGGAAGAAGAGCTTCTCAGAGAAGCCATAGTGACAAAAGAAGGGAGAAAGAAATATGTGATAGAAATCAGACAAAGGAAAGTGGAAATATGTAAAAAAATCACACAAGAACACATCATAATTGCAGATACACTTTTTCTTTTTCTCTCTCCTTCGTCTTTAGTCTTTTCTTCTGTGCTTTTTACTGCCCCACTCTTCCTTTTTTTGAATTTAGGAGGGAACGGGAGTGGATTTATACCAGGGGATTGAAATTGAAATTTTGGGAGCGAGAGGAGGACGATCGTGGACGTTGATTTCGTAAGGGCTATGGACGGCTGTGATTCGTTACTGGGGTTTTGATTTTTATTTCCCAGAAGTGCATGTGGCAGTGGCGCGGAAGAGAAGAATCGTGGCCGTTGATTTGCTGTGTCATCGACGGCAGTTGCTTTATTTTGAGGGATTAGTGCGGATCGATGACGTGGCTACTGAGATTTTGTTATGGTGGATAATTGGCCGGCCATGCCATGGCCCATGGGCCCATTTGGGTTTGGATCATGATGAATATGACTTTTTTTCCTTTAAATTTGAGTAACTTCA
Source organism: Lithocarpus polystachyus (assembly GCA_033629205.1). NCBI lineage: Eukaryota > Viridiplantae > Streptophyta > Magnoliopsida > Fagales > Fagaceae > Lithocarpus > Lithocarpus polystachyus. The sequence continues at coordinate 30,585,347 of CM066164.1, read as the reverse complement.
AGAGGAGCAATGCCGAGAGAGGTTGGACAAGTGAATTTTCGAAACGATGTTCTGGACTTTGAACCTTAGCATGTGATGATTGATGAATTTTCGAAACTGGAATTAACTGCTAAAAAATTGATATACATATTTTACCAAGAAGTAAATGACAACTCAAATAATATGCATGGGGTAAGATAAAAAGAGAGAGATAATGAAAACTGTTGACGTGGGTGGCTTGAATTGCCACTAGAGCCCAAGACTTCTCTTCCAAGTCGGTCAAGGATCCAAGTACAACTAGGAAACTCCTAGTGTTGCCGACTTATATAATATATATATATATATATATATATATATTAGCTTTGAGATGTAGGGCAGCTGTGTGTGAGAAATTTATTCCTAAAAACCTAGTAGCAGCCGCATAAGAAGAAGAGTAGTATTATCTTGTCTTGTGAGTGAGAGAGAGCTAGGGTGTAATTGGGATTTGGGTTTCTTGAGAGTGTTCTTGTGCACTATTGTATCTCCCTATTTTTATAGTGAAATTTCTTCATCGTCCTCGTGGAGGTACGCAGTTTGCCGAACCACGTAAATTCTTGTGTTCTTTGTGTGTGCTTGTTATTTAATTTCCGCTTATTTACTGTAATTGATTTGAGTCATGTGGTGCTATCTGCACAACAAGTGGTATCAGAGCCAGGTTAGGATTCAATCCTTTGAATACAGTAAAGATGTCAAGCACAAAGTATGATGTAGAGAAGTTTTGTGGTAAGGGAAATTTTTCACTTTGGCAAAGGCGGATGAAGGATCTCCTAATTCAACAAGGAGTTCACAAGGCCTTGCTTGGGAAGAAGAAGAAACCGGAAACATTGAAGGATGAAGAATGGGTAGAGATGGATGAGAAAGCAGCTAGCGCTATTCGTCTCAACCTAGGTGATGAAGTCATTCACAACATCCTAGAAGCAAAGACCGCAAAGGAGGTTTGGGAAAAACTAGAAGGTCTTTATATGAGAAAGAATCTGACGAACAAGTTGTATGTGAAGAAGCAACTCTATAGTTTGCATATGAAGGACAGTTCAGATCTATTGGAGCATCTCAACACGTTTAACATGTTGAACACCCAACTGTCAAGTTTTGGGGTGAATTATGAGGATGAAGACAAAGCGTTACTCTTATTAGCGTCGCTTCCTACTTCTTTTGATCATCTAGTGACTACGTTGATGTACGGAAAAGAGACTATAGTACTCGAGGAGGTGACTAGTGCTCTCTTGTCACACATAAAGATGAAGCAAGATGGTGATGGTTCTCAGGCTGATGGACTTATTGTAAAGTCTGAGTCGAGCAATAGGGGTAGAAGTAGGTCAAGAGGACGGAACTCCAACAGGAACAGATCACAGTCTAAATCGCGTGCAAAGAAAGATGTAGAGTGCTTTTATTGTCACAAGAAAGGGCACTACAAGAATCAGTGTAAAGAGTTGAAAGAGCATTTAGAGGAGAAGAAGAATGGAAAGAAGCCCCTAGAATCAGCTAGTGTTGCTGAAGAAACATCAGATGACAGTGAAGTTGGTGCAGATCTACTTTCAGTTTCATCAAGTAATAATGTTCTATTAGAATCTTGGGTTTTAGATTCAGCATGCTCATATCATATGACTCCAAAGAAAGATTGGTTTGACACATATAAGCCTTACAACGGTGGTGTGGTCCAAATGGATAATGATGCTACATGCCCGGTTATTGGGATTGGTACCGTGAAGATCAAGATGTTTGATGGAGTTGAGAGTTCTTAGTAATGTTAGACATGTTCCAGATCTTAGAAAGAATTTAATTTCTTTAGGAGTATTGGATGATTTGGGCTATTCATATTCATCAAAGGGTGGAATCATGAAGATTACCAAAGGTGCTTTGATGGTGATGAAGGGACAGAAAGTAAGCACACTTTACAGATTGATTGGGAACACAGTTATAGGAAGAGCTGCAGTCACCACTCCGGTGGAGTCCAGCACTGACGACACAAAATTATGGCATATGCGACTTGGCCATATTGGTAAACGTGGTATGTTAGAGTTGCACAAGAGAAATTTATTGAAAGGGGTGAAGACATGCAAGCTAGACTTCTGCAAGTATTGTGTGTATGGGAAGCAGCATAGAGTCAGTTTCAAGACAGGCTCTCATACAAGTAAGGGTATTCTTGACTACATTCATTCAGATGTTTGGGGTCCAGTATCAGTTTCTTCTCATAGCGGTGCTCAGTATTTCGTTAGTTTCATTGATGATTACTCTAGAAAGGTATGGATTTATTTTATGAAGCATAAGTCTGATGTGTTTGGCATATTTAAAAAGTGGAAAGCACAGGTTGAAAATCAGACTGGCAAGAAAATAAAATACCTTAGAACAGATAATGGACTAGAGTACAAAGATAAAGAATTCATAAGATTTTGTGAATTAGAAGGCATTACTCGTCACTTCACAGTTAAAGGAACTCCACAGCAGAATGGGGTTGCAGAGAGAATGAACAGAACCTTAGCAGAAAGAGCCAAATGCATGAGATTGAATGCAGGGTTACCTAAGGTGTTCTGGGCAGAGATAGTTAACACAGCAAGCTTCATTATTAATAGATCTCCATCATCAGCCATAGATTTCAAGATTCCAGAAGAGGTTTGGTCAGATAGATCAGTTGATTATTCAAGTCTAAAAATCTTTGGTTGTCCAGCTTATGTGCATGTGCAGAGTGGAGAGCGTTCTAAATTGGATTCAAAGTCAAGAAAATGCGTATTTCTTGGTTTTGAAAAAGGTGTTAAAGGCTACAGGCTTTGGGATCCAATCTCAAAGAAAACGGTGACCAGCAGAGATGTCATATTTGATGAAGCCTTTATGTTGAAACAGAATGAAGCAGAGACATGTGATGATAGTCCACAGGAGAAATTAACTATTGAGGTGGAGTTTGACGAGAAAAGTTCACCTAGTGATAAGGGTGATGCTGAGATTGATCCACAGCAGCAACAAGAAGAGCCTTATTCAATTGCTAAAGGTAGAGAGAAGCGGGTTCACAAAGCACCACAGAGATATGGTTTTGAAGACATGGTTAGTTTTGCTCTCGTAACCAGCGGTGGAGATCCATTCACTTTCAAAGAGGCTACAAATAGGAAAGACAATGATAAATGGCTTGTAGCAATGTTAGAAGAGATGGAGTCACTACAAAAGAATAAGACTTGGGAATTAGTGAAATTGCCTAAGGGAAAGAAGGCTATTGGCTGTAAGTGGATATTCCGCAAGAAAGAAGCATTGTCAGAAAAGGAAGGTGAAAAATTCAAGGCACGGTTAGTGGCTAAGGGTTACTCACAGAGAGAAGGAATTGATTATAATGAGATTTTTTCACCAGTTGTGAAGCACACCTCAATTCGAGTAATCCTAGGATTTGTGACAATGCATGACATGGAGTTAGAGCAGCTAGATGTGAAGACCGCATTCCTCCATGGAGACTTAGAAGAAGAGATTTACATGCAACAGCCCGAAGGCTTTAAAGAACCTGGCAAGGAAGATTATGTTTGTCTGTTGAAGAGATCATTATATGGCTTGAAGCAGTCTCCCAGGCAATGGTACAAACGGTTTGATTCATTCATGGTCACACATGGGTACATGCGCTGTGAGTATGACTGTTGTGTTTATTTTAGAGTACTTGCTGATGGCTCTTATATATTTCTTGCTCTATATGTTGATGACATGTTAATAGCTGCAAAGAGTAAGCAAGAAATTGTGAAGTTAAAGTCTTTGTTGAGTAGTGAATTTGACATGAAGGATCTTGGAGTTGCCACCCTTGGGATAGAAATTCACCGAGATAGAGGGGCTGGTAAATTATGGTTATCTCAAAAGGGATATCTTAAGAAAGTGTTAGAGAGGTTTAGTATGCTTGATGCAAAACCTGTTAGTACACCGCTTTTTGCCCATTTTAAATTGTCCTCACAGTTATGTCCAAGTTCAGATGAAGAGTCAGAGTATATGTCTAAAGTGCCATATGCAAATGCAGTTGGGTGTCTCATGTATTTGATGGTGTGCACTAGGCCTGATATTTCTCATGCAGTTAGTGTGGTTAGTCGGTATATGGCAGATCCAGGCAAAGAGCATTGGAATGCAGTAAAGTGGATCTTTAGATATCTTACAGGTACTCGTGATTTCGGTATCCTATTTGATCAGAGAGCTAGTACAGAAGCTGTGGGTTATGTGGATTCCGACTATGCAGGGGACCTTGATTCTAGAAAGTCCACGACAGGCTATGTGTTTAGGTTTGCTGGTGGCCCAATTTGTTGGAAGTCTACACTACAAGATGTAGTTGCTTTATCCACTATAGAAGCAGAATATATGGCGATGACAGAGGCAGGAAAAGAAGCCGTTTGGCTTAGTGGACTGGTTAATGAGCTTGGTTTCAAGCAAGATAGCATGATGCTACATTGTGATAGTCAGAGTGCAATTCATTTGGCGAAGAATCAAGTATATCGTGCAAGAACAAAGCATATTGCTGTGCGATATCACAAGATCAGAGAATGGGTTTCGTCTGGTGATATTTCTTTGTCAAAGATTCTCACTAGTGAGAATGCCTCTGATATGTTAACAAAGCCAGTTCCAACAGACAAGTTCAAGCACTGCTTGGACTTGATTGGTGTTTGCAGCTTATGAGTTCTTAAGGGCTAAGGTGGAGGTGATGGAGGAGTTTGCTCGTGTAGCTTGATCAATTCAAGCCAAGGTGGAGATTTGTTGACGTGGGTGGCTTGAATTGCCACTAGAGCCCAAGACTTCTCTTCCAAGTCGGTCAAGGATCCAAGTACAACTAGGAAACTCCTAGTGTTGCTGACTTATATAATATATATATATATATATATATATATTAGCTTTGAGATGTAGGGCAGCTGTGTGTGAGAAATTTATTCCTAAAAACCTAGTAGCAGCCGCATAAGAAGAAGAGTAGTATTATCTTGTCTTGTGAGTGAGAGAGAGCTAGGGTGTAATTGGGATTTGGGTTTCTTGAGAGTGTTCTTGTGCACTATTGTATCTCCCTATTTTTATAGTGAAATTTCTTCATCGTCCCCGTGGAGGTACGCAGTTTGCCGAACCACGTAAATTCTTGTGTTCTTTGTGTGTGCTTGTTATTTAATTTCCGCTTATTTACTGTAATTGATTTGAGTCCTGTGGTGCTATTTGCACAACAAAAACCATGATACAAGTTAGGCTCGAATCATCTGATAATCCTAAGCTACACAACCTTCAAGTATGACCCATTATATATTGATCTTTGTCAATTTAAAAAATCATATGCCACTTGAGAAATAAAAAAGACTTGCATATTATTTTGTTGGTTATCAACAAAGAGCTTAAAAAAATTTTGTTAATGCATCGTGTGAATAATGGGAGTAGTGTGGAAGAGGTTGCAATTTTGGAAATTAGACCAGAGTAAGAATCAAATAGTGAACTTACAGATGAGTTCCAAATTTTTCATTCTCTAAACCAAACACAGTGGTGCACTTGTCCTCAATCATGTTTGACTCGTAATTGACAGCTTCTAGGCCATCATTGAAAAGTCTTCTGTTATCAGTTCATTACAAAACACTTGAGGGTTCTCGCCAATCAAATGGTATTATGTTCTCATGGATTGAGTCATTACTTCAAATTCATTTGTCTTCAATCATCACGTATTATAAGAACTACAACATATATAACAAGATTAAGCTTGTGGATTTTTTTTTTTGGGTAGGTATTATTAAAAGAATCAGGCAATAAACAGACTCAACTTGATTAGACAACTACTTAAAACAAGCAACTACTCTCATACAGACTATAAATATCTTTAGAGCCAAACAAACTCTCTAGTAAATCTACTGTTCTGTTAGTACTATCAAAGAAGTAAAATAGTGTCCTTGTTAATTACATAATAAAAATCCAAGTTTATATATATATATATATACACACCAAATTACCAATCCATCCAAAACCAGGAAATATAAATAAAACCAAGTCAAAACAAAAAACACACAAGCAGTCAAGCTTTCATCTTTGTGTGTTTGCTGCTCGAAAGACAACCTCCTGTCCTCCTGTTTGATGCAAAAAAATTTCAACCTGCTGCTGATGCTTCTTATGAACAATAAAACAGTAGAGTCCAACCAATAAATGTCAGTACAGCTATGCCATTTGTGAAGACCAAAATCACCAGCACCCTCTCTGTACCACATTTAAAAAGACCTCCTATGGAAAGCCTAATAGCAATAGTAGAAAGCCAATGCTAACAACCAGCAAGTACCTTGCACCAATGGCATGACGGTCATACATTAACAACTAAGCAACCTCCAAAAGGAGTAAACATGACGGTCATACATAGTGCCAACAGAATCAAAACTACAGAGCAGAGAAACATCCGATGGGGGCTCTACAAAAATAGAAAAATCCTGAGATAGAGGGCACCCTTTCTAGCTAGTGCATCAGCACACTTGTTGGCTTCCTGGAAGCAATGTTGAACTCTAACTAGAGGAATTTCCTTCAATCCTTCTCTACATTCAGCCACAAAAGCATCATTACCATTTGGGTTCCCAACTTCCTTTTTCAAGAGATCAACAACCAACTTTGCAGCTAGCTCAATTTCCACTGCCGGCAATTTGAGGGAAATACATAAGTGAATCCCATCCCTCTAAGGCCCAAAGTTCCACAGCAACGCTGCTCCAATGGCCTTCACATAACCTCTAACCCATTAGATTTTCATTTGCCACATCCATCAACTATAAAAGGAACCGACCAATCTTGACATAGCAAAAGTTGTTTGCTAAGGCCAAGCTGCTCCTGCCCAGTAGATTTACACCATAAATAATTTCAAAAGAAGAAGCTAATCATCTGATATAAATCCAACTACGTGTCCACTCTACATAATATGGAAACTCCTAAACCCAACCATGTCCCCACCAATCTTTTTTTCTTCAATAATCACATTTAATCATTAAAAATAAGCATAGATAAATCCTAGATTTTTTCGTGGCAATTATTATTTCAAATTAAAAATAAAAAGTATTACATGATCATGAGGACATACCACTGCATTGCACCTCCTGCCCTTGATTAGAGGACTGCTCACACAAGCCAATCACAGAAGAACTACATGATGATCATGATGTGGGCATTTATTCCAAGTTAACTTCAAATTTTATTCTTCTTCAGGTAACCAAGCTATAAGCTACATCACATGATCATGCATTAAAGAAGCTCCCTATCTTGTGGATAAAGACCACCAACTTTCCACCTGAAGGAAAGTTTAGAAAGAAGGGTTACCTCAAGTTCCCAACATGGCACCTCCAGGTGCAATATGGTTGAAGGTGGATCAGAATTAACACACTTAACTCAACTGCTCATAGTTGACCGTTGAATTATGTTCTCCATGGTTAATGAACTCTCTGCAAAACATCCGGCCACTCAGGCCAAATCAGACTTTGTATACTTATATGAGTTATATCATTTAACCAAAGTACAAAATTTGAACCTTATACAGCTTCTAGGCCATCATTGAAAAGTTTTCTGTTATCAATTTATTACAAAACACTTGAGGCTTCTCGCCAATCAAATGGTATTATGTTCTCATGGATTGAGTCATTACTTCAAATTCATTTGTCTTCAATTATCACGTATTATAAGAACTGCAACATATATAACAAGATTAAGCTTGGATTTTTTTTTTTTTTTTTTGGGGTAGGTATTATTAAAAGAATCGGGCAATACACAGAGACTCTACTTGATTAGACGACTATGTAAAACAAGCAACTGCTCTCATACAGACTATAAATATCTTTAGAGCCAAACAACACTCTGAAATAGTAAATCTATTATTTTGTTAGCACTATCAAAGAAGTAAAATAGTGTCCTTGTTAATTACATCATAAAAACCCAAGTTTATATCTATATACCAAATTACCAATCCATCCAAAACCAGGAAATATAAATAAAACCAAGCCAAAACATAAACACTAGCAGTCAAGCTTTCATCTTTGTGTCTGCTGGGAGAGACAACCTCCTATCCTCCCGTTTGATGCAAAAAAATTTCAACCTGCTGCTAATGCTTCTAATGAACAATATAACAGTAGAGTCCAACCAATAAATGTCAGTACAGCTGTGCCATTTGTGAAGACCAAAATCACCAGCTCCGTCTCTATACCACATTTAAAAGGACCTCCTTAATGGAAAGCCTAATAGTAGTAGTAGAAAGCCAACGCTAACGACTAGCAAGTACCTTGCACCAATCCCTACATTTACAAATAAAACAAGCGTCATGCCATTTAGATTTTCCTTTTTCTTTTTCTTTTTTTGGTGGAAAGGAAATTATCATTAACAACTAAGCAACCTCCAAAAGGGGTAAACATGACGGTCATACATAGCGCCAACAGAATCAAAACGACAAAGCAGAGAAACATCCAATGAGGGCTGTACAAAAACAACAAAATCTTGAGATAGAAGGGCTCCCTTTCTAGCTAGTACATCAGCGCACTTGTTGGCTTCCCGGTAGCAATGTTGAACTCTAACTAGAGGAATTTCCTTCAATCCTTCTCTACAATCAGCCACAAAAGCATCATTACCAGAGATCAACAACCAGCTTTGCAGCTACTTCCATTTCCACTGCCGGCAATTTGAGGGAAATACATAAGTGAATCCCATCCCTCTAAGGCCTAATGTTCCGCAGCAAAGCTGCTCCAATGGCCCTCGCGTAACCTCTAACCCATTAGATTTTCATTTGCCACATCCTTCAACCATGACAGGAACCGACCAATCTTGACATAGCAAAAGTTGTCTGCTAAGGCCAAGCTGCTCCTACCTAGTAGCTTTAAACCATAAATAATTTCAAAAGAAGAAGCTAATCATCTAATATAAATCCAACTACGTGTCCACTCTACATAATATGGAAACTCCTAAACCCAACCATGTCCCCACCAATCTTTTTTCTTCAATAATCACATTTAATCATTAAAAATAAGCATAGATAAACCCTAGATTTTTTGGTGGCAATTATTATTTCAAATTAAAAATAAAAAGTATTACATGATCATGAGCATAATACAACAGCAACAATGTAAGGGTCTAAATCAGATTTGTCACAAAAAAAATATTAAAAAAATGCTTGGAAATACAAGAATCACAAGACAAAGGAAAAGGTAGAACACTCCAGTGTTTGAGATATTGCCAAAAAAATAAAGGAACTCTGAGATGCAAAACATATTCAAATTGTACGGATTGAACAATCAATAAAGTATTTATTTATCACATGAAAAAGACTTAAAACAGCAAGTAAAGTATCAATTAACGATGTAAAAGGCTTACAAAACTGCATGTAAGCCAAAAAGTTATGACATGGTTACACATGAGAAAATAAGCCTTCACACAATCATTGGGGGAAGAGGCTGACCAAGCCTATTGAAATGCCTTCATACTTTTTTTTTTTTTAAGCCTAATGAGTCATTAAGTACTAAATGAAAGTTCTTGAAAAGAAATAATTTTGGACAGACAATAATATGCTAAAATGAAAGGCTTTATACAAGAGCAAAATGGTCTTCATATACAAAGACTTTCCTGATTATTAACATGAAAAAGTAGCTGCAAGTCTGAATATTGACGACTGTGTGCTTTTCCATTTTTCCCCCTGGTTTGGCAGCTATTATTGCAAACAAATTTTCCTCTATATTTGTCACACTGTTGACTTCCCATATTATGGATGTAATGTTTTAGGACAGATATGAATAGGCTTATATCACTAGCATTTTGCTTGTTTACACTGTTAGTCATCTACAATAAAATTCCTTGCACCCTGATGTCTTAACTTTTCCAAACTGCTTTGTTAAACATTATGTCCGTGTCAATACTCAACGTTCATGTCATAGCCTTAAAAATGTTCACTTAGATGACTTTATACTTTTTCATAAGTTGTTCATAACTTTATTCAAATATAACTAAGAAATCTTAACTTTATATGGCAGGTAGGACCCTATTTCTATCCATATGTTGAGAAGCTGAAGAGCCATTATAATGACAGCTAAAACATTACAGTTCTAGCACCAAGGTAAATCATGATTTATGCAACTAGATACATAAGTATTTATCAGATAAGAAGATGACATCATTTGCCTGCATACCTGAGACCTTGATAGCCACATTGTAACAGTTGCAATATCCCATTTCCATTAATGCTCGAGCTACCAGCAGCTAACATGACATAGCAGATTGGCTGGCCCCTGAATGAATAGGCCATAAATTAGATGAGAATTTGTAACAACATATATACAAAAGGCATACAAAACACACACAAGCAGGGAAAATAAGATCATCACAATAGAAAAAAGATAAATTACTGAATCAATTGCAAAATAAGACATGCTTCTCATCACGTCTAAGTTGCTTATCGAATATAGATGTTCAAGGCCCATCTATGCGTTGCAATGCTCACAAATAAAATCACAAAATTATTATAAGGAGAGATGATTATAGAATATTAAGCATCCAACATCAAGATCTTTATGTGTTTATCATTCATTATCCTACAGAGTTACTAAGCTAGACTAAATAAATTGCACCACAAATGCCTTATTAGGCAAACTATGGAAACACCCAAAGGTCATTCTTTGCAATTCATTTTTAAGCCTAATATCTCCAAGTTTTTCTTCTTCTATTCATAAGGCTTCAACAGAAGTATTACACCTACTCTCACCTTGAAATTCCCCTCCTATTTAACCAAGTGTTAGCTTTCCCCAATTTTCAGACTATTCAAAGCGGAATAATAGGAATATATAAGTCAAAATAAAACCAATTGGCACAGCACAACCCTAGAACAATATTAACCGAAGGAGTTGGGGTTTCAAATCCCATAAAATTTGGTTTCACTACTGCATAAAGGTATAACACTCAACTATTAAGAAACGATACATCAAAACATAATCAATTAATCTATAATGAAAATTTTCATTCATTCATTCCGATTTTCTTTACATTAATGTCCTTTCAAATTGGGTTTGTGCCCAATCATCTGAATGAACCAATTAAATTGATTTAGAGGAGAAGGACCTTAATGTAATAATAGTATCTTAAATTATGTTTGACGCGGTAAGTGGGGATACCTCAACACTAGAAGACTTTTATTTCGAAGCTCCTACCAATGGAGATTCCACTTAGGCCATAAGCACAAGCCTAGACCTCCTAAATTAGATTTTGCAGAAACAAACCAACAACAACAACAACATAGGGGTCTAAATCACATTTGTCATAAAACAATTTTAAAAATGCTTAAAAATAAGAGAATCAAAGGATAAAGGAAAATTTAGAACACACCAGAACCAACATTTGAGATATTGCAAAAAAATAAGGGAACTCTGGGATGCAAAAATATTCAAATTGTACAAAATGAACATAATTATTTATCACATGAATAAGACTTCACACAATGAATTAGGAAATGAGGCTGAACAAGCCTACTGAAATGCCTTCAGGCCTTTTTTTTTTAATAATTTTATTGAAGTCTAATGAGTCATGAAGCACTCGATGAAAGCTCTTGAAAATAAATAATTTTGGAGAGACAATAATATGCTTAAAAAAAAAAGGCTTTGTAAAGGAGCAAAATAGTCTTCATATCTAAAGACTTTACTATTAACATGAAAAAGGAACTGCAATTCTGAATATCGACTGCTGTGTGCTTTTCCATGATTCCCCTGGTTTGGCAGCTATTATTGCAAATAAATTTGACTCTTTATTTGTAACACCGTAGACTTCCCATATTATGGATGTAATATTTTACGACAGATACGAATAGGCTTATATCACTAGCATTTTGTTTGTTTACACTGTTAAACATCTACAAGATTGCCTTGTTAATTTTTCAAAATTGCCTTGTTAGACATTATGTCCGTGTTGATACTCAGAGTTCATGTCATTGCCTAAAAATATTTTCTTAGATAAATTTATACCTCTTCATAAGTTGCTAATACATTTATTCAAACATAATTAAGAAATCTCAACTTTATATGGCATGTATTAAATTTGCTGGACCCTATTTCTATCCATATGTTGAGAAGCTAAAGGGCCATTATAATGACAGCTAAACATTACAATTCTAGCACCAAGGTACATCATAATGTACACAACTAGATGACATCAATTGCCTGCATACTAGAGACACCCTTGATAGCCACATTGTAACAGCTGCAATATCCTATTTGCCATGCTCAAGCTACCAGCAGCTAATACGAGATACAAGATTAGCTAGCCTCTGAATGAATAGGCCATAAACTAGATGAGAATTTGTAATAACATATATATAAAAAGCATACAAAACACACATAAGCAGGGAAAAGAGGCTAAAAAAAAAAAAACAGAAGTCAAGCAATTGGACAATGTAAATATATTAGCTAAGCCATGTTAATAACTTGTCAGCAGAAAAGGCATCTACTTAAGTATTTGGAGAAAAGAACCTACCAATCTAGCTTACTTGAAAAGGCTGAGTCCAAATAGTTATCATTTCAAGAAAATTAGCTTTTAGTAAGGCAAAATGGAATAACTAGGAGACCATTCTATAAACTAAACAGAATCATGAGGAGAACCCGCAAAAGGTATTCAATGCAACCAATCAGTATTGAAAAAAAATAGGCCAATCTACCCTTTCTCACCACCAAAAAAAAAAATAATAAAAAGAAAAAAAAAAGGACTAAAAACCTTGTAATGCATAAAAAACAATGGTTTGCATTAAATTACAAGTATATACTATAAGGGAATCCTAAAATTTACCATATGATGAACAACTTAGACACTATTGCATGTGTATAGCAATGACAACAAAGATCATCACAATAGAGAAAAGATAAATTACAGAATCAATTGCAAAATAAGTCTTGCTTCTCATCATGTCTAAGTTGCTTATCGCATAGAGAGGTTCAGGCCCATCTACGCATGGCAATGCTCACAAATCAAATTACAAAATTATTATAAGGAGTAATGATTATAGAATATTAATCCCAAAATCAAGATCTTTGCTGGTTTATTATTAATTATCCTACTGAGTCACAAAGCCAGACTAAATAAATTGCACCACAAATGCATATTGGCAAACTATAGAGACAACCAAAGGTCATTCTTCGCAATTCAATTATAAGCCTAATATCTCCAAGTTTTTCTTCTTCTATTCATACGGCTTCAACGGAAGTATTACACCTTCTCTCACCTTAAAATTCCTCTCCTATTTAACCCAATGTTAGCTTTCCCTAATTTTCAGACTATTCAAAGCAGAATAATAGGGATATATAAGTCAAATCCCATAAGACTAATTGGCACAGCACAACTATAAGGAACAATATTAACTGAAGGAGTTCAGTAAAGGAGTCTCAAATCCCATAATATGGTTTCACTACCTCATAAAGGTATAACACTCAACTATTAAAAAACAAATGTACATCAAAACAAAATCAACTAATCTGACAAATTCATTCATCCATTCAGATTTTCTTTGCATTAATGTCCTTTCAAATTGGAATTGTGCCCAATCATATGAATGAACCAATTAATTTAGAGAAAAATGATCTTAAATGTAAAAATAGTACCTTCACTATCTTGTCATGTTTCTTTGAAGCTGAATCAAGAATCTTCCATAGCATAGTAGACTTGGATTGAAGTCAGCATCTTGTTAACAATGGGACAGTATCCCTTCTCCTTTCGTTTTGGCCCATTTTGCAAGGCTATGGCCCACATTATTACACAACATCTTGCCACGGAGTCAAAACTATGGTTTACCCATTGATTAGGTGGCCTCGTCCAAACACTTCACCTGTTTTGCTCTTCGGTTACCCACGGAATCCTAAGCGATCTCAAGTAAAACTCATATCGTTTGTTCAGACGATGGGCTAACTGGTTTATGCCGGCTTTAGTGTTTGAAAACAGAGCTTCCTCACGTGCCATCCAAAGGATTTTCATTGCCACTACTGCATATAATGTGAATTCATCTTTGGTAATTTTTTCTGCAAGTAACTCACTTGGGGGGTCAATTATATGTTCAAAAAATTCCATTACAGACTGAGCTTGGATCTTTTCCACTCGAAAACCCCATCTACCACCATACCATACTCCTTTGGCGTAGGGACAAGTTTGAAATAGATGTAAAAGAGAATCTTCTGCGATCTCACAGAGAGGACAATGGGCATCTTGGGTTTTTAAGCATCCGACAAGATTTTTCTCAAAGGGGAGGACTTCGGCAGCCACTCTGCATAAAAACATTTTTAATCTTTCATCAAAAGACAGTTTGAGTCTTTCATGATTCTTATTTGGGCCGCCTTATTTGCTGCGGAGTTGCAAGGAGGACAAATGCATTGTACATGGACTCCGCACCTTTCTATTGTAATGTTTGCAATTTTAGGATCAAACTCTGTACATTCACATAGAATCTTAATTTCATTCCAATCCTCCAGAATTATGTCTTCTAAAAAGCTATCTCTTATATAGTAGAGCCACATAAAAGATACCGAATCTAATGGAAAATTAGTAGACATGAGCAATTTTTCAAAACCAATGATGTTCATGTAAATTGAACAATTAAACATAGCAAATCTATATGTCACATCCTTCAGTTCCAATTTTAGAGCCACACAGATAGCAAATGATGGAAGTTTCCGACCGACCGAGAATGATACCGAACTTCCAACACTTTGATGGTTGAACCACCACTTTGGAATCTTACTTCCTGGGAGTGCAAGTGAATAATCATCATAAAGTTTCCATGTCGAGTCCGTTTCAGATGAAGCTTCATCGAGTTCAAATTCTGATACAGATTCATTGTTCGCTTCATTGAAATCAAATTCTAATTCTGATTCAAAGTTTGTTTTAGAATCGGAATCCTGATGCCATATTCCCCTTGCACATACGATATTTTGTTGAAGCCCTATAAATTCTCCAAACTGCTTGCCATTAGCAAAATTAAGAAACTTTAGTTTAGCAAATTTAGTAATAATCTTTAATTAAAAAAAAATCTATAACTTTGAGAGAAAGAAAGAGATACCTGATTCAATAATCTTCTTCTTGATTGTGAATTCAACGAATTACACCCTTTTGCAGATACATCTTGTATACAATGTGGAAGTCTTGGAATTTTCAGAAGGTTCCAGCAAAAGTAAAGCCCTAGAATCTTTAATTGGGGAAATATGATAGCAATTTCAGGGACGGTAGTAAAGTTGCCGTCAATGATATTTAGACGTTTTAAATTGGGGAAGCAACCAGGGGTATCCATGGCTTTTGGAAATTCTTCACAATCATGCATAATGAGCCTCCTAAGATTTTGTAAATCAGAGATGTTACTTGGAACATCTTTCACGTTTTTTAAACTTATTGTTAAGTCATGAAGGCCAGTGAGATATCCTATTGATGAAAGCAACGCTAATCTTTCCGTTCCTTGCTCAAGACTTTCAGAGCCAGAGAGATAAAAGCTTTTAAGAGATTTCAACTGGAGCTTTGTTGGTAAAATTCTAAGATTTTGGCATTTATTGAGATTCCAGTATTCAAGCTTATCAAGAAATCCAACAGACCGATGAACCTCAACTAAATTTATGCATTTATGAAGTACCAACCGCTTTATGTTTGGTGCAATCACTGATAAGTCAGGTATTTTTGTAACGTTTTTACAGTAGTAAAAATCCATATATTTCAATGTTTTGAATCGACACCTCTGCAAGAGAAGAAATTTTTTTTTTTTTTGAAAATTTTTAGTAAAAAGAAAACAAAATAAGGCTAAGATCTCATTTCAAAAAAAAAAAAAAAAAAAAAAACTAAAAATCTAAGAGCATATATTAAGAAATAATAACAATTCAATTATGAATTATAATACACGCTTCTAAAATAAAAATGCTAAAAGTACTGCAATTTTATAAACATAAAGCTTACAAATTAATGTAATACTGAATGTGATTGGTAGGCTTCAACCATCTCATAAATAAATATTTGAATGTCTCTTTATAATTTGTGACACATTAATTTGTATGTTCAATATAGTAAAACTTGTAAAATCTATAGCACTACTCTTTAAAATAATATAAAAAAAACATTTGTCAATAGTTCATTGATTTGCACCATAAATACTTTATGGTTATGTGTACATTTTAAAATATTTGTGCACACTATCGCACACTCTTGGTGCAATGGTTACTCCACAAGTATAAGTGCTTGTGGGGTGTGGGGGGCAAAGGCCGGGGTTCAAGTTTCCAGGAGGGAGTTTCACACACATATACACTTAGATTAGGCTAGAGTAGAATTCTATCTTGTATAAAAAAAAATATATATATATATATATATATATATTTGTGCACAATTTGATTTTATTTATTAAAAAAATTATGGAAATTTTATTTATATAATAATAAATGCATGGTTTGGTTTTAGCAAAAAAAAAAAAAAAAACTAACTTATTCTCTAAAGGTACTCATTAACCAAAAAAAAAAAACTAATAATAATTTATAAATGCTATGATTATACCTCGAAATGCTCGTCCAATTCAATGCGGCTCTCTCGCATATTAAGTGCAACAAGTTTTGTAGGTTCAAAGGTGGATGGCAAGGACGATAAAGGAAATTCATTCCAATCAAGTAACCTTAACCCATTGGGAAGAGATGTAAGGTCTTCACAAATTACATTGCGAATTATTAAATATTTGAGACTTCTCATTTTTCCAAAATTCAATTGCATCTTTCTTGGTTGTGGCAAGGACAATGTTATGCCTCGAATATCATCTAATCCCTAATTGGACAAAGAATCACATGAATCACATTAGACAACAGAACATATGATTATTAAATTTAAAACAAAATCATCTTCAACATTAAAATGATAAATCAAACGTAATGAGAAAAAATTAATTACATTTGCATTGTGAGAAAAGGGAAAAGGTAAATCAAAAGGACTTATACCGTATCTCCATTTAGTACTTCAGGAGCATCCTCATAACACGATAGCCTTCTATGTTTTTTTGACACTTCTGATTCTTGTCGAGCAATTTCCAAACCCATTTGTTGTATCAAGTCATGCATCAATAATTTGTCATCATTTGCAACAACTATGAGAGATTTATCGATAAGTTTTTCAATGTCATAGTATGGGTCATGAAAATTGCTACTTTGTAGTATATCTACAACCAAATTCTTGTAGAATCCCTTAAGAAAACATGCAATATCAAGGAAAATATCCCGTTGAATTCGGTCCAATCCATCATAGCTTATTTTAAGCACTTCTTGAATATCTGAATTAGGAATTCTTTTGTACTTATCTAATGCACTTTTCCAACAATGTAAATTTTTGTCATATAAATCTGCACCTATTATTTTTAGAACTAATGGAAGTCCTTTGGCATAAACTACAAATTGGTGTACAAGCTCCAAATAATCTTCTGTAGGCTTGTTTCTTTTGAATGCATGTTGACAAAAGAGTTCATGAGATTCATGTTCATCTAATTCCTTAACCTTATAGTAAATTAAATGGCAATCTTCTCGTAGAGTAGATAGCAACGTTTTCTCTCTTGTTGTGATAATAATTCTACTTCCAGAAGCAAACCAATTGCATTTTCCAAGCAAATTTTCTACTTGGACTAATTTGTCCACACCATCTAGAATTAAAAGAATTTTTTTGTGATGAAGCTTTTCCATTATCACATTGATTCTTTTAGATATACCATGCACTTTCAAATTTCTACCCCTTAAGATCTCATAATAAAGTGCCTCTTGTAGTTGGAGTACACCATCATTTGTTTTTGAGTATTCTCTAACATCCTCTAGAAAGCTACTTCCTTCAAATTGATATGCAATTAAGTTAAAAATAGCTTTTGCAATTGTTGTCTTACCTATTCCAGGAAGACCATGGATCACTAACACGCGAACATCGTTTGACTCAATATCTAAGCAACAACTTATTTCCTCTATACGAGAGTCTATTCCAACTGGGTATTTAACAAAAAATACTTGTGAAAAATTTAATTTAGCACTTGAGATCTCTTCAAAAATTTCTTGGATAAACCTAAATTGAGGGCGGCTGCCAATCACAAAGCATTAAAAAAAAAAAAAACATGTTAGAAATAGAAATATGATCCTAAGTTGAATTCAAATTTGTTAACTTTTTTTAGCTTGTGAACTACAACTGAAATTTTGTTAATTAAATTAAATGGCACGTAATTCATAGATCTAAACTGTCAATACAAATACTATTTTTTTTTTATTGTTCAGCTAGGATATCAATATTAGTCTTTTTGCACAAAGATGTATTGAAAATCTTCTTTGGAAAAGAAGATTTTCTAAAGATTATGTGAGAGAAGCTTCTAATTAATTGATAAGTATCAATCATATATTCTTCTCTAACCGTTGTAGTTTAACTAGCTCCGTAATGAAAGACATGATCAAAATATAATAGTTTCATAAAAAAAAAAAATTAAAAACAAACAAACAAACAAACAATATAGCTTTTGGGAGTTATTTTTTAATAGTAAAATTTTGTGGTGATAATAGAGTAGTGATTAAATACATACTCATTTTTGTAATGCCAACCAGATAAATTGCCGGCTTCATTTAGAGCGGCCCTCCATCTTTGCACCTTGTTCGTGTCATACTTGAAATTTTCTTCATGCTTTGCCAACGCTTCTCCGAACTTCCCCTTTTGGCTACGTACTTCTGATGGATCTACCTTGTAAAAAACCGGAAACACCACTTGGCCATTCTTTTTACACTCAAGAATTTTGACAAGTTCATCCAAACACCAAGTGGAAGTTGCATAGTTTTTAGAGAATACAATTATCGAAATCTTTGAACTTTCAATAGCTTCGAAAAGTTCAGTGGAAATTTTCTCTCCTCTTTGGAGCTCATCATCCATGAAAGTGTTAATACCATTATGGCGCAAAATACCATTCAAATTGCTAGTAAAACCATTGCGAGTATCTTCTCCTCTGAAACTCAAGAACACATCATATTTACATTGATGGGTGAAAGACAAAGAGAAGGCTCGTTTATTAGTTCGAAGAGCCATTGTAATTTGGATATATAGATGATTGAGAAGATCTAAAGGAAAG
The DNA here is from genome assembly GCA_033629205.1 of Lithocarpus polystachyus. Classification (NCBI taxonomy): domain Eukaryota; kingdom Viridiplantae; phylum Streptophyta; class Magnoliopsida; order Fagales; family Fagaceae; genus Lithocarpus; species Lithocarpus polystachyus. The sequence goes on along the minus strand of CM066164.1, from coordinate 30,566,296 downwards.
AGGAGAAAGAAAGAGGTGACAAAATTGAAAATGTTTTAAGAGTTTAAGAAAGCAAAATTATGAAGAAGAGATTTCTCAATGGGTTTGAGAGAGAATGGGAGTGGCAGAGCGAAAAAAAAAAAGAATGTTAGATTCATATAGTTGTTGTGAGGCATAGAAGATCGAGAAAGTCAAATGTGAAATTACAGTAGTAGCGTACTACTACTTTCATAGTTGGTGGTACAAATGCGTAATGTAATATAAAAATAGAAAATTGGTCGTCCAATGTAGGGATGGCAATTTTGCCCTGCCCCACTTTGCCCCACCCCGCCCCACTCCGCCCCGTGCGGGTTTTCCCCGCCCCGCAAAGGTAGTGGGGCGGGGATGGAGCAATATTTTGTCCCCGCACCCTGGGGCGGGGCGGGGATGGGTTTAGTATTTTTATCCCCGCCCCGCCCCGCCCCCGCACTAATAAAAACTATAATTGTAAATTTAGTAAACCTTAAATCACTAATATTTAAAGTGAATCACAAGAAAACAAGACATGAGATAAAATATTTTTTATTCTAAAACCCTAACGCTATTGCTGCCCTTTGACCCATCCCTTTGCTCTATAGTCTATACATGTTTTTCAAATTTCAAGCCAAACTCCACTCTAAGTCTAAAAGAAGAAAGTGGTGTCATTACATTGGGAGAAAGTGAAACCTATTCTTCAAGAACTAGTTAATTTTTATTTGTTATAAGACAATGTTTATTTTGTTAAAAAACTAGTCAATTATCCTTGATGATTTTGTTCATGCAAAGATAATGTTTATTTTGTTATAAGAAATTTTGAATTATGTTGTTACGTATTAGACTATTTAAATATTTGGTTTATTTAAATGCTTGGATTTTAAAACATTTTGTTTTGTTGTGATTTATATTATTATAGCAAAAAATTTATTTATATATATAAAATTGTATTAGGGGCGGGGCGGGGCGGGTCCCCGCGGGGCCCCAAGGGGCGGGGATAGGGCAAGGTAGTTTGCCCTGCACCTCGGGGCGGGGCGGGGATGGGGAAGGGCAACAACCATGCGGGGTGGGGACGAAGATCCCATCCTCCGGCCCCGCCCCGCCCCATTGCCATCCCTAGTCCAATGTAGTAAAAAATACCTTTTGGAGTGTTGTTTTGCTTACCACTTTGATTCACTTTGAAACTTTCACACCCATCCACCAGAAAAGATGAATTCAGTCCACTTGGGTAGTGCGGCTGCGTCTGTGTTTTGGGCTATTTTTTTTTTTTTTAAAGTCTAGCGGTCATGAACAGTGATTTTGGGCCGATGAACAATGCTGAACAGTAATAAATAGTAAAAAAATTATTTTTTTATTATTTTCAGTTTTTAGCAAAATAAGCTATATCCAAACGGACACGAAGAAATTTATTAGGTATGCATTTTTCGCTTTACTTTTAGAGTGTAGTGAAGGCATTCTAATTCCTTTTCAAACTTCAAAGAAAAAAGGAATAGAGAACTAAAAAAGTTTGTTGTATTGCCTCTCACAAACATTAAACATAAACACAGAAACAAAATCCTCTACGATGCTACAACAATAACAAGTGTAGTAGTGATGGGTACCCACCTCGCCTTCTTGGCTCTCTTACCCTCACTCACACAAACCTTCTCGAGTCTCGAGTCTCAAGTCTCAAGTCTCAATGCTCCAGTCAATGTCTACACCTACTCTTACCACCACTTTCACCAGCAACAAATCTTTCTCACCTTGCCTCTGCGAGCCTACAAACACCATTAACTGCATTCCACTCTCTAAGCCTTTTTTGTTTTCTTGGGTTTTTCTGTGAAGAAAATTGTCTATTTATCACAAATAGAGAAACTTTGATGAACTTATTAAAAAAGATGGATTTGATGGATTGCTTTAGGTTTTGTTTGATTTTTCCATTTTAATTTTATCTATAAAGAGAGTTCAAGCAAACAAACAAATATATGACAAATTGTGATTAGTAGAACACAAAAAGTGGGACAAAGAAATATTCATTTTTTTATCGAATTGACATCCCGGTGCAAAATTGTCATCCTTATCTTTTAGAAACTAAGCTGGTTAGATTTGAGAAGTTTTGAATCTAATTGGTATTAACTCAAATCTCAAGTAGTTTTCTGGAATTTATCCTAAATTATTAAGGGGGTGTTTGGTATTGTAGTTTAAATAACAATTTTCAGTGTTTAAACAACATTAATCGTATTTTCACACACACGTATTTTTATAAAATAATAATAATGTTACTAGAAATTTCTTATCAAACAAGTCTTAAATGTTAACCAATCAATTATAGAAGCTTATATATCTGGAAGACTGGGACATAAATATATTTAGCAAACAGAGTAGTTAAAGATAATATTTTATTTTTCTCAAAAAAAAAAAAAAAGAGATAATATTTTATATTTAGCAGGTGGCCGGCCAAGCTGGAATTTGGAGTGTTCTAAATATTTTATATTTAGAATTTTCTGATTTACTTTGAAACTTTTGGACCCAGGAAAGTACCAAGAAATTTCCTCCGTGTAAAATACTCTGGCTCACTTTCAAACCTGGTTGAATTCATCCGTATGACCCAATAACCAATCAATTAATATTTATTTATTTGCAGATACGGTAAGGTTGAAATCTTTGAGTCTATATTGGTTGGTATTGGTAATGTCATTCTATTATACATACAGTTTATGATGACTGACTTGGTCCAATTGATTTGATTAAAAGGTCATTTTGAAGTGTGTTTGTATATCAAAATACTGTTATGTTGGACTTGGGGGACAATGGCGATTTTTAGGTTTTAAAGAGTGTAGTAAATCACTGACTGTATGAACATGTCAAACTCACCGGCATGCGTAAATAGGCTTCAAATTATTAAATCTGTCAAATCAAAATCCATTTCAATTTCAACCCTTGAAGCTAGCCTTCTCAAACAAGGGAAGGTGATTTCAAAACCCACATCCACAGATAACAGCAATTGTGAAAAACTGAAAATAGCATTTTGATAGCTCTAAACTAAAACAATGTCACTTTGAAATTAACAAGGGTCCTTTTTATTTTTTTGGCTTGTTACTTGTCCTTCTTATCCAAAGAATTACTGGAACTTATTTTTAAATGCTAAATCATAGTAAATTCTGTTATAAGGGAAACTCTGAAATATAATTTTTTTTTTTTTGGGAAATCCTCTGAAATAAATTGTTTCTGTTGCTACAGGAAGATATTAATATAATGAAAAAACTCAACTTTATTGCATACTGGTTCTCAATTTCATGGTCCAAATTATTGATATAAGTAATGAAATTAAATAAATAATTGATTAAAATAGAATTTCATTTTCGTAGTCTCTTTTTTTTTTTTTTTTTCCCAGGTTTTTAAAGTCATTTACTTAAAACTGTTTATTGGTCTTTAACAAAGCTCTATTATTAAAAAAAAAAAAAAATCCTGTGAAAAAACAACTAGTCAAATAATTTCTAAATTGAGGCCTTTAAATTGTATGTTTCAGAATTATTGAATGAATAGAAGGAATTAAATTAAAAAATAAAAATAAATGATTAGAATGCAAAAGTTTATTTGGAAAAAGTCTTGTCACTTAGTAGCATAATTTGCTCCCCTCTATTATTAGGAGAGAGAGAGAGAGAGAGAGAGAGAGAGAGAGGGAGAGAGAGAGAGTCATAAACGAGATGAAAATTGAGGAAAAAAAATTATGGGATAAGGGTATTCCTTCGGTGGAGAGAGCCATAAACATGACATTCCCTTGGTTGAGAAGTAATGTAAACAACTAATCAACCCATTAATAAGGCAGGTTGATTTTACAAGTTTCTATTAAAGAAACCCAACATCCTGAACCGATTAAAATTAGATTTTCTTCACACCAACCGTGCTTAGGTTCAAAGTTTCTCATTTTGGATCAGGTCAACTCGGATCTTATAAATTTATTTGGATTCAAGTCTACTTGGACAATCCTGGATAATACAGAGGAGGTCGTCTTTACAGCTTAAACATCATTTTAAGTACTAAGACTACTAACATCACAAATTAATAGTCACCACAACAACTACCTCCATTATAAATAGAGAAACTTTGATGAACTTATTAAAAAAGATGGATTTGATGGATTGCTTTAGGTTTTGTTTGATTTTTCCATTTTAATTTTATCTATAAAGAGAGTTCAAGCAAACAAACTAATATATGACAAATTGTGATTAGTAGAACACAAAAAGTGGGACAAAGAAATATTCATTTATTTATCGAATTGACATTCGGTGCAAAATTGTCATCTTTATCTTTTAGAAACTAAGTTGGTTAGATTTGAGAAGTTTTGGACCTAATTGGTATTAACTCAATTCTCAGGTAGTTTTCTGGAATTTAGCCTAAATTATTAAGAGGGTATTTGGTATTGTGGTTTAAATAACAATTTTCACTGTTTAAACAACATTAATCATATTTTCACCCACACCTATTTCTATAAAATAATAATAACGTTACTAGAAATCAATCAATTATAGAAGCTTATATATTTGGGAGACTGGGACATAAATATATTTAGCAAACAGAGTAGTTAAAGATAATATTTTATTTTTCTCAAAAAAAATAAAAGAGATAATATTTTATATTTAGCAGGTGGCCGCCCAAGCTGGAATTTGGAGTGTGCTAAATATTTTATATTTAGCATTTTCTGATTTACTTTGAATCTTTTGGACCCAGGAAAGTACCAAGAAATTTCCTCCGTGTAAAATACTCTGGTTCACTTTCAAACCTGGCTGAATTCATCCGTATGACCCAATAACCAATCAATTAATATTTATTTATTTGCAGATACGGTAAGGTTGAAATCTTTGAGTCTATATTGGTTGGTATTGGTAATGTCATTCTATTATACATAAAGTTTATGATGACTGACTTGGTCCAATTGATTTGATTAAAAGGTCATTAGTGTGTTTGTATATCAAAATACTGTTATGTTGGACTTGGGGGACAATGGCGAATTTTAGGTTTTAAAGAGTGTAGTAAATCACTAACTGTATGAACATGTCAAACTCACCGGCATGCGTAAATAGGCTTCAAATTATTAAATCTGTCAAATCAAAATCCATTTCAATTTCAACCCTTGAAGCTAGCCTTCTCAAACAAGGGAAGGTGATTTCAAAACCCACGTCCACAGATAACAGCAATTGTGAAAATAGCATTTTGATAGCTCTAAACTAAAACAATGTCACTTTGAAATTAACAAGGGTCCTTTTTATTTTTTTGGCTTGTTAATTGTCCTTCTTATCCAAAGAATTACTGGCACTTATTTTTAAATGCTAAATCATAGTAAATTCTGTTATAAGGGAAACTCTGAAATATAATTTTTTTTTTTTGGGAAATCCTCTGAAATATAAATTGTTTCTGTTGCTACAGGAAGATATTAATATAATGAAAAAACTCAACTTTATTGCATACCGGTTCTCAATTTCATGGTCCAAATTATTGATATAAGTAATGAAATTAAATAAATAATTTATTAAAATAGAATTTCATTTTCGTAGTCTCTTTTTTTTTTTCCCAGGTTTTTAAAGTCATTTACTTAAAACTGTTTATTGGTCTTTAACAAAGCTCTATTATTAAAAAAAAAAAAATCCTGTGAAAAAACAACTAGTCAAATAATTTCTAAATTGAGGCCTTTAAATGGTATGTTTAAGAATTATTGAATGAATAGAAGGAATTAAATAAATAAAAATAAAAATAAATGATTAGAATGCAAAAGTTTATTTGGCAAAAGTCTTGTCACTTAGTGGCATAATTTGCTCCCCTCTATTATTAGGAGAGAGAGAGAGAGAGAGAGAGAGAGAGAGAGTAATAAATGAGATGAAAATTGAGGAAAAAAAATAATGGGATAAGGGTATTCCTTCGGTGGAGAGAGCCATAAACGTGACATTCCCTCGGTTGAGAAGTAATGTAAACAACTAATCAACCCATTAATAAGGTGGGTTGATTTTACAAATCTCTATTAATGAAACCCAACATCTTGAACCGATTAAAATCGGATTTTCTTCACGCCAACCGTGCTTAGGTTTAAAGTTTCTCATTTTGGATTAGGTCAGCTCGGATCTTATAAATTTATTTGGATTCAAGTCTACTTGGACAATCTTGGATAATACAGAGAAGGTTGTCTTTACATCTTAAACATCATTTTAAGTACTAAGACTACTAACATCACAAATTCATAGTCACCACAACAACTACCTCCATTATATTTAAATAAATTTTCCTTACTAAATTCATCTAATTACTTTTCCATATGTCCCAACAAAAGTACACTCTTTGTTTCTGATAAGATTCTCATCCTACTTATGTTGTCATTTTAGCATTCCAATATCTTTAAAATATGCAACAAGCTCACCAATGCTGAACCAGGAGTGCAAGTTTTCAGTTTAGAAGGAGTGCAATAACACTTTTCTTTGCATTTAGAATTGGCTGATTTAGAAAATGTAGTTATAGAATGCAATACCAGGACAGATTGTAATACACCCAATGCATGCCATACAGGGTACAGTTGAGCCACAAAACTTCCTCTAGACCCATCAATGCAATGTAAGAAAGTTAATCATATCATCAATAGCTAGAATATTCTAGTAACTAAGCACCCAGCCAAGCAAAACAAGGTAGCATTAAGTGCAACATGGGATGCTATCTCTCTTTCACGGAAAACACAGGGAATATATTTGAAATATTATGTCCAAGAAAGATAGCTAAGAGGTATATGGATCAAAAGAAAATAATGCAATTTTTGCAATCATAGTGATATAGCAGATATGAGCTTGAAATACAACACCTCTGTCCAACAAAACAGGAGGAGAAGGAGAAGGTTCATGTTGACCTTGAAGAAAACCCTTTGATCTTATTCGGGCTATCAAGGCTAGCGGTGTTGAATGATCTTAACCAGTGCTAGAACAGCAGAAACAACGTGGACTACGACATAATAAATGGTTTGTGTGAACAACAGGGCATAATTGCCAAAGTTAAACGTTAAGATGATCACTAGAGACAATAACTCCAAAGCTATAGCTAATTTAGCGCAGAGTCTAAAACCTCAAGCCAAACAGGGATTTAGTAGGTGAAGCAAAAGTGGACATTGTAATGTTCAAAATTGTTAGCCTGAAGAGTAGATGGAAAATGTTGATATTTTTACTATGACAAGATCCTACATTTTAGACAAGGCTATGAGGGGTACATGCTTGAAGCAGAAAAAGCCATATTGTTTTAGTTAAAGGCCACACCAATTATGTGTCTTCCCTAAAACCATTAGGTATTGGGTTATAGGAATTCAAGGCTCTAGAGTGGCCAAGGAGAGATAATTGTATCTTATGTAAGATTTCAAACTTACATTTGTATTAAGTTGTTGAAGGTGTGCATACTATGATTCTTCCTGAACAGTGTCACTCCATAGTTTCTCCATCCCTTGCTTCACAAACAGAATTCAGCGATCATATTGCAGTTTTGATTGGTAAATACTAATCATTCACACATTTCAGATTAAACCCACAACTTCAACATCTTCCCCTTGTTTATGAGAGGGAAAGGAGAAGCCATTTGGTACAAAGACTAATGGCCATACTAATTGACAATCTTAACAGAAATATAAACTAGGAATACACCAAGGAAGTAACAATCAAACACTTATTTTTTTTATAAGTAATTAATGAGTTTTATTAAAGAAGAGTAGTGTTCAAAATGTAGAGCCTCTTAAAGAATTACAATCATAAATTTAAATGGTCCCCAAAAAATTCATTGTACAACATTCAATTTGCAGATTCAGGAAACTAGATTTTGGTCTCATTAACTGGTTTCTCTATGACTTCAAATGTTCAGTTATTCAAGTCCCTCTAAATTGTCGACATAAGACAGTGAGGAACTGCCAGATGCTACTTATGTTCTGATTATATGTACCTCTCCGGCAGCAATAACATCTATCACCTTCTTGGCATCAACCAATGTAACCCAAAAGCAACAGAAGAAAGGGCCAAAAATCATGACCTACTAAGCAATGAACCAAAGATGGTGTACTGATTTACAATTGATCTTTCAAATATACAGCACCAATTGACCAAGACCATTGATGTTCAGCCTGTTGATGAGGGTTGCTTGCATAACAAATCCATTTCCTTTCTCAATGTTGATCTATGTGGCTCAGTGACATGGTGAGGAATAAGAACTTTGAGGCTTTGAGTCAGTATGGAGTTAAAGTACTAGCTGTGGTTCTTGGAACCTACATAAAGCAGGTTATTAGTGGTAATGCGGCTGATCTTATTCCTTGGAAGAATGTTTTTGGTGCCAAAAAGTACCAGAAAGAACCAGCGAAAGGCTTTCTCAGTTATGTCTTTAAAGCGTTTGAGGCAACCACTGTTATTGTACTTTTGGCCTCTGCTATAATCTCTCTGCCTTTGGAATCAACCAGCATACGATTATCATGGTGGAAGTATTATTGTTGCTGTCATTCTGGTTGTTGCTGTTTCTGCTGTCTATAACTTCAAGCAATCCAGGCAATTTTAAAAGTTCTCCCCAAAGAGTGGAGACATTAGGGTGGACGTATTGAGAGATGGGCAGCACCAACTTATTTCAATGCACTTGTTGGTATTGTCACTGCTAGTCATAATCGTGGTGTTGGCAATTGCAAAAGGTCTGCCTTTGGCTGGGAGACAACTTTGGCTTATTCTCTGAAATACATGATAGTTGATCATGCCTTGGCTGGGGATCTCTGATTGTGAGACACTGGGGAAAGACATAAGTATCTGCACTAACAAAACAGGTACTTGTACATTAAATGAGATGAAGGTAACATAATTTTTCCGTTAAAAGAAGCAATGAGGGAAGGTACTCCCACAGAATAGTATCAAATGTTCTTGATATACAAAACAAGAAGATTCTTACTCGTGGTTAAATGTACCAATACTATTTAAACACAACCAATACTATTTACAAAGTAGATTCTGAATTGCTTGTAAAGATTTTTGGAGCCCTACCAAGAAAGCGACACTTTCTTGGGCTTGTCTTTGATTTGAGTATGAATATCAATAAATTCTATAATCCATGTTAGACATAGAATCAGTGAAAAACAGAAGTGGAGTTTCAGTGTAGATGAAGAGTGAGAAGGTTATTCACACCCCCTAGAACGGAGCTGCCGAGACTAAGGGATATATATTCAAGAGACTACATTCTAGCCAACCTTTAACATGACATCAAGGTAAAAAGAAAGCTCTCCCCCCAAGGCCAATTCATTAAATAAGACCAATCCTATGACAAATCAATAGCTATTCCAAAGTAATTATTAGTTTTACTAAGTATCAAAAATTTCTATGAAACTTAAAAAAAAAAAAAAAAAAAGTCACTCCTCCTTGAATTTTTCATAGGAATACAGTTAAGAAATAAATGACCAATGACACCGAGGGTGAATTTCATACATTCAAATGGACAAAGAAGTAATAAGCACCATTAGTTTGAGAATAATATTAAAAAGCTCAAATTTTAGTGGATCATACAACTTGCTCCAAACTTGACTAACCAAAATATCAGACCACTTTTAATGTTAGTTATATTTTTGTCATATTCAACAAATCAACAATATAGAAGGCCCTAAATCATAATAACTAAAATTACAATGAAGCATATGAAAACTGAACTTAGAGCAAAGTGACCTCATGACTACTCTAGTAATGAAACCAAATTAAATTACCAACAATTATTATAAGTTAGAGAAAATAAAAAAGAAAAAAACACATTTACACATTGACAAGTTACAAAAAATACTTTTTTTATAAATATTTTAGAGAAGGAAATTGTATGCCATCTTTTCATAAGTTGGATAGTTGGTATAGAAAGATGATTGATTATTAGCAAACCAGACTTTAAATTTTTTTTCTTCAATAAGGAGAAAAACACAAAAGAAATTATCAAAATACTTAGTTCCCAAGGTTTTGCAACAATGCTCAAGTCATAGTACATCTAGGTATAATGGTAACTTTCGCAAGAGAACAACAATACCACAAAAGGAAGATGAAGATTTATTTCTTCCTAAGTAGGATATCAAAAAAAAAAAAAAAATTGCAATTCCACATGTCCCCTTCTGAACATCTCAACTGATGTGGCAGGGGCAGTACTGGTACGAATTAAGCAAATCATGATCAAATGCAAAGCAAAGGGAGGCCAGGGTGGCTGCTGCCTCCCATGGGATTTTTTTTTTTTTTTTTAATATTTCTTTTATATACATACATAAATATATATATGTATATATATATATATATATAGAGAGAGAGAGAGAGAGAGAGAGAGAGAGAGAGAGAGAGAGAGAGAGAGAGAGAGAGAGATAAACCTTTGTACTGTATGCCCCAATTCTTCCACTTTTTCAAATATCAAAACCACATAATCTCATTTGAAAGCAAGAGGTTTTGATGGGATTAAGGTAACATCAAAGGTTCACCAAGAAAATTATTGGTCTTTACTAAGAGAATTTTTACTTGCATTAAAATTTTATTTCTAGCCATACCTTATTTGAAATATAAATATATTTTCCTTCAACTAAATATGTTATTGTCCCCTTAAAAAAAGACCCTAGGTTATATTATAAAGAAAAAAAAAATGTGTTCATTAGAGAGAAAAAAAATACATAAAATTGGCCTAAACAAGGTGGCTAACTAAGGAAAGAGTACTTTAAGAATGTATGATCATATTCCAATGTAGAGAAAAAGAAGTTGATTAATTTGGTAACAAGGTGAGTATGAAAAGCTGTGGGTCAAGTGTACTAATTTATAAGTTAATTCCTTTAATTTTGGGTGACCCTAGGCAACTGGAGAAGAACAAATTTAGGGGTTATTCAAGAGCAAGATATTTTTAATTTTAATAATTCTAAGGTTTACCATAGTTTTTCAGCTAGTGATGGTGAGCTTAGAGAAGTGTTTTGTCAATTGTCAGTACCGAGAGGCTGATTGGAGGCAATGGGGGTGCTTGCATTGGACTTGCAGCTTTGTCTTAGTTGACTGCTTTGGCTCTTCAAGTGTAGTGCAGTTTCTGGCAAGCAGTTGTCTAAGCAAAGATGCTCTGCTTCATGAAATAGTAAATGATAATCAATGCAATAAACCCCCAATTGCCACCCAACACCCCCCCCCCCAAGAGAAAAGTATCCAAGATTCAGCCAATAATTCCAAATCATATACATGAATTTTTGTTTTAGGTGAAGTGAATATTAAATATAGTGCTAAGGGATTTCAATTTTGGAGAAAGGTTCTAGTTAGCCCTAACATGAGGTATGTTCAAGATCACAAGGAGAAATAACCATTATTTGTTTGAGAAGAAACAATATAAAAGTCATATTTCATTCAATAAAACAACTTACTCTAAACTTGGCCAACTGGAATATCAATTCATTTGATCTTATTTATATTTTGTCATGTTTAACAAAACTACTATCTGGAAGGCCTTAATTCATGCTAACTAAAATTAAAATGAAGCATATACAGTCCTAGCTAGTCCCAGAGTAACCTCATGACTACTCCCATATTAAAATCAAATTATATTTCCAACAATTATTTAGCTGAAATACATATCATGTGAACTTAGGGGCATCAAATTGTATTTAAACATGAGTACCTTCAAAAGGATCAAAGATTCCAAGAGAGACCTCATTAGCATCCGAGTGACTTTTCAGAATTGGTGCTAAGTATTAATAAATTGATAAAACATAGTCCAAACACACATATTTTTCCAAGTCACTGATTTCTGAGGAGTTGGTATCAATTTATGCCTAATTGCTTCACCTATAGTTCCTCTAATCATATTGGCGTGGGAGTGTAACGTGGGCAAGAAAACGAATGCAAGTCCACCAGGATGTGTGACTGTGTGAGCAACATATTAGAAAGAGGAGAGATAGGTAATGAACTTCTATCTTCTTGTTTTCAATAAATTAGTTCTAAAAATTGAGTTTTGTTTTTCATTATTCTACTAATCTGAACTTTTCTATATAAAAATTATAATACTTTCAAAGAAAATACTTCCATATTCACACAAAATTAAAACCAAGACCTCAACTCCACGTTGTGATGATGTGGAAGGAGGTACAATTTGGTCAAAAGAACGTTAACTTGTTTTTTAGGTAACTTTGGCTTAAATAATCTAATAACTCTTATTCAGCTACAAGCGATAAGTGACCGCTTGAGAACCATTAGAAATTGATTTTAGTCAATTTAAGAAAATTATATGCCATTTGAGAAATAAAAAAGACAACAAACACATTCAGTGAGCTAAGAAAAGCAAAGACAAATTTCTTTCATTAATTAGATTTTTCTTTACATTAATTTCCTTTCCAATAAAATGTTACCCAATCATATTAACGAGTAGTTAATTTATAGTGAGAGAAGTGGCAAAAGCAGTCAACAAGGCAACCGAAACAATGAAACTAAAGAATGAGGCATTCCTTAACACTAAAAAAGCATAATAGAAAAACAGTTTCCATGTAATAATAGTACATTGTCATATTTCTTTGAATTTAAATGAAGAGGTTCTCATTTCTTCAGTAGTAGACTTGGTAAAAGTCGCCATCCCAAATGCAGCATCAAAGGCCATGGCCCTCTTTACTATTGGGGGAATGTTTACAGGCAACAATAGAATAGAGTCATTAGACCCCGGTGCCCATTTTATGAGGCTGTGCACTACATTATTATCTGAAAAAAGAAGCCAAAGCCAAAATATCCTTCATTATGCTCTTCCATTCCCAGCCAAGCTTGCAAGCTAGATTTGCAATGAAGTTGATGATGTTAGCTGCAATTTAAAAGATAAATCCTCAACCAGCTAACAGTATAAAGATTATCTCTAGCATAGATTTATTGGACTATAAAACAGGAAGAGAAATAGCAATCCAGTTGTGAAATCTGTACTGTATTTTACCATTATATATATCCATAGTAACATTTTATCAAATACTTGGGGTGTTTTCCTTTATACCCTCTACCACAACTTGTTCAAGTCTCTTCTCATTTTGCCAATGGCATTTCCCATCTTATTGCAGAGGCTTATCCCATGTCTGATTGCTTGGACCAAACCACAGCCAAGCCTACATTATTTTGATCACATGACGCATCAAAGTTAAGCTTTACCGGTTGATCAGATGGTTTGGTCCAAGCACCTTTCCTGTTTTGCTCTTCAGTTCCCCTCGTAATACCAAGTGATCTCAAGTTAGAGTCATACTGTGTGTTAAGACGATGGGCTAGCTGATTTATGCTTGCTTTAGCATTTGAAACCAGTGCTTCCTCCTGTTCACCCTAAATTATTTTCATTGTCACTACTGCATATAGTGTGAATTCATCTTTGGTGACTCTTTCTGCTAATAATTCCTTTGGGAGGTCAACTATTTGTTCAATGAACTCCTTTACAGATTTAGCATGGATCATTTCAACTCGAAAACCCCATCTACCACCATACCTCCTTTGACATAGGGACAACATTGAAATAGATGAAAGACTGAATCTTCTGCTATTTTACAAAGGGGGCAATAATAGGCATTTTGGGTTTAAGAGCGTTCGACCATCTCTCACTCAAAGGGAAGAACCTCTGCAGCCACTCTGGATAAAATCATTCTTCATCAAAAACTTCATACTACAAACCCTTTAACTATTGGTTGAAAATCTATAAACAACACCCAAACAATAAAAATATTCAAATTTTATACTGGTTTCCAACCTTTCATGACTTCATAGTAGACAGAAAGATGGCTAAATGAGAAAAAATAAATAAATAAGTACTACTACAAAACCGAAACGGGATCTTCTCAAGTCCATTTTGCTTGAAATAGAGAAAGTCCACTTCTCAGTTACTGCTCCAGATACCAAAATTTAGAGAGAGAGAGAGAGAGAGAGTAGTTGCAAACAACCAATTCACAGAAACATTTTACTGCTGCCCCTCTGTAGTCGTATTGAATTAAGAATGATTTTTTTTTTTATATGTAAATTGAATCAAGATTATTTTTTGAAGATTCATGCTCAATGGGTTTCAAGTTTGCAACTACTCTCTCTCTCCCTCTCTTTTATTTTTGGTATCTAGAACCAGTCAGAGTAGGAATTTCATTTCCTGGAAGCAGTTATGCATATTTCTTAAGCACAAAGCTTCTTCATTGTAGAACAGGATATGGTATAAATTGTTCAGTCCTTTACCCATTCATCCTTCAACTCTATTGATAGTTTCTTGTTGAGTTGTCAAATTTTTTTTTCTTTCTCTCTCATTGAATCAAAAATTCAAAATAACTAAGAGCTATGCCTTAGGTTCTTGCATTGAAGTACACGTATCAGCCTTTTCATGTGTTTCACAGTACATGGTGTTTACCAGTGAAGTGTTTCTAAAAACACACAGGAACCAATAAGTTTCTGGAGAACGTGGAAAGGGTTCATTTCTAGGGTTGAACAAAGTAAAAAATTTCCCCGCAATTGTACAAATTCTATATAGACAGATTTTATTGCAAAATTAGTCACTTAAAATGGAATGATTTCCTTGACAACTCATTATCACTTTCATAATAAAATCAAACGGCCCCCAAGCAGGGTAAAAATTCCATATACTGCAAGAACAGCCAAGAAATTAAAGTAGATGAAAAGATTCAAAGAAGTAATTTTAAATCACATCTGCTCTGAATAGACAGACTGCTAAGAATCTTTCTAGAAACATCAAAAACTAATCATCATAAAGGATCACAACAATGGCAGAATCAAAGAAATCTTGATACTTTTGTAATAAAAGAACAGAAAATGTATTAAAGTCAATGTGCAATATGTCACATTCCAAATATGTATTGTGCTAAGGCTACAAAGAAAAATATATAAAAATACATTCCATGAAAGCTTAACACATCATTTTGCATATTCCAGTAGGAAACCTGCTTGCCTAGAAACAATCCATGACAGATGATCTTGATTTCCCAAGGATTGAGGAGAAGCATAAGATGACTCAAAAAAACTTTCTTCAGCCTTTCTTGAGTATTAATTAAAATGATGGTGCATCAATCTTAGCCAAATTTCGCAGAACAAACCATGTGTAAAGAGCATACATACCATAAAAATAATGATATCAAATTTTCTACAAAAGCCGGCTAATGCGAGTGTTCCAGCGTATGAGAACATAGTAATGGAGAAGGTAATAGCCGAAATACACAACCTGCACACATAATCTAGAATTTGTACATAATACAATCCTGAAAAAAGAAATTATAAAATCTTCAGGAGAGGGATCCCCCAATCATATTCTCAAACAAGAGCAATAATGCATTCAATGAAGTATAAGATTCACCTCGACAACCAAGCACAATGTGATTATTATTATTCTGGATAAACCCAGGAGACAGCAAAATAAGTGAACATGAACATGGCTTGGCCTATAACACTGTAGTCTCTAGGTACCAGCAGACTGACAATGCAAGAAGCTGCCTAAGAAATGTTGCAACCAATGTTAGGAGTTCATTAAGACCAACAAATTCCCTCATTGATTTCATTTCTGTTCAAAAATTCAATGCCCATCATCAAGAAGTTGTCAATCACCAAAACCAGATTCTATAATTCCTTTTTCCACTGTCAGACTTCAAGATTTATAAAATTACTTTTATGTCCTAATTTTGTTTAGGATCAAGTTCATTTTTACAAAAGTACACAATTAGTTCAATATATAAGTAACTAGATGACTCATGGACAAGAATAGCAAGTAGCATATTGTTGTCATGCAGCTCAAATTTTTCGTGTGGGATATTGAAAACAGGTCAGACAGAGTTTATTCTCAACCCATACTGTGGCACTCTATCTGTTTCCTCAAATTTTATGAATGAAAGATGATTAAAATTCCTTTATAGCCTATTTTCATAAGCAGATCAAGGTTAAGAGAATTATAGAGTTAGTATGGTATAAAAGTAGCCAGATGACTTGAAAGTAAGGTGCACAAACACAGTCTGTAGTTTAGATTCTTCCAAAGTAAAATATGAAATAAAGGTCCACACTATTTGTTGAGGATCCATAATTGACCCCAAATATTTGGGATTTGCTGTCGTACAATAGCCAAAAAGATGAAAGAAAATATAAAAAATAGGGCTCACACCAAGCATCTTTTTGACTCTTCTTGAACAATGGCAATCTAGGGCTGAACATTTTTTCTTTTGAAAAGTAAATTACAAATTGGATCAGTGGAGCATTAATTATTAGCCATCAAAAAGCAAAGCTCCCAATCTTAGTTTCCCCATTGCTTGCTTCATAAAGAGAATTCAGCGATTATGTTGATGTTTTGATTGGTAAGTACAAATTATTCACACAATTCAGATTAAACCCATCACTTCAACATCCACCCCTTGTTTGTGAGAGACAAAGAATAAGGAATTTGGTACAAAGACTAATGGCGGTGCTGATTATCAATCTTAACAGACAAATAAACTAGGAATAGCACAAGGAAGAGAATAGTCAAACAATTTATTTTTAATAAGTAAATGAGGAATTTTATTAGAGAAGAGGAGTGCTTTAAATTTGAGCCTCCTAAGAATTACAATTATGAATTTAAAATAATCCTCAACACCAGCTATTAGACAAAACAGGCTCCCCTACATTAAATGAGATGATGGTAACATAATTTTATTTTTAAAGAAGCAATGAGGGAAGGTACTACCACAGAATACTATCAAATGTTATTTCATTAGTTCCAATTTTTATTTACAATAATTTTCTTTCAAATTGGATCATTCCCAATCTTATGAATGACCTAGTTAAGTTATACTCAGAGAACTAATAAAAGCTATCAAAAGTGCTGACAAAACAATAAAACTAAAGAAAAAGACATTCCTTGATACTAAATAACATAATAGAAAAATGTTTCAATGTAACAATATTACCTTGTCATATTTCTTTGAATTTGAATCAAGAAATTCTCATTTCTACGGTAGTAGACTTGGATTGAGGTCAGTGTCCATGGATCATTTTCTTCTTCTTTGCCCTATAGCTTTTGAGCTATGGACAATGACGTTCTGTTTATTTGGACTATAATGGGTTATACCGATATTGATATGTTCACAGCTTGGCAGGGTTATTTCGACAGACATAGAAACATAGCTTTTTGGAATGCTATGCCTCATTGCATTATGTGGTGTCTTTGGCAAGAATGTAATTCTAGAAGTTTTGAGGGTCGTCAATGGACTATCCTTGAATTTACAGCCTTTTTCTTTCATACTTTGTTAGATTGGAGTGTTTCTTTTCATTCTCCTCCTTGTTTTACTCTTTTAGATATGCTTGAGCATTATAATTTGAATTAATTGTACTTTTCCCTGAGTACACACCCAGTGTACTTGTTTTGTTTTCTTTTTAATAAAATTTTTTCATTACTTAACAAAAAATAAGGGCCAAGCTGGGGAACGTTAACAGGCAACATTAGGCTAGAGTGATTAGACCCCATTACCCATTTTACAAGGTTGTGGGCTACATTATTATCTAATCCCATTTCCAAATGAAGAAGAAGCCAAAGCTGAAATATCCTTCTTGCAAGCTGGATTTAAAATGAAGTTAATGACATTTGCTGCATATCCTTCTATTGGCTCAGAATATAATGACAAAATCGAAACAGAGCAATCCTAAGATGTATCCTTAAAAACCAGCTAAGAAGATAAATATTATCTCTAGGTTGGATTCATCCAGCAACAAAAAGGAAGATATATATACACACACACACAGAAACTTCTCTCTTGAAAAGTAAGATAGTGAGTTCATTCATTTAGCCCAGAGTAACATTTTATCAAATACTTGGAGTTCTTACCGTTATACCCTCTATCACAACTTGTTCAAAACTCTCCTCTTTGGCCGATGGCATTCCAGTCTTGATCTCTGAGAACCGCAGCCAAGCCTACATTATTTTGATCACATGATGCAAAAAAGCAGCACTTCCTCTCGTGCCTCCCAAAGGACTTTCATCGCCACTACTGCATATGGTGTGATCTCATTCATCTTTGGTGACTCTTTCCGTTTGTAACTCACTTGTGATTAAAAAACGTTTAAAAAATAAAAAAATTCAACGAAATAATAGTACCTTGGAATATTTCTTTGAAGTTCAATCAAGAGGTTCTCATTTTTCTTCAATGGTGGACAAAAATTGAAGTCAGCGTCCTCATTTAGAAAGGGCTGGGCCATTGAAGACATCGGTGTTGCATTTCCAGTTCACAGGTAGGCAATAGGCATATCTATCATGGTCCAAGCATTCTCATTATTTGGTCTTCAATTTCCCTTGTAATCGCAAGTGATCTCACGTAAGAGTCACACTCTTTGTTAAGACGATGGGCTAGCTGCTTTATGCTGCCTTTATTAGTGTTTGAAACCAGAGCTTCCTCCCGTGCAACCCAAAGGATTTTTCATCGCCACTACTGCATACGGTGTAAAATGGGTATCAACGTTACGGTACCTTGCACCAACCTCTACGTTTTACATATAAAACAAGTGCCGTGTCCTAAATGCTCAAACGGTTAAGAAATTGTGAATTTACTCATCTAATTAATATTCTAACACAAGAATTATTATAGAATATTAAGCACCCAAAATCAAGATCTTTATTATTTATCATTCATAATCTTTTAGAGTTCCTACTAAAAGAATTATAAAACAAATGCATAATAAAGCAAACTATAGAGACAGCCAAGGGTCTCTCTTCGCAATTTAGTTGTGTTGTTTCCCCAATTTTCAGACTCTTCAAAGCAGAATAATAAGAAAATATAAGTAAAAACAAAACCAATTGACACAGCACAACTATAAGGAATAATATTAAGTGAAGGAAGAGAACATTGAGCACCTAATTTTAAATCCCATAACATTTGGTTTCTCTACCTCAAGAAGGAATAAAACCCCACTGAAGAAAAACGACTATGAATCAGATCAACATCAACTAATCTAAAATGCAGCAATTAAATGATCCAAAGAGGTGGATTATTGACTGGAAAATTAATTGACAGCGAGAGACAGGGAATTATTTTTCTTTACCTTGGCATATCTCCTTTTCCTCAAAAAAAAAAAAAAAAAAAAAATGGCATGTCTCTTTGAATTTGAATAAAGAATCTTCCAAAACATAGGCCCTTAAGAATGTGTACTGCATCGAAAAGTCAACTCCAACAACTAAATTAACCTGAAAATCTAATTATTGAATTAAATGACTTTATATTGTGAGCATGCATGCTAAATTTCAAATAGGAAGTTGATTACTTTTCAATTCATAAAGACAAAGACAAAATGGGCGAGTTGGGTTGGGTTTGGGTTAACACAATTGGTTTGTGTAAAAAATAGGTTATTTTAACTATGTTAGAAATGGGTATTAGATTACAGGTTGGGTCAAGTTAGATTGAGTTGACCCGTATTTTTTCATATGAATTTTTTTTAACATGTATTTGCTACGCAGTAAATTACTTAATGTAAAATGCATTACTTTGAATTCACTACTCATATCAAGAAAGAACTCAGCTCAACAAATTGGCATTTGTTCAATAATTATAAATTATACAAATCTTAACATTGTTAATAAAAAAAAAAAATAGCACAAACTCAAAGGAATTTAGTCTATCTTTTGAAAATCGAATTAAAACAAACACACAAGTTTCACTTCCACACAATATTAACACTCCGAAACATAAAACAAAATTACAAATGCCCTATTGGATAGCTAATTTTTTTTTATTGGATATTGGATAGCTAATTTGATAAAGAATAAAAAAATATAAAAAATTTACAACCTTAAAAATTAATTTCATAATCTAATATCATAGAAAATGATCTATAGTTGTATTTAATTTTAGATTCACTATGATTGGCACTCTGTATCAATTTGGAAATAAACATCAAAGTTTGATTGCCTACTAATTTATACATTGTCTCTTTTATGAATATTATGTCATTATTGAGCAACAAACATGCAAGAAAATATTTTCTTTTATTTTGAAAAGTGGTTCTGTTTTGGTTATGGACTATTAAAGAGTAGGTTTAAGCACCCATAATTTATGCTAATTTCATTGATATACTTAGACTTCATTCTTTTCACACTTATGAATATTTCTTATAGATGTCTATAATTTTAAATATATTTTTTAACTCTATTGCAACCAAATTATCTTAGCATGTACTTTGTCATTTAATATCTAAAAACCTTTTACTTATTGTGTTATTCAAGCAAGAATAATGCATCAATCATTCATCTTTTAATTCATTTGCATGCAACTAAATAAATGTCTTAATTGTTTTTTTTTTTTTTTTTTTTGAGACCATTGTATTCGAATGACATTATCCAAAAAATGGAAAAAAGTTGATTTTGTTTTATAAAAATATAATAATCACATTTATTATATTTGTCAATTGAGTTTGTGCTTTGCATTGTAAAGCCCACATCAAACAAAAAAACACCAACCATTTCTTAATTTCCTTTTTTACAAATTTTTTTTAAAAAAAGTCATGTAATGAGTTTGCCGAGTTGGGTTAATTTGACTTGCAAAAAATGGTCAAGTCATGGGTCAATTCATTTTTACTTCGGAAAAAATTTGGATTTGGGTTGGGTAAGCTAATCCTGACCCATCTTGCCATATTTACAAAAACGTATTTTTTATGCATAATTTAAATGTACAAAAACTTTAAATTAAATATTTGATATATAACATAACTATTGATTTTTATCTTCTTGAAAACTTTGCAAGTATAAGGATATAATAAAAAATAATAAAGTGCAATCGATTGTTGGACTATCAAAATTCATATTCAATAAAAAATATCTATATAAAGAGAGTTTGAAAGATTGCCCTCCAAACTAATTTAAAACTTTGTTTTTTCAAACATCCCTCCACGTGTGTGAGTTAACTAATTTTTTTAAAAAAAATCTTCCATAAAGTAGCAAATATAGATTAAAGTCAGCATCTTTGGGCTGAGGTGGTATCTCATGCGCTAGGCGCATGAGACCAGCCTCTCACAGGCAGGTGGGGCCCACACGTGTGGGGCCCACCTGCCTGTGAGAGGCAGGTCTCATGCGCCTGGCGCATGTGATCCTTTTGCCTTTGGGCTAAGGCAGTAAAAAGTAAAAACAAGCCCATATCCATCAGTAGTCCTCTCCACTTTCGCTTAATGGGCCAGGATAGTATCTCTCTGTTTTTTCTTTTTCTTTTTTTGGCCCATTTTGTGAGGCTATGGGCTCAAATCATCTTAAAGCTATAAGAAACCTCTAGAGTCTAGAGCAAGACGACTTACATAATACGTATTATGTTGAGCACATTCAGTTAGCTAAGAAATGCAAAGATAATTGTTTCCTTTAGTAGCTGCCCATACTTTACTTGTCCATTGATCTTTACAATTTCATGGTTTTTCCATACCAAAAATAAAAACATCATGCTTTTTCTGAAACATATTTTGAATACTCATTACCATTAAAAGAAATAAAATTCAGCTGCAAATCAAATGACTGATTTCTTTCAATAATTTCGATTTTTCTTTCCAATCATATAAATGAGCTATAGATAATTTATAGTGAGAGAAGTGATGAAAGCAATCAAAGATGCAAACGAAAAAAAACAAAAAAACAAAAACAAAAGAATGAGGTATTCCTTGACAGTTGACACTAGAAAACATAATAGAAAAACAGTTGCAATGTAATACTAGTACCTTGTCCAATTTCTTTGCATTTGAATTTGAGGTTGCAACTGATGGTGTTGTCCACAAATTGTTGGTGCTTTGCAGTAACAATGGTCACGACCACAATAACAACGGTAAAATATACACATGATGATCACGATGGTGGTATATGGACATAATTGTTAATTATGGTGGTTGAAATAGTAATCACGGTGGCAATTGATGGTAATGATAAAATGATATCGGTATTGCTCATGTTGCATGTGATTCAAAAAAGAAAAAGAAAATATTATGACATCCAGAGGGTGAGATTAATCACTGGGGGATATGATCAGCACCCACTAATTGTTGGGTTCCAAATAATATTATCAATAATATTAGCAGTCCAAAGCAACAATCACACACAAGAACACAAATATTTATGTGGAAAACCCTTTCTCTTTGAAAGGAAAAAATCACAGAACAAACTCTGAATAATTTTACTATTATCAAATTAATTACAATAATTATTGTGTATGTCTCACGGCTAAAGAAAAATCTCTCTTATTTTTCTTTACTCTCTCACACACACACACACACTAATTATCTCTTTCAAAGGCGGCAACACTTGCTCTCTCCTTTTTATTTTCTTCTCCATGCACAACTCTTTTCCCCCCCCCCCCTCTAAGTGGCTCTCTCTTGGCTGCTCTCTCTCTCTCTCTCTCTCTTTTTGTGCGACTTCCTCTATCTTTGCTCTTGTCTCAAAGTCGAAGGTGGTAGTATCTTACTCTCTCCTTCCTTTTGTGTTCCTCCCAAGTGAAAATCTATTTTCTCTCTCTTGGTTTCACGCTCTATTTTGCCTCTCCCCATAGGGAGGACCCTTGGGCCAAAATTATCAAATTCTTTGTAGCATTGTCTATTTATAAAACTCTTTTGCTATTCCGTCTTGGATTAGGAATATATTACCACTTTAACAAGGAGTCTATTCTCTCTTGGACTAGAAATACATTACCTCTTTAACAAGGAATAGATTTCCTTCCACACCAAGGAATAATCTTTCCTTCTATAACAAGGAAACCCAAATTAATTTTTCATTCTTTAACTAGGAAACCTAATTAACTTTCCAAGTCACAATTGGAATTTGAGGCAATTTCCCAACACTAATTAGCATTTCCACAGTGTTAGATTGCAATTTGCAAGTAGTTGGTGATAGAATAAATTAACTGTTAAGCATTGCCTAACATGTTAAAGTTGAAATTAATTTTAAGACTTTAGTTGCCATTTGTTTTCAAACTCCACAAATATGCCTCCATATATTGTGGATATATGATAGAAGGAAAAATCCATTAAGTCAGAATGGCAGGAACAATGGATTATAGGCCCATAAAACAAATAAATGGACCTTGAGGAAAGCAAATGGGCCTAGAAGAGCCCATAGGGAAAGGTAATAAATCCATGGGCATTATGAGATGTAGAAAAGTAAGAATGGGTCACAGCAGGCTCGAGATAGTGAAGCAAGAAAGTAAGGGGTTAATGGAAAACCCATAAGCCCTAAGGATGAAGAATAAGATAATTAGGCCGGGGAAGCCCAAAAGAGTTGGTAAAAGCCCATGGAATGTAGAGTTAGAAAAGGGGCCAAGGATGCCCAAGGAAAGCAAATGGGCAAAAAAAAGAAAAGAAAAAGATAATAAGAATACTCCTCTCTTAAGTTTAATTAATTTATTTAGAGAGATGCTAGGTCCATAACATTTTCATAACAAATCATAAGTGGTAAGTTGTTATTAGTTCAAATTTGAACCTAACAATAAGATTACTTTTTTGCCCCAACCAATAATAATCTGCCACTTAAGATTTGTTGTAAAAATGTTGTGAAAATGTTGTAGATATATCATTTCTCATTTATTTATATTTTAAATAATGATTAAATTAATTATGATGTCATCACGGTTTGACCCCGGTTCAACCTCGATTCGACCTTAAAAACCTTGAACCTTTCTCTTTTACGGTTTTACGGTTCAATAAACGGTCTGAGTTTCAAAACCTTGGCTGTTTTGACCACTTTCCATTAAACCAAATAGTAAATACTTGTGTATATATGATAACATAAAATAATTTAGCAATAGCTGTACATTTAAATGCTAAAAAATCTTCCATATATGACGTTATTATATCATATTTAAATTAGAACGTTTGAATACAAAACACTTAGAATGGAAAGTATATATATGTAATAAAACCAAATATGCTGGCAATTATGGTATTAATATCACATTAATGTTCAGAAAATTCCCTAATTAAAACCATTGACAATAATTATTTAAATTTTGAATTATATTAAAATTTCAAAATTTAGCAATCAATGCATCTGACATGAAGGGATAATTGATACACATAAATAAGTATTAAAATAAATATAATATTTTTTATAAAAATATCCAACAACTCAATCAGCGGTGAATTTTCTTCCATCCAAGTTACAAAATTATCAGAATTTTCTACTTCTTTGGCATATTTTACCATGATATGTGCTGGACCATTCCTTATCCTTACACATGAGAGACTCAGACTTACTGAAAGGCTTGGAGTTTCTGCCCCACTCCTTCTAAGATGTTTGAAATGGACAAACCCATGAGGGCATCAGATACAATCTTTGAATCATTTATATACAATCATATGAATTTATATACAAGAATATTCTTATACTTAAATATGTTTATATTATATCTAGTTTTTTTTGTAAACATACATGTTAGCACCATCCTTCGTTCAGCCTCTGTGTCTTCTGGGTGGAAGCCTGCCTCTCTTTGATGAGACTTGATATATATATATATATATATATATATTGGATGAGGGTAGAGTATGAGCCATTTGCATTGTTCAACTATTTATTCAAAAGAAATTATAAAAGTAAAAGAACTATTCGTTAAAAAAACAAATGAAGAAGAAATAATTAAAGAGTTTTCTGCCTTGCTTGTTGCTAGTTGCTACTAAGGTTGAAAAGTTGTTGCTAGTTGCTACTAAAGTTGAAAAGCGTTCATGTACGATGTAACCCCACCAACTGAGGAAAGTAAAAAATAATTGGTCTCTCTGCTCAGCCCTACAGAATTGGAATCTTGTAGAAGAAAGCATTTGTGGTATGAGGATCAAGGAGCTTTTCTACAAGGCTTAAACGCTGCGCAACGGGTATAGCTGGGTCTGGTAACTAGTGTGGGAGTTGGGAGTTGGGACTCACTTGCATGATAGTATGTATACCAGTTTTCATTTGGGACATCACAGCATGTTTCACTGATGTCCCCCCCAGTGCTAGATGATTTGGTCTAGCCTTACTTTGTATACTTGGTTTAGTTCAAATAAAAGTTTCTATCGTTTCAGGTTCAAAAAAAAAAAAAAAAAAAAAAATGTAACGTTTCTTTCATCCAAATTACTTAGATTCTTCTTTCTCTACATCATTTTTCTTTTTCTTCGTTTTTGCCATCAACATCCTCTTCTTCATTAGCACTTGCCTCAGACTCAGTCAACCTGCATTGTAATGTACAATATTAAATTTCATATGTAACTAACACTTTCAGGTTAAGATGATCGTAGAGTTACGTGAGGATATTATGCTATCATGAACGTCCATTTCTTATTAGCATGGAAAGCTGCTCCCACAATATCAACTACCACCATAGCTCTAAAAGACATGGATGGTCAGGTAAATTCAAATTCGCATCATATTAGTTTTTTTTTTTTTCAAAAAATGTGTTCAAAAAAATTTTCAATTATACTTACTTTCCATTTCTTTTAGCTTTAGGAAATTCTCTTTCAATCTCAACATCCACATCAATGGCTCATTTCAGGGGAAGTATCTGATTTTTCTCCTCCTACATGAATATATGTAGTTATGATAATTTGAATGGATAACCATGTAAACAAATCCAATAATTAATAGTTGTTACTGACATAGTATACCTGTTCATATCGCAATTGCTTATACTCATGATCTTCAAACACATGAATGGCTGTGAAATTTTGTTTTGTAGTGAAAATGTTGTTTGGATTGATTTTTATCTGGAACATGTATGTTTTTCCAAGTAAATTCTTTATTGGCTTTGGAACAACATCCTCATCATCATCCTCATCCTGTCATGGGGGTTTATATATATACACACACACACACACAAAAGATTCATTTGTAATACCAAATATTCAAAAGATGTGTGGAAATCTTAAAAATCATGATAAGTTCATAACTTCAAGAAGTTTTACAAAGCTATAAATATTATAGCTTTATTTCTGTAGTATAGACTTGTGTTGCAGGAATACGAACAATTTTCTTTGCTTCCTTGTCAAATACCACAAATATTGTGCTGCCACTTTCATCCTTGACATGTAATTCTAATCTGTACCTGAAGTTTTTGGCAAATGTGTAAGTTTCCACAATATATATTATATATGTAATATATTTTAATCTTTTTCATAAACTAGAACTAACCTTATTGTTGGAGAAGAAAATTCTCTCTTTCAACCTTCACACCAAAATGTAGATCCAATTGTTTTTGCCTTTTTATGACAATCAGTGCATAAAAAATAATGCCATCCATTTTCAGCTTTTACTTTTTTCACAGCAGCCATACAATAGAAAATCGCTTCCTACAGTAATTTTTTTTATTAGTATATAATACATGTAACTTTGTTATTAATCAAATACTTATTTAGAGTTTTAACTTACATGGGATTTTGATTGCTCAAGAAATTTTATAATTTCACGTATTGTCCTCTTATTTTGTACTACTTCTTCAGAATCCCAGTGGATGTAATCCTGCTGATAATCCAAGTTGATGTAAACCTTTGTTGCATAGGTGGAAGACAATGAAAGTTGATCTTATTACATAAAAGAAAAGTTAATAGTCAGCATAGCATTTAACCGAACCATAAAAAATAGCGTAACGAACTAAATTATGACACATATTCTTACTCATGAATGATTTCACAGTTGTTGAAGTAATTATCAAAATAGTTGATTTTGATCTATCCATGCATACATCTTCTGTGATACTTTCTGCCAGGTCTCCCCACAATTTAATCTGAATTTTACGTTTCCTGCATTTTTGGTTATTTTAAGCCTTTTTTCATTATTTGATAAATTTCCCATTATTAGTATTAAAAAATCATTTGAGTCAAACGAACCCTTTGTCTTCAATTTCAATGATCCTTCTCTTCAATGGCTTTCTATTTCTGTCATTCTCATACACGGGAAATGGTTGACACTCTTCCAATAACATCTACATAATTTACATGATCAAATATATCAAGGGCATACAACTTGATTTATATGAATATAGAGTTAATATAACAAAATTTATAAACATCAATACCTGTTAAGTGGACATTTTTGTCACACCGACCACTCAAATGTTCAAATGGAACAAATTTAAATTTATATTTTGGGATTGAAGGATGGTCTGATCCTGCTGGTTTAACTATAGTTGTTGCATAGAACTTGATCATACGTTCATTGGTGACTAATTTGTAATTATTCTGGTAAGGAATAACACCAAAATTCTTAATGTAATAGATGTTGCCTGCAACTTAACTTCAAGTATGACCCATTATATATTGATCTTTGTCTATTTAAAAAATCATATGCCACTTGAGAAATAAAAAGACTTGCATATTATTTTGTTGGTTATCAACAAAGAGCTTACATCATAAAAATCCAAGTTTATATCTATATACCAAATTACCAATCCATCCAAAACCAGGAAATATAAACAAAACCAAGCCAAAACAAAAAAACACAAGCAGCCAAGCTTTCATCTTTGTGTGTCTGCTGCTCGAGAGACCACCTCCTATCCTCCTGTTTGATGCAAAAAAATTTCAACCTGCTGCTGATGCTTCTTATGAACAATATAACAGTAGAGTCCAACCACAAAATGTCAGTACAGCTATGCCATTTGTGAAGACCAAAATCACCAGCACTCTCTCTGTACCACATTTAAAAAGGCCTCCTATGGAAAGCCTAATAGCAGTAGTAGAAAGCCAATGCTAACAACCAGCAAGTACCTTGCACCAATCTCTACATTTACAAATAAAACAAGCGTCATGCCATTTAGATTTTTTTTTTTTTCTTTTTTTGGTGGAAAGGAAATTATCATTAACAACTAAGCAACCTCCAAAAGGAGTAAACATGACAGTCATACATAGTGCCAACAGAATCAAAACTACGGAGCAGAGAAACATCAGATGGGGGCTCTACAAAAACAACAAAATCCTGAGATAGAAGGGCTCCCTTTCTAGCTAGTGCATCAGCACACTTGTTGGCTTCCCGGTAGTAACGTTGAACTCTAACTAAAGGAATTTCCTTCAATCCTTCTCTATAGTAAGCCATAAAAGCGTCATTACCATTTGGGTTCCCAACTTCCTTTTTCAAGAAATCAACAACCAGCTTCGCAGCTAGCTCAATTTCCACTGCCGGCAATTTGAGGGAAATACATAAGTGAATCCCATCCCTCTAAGGCCCATAGTTCCACAGCAACGCTACTCCAATGGCCCTCGCATAACCTCTAACCCATTAGATTTTCATTTACCACATCCTTCAACCATGACAGGAACCGACCAATCTTGACATAGCAAAAGGCCAGGCTGCTCCTGCCTAGTAGATTTAAACCATAAATAATTTCAAAAGAAGAAGTTGATCATCTAATATAAATCCAACTAAGTGTCCACTCTACATAATATGGAAACTCCTAAACCCAACCATGTCCCCACCAATCTTTTTTCTTCAATAATCACATTTAATCATTAAAAATAAGCATAGATAAATCTTAGATTTTTTTTGTGGCAATTATTATTTCAAATTAAAAATAAAAAGTATAACAAGATCATGAGGACATACCACTACATTGCACCTAATCCTGCCCTTGATTAGAGGACTGCTCACAACAAGCTGATCACAAAAGAACTACATGATGATCGCAATGTGGGCATTTATTCCAACTTAACTTCAAATTTTATTCTTCTTTTAGTAACCAAGCTATAAGCTACATCACATGATCATACATTAACGAAGCTCTCACTATCTTGTGGATAAAGACCACCAACTTTCCACCTGAAGGAAAGTTTAGAAAGAAGAGCTACCTCAAGTTCCCAACATGGCACCTCCAGGTGCAATATGGTTGAAGGTGGATCAGAATTAACACAATTAAATCAACTGCTCATATTTGACCGTTGAATTATGGTCTCCATGGTTAATGAACTCTCTACAAAACATCTTGCCACTCGGGCCAAATCAAACTCTGTATACATATATGAGTTATATCATTTAACCAAAGTACAAAATTTGAACCTTATACGTAACGCAGTTAAAATCAGACTAGAGGTTAAAGGGGAAATTCCAGAGGATGATGAAAAGGTCAAAGAAGTAAACCATATAGGTTAACAGAATTTAAATGACCAAGAAAAAGAAAAAGGCATATAAGCAATGTTATTGACTCATGATGAGAGACAAAAAATAAAAAAATAAAAAAACTTATGGTCATATCCCAAAAATAATTTCTTATATCTTACTTAAAATTAAGTAAGTTTCTCAATGCAACCGAGCTTCTAATAATTTACGAAATGACCACCTAGGTTGGCAGTAAAATGACTTATTCACATAACAAAGACATAACAATTTACTTCTAATTTGTCAAATAAAATATTTACAAACAATGAAAAGAAGCTTCACAAAAACCATCTTCTTCAATTACATAAACTTTCTTCATTATATTGTCCACACTATCCTGTTGTTATCCAAATAAACTAAAACCTAACAACAATACAAATTATCACAAATTATACTATGATTTCCCCCCAAATTAGGTCACAACAAACATCATTCATTAAAAGCATTTAAATTACTTTCATCAAGGAACGCATATGAATTAGTTGATAATAGAATAATGGGCGTACAAACCTCTTGTAAGAGATTTGTAACTCGCTTGATTCGGACTCCTATAGGGCAGTTGTTAGGTTGTATCTTTTTTAACGTCAAAGATTAAGCAAGACTTGTGAATACCTTTTTATAGACATTTTCTTTAAAAAAATTCATTGATTTCATTTTTCAATTGCAAACATTTAAATTAAAGTAGATGAACACGTAAAGATAAAATTATATGTAAAGTTAAATCTTCCAAGATGAATATGTATAAACAATATTTTTGTTTTAATTTTTTATTGATTTATTATTTATTTATAGCATCAAAATTAAAGTAGATGAATGTGTAAAGTTAAAACTGTTTAAGATGAATTTGTAAAGTCAATATTGTAACACCCACGATTTTATTACTAAGTTCTTTCTTATACATAAATTAAAAAGAAGACTCACAATTAAATGGATTAAATTGATTTGGGTCTAAGATATTTAAATCAGGTAATTATTATGGTATAAGAGGCCCAAGTGTGATAGCATAAGTATATATTTATGGGCCTTGATAAGCTAAAAAAAAAAAAATTCCCTAGCCTTTTATCTTGAGTTATACGTGTGCGTGTGTGTGTGTGTGTATTATAGGAGGCTTCTCCTCTTTTAGCGGCACACGTTTAAGTTTATTTTCTTGCTTTGCGGCTGTGTGTGAGATTGCAAGTATGATTTTGTTTTGCCGTAAATATAGAAAGTTGGAATGTTCAATGGCTAGCAATTGTTCCCATGCTTATAGGAAGCATCTATTATTTGCGTACCTGATAGAAAAATAGGTGTTGCTGTTATGGATCTAAATCTATGATTATATTAATGGGAACAAGGATGCTTTATGGTTATTATATAATCGTATATGGCTTTACTAATTTCACCACCATCTGTCATGCATCAACACCCTTGTCATTGTCCAAATACGTGTCCAGCAGTATTCTTATGTCTTGCATCATTGAGGGAATTATGGTGGCAGATATAGGCAGTGACTAGAATTAGAATAGTTGTGAAAAGCTTCCAAAATGAAGCCTTATCGACAAGTTCAAGCATCACACAGGGCATTTCAATGCTCCCATCTATCAACTTAACAACTGCAACTCCAGCAGTGATGGCCACAAATTCAATAGCCAAGCCCACTGACAAAGCTGAAGTGTATTTCAAAGAATCTAAACACCTCCGAAGGCTTTAATATTGATAGATTAAACTATTTAAGTGTGAAAACAAATTTTAAGTGGGAAATTCTTGTATTGATGAACCTATTTTTGGTGTTGCTAGGTTCTAATTCTACTAATTTATTGTGACTCAAGGGTGGTTGATTTCATTTTTTGCAATTAAGAGGTAAGTGGTGTTTACTAATTTTTGGGGGTTTTCCCAAAATAGTTTTGATTATCAAACTATTTTTATATCAAAGAAATATGTTGATACTCTATAAATATAT
The DNA here is from genome assembly GCA_033629205.1 of Lithocarpus polystachyus. NCBI lineage: Eukaryota > Viridiplantae > Streptophyta > Magnoliopsida > Fagales > Fagaceae > Lithocarpus > Lithocarpus polystachyus. Next base: position 30,535,332 of record CM066164.1, on the reverse strand, counting down.
TGATATCCTATCAATTTTTTATGTGTACATTGTATGGAAACTGTACGCACCAAGGAGAAATGATGGATGGGCCAATCTCCACTTGGGCCTACAATCTATTTATTGATGTAGGTTATAGATTTCCCACTCCTGGTGATCCACTGAACCGAAATCCCGTGGCACTCTATCCCTCCCTCTCCTTTTCCAATGTCTTGTCCTCTTTTTCTCCCCAAGCTGCTCCTATTTATACCCAAAAATTAGTGGGGCGTTATGATTACCCTGATGGCTAGTGGGAAGAGAGGTCCAATGTGAACATGTCTAAGTGGGAGTTTTGGTGGGAGTGGAACGAGGCGGAAATGGTCTAGGAACCAGTTCCTAGTTTAGTGCATTGCTCGGCATAATACAACCTAGTGAAGTGCCGAGCACATACACGAGCAGCTCTAACTCTCGGGGATGCCGATTTAGGCAGGTTGCCAATGAATGGGTGGTGACATGTGCCAAGTGCCAACTGCTTGTCGGGTTTCGAGTGAACTCAACACTTGGGCCCAGGGCCGAATGGTCCGTTTTGCTGGAATGGGGCTTTGGGGGCCTCAATGAGCCTAGGTATTCGGCATCGTATAGAAACGTTGACTATTTGTTATACCTAAACTTATCCAAATTTGTATGTGTGGAGAAATCTTTGTATTTTTGAGTATTATGACTAGATTATTTGTTGTGAGCATGTTGAAATTTGTTTTGAATCCTATGGCAAGCCGTGCTTAAAGGCACAATGTTGTATTTAGTCCTTAACAATGGACAACTATACTATAACTAGTCCTTAGTAAGGGATGGTCCCAGAAAAGGAGACAGTGTACATTTGATAGCTCCTTAGCAAGGGAGTATACCTTTAAGGATCCAAAAAGGGAGCTCCTTAGCAAGAGAGTGCACCTTTAGGTTCCATAGGAACCACCCTTAAGAAAAGGGATGAAAAGAGGGTTCTAATCCTAAAAGGGAACAACACAACCCTGTCAAAGGGGCGTAGACGTTCACCTCGAAAAAAGCCTAAGAAATTGCTTATATAATGGTGTGGTAAATCATAATGGCTCACAATACAATGATATTTTTATATGAAATATTTGATGTTAAAATATTGATGGGTTGCAAGTTATAACTTTGTTATATGAATTATTTATTTAAAAAGGTTTGTTCTCACACCTCAATGTTAGCGAATTCCACTTATTGAGTTATCTCAACCCCCTCCTTTTTTATTCCCCATTACAGATTTATTAGAGAGATCATTGGAGTAGAGATTCTTGGAAAATAATAGTTACAAATTATATTGTGAAACTGAGGATTTTATTATTATTTTATGGTATTAAATATTGTACTGGAGAATTATTTTGAGAATTTTTTTTTTAATCTTTGGTGGGATTAAAGCTCTGACAATTGTGTTGAGATTTTAAGTTACTAGTTGCATTTATTTAATATTTTTATGGATTATTTAGATTGAATAGACTTTTATTATTTATGATTTTGGGACGTCACAAATATATTTATATATATTTAAGCTTTTCAAAAAAATTAAAGAAAAAAAATATTTAGGTGACTAAACAGAAATGTAACAACAATAAATATTGCATTTCAGCTTTTATATAATACTAGTCGCAAACTCGCGCAATGCACGGAAAAATTTGACATCATAATTTTTTTTTTTTTTTTTTTTTTTTTTTTTTTTTTGTGGTGAAGTTAAAAATGAGAATAGTACTGGTGACTTTTTTTTTTAATGAAAAAAAATGGGTAGTTGGGGTGACCTAAGTTGAACTTGAGACTTATAAGTAATAGTCACAAACTCATCGAAAATAATGTGATTACATTCTAATATAGAGTAGTATATATTCTGTAGGTAAAGAAGTCTATATCTTGATATATATATATATATATCCAAGGAAACATGTTGCAATTTGCTTTCAATTATTATATATGACAAGATATTTTGTAATATGTTATAATATAGCGAAATATGCATCAAAACCCAACACAATAAAAAAAAAAAAATTGGAGAATGTACAATTTTGATTAGAACATGAAAATGAATCTTGATTATTTCATATGGAAGCTAACATTATTTTTCATTTTTTGAGAAGTTAATGAGCAATTTATATAAACTTTGTTTATTAAACCAAGCTATAACAATTTATATTTTGATATTCACTAAACTCATATATGAAAATCACTTATTTTATAGAATTTTTTCTCCACAATTTAATAAACCTGAAAATAGAGGAATCTAAATGCGTAGTAAATCTAGACGTGGCAAAACGGGCGGGTCGTGCTGGGTTCGGGTCAGGTCAAACGGGTTTGCGGGTCAAATGGGTCACGGGTCAAAACAGGTCATTTTTTAAACGGGTCAATCAGGTTGCGGGTCACGGGTTGAGTCGGGTCGCGAGTCGGGTCGAGTTGCCCCGTATTTGTCAAACAAGTTTTTTTTTTTGAAATAGATACAATCTGTCAATTGTTTATGAGTTCCTTAACTGTGATTAGATTCTCACTAGTGATATTGTTACCATTTATCAATTACCACTAAACACTTGATACCAAAATTTGGTGCAACTCTTGTTTCAGCTTTCTAAAAGCTAATCTTGGTATAATCTTCAATCTATTTAAAGTAGGAAGAGAAAATGAAAGTGACAAGTAAAGAATAACAATCTATAATGTAGTACATAACATATTAAGTAAAAAAGAATAAGTAAATATTTTATAAGAATTACATCTCAATCTTAATTTACTCAACGTTGGTATGCATGGCAAAACTGGCTGGTCGGGTTCGGGTTCGGGTCGGGTCAATCGGGTCACGGGTCAAAACGGGTCATTTTTAAACAGGTCAATCGGGTTACGGGTTAATCGGGTTGCGGGTCAAACGGGTTGGGTCAGAAAATTCTGACCCATTTTGCCATGTCTAAGTAAATCTTAGTCAATCAATAAATAACACAAAAAGGGTAGGAGAAAGCAAAATTAGTCATGAAAGAATTGTTTATACATGCTCATAATTGTGTTTTAACAATCAATGAAATAAATTATAAATTGCACCGCAAGAGTATTGCACTGTTGATTGTAGAATTGCTAATGAAATAATATATATATATATATATATATATATATCTTCAAAACACTTGCTAAAAAGTGTGACATATGTGAAACATAATTTTAGTGATAAAAAAATTTTAAAAAAAATGTAAGAGAATTTGATTAGTAATACCTACATCATCACGCAAAATAACAAAAAACAACTATTTACAAAGAAATGTAATCAAACTAACAACCATTTATCACTTATTATCCTAAAGAAAAAAAAAAGTATGGTAGTAATTTTGTGTTTAATAGTTTTGGTTCTTTGAGTAGTGCTAACACAAAAGATTGTTGCCATTATCTTGATATGACCTTCTTAAATTCTAATCAATTCAAGAACTTATAAGAAGTTTATGCAGATGAATATAAGAAAAAAGTACTAAAGAAATATGTATTACACTAAAATATTTAAGGAGTATTATGGATTGAAGAGCAACATTTCGTAGCCAAATTGAACTTCGAATAAGAGATAAGTTTAAGCTAAATAAGGTATGATGATTTAATTCATATAGAAGGGTACAAAATCATTGTGCTCTGTCTTAATAAATACAAAGAACATATTGAATCTCAGAAAAAGAGATAATTTGAAGCATTTTTTTCCCCTTGAGAATGAGATAAGTTTAAGCTAACTGAGGTGAGGAATAATAGTGTGTGTGTGTCTATATATATATATATATATATATATATTTGGCTAGCATGATTTGAATTAAGTTGTGGAATTTTCTAGGAATAAGTTACATCAAGGTATATGCTTCAGTTGAAAGAATTTTTAAATCCAAAGAAATTGATACTAGGTTAACCATGAAAAACATAAAGAAATATTGCATGCATGCCCATAGTCATAAAATGGATGCAATACTTAAACATTGTAAGTGTCCCAAAATTGTTTTCTTGAAAATTATAAATGGTAAGATTTAGAGATTAGATCTTAAAATAAAATTTTAAAAAACCTTTAGTGTGTTTGAATTACCATAATGTTATTTGCATTGTATTTTGTTGAAAAATTAATGAAAAAACCATATAAAGATTAGGTATAATCTCAAATACAAAGAAAAATAGAAACACAGGGTATAATCCCAAATATAAAGAAAAAGAGAAACGCCATACCTATAAATCATAAGATTTTGTTTCCTCTCCCAAGGTATCCTAAGAAAGAAATTATAAATTAGCACATATTTAAATGAGATTAAAGGATTTTAGCAAGAATTTGTGTAGTATTTAATTTAAAAAAATAACAAAGCTATTCAAAAAATAAAATAAACAAATGGGAGGCAAAAGACCATGTACAAAAAAAAAATAAGAAATTAGCAAGATGGTAATGTATTTCGATATGATGGAAGCGATTTGATAAATTGTAGTCAAGGAAAATAACCATTACTCAAAAGAAGAAGTGGAAAACATTTAAAATGTACCCAAAAAAAAAAAAAAAAAATAGAGTGAAGATCAAGAGTATTGTAAGCACATTGAAATACTTACCAAATTGAGACGATGACTTTTTGTTGAATTGTTTTCTCTGATCGAAGAAATCATCTCAATCTTGATAAAGAAAATCCAGAGTTTCTTGATGGGTGTGTTTTCGTTTATTTTTTTCGTGTGTGTGTTTTATACTATTCATTTTCATATAACAATTTATTTTGTCATAATGCACTTTGGCATAACTTAATATATGACCGTTCAAGAGAATGTGTAAGGTCATAAACTCATAATGCAATATTGGGTGTGTTTTCTACTATTCTGTTCATATGACAATTTATTTTGCCATAATGCACTTGGGAATAGTTTAGTATTCATATGTTCATTCAAGAGAATGTGTAAGATCATAAACTGATAATGCAATTTTGATTTTTTTATTTCCAATATTGAATATTTTAATATTTAATATGTTTAGTATTATATATATATAATGTTAAATATTTTGGAGTGTTAATATGTTTGATTTTTTTTTATGTCCAATATTGAATATTCTATCATATCTCTTTTACTATAAATTACCACCAACAAAGTGGTATGCTGAAGATAATCCCACCATTTGTAGTTCTATGTCACATGTTTGATAAAATGCCTATGAGAAGGGTTAACAAAAAAAAGAAGAAAAAAGGTATGTCCAGTGAAGAATTCATACTTTTTTATTTTGGTTTTTATTATTATTTATAAATTACGTATTTCCAATATTGAATATTCTATCATATCTCTTTTACTATAAATTACCACCAACAAAGTGGTATGCTGAAGATAATCCCACCATTTGTAGTTCTATGTCACATGTTTGATAAAATGCCTATGAGAAGGGTTAACAAAAAAAAGAAGAAAAAAGGTATGTCCAGTGAAGAATTCATACTTTTTTATTTTGGTTTTTATTATTATTTATAAATTACGTATTTTGGCCTACCGGCCAAAATGGCCAAATACCACAATTTTCAGAAATTATTATCAACAAAGCACTGTTTCGAAAATAAATGGGAAAGTACCACTTTTTCTAGAACTCGAGTTTCAGAAACTCGAGTTCCCCATCAGTTCCGCCACCGTGGCATAGCTGAGCTGGAATTTGTGTGATTAAAAAAAATAATGTGGTACTCGAGCTTGGCAAACTCGAGTTCCATACACAGTATTCGAGTATACCAAACTCGAGTACCTTTTGTAAAAAACATTATGTTTATGTTTACTTTTATGGTACTCGAGCTTGGTGAGCTCGAGTACCTTGTAAGGAACTCGAGTTTTGTAAACTCGAGTTCCTTGTAACTTTTTTTTTTTTTTTGAGATAATCCACAAATAAACATAAACATAAACATAAAAATAAGTAGTTTTTTTATGTTTTTATTTATTTAAATAGAAGCATTGTAAAATATAGAGATTTTAATTTAAAAATATGAATTAATTTCTACATTAATTAAATTGTTTATTGTTTTCTTAAAAATTGTTCACTGTTTTCTGCAAAAACTATTTCTACGATTTTGCATAAAATTATTTTATGTTCAGTATTATTTAAAAAATTGTTCACTCTCTTTTATGCGTAAATTATTTTTTGTTCACTATTTAAAAAATTATTCATTGTTTTCTCATAAAACACCTAGTGAAATCGTGTTTTCTAAATTTAAACACCAAATCTAAATGCTTTTTCATGCATGCTTAAATTTCACAATAATCGAATTTTTTTTTCCGCATTGATAAAATCTATTTCTACATTAATAAAATTTGCTCTCTGCACATCATGTTTACTATATATTTGAATTTGCTTACTGCATTCATAAAATTTATTTTTTGCATTAATTAAAACTGTTCACTGTTTTCTGCATAAACTGTTTTTAGCATTGGCGCGGCTATTGCACTTAAATGGTTTTTGTGTTTTTTAAAATATGTAACCATATGAGTAATGGACAAACTCCATGAAGAAAAAATGAATGATTCGTATAAATCACCTAATGGTAAATGCTTTGAATAATTCGAATTTGTAAAAAAGTTCGAATTAGTTGAATGTAGAAATTCGGAAAAAATCAATGGAAAATCAATGAACGTACCAAATCGTGAAGGTGTACATAAGATGTATAGATAGTCTAGACTTGTTGAGAAATTTGACTTCGTTGAAAGTACAAAATAATGAAAATTCAATGGAAAAGTATGTACGTTAGTTGTGCAGATCGTATGAATTTGTTTAGAAATTCAATGGAAAAGTACTGTTTTCTACATAAACTATTTATAGCATTTTGCATAAAATTATTTTCTGTTCACCATTATTTAAAAAATTGTTCACTCTCTTCTCTGCGTAAATTTGTTACTGTTCACTATTTAAAAAATTGTTCACTGTTTTCTCATAAAACATCTAGTGAAATCGTGTTTTATAAATTTAAACGCCGAAACTGAATGCTTTTTCAACATTTTGAATTTTACAATAATCGAATCTATTTATCTGCATTGATGGAATTTATTTCTACATTAATAAAATTTGCTCTCTGCACATCATGTTTAGAGTATATTCGAATCTGCTTACTGCATTCATAAAATCTGTTTTCTACATTAATTAAAATTGTTCTTTGTTTTCTCATAAAAATTGTTCACTGTTTTTTGTAAAAACCATTTCTAGAATTCTGCATAAAACTATTTTCTGTTCAGCATTATTTAAAAAATTGTTCACTCTTTTTTCTGCGTAAATTATTTTCTGTTTACTATTTAAAAAATTGTTCACTGTTTTCACATAAAACTTCTGCTAAAATCGTGTTTTCTAAATTTGAACACCAAATCTGAATGCTTTTTCATGCTTAAATTTCACAATAATCGAATGTGTTTTTCTGCATTGATAAAATCTGTTTCTACATTAATAAAATTTACTCTCTGCACATCATGTTTACTGTATATTCGAATCTGCTTACTGCGTTCATAAAATCTATTTTCTGCATTAATTAAAACTGTTCATTGTTTTCTCATAAAAATTGTTCATTGTTTTATGTAAAAACCATTTCTAGCATTCTACATAAAACTATTTTCTGTTTAGCATTATTTAAAAAATTGTTCACTCTTTTTTCTGCGTAAATTATTTTTTGTTCACTATTTAAAAAATTGTTCACTGTTTTCTCATAAAGCATCTACTGAAATTATGTTTTCTAAATTTGAACACCAAATCTGAATGCTTTTTCATGCTTAAATTTCATAATAATCGAATCTGTTTTTCTGCATTGATAAAATCTGTTTCTACATTAATAAAATTTGCTCTCTGCACATCATGTTTACTGTATATTCAAATCTACTTACTGCATTCATAAAATCTGTTTTTTGCATTAATTAAAAATGTTCATTATTTTCTCATAAAAATTGTTCACTGTTTTCTTTAAAAACCATTTCTAGCATTCTGCATAAAACTATTTTCTGTTTAGCATTATTTAAAAAATTGTTCACTCTCTTTTCTGCATAAATTATTTTCTGTTCACTAAAAATAATTTACGCAAATAATTTATGTTTATGTTTATGTTTATTTGTGGATTATCTCAAAAAAAAAAAAAGTTACAAGGAACTCGAGTTTACAAAACTCGAGTTCCTTACAAGGTACTCGAGCTCACCAAGCTCGAGTACCATAAAAGTAAACATAAACATAATGTTTTTTACAAAAGGTACTCGAGTTTGGTATACTCGAATACTGTGTATGGAACTCGAGTTTGCCAAGCTCGAGTACCACATTATTTTTTTTAATCACACAAATTCCAGCTCAGCTATGCCACGGTGGCGGAACTGATGGGGAACTCGAGTTTCTGAAACTCGAGTTCTAGAAAAAGTGGTACTTTCCCATTTATTTCCGAAACAGTGCTTTGTTGCTAATAATTTCTGAAAATTGTGGTATTTGGCCATTTTGGCCATAACTTACCACCAACAAAGTGGTATGCTGAAGATAATCCCACCATTTGTAGTTCTATGTCACATGTTTGATAAAATGCCTATGAGAAGGGTTAACAAAAAAAAAAAAAAGGATGGTATGTCCGATGAAGAATTCCTACTTTTTTATTTTGGTTTTTATTATTATTTATAAATAACGTATTTTATGACTACATGATTTCAATGATAATAATTATAGCATTATTATGTCGGTAAGTTACATGTATTTAATTATTATTTTAGAAAGCCTTTCCAAAAAAAAAAAAATCATTATTTTAGAATGTGTAAAGTCATCTTTAGATATTTAGATATTAATATTTTATTATAGTTGGTAAGTTACATGTATTTAATTATTATTTTAGAATATGTAAAGTCATCCTTAGATATTAATATTTTAAAAAAATATGTAATTTTTTTTTATAAAGATATCATGACCGTTGATGTGGCTGAACTGGAGCGTAGCAACAATAAATGCTACGCTTCAACTTTTAGAAATATATAGACTAGTTGTGAACTCGTGCGTTGCGCGTGATAATTATTTTTATAGTGGTTTTATTAAATTTTTTTTACAATTTAAACTAATCTAATAAAGAGTAATGTATTTCATAATTATATTTTTATTTATTATAGGAATAATCATAAATATAATATAGAAACAATCCAAAACACCAAAAAAACGTAAAATAAAAAAAATTAATAAAACTTAACAATGATTAATTGAACCAGTATTAGGATAAAATTTTGTTTTTGATAATCTACTAAGGTTATTTTATTTATAGAAATTATAATTTCGGTCACCCAAAACATATTATCATTTAAACAATAATTAGCAAAATCTAATAATTAAATTTTTATACATGCATTGTTATAAAAAAATAATAATTAAAATTAAATTGCAAAAGTTAAAATTTGTCAACTGTCCGATTATTTTCATTTGGCTAACCTTTGCTTTTCTTTAAATGAATGGTATTATAGAGTACTTCTAATACAACTATTAAGAGTACTTTATTTACCACAAAAGATTAAAGAATAAACAAAAATTAGTAAAGTCTCATAGTTTAACATCTAAATTGAGCACTATAAAAAATCATGATATGTAACAGAATAAATACTAAATTATCCAAATCATGCTATGTAATAGAATAGTATTATATTTTTATATGTTATATTTAATTCTTTAGAATGCAATAGGATAATATTTAACAATCAAAGAGAATAAATAATAAAAAAATACAATTTAAAAAAAAAAAAACTAAATAGCATTAACCCATAATAGAGTTTTAAAGAATATAAAAAAATTATCAACCTAAGGTAGAGATGCAAGAAAAATAAAAAAATCTACCAAAAAATTTTAGAGAGAGAGAGAGAGAACCTTTTTTTTTTTTTTTTTTTTTTTGTAAGGAAAACTATGCATAGAATAGAAGAGATAGTGACAAATTTATAGTAAGAGAATGAATAATAAGAGACAAAAATAAAGAAAGATGAAGAGAAAGAGGAAGAATGATATTAATATAGAAGGTAGTGGGAAGATGAAAATGTAAGGGAGGGAGAAAGATTGAAGAAGTAATGGGGAAATGAAATGGTAAGAGAGAAAGAGAAAAATTGGAACAGTGTAAATATTAAAAAAATAAATGTTAAAAATAATTATAGAAAAATTGAAAAAAAAAAAAAAAAAACCCTAAAGCTTGGAAGTCTTCAACTTTTTTTTTTTTTTTCATTTAAGCTGAAAAGGCTCACACAAAACCTTAAAGCTGAATTGCAAAGGTTTTGGATTAGGCTTGATAGTGGAACTAAATAAATAAGAGGTGGACTGAATCAATAGTGGAAGTAAATAAATAAATAGTGAGCTGGATTTATTATAAGGTGACAGTAAAAGTAAATAATTAAGTAGTGGGCTGCATTTATAGGGCTGAAAATTATAAAAACCATTTAAAAATTATAGGACAAATTAAATTTAAAAAAGAAAAAGAAAAAAAGAATGACGTGGCAGCTGATGTGGTGCAACTTGAAAGCAGTAACATTAAACACTACGCTTCAGTTTTTAGTAATATATATATAGAGAGAGAGAGAGAGAGAGAGAGAGAGAGAGAGAGAGAGAGAGATTAGTGTCATCTATAATCATATAAACATTGTAAGAATTTAGACCCCTGTAAAACTAGATTGTTTAACCTAATTAATTAACCAAATGGATACTTAGATTTATTATTCAGATCTAGGTTAAACACAAATAGTCATAAACAATAAAGCAGCAGAAAAATAAAGAACACAAAGATCTGATGACTTAGGAAAACCAAACAGGTAAAAAACCTGGGGAGGATTTAACCTAGCTATCCTCAAGGTAAAATAGCAAATCCAATAGAAAGAATTGAAATTTACACAATAGAGACTTAGACCACTAACATCCTATTGCTACCTGCCTGTAGGAAACTTACTACCACGACCACGTGACAACTCCGAGACCACGGACTCCTTCTTTCTTTAATCTTTGCAAAACACTAACACCCATGCTTGTGACTTTGAGATCCCACTCAAAGGTTTAGCAACACAAACTCTCCTGTTTGTGACTCCAAGACCATCTTTGAAGGTTTAGATCATCAGCACATTTGATGACTAGAGAAGACAGCAACTTCAACAATACCAGATCTTGAGATTCTTCAAGAAATAATACCAGTAGAAGTTATAAGAGTGGTTTTAGGAACAAAACCCTAAATATAAAAGAGACACTCTTCTCTCTCTAAAAAGCCTTATAAAAAACGTGCTTAGGGTTTCCTTTATATAGTGGGAGAAGTAGATCTGAAAGCCTAATCCTTAATGGGTTAGAACTGCTGTTTGGGCCAACTTAAAATTCTACAGATACGACTTTCAATCGGTTAAGCCTGTTTTTTGATCGATCAAACTAGGCAATTTCTGAATCTTTCTTTCTGCAGCTTACATGTTCTTGAATCTTGACTTGAATCATCTTGAGCATTGTCTAATAAAACCTATAGACTTTAAGATCTATATCTAGACAAATTTATGTTCACGATTTGCCAATTGTTTTAAACTTTTAGGACCTAACAATCTCCCCCTTTGGCAATTCGTGACAAAACTTACATACAATATGAAATGTTAAAATACAAGAACAACCCAATATAATAAAATGCCCAATTACATCACAAATCCCAATATAAGACTCTTAACCTAGAAGTTGCCAAGAAAAGGTAGAAGGTCTTGATCAGAATGCACCTGTCTTTCCTAAAATACTCAACAAACACATCACTGCATGTGTGGAAAGAAAGACATATAAACAATAATATGAAACAGAATACGAAAACAAAAATAAATTCTAACTCTCCCCCTAAGTTAGATACATCAAAAAGTTTTTATATTCTTCCCCTAAACAAAACAAATTTATCTCCCCCTAAACAACACAAACAGGATTCCCACATTTCATCTATTTCTCCCCCTTTTTGCCACGTATTGACAAAGACAACTCAAACAAAGAGTAAAGTGACAGTAAACATGAGAGAAAAAAGAGATAGAAAATAGAGAGAACTCCCCCTATGAAGAGCAACAACTCCCCCTATAAACAACAAAGGCAAAAAAACTTTTCTCCCCCTATAAAAATAGGAAAAACAAAACAAGTTTTGGGAAAAACAGTTTTGGGGAAAATTTAGGAGGTGGGGATAAATAAAAAACACACAAACCAAAAAAAATGAGTTGAGGATATACATGAAGAAAAATATTCTCTCTTTCAATAAATGCAAACTTAACACTATGTGACCCATAAACAGTTGCATGAGTAAAGAAAATATTTACACATTGATTATCCATCATATCTCTTAAGAAAAATATTTTCTGGAGTTCACACATAAAGAAAAATAGCATATACTAAAATGTACAAAGGACTTAAAAATTAATCAATCAATTTCTTAATTCAAGTTGAGTACCCAATTTAGCAAAGTATATGCATGTTATGTGTAAAAAAAATAAGAGATATGACTGTAAAATTGCAATATGGATACAAAAAAAAATGCAACTCATGTGAATCCTAAACATAAATGATGCATGAAAAAAAAATTGGTCAAAAACTTAGAAACTGAAAATTTTTCAGTTTCGATCGATCGAGTATCGATCGAATACCAATCGAGTCAGACAGAATCAAACCAACAATTTTAATCGCAATTTCGATCGGTCGAAATTCGAGAAAACTCAAATTTTTGAAAAACAGAGCTATTTAATGCAGTAACTCCTCAAAGCACAGTAATTCATGAACGAAATGCATGAGTATGAGATTGAAAGTTTTTCAAAAACGCATGAATTCAACCTAGATATTTCAAAAACAAGTTTATCAACCAATTTGTTCTTAAAACTCAAATTTTGCATCAAAATCAAGGAAAATTTAATCTTGGATGGCCACAATAAAATCACACACAATAACATGTACAAAGTTTAGCAAAGAGTAACTTGTGTAGTGTGTGCAACTAGCAAAAACTTGAGAAACATGTGAGGTGATATGTGAATAGTAAGCAATCACAAAGTCTACAAAATTCATCACATGAAATTGAAAGAGACTATAACTTAAAGAGTTACATCATATAACTCTCACATCTCCTAGAATAAAAGCTTGCAATCATGTAAGTTTCTTGATTTGCCTCAGAATTAATATTCAATTTAATTGATTAGAAACTTAATAATATAGCCGGGATAATGTACACACCAATTTTATTTGAATTGTGATGTTATTATAGCCCAATAATATACACACCAATTTTAGCATTTTAATAGAAGCTACACCTTATGTTCTTTTTGTGCATGTGCTATACTTTCTCGAGCACAAAATCTTACGATATGCACTAAAGTGTTCATGATTGGTTAGTAAACAGTGGTGAGATGGTTATTTATGCCTTTCTCATTAAGTTCAAGTCTGACAATCAAAGACATAAGACTTCAAGATCAAGATCATGTGATCAACAGATATAGCATCTTCCCACACAACATGCACAACAAGACTTCATCTAGTAGAGTGCAATAGAAATAAGTGCATCAAAGCTAAAATAAGGTACATAAACATGTTATGCAAAGATAATATGGCCAACCTTAATTATAAATCCAAGATATATAATACAAAACACATAAAAATCTTTTTGGTTAAAAAAATTTTATGACCAAAACTAAAAGCACACATTATGCTAAATGATTAAAAATGCACATATAATGCATGACAGTGCTTAACAAAGCCATAGAGGGTACACAAACAAGAAATATCAATTTCTTAATTAACCCATGAGTACATGTACAAACTAGTACATACCCATACAAAATGATAAATAGCTTAGCACTTATATAACACATGCTATTCAAGTTTCTCCACAATGTCAAGCATGTTCTAAATCAAGAGAGAGATATCATAATTCATGTAATCCTCAAGAAAAATAAAACTAGACACAAAATAAAATATTTTTGTCTTTTTGAAATTTTTCAATGTTTTTGGATTTTTTTTAATAAAAAACAAAACAACCAAAAACAAAAATGAAACATGTCCACAAATAATTGAAAGAATTAAAACAGGGACAAGTCAGCAACACTCACCTTAAAGAATCTTTTCTCACCCATATAGCACGAGTCTTCGGCTTTGTAGGTGAAAATCCATGTGAAGCAGAGTGTATTTGAGGGATTACACCAATCTTCTGAGAAAGACTAAAATCCTTGAAATTCCTTTCACAAGCCAACAAGCTTAAATTTTTCAAAAGCATATGAAACAATTTATTTAGACTTATGGCAGGAGAAATACCATCACATATCCTAGATTGAAACACAGAATGTTTAAATTTCAATTTATGACAATTAGGACGAATGTGACTAGAGATACCACAAAAGTGACAAACAGGAACAAGTTTAGGAATATCAATATTCCTAACAGCAAATCTAGTCTCAGATTTTGGTTTTTGCCTTAACAAAGAACAATTTGGTCTAATATGACCACCAACACCACAAAGGTGACAGGTAGGCACAAAAACAGATTTCTTTGGCACATTAGCAGTAGGTTTAGACATAGGTTTAGAAACTTCAGCGTCTACATCAGAACTTTTACCTTTGTCTAACCTAGCAAAATAAACATTTTCTTTATTATTTCTCTTGAAAGGAGAGATATAAACTTTCTCAGTTTTAGGCTTAAGAGAAACAGAAACACTTCTGTTATCAACAGCAAGTTTGGTACTAGTCAAATTTTCAATTTTAGCTTTAGATTCAGCTAACTCTTGTTCTAAGCTTTTTATCTTCTCATCTTGAGAGGAAATTTGATTTCTCAAAAATTCATTCTTTTTATTAGATTCATCTAATCTAACAATCAATTCCTCTTTTTCAAGATTAGCCAATTTTAACTCTTCTTTAAATTTCTTAGCAATTTTCAAAGACTTAGATAATTCCTTACGAAGAGTTTCACGAATATCAAAAAGATCAACTGAAACAACAGTATCCTTTTTATTCAAATCATCACAAACATGAGCAGAAAGACACTTCAAATTATCCATGATAACAGAGATCAAGGATCAACTCTTAGATCAAAAGATTTAACACAAAAGAGTTACCCGCTCTGATACCACTTGTAAAACTTTAGACCCCTGTAAAACTAGATTGTTTAACCTAATTAATTAACCAAGTGGATACTTAGGTTTATTATTCAGATCTAGGTTAAACACAAATAGTCATAAACAATAAAGTAGCGGAAAAATAAAGAACACAAAGATTTGATGACCCAGGAAAACTAAACCGGTAAAAAACCTGGGGAGGATTTAACCTAGCTATCCTCTAGGTAAAATAACAAATCCACTAAAAAGAATTGAAGTTTACACAATAGAGACTTAGACCACTAACATCCTATTGCTACCTACCTGTAGAAACTTACTACTACGACCACGTGACAGCTCCGAAACCACGGACTCCTTCTTTCTTTAATCTTTGCAAAACACAAACACCCACGCTTGTGACTTTGAGATCTCACTCAAAGGTTTAGCAACACAAACTCTCCTGTTTGTGACTCCAAGACCACCCTTGAAGGTTTAGATCATTAGCACATTTGATGACTAGAGAAGACAGCAACTTCAACAATACCAGATCTTGAGATTCTTCAAGGAACAATACCGGTAGAAGTTATAAGAGAGGTTTTAGGAACAAAACCCTAAAAATAAAGAGGCACACTCTTCTCTCTCTAAAAAGCCTTATAAAAAACGTGCTTAGGGTTTCCTTTATATAGTGGGAGAAGTAGATCTGAAACCCTAATCCTTAATGGGCTAGAACTGCTGTTTGGGCCAACTTAAAATTCTGCAGATACGACTTTCGATCAGTCGAGCCTGTTTTTCGATCGATCGAACCAGGAAATTTCTGAATCTTTTTTTCTGTAGCTTACATGTTCTTGAATCTTGACTTGAATCACCTTGAGCATTGTCTAATAAAACCTATAGACTCTAAGATCTATATCTAGACAAGTTTATATTCACGATTTGCCAATTGTTCTAAACTTTTAGAACCTAACAAATATGATATAAGAACAATTCTAAAATGATGCATAAATCAACTTAACATAAACATTATATCATAAAAATCTTAAAAATAAGTTGTTCTTGTTTCCTCTTCAAATCTTTTGCGTTTGTGAAGTATTTGAATTGGCATATTATTATAATCTGATTGTAAATCTTCAACAATTTTGGCAGGAGTCAATGCATCATCTTTATCAGAGGTTTCTGATACTTCAATTAGTTGATTGTTGGAGTTGTGATTCTCTGATTTTCCTACAAATGCAAATTTGTTTTCCTGCAATGATTGACAATTTGGTTAGACAGAGCATCGCATTATATACAAAATATTGTGTTGTTAATATCGTTTATGATGATTTTAATGGCAATTGAGGTGTCATGAATATCTGAAAATTAACTTATTATAAGAATGAATTAGTTAACAGTTACCTTTTGGATTTCAACAATTCATATGAGGCATTCTGTTTGTGTGAGATATCTGGCTCAAAGATTCTTGAAACCATGTAGTCCTCTCTTCCATGTTTCAAATTATATTCATCAAGACGCAATTGGAACAAACATTCCTTGCCAACTATGTTCCCAATCTCCCAAGGTAGGTTATTATCATTCAAATCCTGCATAAATTGAAAATGTCATGACTGTATAAGGATATAAGAAGAGAAAATATGATGTATTTTGTGTGTGTATATATATATTTAATGTTGTTGTTTCATAACACAAATGTACAATTTATATATTTTAATTACCTTTTCTTTCATCTCTGCAAGTTCTTTTGCAGTCTTAGATATAATTTTTTCAGCCCCTCTGTCAAACAATATGAACGTCGTTGACCCAGTTTCATCTTCTACTTTGGTTTGTATCCTATATCTATTTCATTTGCAAATTTGTTAGTAGAAGTGTGTGTGCGTGTGTGAACTTTAAAATATATTTTAAGAATTGCTACTATATAGTTGGTATTCAACATCATTTGTGGTTAACCTTGGTACTGCAGATTTAGGCTCGACTTTACAACGCTCACACCATAAAACTCCTTTGAAAGGTTTGACCTTTTTCTTGCATTTAAGACATGCATTATAATACCATCTGCATCTATTATTGACATTAACGATTTTGGCTTGGCATGTCACCACTATGACCTGCAATATAAAGGTTTTTTTTAAAGTTACTATAGAACTACTAAATAATCATATACGACAGTGAATTTAAGCCGTATAAGTACAATTGATACCTCTGTATTTGAGTTCCATTCCATGTCCTTTAATTCAGATATCGTCTTTCTATCATGTAGGGGAAGTTCTCCATCTGCTACTCTAGGTGATCCTTTAATTGTGTTGTGCAATCTATTCATAATATTTTATATTATTTTTGGTTAGTTTGCATAATTTTAAAAAAGAAAAAAAGAAAAAAGAAGAAGAAGAAGTAAAAAGCATGGTAGTATTCTCACTTGTCTCGAATTCTTGTAACCTCTGGAATGTCAAGGTTGATGTAGAGCTTTGTTGCACATGTGGATGATAGATGATACTCACCTACAAAAAGTCAACCAGTATATATTAGGATTATTGATCTTGAGGCATTATATATTTGTTAAATTGCTAAATGAAATGTTTTTTTAAAGGAAAATAAATTCATTCATTAAATAAAAGTGCAATCCTCATACAACAGGCCGTGCACAGAAAAGGCACAAAAAAAAGTACAAAACAACAAGAAATAGGAAAATAAAATTCATATAAATTTACAAAAAAACATCAAACAGCTAACTAAAGTACTAAAGTACAAAGAATCCATTATATCTAATAACCCCTCAATCCAGAAGGATACAAGCAGCGAAGTTCACTCATACGTTTTCAAAAACAAATGTTCCAAAACCCTCTAAATTATCTCCAATTTATTAACAACGCCCACAAGTAAAGGGAAAAGAGAAAAGAAACAAGCGCAAGGCTAGATAAGTACTCTTTATAAGTGTGAGGCAACCCCCGTTGGACAAATTCATCTTCCAACCAACTAATCTCCTTAAAAGAAGCTCCCAAATACTTCATGGGAAGGGAAGAGATATGGCACCCAGTGCATCCGCCAACTCCACAATATTTGGAATTGGAACTTCTCCTACCGGCACAATTTCAGATTTACCCAAATTAATTCTCAAACTTGAAACTGCCTCAAAACACACCAAAATACAACGAAGATACCAAATATGCGTAGAGTTTGCATCTCAAAAATGGAGAGTATCATTTGCAAAATGGAAATGAGAAATAACCATTGAGTTCCCTTAACATTATCAATAGAAAAACCACTTAAATAACCTCCTGACACTGCTTTAGTGACCAACCGACTTAAGGCCTCCTTAAAAATCACAAACAGCAATGGGGAAAGCGGGTCTCTGGGATGAATACCCCTACTACTCAAAGAAACCAACTGGTGCGCCATTTTTTAAAACTGAAAATTTAACAGTTAAAATACAAAATTCTACACTTTCTCTATTTTTTCTAAAAATCACATCGTTGAAGCACGTACAATATAAAGCTCCAATTTTCATGACCATACGCCAAGCTTACACAACTCCCTCAGTCTACTAGATTTTAGGCAGCTATCTAAACACTCATTGGCTATTAGAACCAAATCAAGAATCTGTCACCCTTAAATGAGGCCATTTTGCTTATCTGACACTATCCTACCCAAAACACCCTTAAGACGATTGGCTAAGACTTTAGCTAGAATTTTATAATCACTACCCACCAAACTAAGTTTCCTGAAATCTGTCAGTTCAATATTCTCCTTAATCACAGCTTGATCATTTATTAGTGGATCACCCGCTTTAAGACTACCTATATGACAATGAGAAGAATTGGCCAAATGACGAAAGAACTCCGTATTCCTTTCCCCTTCCTTCAACCATAACACCCAAGATTTTGAAGCTCCCTCACTCCTTTTGGCACTCTGGATCTTTGTGTTCTCACTCTACTGCCATTTTCCCTTGAGATTCTATATCAAATCCTCAGACTCCTCAAAGCCATCCACAGATACTCCTAGAAACCAACTGAACCTCAAAATGTGCTGCCTTACTCCACCACATCCGGAATCTCCTCCTCCAAACTATCAACTTTCTTGAAAAAGTCTCTCTCAGGCCTGATGAGATGGCTTCAGTGTAGACCCACTAGTACTCTTTAAATTGAGTCCATATCAAGGCGTGTTACATTTGGCCCACTGCACCCCAGCTTATTTAACGAACTTAAAAAAAAAAAATATATATATATATATATATATAAGGTTGAAGATGCCTAGAGAGATAACGGCTAGTTTTTGAATTAATGTGACACGCGTCGTATTGGGTCAAAGCTTCACGCGTGTCACATTATATTTAAACCAGGTGACGTCGTTTTGGGTTCTCCATCAAGTGTGATACACTGAGCTTGCTTCCTCCTTCAGTTTTCTGATATAGCTTTAATTCAAGATATTTATAAGTTGTACAGCTGTAATTTCAGTTAGTTGGTTAAGCGTTTGTTAGAATTGGAATCTTCTAGAGTACAGAGCGATTACCAATCTTGTAATGTATAAATAGAGGATATAGGTGGTGTATTCATTTCTATGCAAGCAAATAAAATTCTCTTTTTGATTTCTCATTTTCTCTCTCTGTTTTCTTTAATCCGCCATTGTTAAAGATCCTTCAAGCTTGCTTTTCTTCATGGTATCAAAGCTAGAATCCATGGCCTCACCTACTCCTACAAATACTACTCCTTCACCATCATCAACTTCACCACAGATCACTGCTCAAACACCTTCACCCTTATTGCTACTCTCCAACATGTCAAACTTGATGTCAATCAAGCTTGATTATGCAAACTACATTCCATGGAGGCACCAGTTAATCACAATACTGGAAGCCTACTCTCTTGTTGAACACATTGATGGTTCAACTCCACAACTTGGACAGTTTCTTCTTGATGCTCAAGGACACTCGTCCACAAGTGTGAATCCAGAATTCCACATCTGGAAAATCAGAGATAAAGCTCTTCTCTCTTTGATCAATTCTACTCTTACTCCACAAGTTTTCTCTCTTGTAGTAGGAATCACTACTTCAAGAGAAGTGTGGAATACTCTGGAGCAGAGATTTACGTCAACATCAAGGGCAAACATTCTCAATCTGAAATTGGAGCTTCAAAGTCTTAAGAAAGGATCAGATTCAGTTAACACCTTTCTGCAGAAAATCAAGATAGCTCGTGATAAGCTTCTTGCAGTTGGAGGGGTTGTGGATAATGAAGAACTCATCTGCATTGTTCTTAGAGGTTTGCCAAAGGATTTTGCTCACTTTTGTTCTGCAATCCGTACCAGGAGTGAACCAATTACCTATGAACAACTTTCAATCATGCTACAAAGTGAAGAACAGGCCATGGCAGAGAATCTTGATAATTTTTCACATTCTCTAGCTATGTTTGCTTCTGGAAATAAACATTCAAACAGTCCTCAATCTCAGCCACATAATCATGGTGGTTCTAATAGAGGAAGGGGGAGAAACAATGGCAATAGAAGTAGGGGTGGAGGAAGATTCAATGGTAGTGGTGGAGGTCCACACCAATTCTACAATTCTCAAGGTAGTGGTAGTAGTGGAAGTCCACACCAATTTCACACTCCTCAACCTCTGCAGAATTACAATTTTGCACAGACCTCTCAGTTTGGGGGTTAAACCTTCAAGAGTGAAAGACCTATCTGCCAAATCTGTGGGAAGGCAGGTCACACAGCTGTTGACTGCTATCACAGAATGGATTTTGCTTATCAAGGCAAGAATCCCCCAACCAAGCTAGCTGCAATGGCTTCAGCTTCTAATGCAGCCCTAACCAATTATCAAGACCCTTGGTTAGCTGACTCAGGAACTTCAGACCACCTTACTGCTAATTTGAACAATCTTTCTGTTCAGTCACAGTACAAAGGTTCAGAACAAGTCATAGTTGGCAATGGACAGGCTCTTCCTATTAATCACATTGGTAATGCTTCCCTTTCTACCAAATATCATAACTTTCTTCTTAAAGATGTGCTTCATGTCCCTAAAATAGCCATGAATCTTCTTTCAGTTCACAAGTTTTGTTTACATAACAATTGCTCTTGTCATTTTGATGCTAACAAACTCACCATTCAGGATGTTCCTACGGGGAGAATCCTTTACAAGGGCTTGAGTGAGAATGGGGTTTACCCAATCTATCCAAAGCTCTTCAACAGATCTCTTCCACATTCTACTTCTTCTTCCTCCACACAGTTCGATCACTCCACTTCACAGCAGCACAACTCATCTTCTACATCTTATCATGTACAGAAATCACATAAGTGGTTGCTATGGCACCACAAACTAGGGCATCCTAGTGATAGTGTACTTAGAAGTGCACTCTCTTTTCTTTCTTTTCCTGATGTCTATAATAAAACTACCTCTGATTCAGTTAGTCATTGTAAGCATTGCCTCAGTGGTAAAATGCATCAATTACCTTTCAATAAATTTGATTTTGTTGCTTCTAAACCTCTTGAACTTGTTCACAGTGATGTATGGGGACCAGCTCTAGTTATTTCCATTAATGGTTTTAGATATTATCTTGTGTTTGTTGATGATTACTCTAAATTTTCTTGGCTATATCTTCTTAAACATAAGTCTGATGTGTTTGATGTTTTTAAGTATTTTAAAGCCTTAGTTGAAAATCAACTTCACACCTCTCTCAAGATTTTAAGAACTGATGGAGGGGGTGAGTTTATTTCTACTGCCTTCCACCAGTTTTGTTCTACTTATGGTATAATACATCAAACTTCCTGCCCACATACTCCACAGCAAAATGGCACAGCAGAAAGAAAACATAGACATCTAGTGGAGAGTTCCCTCACCATGCTTTCTCATTCAACATTACCCTTATCTTACTGGTCTTATGCTGTGTCCATAGCTACTCACATCATTAATAGACTTCCAACCCCTTCACTTCATCACAAATCTCCATGGGAGGTTCTGTCTCATTCTAAACCTGATTTACTTCATCTTAGAACCTTTGGTTGTACTTGTTTCCCACTTTTTCGGCCATACAATAAACACAAACTGCAACCTCACACCAAACCTTGCATTTTTCTTGGATATCCTACCCATTCAAAAGGTTATATCTGTCTTGATCCTAGTACTCATAGGATTTACATCTCAAGGCATGTTCTCTTCAATGAAACTGAATTTCTCTCTTCAAAACCATCCACTCCAAACTCAGATTCTTCTCCTCATTCCTCTTCACCCTCTAACTCTTATTCCCTTACTCATTGGTTGTCCTTTCTCTCCCACTTACCTACAAATATTTCATCTCATCAGCCTATCTCCTCTATCCAAACACTTGTCCAGTCAACCTTACCTGAGCCTACACCAGTTCAGTCAACCTTACTTGAGCCTACACCAGTTTAGTCAATTTTACCTGACTCTACTCCTGTTCAGTCCATCTCACCTGCTCCTCATCCTCTCAATTCACCTCCATCCTTTTCTCCCACTCCACTTCCTACTTCCATTCCTTCTGTTGATATGACTGTGCCTGCTTCTGTGACTGTTCAGAATGTTCATTCCATGACCACCAGGTCCAAAGCAGGTATTTTCAAGCCTAAGGCTTTTGGCACATCAAAATCCCAGGCTGCTCAGATTGATTACACTGTTACTGAGCCTTCTTCCTTCAAGATTGCTGCTAAGTATCAGCAGTGGTGTACTGCTATGGATGAAGAATTTGATGCTCTCATCAGACAAGGCACTTGGGTTTTAGTGCCTCCTTCACCAACTCAGAATGTTGTGGGTTGTAAATGGATTTTCAAGTTAAAACATAACAGTGATGGAAGCATCAACAGGTACAAGGCTAGACTTGTAGCTAAGGGATTTCATCAACAGTATGGCATTGACTTTGATGAAACCTTTAGTCCTGTGATCAAACCTCCCACTGTTAGAATTATCTTATCTCTTACTGTTCAATTCAATTGGCCTCTCAGGGAATTGGATGTTCGAAATGCTTTTCTTCATGGTGTTTTGAGAGAGGAAGTCTATATGGTTCAGCCACAGGGGTACATTGATCCTAATTTTCCCAATCATGTGTGCAGGCTTAGAAAATCACTCTATGGTCTCAAACAAGCACCAAGGGCTTGGTTTGAGAGATTTTCTTCTCATCTTCTTCATTTGGGATTTCAAGCTTCTTTGGCAGATTCTTCTCTCTTCATCTTAAGGCATGGGAAGTTCTTGGTTTATTTACTAGTCTATGTTGATGACATAGTTCTTACTGGCAATTGCCCTTCTTTCTTGCAATCTCTCATTCTTCGACTGAGTTCTGAATTTGAGCTTAAAGATCTTGGTCATTTACATTATTTCCTTGGCTTGGAAATTACTAGAACTTCAGCTAGTCTTTTTCTCAATCAATCCAAGTATGCCCATGACTTGCTTCAGAGACACAATATGCTTTCTGCCAAGCCTGCTAAGACTCCCTGTGCTCCCAATCTGAGACTGGTTCCTGCCTCGGGATCCTTGCTAGCTGATCCTCACTTGTATCGTAGCATTGTTGGTTCTCTTCACTATTTGACCTTCACTAGACCAGATCTCAGTTTTGCTGTGCATCAAGTCTGTTAGTTCATGTCTGCCCCATGTGAAGCTCACTTAATTGCTGCCAAGCGTATTTTGAGGTATGTGAGTGGTACTCTCAATTTGGGGATTTTCTTACAACATGGTCCTTTATCACTCTCTGCCTTCTCAGATTCAGATTGGGCTAGGGATCCATTCGATCGTCGCTCAACTACTGGATTTCTGGTATACCTTGGTTTAAACCCCATTACTTGGAGTGCTAAGAAGCAAGATACTGTCTCTAGATCCTCCATAGAATCTGAGTATCGTGCTCTTGCTACAACTGCTGCAGAATTTGTTTGGATTCGTCAAGTTTTGAAGGATCTTGGCATTTTCCTTTCTTTTGCTCCTACACTCTGGTGTGACAATGTCTCTGCTCTTGCCATTGCCTCTAATCCTGTTTTTCATGCTCGCACCAAACATGTTGAGGTGGATTATCATTTTGTGCGAGAAAAGGTGCTTCGTAAAGATCTTCAAGTTCGCTATATAGCCACTAGTGATCAGCTTGTTGATATTTTTACAAAGAGTCTCTCTTCTTCTCGTTTCCTCTATTTACGCTCCAAAACCATGGTGTCTCTTGCCCCCTTGGTTTTGAGGGGGGATGAAAACAGAGTCACAGAGGATGAAGATGCCCAGAGAGCAAATGGCACTAGAGAAACAGAGGACAGAGTCACAGAGGATAAAGATGTCCAGCGAGCAAATGGCAACAGAAAAACAGAGGTTGAAGGTTGAAGATGCCTAGAGAGCTAACGGCTAGTTTTTGAATTAATGTGACACGCGTCGTATTGGGTCAAAGCTTCATGCGTGTCACATTATATTTAAACCAGGTGACGTCGTTTTGGTTTCTCCATCAAGTGTGATACACTGAGCTTGCTTCCTCCTTCAGTTTTCTGATATAGCTTTAATTCAAGATATTTATAAGTTGTATAGCTGTAATTTCAGTTAGTTGGTTAAGAGTTTGTTAGAATTGGAATCTTCCAGAGTACAGAGCGGTTACCAATCTTGTAATGTATAAATAGAGGATATAGGTGGTGTATTCATTTCTATGCAAGCAAATAAAATTCTCTTTTTGATTTCTCATTTTCTCTCTCTGTTTTCTTTAATCCGCCATTGTTAAAGATCCTTCAAGCTTACTTTTCTTCAACAACATCCAAAATTCACTTGCCAAACTAGTTGAAAAGGTAGAAAAATGGCAAAAAGAAAAATCAAGAAAGGAAACACTTATTCTTCTAGAACTCCTCTTCACCTATTGTGACACATGCAAACATTTTAAAAATTTATCACCAACTGAGTGCTCTAGAGTCCGTGATGACTCCACACTTCATAATAACAGATTGCTCTGGTCCTATCAATTTTTGTAACTCAAAATCTGAAGCCCCGTCATCCACTTATCCTTTGACCTTCAAGGATAATCACCATTCTCCTTTAGCGCCCTCCCTTGAGTTCAAATAATGCCCAAAAGCATTGGATTTCTTATAGTCAGCATCCCCTTCTCTAGTCGTAACAAACTGTTTTTGGTTCCTCATTAAAACCACATCCTCAATGTTTTTCAACAGCCACCTTGAGGTATTCTTGTCCATAAAGACTGATGACATAAAATCCTTTCCTCCCTTGGAGATTATAGACCAATCCTCCCTCCTCTAAAACAAGTTGAAAAGATTTCAATTCAATTGTGAGGATGCTAGCCGCCCCCCCCCCCCTTAATAAAAATAATAATAAAAAGGAAATGCCATGCTAAGTGAAATGTTACCTCTGTAAGCTTGCACAATAGTTGAAGTAACTATTACAATGAATGGATCTCGATTACTTTTGTAGATATCATCATCTATCTGCGATGCAGTTTTTCCCCACAACTTTGTTTGCACATATCTGTTCCTGAAATTGTGTATGAGTAGGTTTGAAATCAGCTTCTTCATTATCATTTTCATTTCTCTTATTTTGCTTTCAACTATTGACTTACAATAGCTCATAACATTTGACATGAAAATAAAAGTATAACTTACTCTTCTAACAACAGTCGAATCTTTCAAAGTTTTGTTGGACGGTCATTTAAATCGATCACCTCAATGATTCCAATAAATTCCAATCTGCCAATCACATCTGTAATGCCATGATATTAATTCAAATAGAGTTTGTATTGATTTGTCAATTGAATTATTTTCTCTAACTCAAAATATATTTGCAGATGCATGAAAGAAAAGGATGTATTGAGGACAAATTGTACAATAAATGTTGTGTGAAATAATTTGTAAAGTAATAAGAATTACCAGTCAAATAAGTTGTGTCGTGGCAATGGGAAACTATTGTTTTGTAATCAGCCAGTTCAAATTGGTATTGAGGTATTGAATGGTAGAGTCTATCGATTTTAGAGACCGATGTTGTTGACGTGAAAAGAATTTTTTGTGGGTTTTGTACATGACGATACTTCCCTGTATATTCCACTACAATGAAATTTTTTATCACATACACGCATCCTTCATTTAAGAGAGGTCGGTAACGCTGAGCCAAATTCTTTCTGATACTTGCATGTAGTAGTTTTCCCTACAAAATATGCTTTCTAAATTTATTTGTCCATACTTAAAAAAAAAAAAAATAGTTATTTTCAAAAATTGAATATGGACTTACCTCTTCAGCAACCCATATCACTACAACAAAATGTATTTTTAGTGACGAAAAAATTCGTCACTAAAAGTTCAATTTTTCATCACTAAGAACCTTTAGTGACGAAATCGAACATTTAGTGACGAAACTCATTTCGTCGCTGAAACCCCATCACTAAAAGTCCTTGTGACGAAAAATTTCGTCACTAAAAGTCCGATTTGTTAAAAAAAAAAAAAACTTTTAGTGACGAAAATGTTTCGTCACTAAATGTTTTCCTTGCTAAAAATACTATTCAGTGATGAAATATTTCGTCACTAAAAAGCACCTTATTTTATTAAATCATATTTAGTGACGAATAATTTCGTCACTAAAACAATTTTTTGTTTCTATATTTGTGACAAAAATTCGTTCCTAAAACTTATTTTCTGTTTTTATTTTTTTCATAGGTTTGATATTAACTTGTAACCTATCATTACATTATTAAAACCTCACATTTCAATAACACATTTATTTCAACAACACATTTATAAAAAAAGATCCATACATTCCACGAGTAAAAAAATAAAACAAGTATCAAATTCAAACTCCTTCTATACATAATTTTTTGCAACACATACAATAACTCAAGATGTTTTATAACAATATAAAAAGTATAGCATGATATAATTAGAAATAACGGAAGATGTCCTCATATGTCTTCAAGTAATACCAAAAGTAAATCTCCTAAAAGCCACCAATAAGAAATCTGCACAAATATAAAAACAATACTACATTAAAATCATAAAGTAAAAACATTAACTATGTTATAAGAAACATTTCTAACAATGCATTAAAAGTAGTCACACCAATGAATTATAATCACTACTCCTAATGCATAAGTTGTAGAAAGTAAATATAGATTTTCAAGTGTAATATAATACAATTAGTTTCAAATAATGCATCAAAAAAAGTAGTCACACCATGTAATGTGGGTCAATTGCTAAAATTAAATACTAACCAAAAAGTGTTTTAACTTAAAATTGAACCACCACTATAGGTAAGAGCATCATCATAACCCTTGCTCCTCAAAAAGTTAAGAATATTCCTTTAGACCTTTTCTTGCTTAGCTCGTGCCTCTTGGTCCCTACAAGATGAATGCTATTTTAGTAAAACAAGGACAACTCATGCATAATGTGTTCTAACATCTAAGTCTACAAGCTACTTAGATAAAGGAAATTAAAGTAAAAACACTCCCAAACATCACAAGTACAATGCTTACAAGTATTGAAATCGAATAAAGGAACACAATTGCTATTAATCAACAAGTTTCATTCACATTTGCAAGAAATTAAAAACACTCCCAATATGAATTTAAACCACCTTATAACACCATGCAAGCCACCCGCTTGCTCCAACACAACAACCCACCACAAAACAAATCTCAAACATCACAAGTACAATGCTTACAAGTATTGAAATCGAATAAAGGAACACAATTGCTACTAATCAACAAATTTCGTTCACATTTGCAAGAAATTAAAAACACTTCTAATATGAATTTAAACCACCTTATAACACCATGCAAGCCACCCGCTTGCTCCAACACAACAACCCACCACAAAACTAATCTTAAACATCACAAGTATATATAGAGTTTTATAAGTTTTTAACTAGAATATACTTACTTTGCTCAAGCTAAGTTTACAACTTTCAGAAAAAATCCAAAGTTAACTTGAGTTTTTCACCTTGTTCCTCACAACTTCTTTAGCCACAAAAGAGAAAGAGCTGAAGATAAAAGAAAGATAACTTTTAGTGAACAGTTAAGTAGACCCAAATTTAAAATACATATTCTTTATTCTTTTTCCCGTTTCTAAACAGTGGTATAGCTTAGAATTCAATATTGAAAAGATTGAAACCCCAATTCGTGGTATCAAGTCCCCACATTTCCCTTCATTTATATTGCTAGTAACTAGACCCAATCATACCTCAAAAATATTCCTAATGTTTAATTAGTCAACACAAAACATGGAGTTAAGTTGCCAAGGGCCCACACCCAACATTTGATAAGCCTCCCAATGATCTAATGGCTGCAATCATCAACACATTCTATGTATCAATAGGATTTCACCTGCATGCAACACATAGAACAGTGAAGCTTTACCTTTTGATGGAGACAATGCAAGAATTTCAATAAAAAGATGACTCTCAATCTAGAATACCATAGATTTACATAATAAATGATAAGTAGATAATTGACATAAAGTCATTAGAATTAGGTAAATCACAACTAGCATTGAGAAAAAGAAGGAAACACAATGTTATAGTAAATAAAGGTGTCAAACTACCCTATCAAGAAGTCTTTCACTGCTTAGGTATTCTTACCCTATCAAGAAGTTACCTAAAACAGTAATTTGACATGGAGAGAGAGAGAGAGAGAGAGAGAGAGAGAGAGAGAGAGAGAGAGAGAGAGAGAGAGAGAGAGAGAGAAAGGCTCATAAGTAGTTGGAGGATGGTCTATAATAGACTACCAACGGCCTGTATTTAGAGGAGCAAAAAGTGTACACACCTAGCTGCATAAAAGAATAGTAATTGGAAATATACTATATACACACCTACTAAATACAAAAATTAAATTGCAATTTCTGTTCACACCATACACAACAACTAAATCTAGATTCATATTGTAGATGGTACAAAATACCAAATAACCAAAAAAATTCCACAAAAATATTCAACAGAATACCACGGAACCACAATATCAAGAGTAAAAAAAAATGTCAACATGAATTAATTCAACCCAAAAGTGACCGAAATAAACAATGAAGTCAAGTTGGGGGGGGGGGGGGGGGGGGAACCATATCATGTAGATCAGTGAAACAAAAAAAATATTTATTATTATTTTATATTAAAAAAGCTTGTGAATTTTCTACTGAAGATCATTTTTTTGTTGTTGAATTTGTTTCACAGCAGTGTTGATAATTTAGCTGGGAGTAAAAGTCAAGATTTGCTTGTTTTGTTTAATACAGCCCACAGGTGCAAACTAATCTTTGGGTTGAGCTATTCATGGCCCAAACTGGTGCAAATTAATCTTTTAGCTAGGTGAGTATACACAGTGCATCCGTTTAATATTAAATTTATTTTATTAAATTTAAGAAAAGAATGGTAAAAAATATGTGATATGCCACAAAATTAGTTACCTGCACTAACTACCCATATGGACCGATTCATAAGAATGAATATTAACAAATAATTAATATTAATGAATGAAGTAATGAATGAATATTAATAAATATTAATATTAATGAATGAATCTAATTAATGAATGAATATTAATGAATAATTAATGAATGAATATTAATAAATAAGTAATGAATGAATATTAATATTAATATTAATATTAATTTCAGTAAATGGAAAAAAAGAGATTAATAAGAACCGAAAAGTGAGATCGGACCGAAAAGTGAGATCGGAGTGCAGCGCAGGTGCGAGGAAGTCGTATGATTGCCGGTGCGAGGAAGGCGAATGGTCACCGGAACGAAGGAGAGGCGAACGGTCGCCGGGTGCGAAGGGAAGGCGAAGCGTCGCTGGAAGAAGGCGAAGTGTCGCCGGTGCGAAGCTCAGGCGACGTCGATTCCTGGGTCGGTGAGCTCTGGCGACGTCGGTTTGCTTGAATCGGCGACGCTTTGCTGGGTAGTTCTTTTGTTTTTGTTTTGGTTTTTTTTTTTGATCGATGCGAAGCTCTGGCGACGTCGGTTTGCTTGAATTGGCGACGCTTTGCTAGGTATTTTTTGGTTTTTTTTTTTTGACCGATGCGAAGCTCAGGCGACGTCGATCCTAGGTTGGCGAGCTCAGGCGACGTCAGTTTGCTTGAATCGGCGACGCTTTGCTGGGTAGTTTTTTGTTTTGTTTTTTTTTTTTGACCGAAAACTCTAGGCGACGCTTTGCTTGAATGGCTCTGATAGGTTTTTTGTTTCGGAGTATTTATAGTGTTCTTTAGTGACGAAATCTTTTCGTCGCTATTGCCCACTTCTAGCGACGAATTTCAGTTTCATCACTAAAGGGGTCAGAATTTTTTACACTTTTAGTGACGAAATTCAAATTTCGTCACTAAAGAAACCATATTTTGTTAAGATTTTTAGTGACGAAATTCAAATTTCGTTGCTATATCATACTTTTAGTGACGAATTGTGGTTTCGTCGCTAAAACTGTAAAATGAAAAACCATAATTATTTTTAGTAACGAATATTTTTCGTCGCTAATTCTTCCTTATAGTGACGAAAGGATTTTCGTCACTAATACTATCCACAGCAATACCTACAGTGACAAAATATTTCGTCACTAAAAATATCAATTTTTAGCGACGAAATATTTCGTCGCTATAGATTAATTTCCCGCCATAGTTTCCCTCCACTAGCGCCCATTTTTCAAATCACAATAGCGACGAAATTTATTTTTCGTCGCTAAATGTTATAATTTTTTTCATTTTTAGTGACGAAATTCATATTTCGTCACTAAAGCTGTATTTTTAGTGACGAAAAATATTTCTTCACTAATTTTCATCACTAAAAATACATTTTGTTGTAGTGTCATATCGAGACTGATAAGGTTATGGTCGTTCACTGTGTTAACCGCATCCCACATTCGTAAAACTCTAATTTCACATTCCATTTGTCTTTCTCCATTGATATCTGCTTCAGAGCTGTATGCTCTATGTTGATTTGATTTTGTAATATCTGCACAAACTTTACTTTAGCAAGTTTTACTTATATTTATTGGGAAAATATATTAATTGCAACATAAGTGACAATCTATTTTTCATTACATACAATTACAAATAATAAAAAATAATGGCAATTGTTATCTCTAGGTAAATTGTTGAAGGTCTCCTTATATACAATATTTTTTGTATAGAAATTATCACCTTAATCTTTTTTTTTTTTCAGTAACTACACTTAGGTCATATCTACTTGTAACTCTGGTATACAAAAACATATAGTTGTCCATGATTGAAGACAGGTTTATGTAGAAAAAGGTCAACATGTTGCAAAGATAGACCGTAGCTTTTATTAATTGTCATCACAAAGAAAACAGATACTGGAGATTGTTTTTTCTTCAGTACAAATGGTGATTATGACTTAGAAGCAGATAAAACTATTCATAGGATAATACTTTATCTCCCAACATGAGTTCCTAATATGATTTGAACTAGTAAAACCCATTTTGACGATTGAGTGAGAGTGACTAAAAGTCTAGTATTACTGCAAAGTCTACACTTTGGTTTAAATAACAAAGTAACATTATTGGCAATCCAACTTCCAACCTGAGTCTATGGTTTGGAATACTAGGAAACTTGAACGAATTAAGGAACTCTTTTGTATACATTATATCTTAGTCTAGAATGTTACTCGCAACTGAACATAATGAATTTGCACTATGATATGAATTTACAAAAGGTACAATGGATAATATGTACGTTTTCTTTGGGCAATGAGTTGCTAGTTTTTTTTTTTTTTTTTGGCCACTAGGCACTTTCTAAGTGTTTTTATTTTGCCACTTGCCATTATATGAGACAATCTAGGGTATCAAAGTTTTGCCTTACTCTCAATTTATGCTTTTATGTATAATATTAATTTAGATTAGTTTTTTGTGGTGAAGCATTTCCATATTCACATTGATTCTTTTAGATACACCCATTTCCCTTCAAATTTCTACCCCTTAAGATCTCAAAATAAAGTGCCTTGTGTAGTTGGAGTACGCTATCATTTTGTGTTAAGTCCACGTATTTATTGGCTTAACTTTGTGTCAAATTTGTTTGTACTTTTGCTCAATTCTCATGTATTTTGGGGGTTAATTTGTAATTGAGTAGAAGTACTAGAGCCCTAATTAGAGTTGTTGTGCGAAGAAGGCCGCTCTTGCAAGATTCATGCTAGGCCACAAAATGGACACATGGCAAAAAAAAAAAGGAAGATCTTTCTTCAATTCAAGTTGCAGCCAAGTCGTGTCTGCGACTTGCTCATGAACAAAAATCCAATTGTTATTCTTATCTCTTGACCAGCTCATTTTAAACATAAAGAACCCATTCCTATCTACGAGACCAAGAAGAGAAAACCCTAGAGAGCAAATTGAGAGCCTTAGAGAGCAACATTGAGCTTGTTTCTTTGAGAGAGAGAGAAACCATGTCAATTGAGTGAATCCTACAACATTCTCTCTCCTCTTTCCCTCTCACCATTTCCATACCTATAAAAAGTGATTTTATCCGTCACTAGTGGAGGTTTGATGGTGGTTTTGTGGAGAGGTTTTTATGTCGAGGACTTTGGTTTACCACTTCAAAACACATTCAGTGTTTTCATGTGGTTTGCTTCTCTTTATTCCAATTTTCATATTGCTTTACTTATTTAAGTTGCAATTTGAATATTGGCTAATCACTTATATTGGACATTAATTGTTAGTTTAGTTTATAAGTGAATAAGCCATAAAATTGGGTATTTGAGATCTAAATATATGCCTAGCGTGTTAGGTAGCATTTTTTCAATTTGTTCTTGATTTTTCTTTATTATCTACTAGAAAACTATTTCATTCAAACCAATATGCAATTAGGTCAAAATTAGTATTGATGATTGTTGTCTTACCAACAAATGAAGATATCTCTTCAAAAATTTCTTGGATAAATGGATATTGATGGTAGCTGCAATTACAAATCATTAACATGTTAGAAAATAAAATATGAACAAGAACTAAGTTGAAACTGTTTAGCTTGTACCTACTGATATATATTGACAATAAAAGTAAATGGTATGTAATTGATAACTATCACTTTGAAGCCCTGGTTTTTTTTCCCCCTCTCCAATTAGGAAATCAGTTTCAAGCTTTTAACACAAAGACGTGTGGAAAATCTACTTAGATAAGGAAACAGACCTATTGACTATCCACTACTAATACTAGCTTAAATGAATCTATTAAGAAATTGGGGGGAAATTTTATAAAGATTATATGTGAGGAACTTCTAAGTAATTGACAAGATTATTGATCATATATTCTTCTCTTTCTAATGTTGACCCTCACAATAGATATGATCAAAGTATAAAAGTTTGATAATTTCAAAAATAAATAAATAAATAAAGCTCTACGGAATTGTTGCTTAGCTGTAAAATTAATTGGAGATAACAAAGTGGTCATTAAATACATACCCTTTTTTGTAATACCTACCGCATATATTGCCAACTTCTTCTAGAGCTATCCTCCACATTTGCACTTTCATGTTGAATTTTTGTTCATGCTTTTCTAATGTTTCACCAAACTTTCCCTCTTGGTTACGTACTACTGATGGATCTATCTTATAAAAAATTGGTAGTACAGTTTGACCCTTCTTCCTACACTCAAGTATTTTGACAAGCTCATTCAAACACCAAGTAGAAGATGCGTAGTTTTTGGAAAATACAATTATAGAAATCCTGGAACTTTCAATGGCTTCTAGAAGTTCTGCAGAAATTTCTTCTACAATTGGAAGCTTTTCATCCATAAAGGTGTTAATTCCTTTGTCACACAAAAATCCATCTAAAAAGCTGATGAAACCAATGCGAGTATCTTTACCTCTGAAACTCAAGAACACATCATATTTGCAGTTTTGGGTGAAAGAGGAAGAAGAGCCTCTCAGAGAAGCCATAGTGATAAAAGAAGAGAGAGAAATATGTGATAGAAATTAGACAAAGGAAAGTGGAAATAGGAATGGCAAAGTCAAGCAAATTGCTGATACACTTTTTCTTTTTCTCTCTCCTTCGTCTTTACTCCTTTCTTCTGTGCTTTTTACTACCCCACTCTTATTTCTTTTAATTTGCAATTGGATTTGGAGGGAATGGGAGTGGAACTATACCAGGGGATTCAAATTGAAATTTTGGGAGCGAAAGGAGGATGATCGTGGACGTTGATTTCGTAAGGGCATGGACGGCTATGATTTGTTACTGGGTTTTGATTTTTATTTTTGAGAAGTGTATGTGGCAATGGCACAGAAGAGAAGGATCGTGGCCGTTGATTTGCTGTGTCATCGACGATAGTTGCTTTATTTTGAGGGATTAGTGCGGATCGATGACGTGGCTAGTGAGATTTTGTTATGGTGGATAATAGGCTGGCCATGCCATGGCCCATGGGCCCATTTGGGTTTCATTTGGGTTTGGATCATGATGAATATGACTTTTTTTTCCTTTAAATTTGAGTAACTTCAAGAGGAGCAACGCTAAGAGAGGTTGGACAAGTGAAACAATGTTCTGGACTCTGGACCTTAGCATGTGACGAATTTTCGAAATTGGTATTAACTGCTAATAAATTGATATACATATTTTTCCAAGAAGTAAATGACAAGTCAAACAATATGCATGGGGGTAAGATAAAAAGAGAGAGATAATGAAAACCATGACACAAGTTAGGCTCAAATCATCCAATAATCCTAAGCTACACAACCTACAAGTATGACCCATTATATATTGATATTTGTCAATTTAAAAAATCATATGCCACTTGAGAAATAAAAAGACTTGTATATTATTTTGTTGATTATCAAGAAAGAGCTTAAATATTTTTTGTTAATGCCTCGTTTGAAGAATGGGAGCAGTGTGGAAGAGGATGCAATTTTGGAAATTAGACCAGAGGAAGAATCAAATAGTGAACTTACAGGTGAGTTCCAAATTTTTCATTCTCTAAACCAAACACAGTGGTGCACTTGTCCTCAACCATGTTCGACTCATTATTGACAGCTTCTAGGCCATCATTGAAAAGTCTTCTGTTATCAATTCATTATAAAACACTTGAGGATTCTCGCCAATAAAATGGTATTATGTTCTCATGGATTGAGTCATTACTTCAAATTCATTTGTCTTCAATTATCATGTATTATAAGAACTACAACATATATAACAAGATTAACCTTGGATTTTTTTTTTTGGGTAGGCATTATTAAATGAATAAGGTAATACACAAAGACTCTGCTTGATTAGATGACTACTTAATACAAGCAACTACTCTCATACAGACTATAAATATCTTTAGACCCAAACAACACTCTGAAATAGTAAATCTATTATTCTGTTAGCACTATCAAAGAAGTAAAATAGTGTCCTTGTTATTTACATCATAAAAATCCAAGTTTATATCTATATACCAAATTACCAATCCATCCAAAACCAAGAAATATAAATAAAACCAAGCCAAAACAAAAACACTAGCAGTCAAGCTTTCATCTTTATGTGTCTGCTGCTCGAGAGACAACCTCCTATCCTCCTGCTTGATGCAAAAAAATTTCAACCTGCTGCTGATGCTTCTAATGAACAATATAACAGTAGAGTCCAACCAATAAATGTTAGTACAGCTATGCCATTTGTGAAGACCAAAATCACCAGCACCCTCTCTGTACCACATTTAAAAGGACCTCCTTAATGGAAAGCCTAATAGTAGTAGTAGAAAGCCAATGCTAACGACCGGCAAGTACCTTGCACTAATCTCTACATTTTCAAATAAAACAAGCGTCATGCCATTTAGATTTTCTTTTTTCTTTTTCTTTTTTTGGTGGAAAGGAAATTATCATTAACAACTAAGCAACCTCCAAAAGGAGTAAACATGACGGTCATACGTAATGCCAACAGAATCAAAACGACGAAGCAGAGAAACATCTAATGGAGGCTATACAAAAACAAAAAAATCCTGAGATAGAAGGGCTCCCTTTCTAGCTAGTACATTAGCACACTTGTTGGCTTCTCGGTAGCAATGTTGAACTCTAACTAGAGGAATTTCCTTCAATCCTTCTCTACAATCAGCCACAAAAGCATCATTACCAGAGATCAACAACCAGCTTCGCAGCTAGCTCAATTTCCACTGCCGGCAATTTGAGGGAAATACATAAGTGAATCCCATCCCTCTAAGGCCCAATGTTCCGCAGCAATGCTGCTCCAATGGCCCTCGCATAACCTCTAACCCATTAGATTTTCATTTGCCACATCCTTCAACCATGACAGGAATTGACCAATCTTGACATAGCTAAAGTTTTCTACTAAGGCCATGCTCTCCTACCCAATAGATTTAAAGCATAAATAATTTCAAAAGAAGAAGCTGATCATCTGATATAAATCCAACTACGTGTCCACTCTACATAATATGGAAACTCCTAAACCCAACCTTGTCCCCACCAATCTTTTTTCTTCAATAACCACATTTAATCATTAAAAATAAGCATAGATAAATCCTAGATTTTTTGTTGGAAATTATTATTTCAAATTAAAAATAAAAATTATTACATGATCATGAGGACATACCACTGCATTGCACCTAATCCTACCCTTGATTAGAAGACTGCTCACAACAAGTTGATCACAGAAGAACTACATGATGATCGTGATGTGGGCATTTATTCCAAGTTAACTTCAAATTTTATTCTTCTTCTAGTAACCAAGCTATAAGCTACATCACATGATCATGCATTAAAGAAGCTCTCAATATATTGTGGATAAAGACCACCAACTTTCCACCTGAAGGAAAGTTTTGAAAGAAGAGTTACCTCAAGTTCCCAACATGGCACCTCCAAGTGCAATATGGTTGAAGGTGGATCAGAATTAACACACTTAAATCAACTGATGAACTTTCTGCAAAATATCCTGCCACTCGGGCCAAATCAGAACCTGTAAACTTATATAAGTTATATCATTTAACCAAAATACAAAATTTGAACCTTATACGTAATGCAGTTAAAATCAGACTAGAGATTAAAGGGAAAATTCCAGAGGATGATAAAAAGGTCAAAGAAGTAAACCATATAGGTTAACAGAATTTAAATGACCAAGAAAAAGAAAAAGGCATATAAGCAATGTTATTGACTCATGATGAGAGATAGAGAAAATAACTTATGGTCATATCCCAAAAATACTTTCTTATATCTTAAAAGTAAGTTTCTCAATGCAACCAAGCTTCTAATAACCTACGAAATGACCACCTAGGTTGGCAATAAAATGACTTATTCAGATAACCTATTCTAGCTATCTTCAATCTATATCTCATTTCCTAGATTTACAATCTTTGTCTCATTTTAAACTCCAAAATTTTCCCATTATACTGAAAATTTATTAGTCACATATTCAAATTGAATCTTTCTCAAAGCACTCCCAATAGTCCTTTAACTAATCCAACAAGCTAAAAACCCATATCTCAAATTTGCAACTTCATAGATGAACATGTCAAATTTCACATCATGATAAAAAGACCAAACAATTAATTGAGATTTGAAATATAATACTCCACCTAAAGAATAAAACCCATATATCATCAAGCATTCAACAAAAGAGAGATCACAAATTTTATAGAGAACTTCATGTTTTTCAAACTAAATTCCAATCATGAAAAATATAGATACAAATTTTTTTTTTCAAGAAAAGGATATTAGATCACAAATATTTTCTAACAAAGGAAAGTGTTAATATAAACCATAGTGTCAAGTTCCAATAACATGAAGAGATCAAGACATGTAAAAGCTATGAGCACCTTTGGTATATTAAGATTAGATTCAAATACAATTAAAACCTAATGAAATTTATGCACAAATGGAAGATTATATTAGATTTAGATTAAAATTTACACACAAAATAACTATTATTATAAGGATATCACAATCAAACTTGGCCCAAGTAAGTAATACACATACGTTTTAGGATTGATCACACATATATTTCTGTAAAAGTAAGTGAATTCAGTGAATTATTCACCTTAAATGAATTTATCTTGTATTGGAATTTTGAAAGTGTATCCATGGTATGAACCTCCAATTATTGGCATCTTTATGTTGCAAATGTTTGTGCAATCCAATATCAATGACATCCTGTACATGCCCAAACTTGTATTTATATATACACACACCTACACTGTCAAAATTAAACATTGACACATTCTAGATTTTACAAAAGCCAATTATATAATATGCAGAAGTCATTTGTATCAACTCTTTACCTTTCTTTTCATGTAGCTGCTACTTTTACAAAATACAGAGTACACTAACCTATCTATAACACAAATGTTTCTTGTTGCCAAGGTTTATGGAGGCAAGTTCAAACAGAAATTTGGTCTTCTATTTCTATATTTGAAATATGGAAAGTTGACCACTCTTAATAATTATATGAATTGTAGTTTGTCAACATATGGCATCATTGAGTGTGTTAAACCATCTCATACAAACATGGGAAGGATGTAAAAATCATGACTGATAGCTGTAAATTACTTGTTGCATGTACTTTATTTGTATGACTACTATAGAGGATGTATATAGCATGAGTTTGTGCATGTACTACAGGTGCAGGTGCATCTAGTGTAGTAATACCTACCAACTTCGTCCCAGCCCTGATGTACCGACAATGGTATAGAATCCAAAAGTGAAACTCTTTGTTCTTTCATTTAGCAACAAGTAGGATATAGTGCGGATTGACGACACATTAATTAGAACATTTGCGTTAACCCCTTGAAGACATCAATAATCCTCTGACAAGATGCCAAGTATGGTTCACTGGAAAATCCAATTTACCCAGAATCCAAGAATTTGGAACTAAAATTCAAACAGTTAACATGTTACTCAATTACCATGCACACTAACAGATAGGGTAGGTTACATTTCAAATAAATAGCATAGCAAATATAACTGTAGCAAGAGGATTGATAATATAATTGAAACAAGGTTATACTTATCCAGAAAATGACTCATCACAAGGCAAATAAATTATCACAAATCTACATGACAACATTTGGACATTTGTTCTGTTACATATGTAGCGTAATCAATGGGGTACATGAGCTGTTTGTGTGCAGTTTTTGGCATTACAACTTTACGAATACGGAAATGCATTTCACAATTTTTAATTACACCTTAAATTATAACAATGCCCATGTACACCAATTACATAATTTGGGATTTATTACCAAAAATTACAGGAAAAGAATTATTAATCAACCCCTATTTATGAAATTGCAGTTGTGGTCATGTATGCAAGTCCTCACTATGGTAAACAGTGTTTTCACACTATAATTATATGAAACAAGTACCCTTAGTGGTAGCATAACTTCTTGCTATTCTAGACAATGACAAACACCAATGCCTCCACATCACACACAATAACCTCATTTAGCACCTCCAAACAAGCATTTGCACTGCATGGAACGTTTAGTATGTCATGATATAATCAAAATTTTTATTTACACATGTATGCAGACCTTAACATGTAATAGGAATAACGAACAGACCTTAATTTCTCCCAAAACATGTGGTAGTGATCTTGTTGTTCCCATTGACCAAATATTGCAAAATCCTCTGTAGTATTGTCAAATTAAAGTGGCATTGAAATAATTGACAAAACTAAAATATAAGATTTGTTACACAGGTAACCAAATACACATTTGAATCATAAGACAACCAGCCTTAGATTTAGGTGAGGAATGGTTATAGCTTATATAGTCATTACCTTATCACTCTCCCAATACGTTAGAAAACTTGTCTGTTTGACCACAAGCCCCTTACTACACTCTCCATTGTTGGGCAAGCTCAACTTCTTAACCCAAGGTAACTTATCACTTTCTTCATTAATAGTCAAGTCATCTTGTTGGAAATTTGGTCTCTTACATGGTAAAAATTTCACAATTAGACAACCCTTCTTGTAGTTCATCACTCCTGTTGTTACTGAGCATATATAGTGGACCCATCAAGGCCTCAAGACCTGTTGTGAAGTGATTGGTTAAATGTACTATAGCAGGGATGATGAATGGTTGCGAGGTTCAACCTACGAAGTCTCACATGGGGATTAAATGGCTACAACCCCACAACTCTTACAGTATCTTATCTTCTAAGATAAATTGCATGTGAATTGCAAGATTAACTTTTGCATTAAAATAATCTGCAATTTACTACGTTTAGGGTTTAGCAATATATAATCAAAACTCTTTACCTTATTCTTATTATACTTAGATAAATCACTTTAGTCTGCTTTTATCACCTTTGTATACCATTGCAAAATGTTAGGTTCTAAGGAATTAGGAACTAATGTATTAGAACTTCATTTTGTAATGTTGGCAAACCATGATCAAAACGTTTTTAGTCTTGTTTGGCTTGCTCAAAGTATGAGGTTTTTATGTAAAGTTGGAATCGAGTTATTGCAGATATTACTATGCAATTCTGCCTGGCTCGATCGATCGAGAATTAGACTCGATCGATCGAAAGTTGTGCAGATTGTTTTTTCTGCAGAATTTCCAACTCAGCCCAAGCCCGTTTGACGTGTAGGGTTTTATGTTTTTCCCTAAGTATAAAAGGGAAAACCCTAGCCACGTTTTTAGAGTTCTGAATGCTGTGTTTGTGAATCTAATTGTTAGATCTAGAGGTGTTTACCTTCACATGCACTTAGGGTTTCCAAAATTAAGATTGATGTCAAAAGATTGGTAATCGTTCAGTTGCAGAATCAAGAGCTTCAAGATATACAAGCAGGAGTG
The DNA here is from genome assembly GCA_033629205.1 of Lithocarpus polystachyus. Lineage (NCBI taxonomy): Eukaryota > Viridiplantae > Streptophyta > Magnoliopsida > Fagales > Fagaceae > Lithocarpus > Lithocarpus polystachyus. The sequence goes on along the minus strand of CM066164.1, from coordinate 30,494,706 downwards.
CTTGTGCTTTGCTAAGAATTCAAGGAAAGAAGTAGTTCGTGGACTTGGAGCTGTCACATGGTCGTGGTAGTAAGTTTCCTACTCGAGGTAGCAATAGGATGTTAGTGGTCTAAGTCGCTATTGTATAAACTTCAATTCTTTCATAGTGAATTCAGTTTCACCTTGAGGATAGCTAGGTTAAATCCTCCCCAGGTTTTTACCGGTTTGGTTTCCTAGGTTATCATATCGTGTGTTCTTTATTTTTCGCACTTTTGCATGATATGATATATTTGTGTTAACCTAGAATTGTTTAATTTACCTAAGTTAATCACTTGGCTAAATATTTAGGTTAATCTGTTTGGGTTTAAGGGGTCTAAACTTCTTACAAGTGGTATTAGAGCGGGTAGCTTTTTGTGTTGATCCTTTGATCTTAAAGCTGATCCTTGACCCCGGTTGTCATGGAACACGAACACTCTCTTGTTATTCCACCTCACTTTGATGGGAATAATTATGCTTATTAGAAAGTAAGGATGAAAGCATTCTTGAAATCTATTGACGAGAGAGTCTGGAATTCTGTAGAATATGGATGGGAGAAGCCCACTACTCCTGTGAGTGAGTGGCAAACTTCTCAAAAAGAGGCAGCTGCTTTTAATAGTAAAGCTATGAATGTTATCTTTAATGCTGTCTCTATGGAGGAATTTAAGAGAATCTCTAATGTTGAGATTGCTCATATTGCTTGGAATATCCTCCATACTGTGCATGAAGGCACAAAGGCAATTAAAATAAATAAGTTGCAGCAATTGACTACTAGATTTGAAAGCATTAGAATGACTGATGATGAATCTTTTGATGAGTTCTATTCTAAAGTGAATGATATTGTTAATTCTGTATATAATTTTGGTGAAATCTATGATCAACCTAAAATTATTAGGAAGATACTTAGATCTTTGACTGAAAATTTTAGACCCAAAGTGACTGCCATCACTAAAAGCAAGGATGTGGACTTCATCCCTGAACTTGTAGGATCTCTTCAGTCATATGAGTTGGACCTACCCAAGACTAACAAATCCAAACCAATGGCTCTTAAGTCTGTTGATGACGTTGAGGCTGGTGGATTTGATGATGAACTCTCTGCTACAGAGATTGCCTATCTTGCCAAAAACTTTAGAAACTTTCTTAGGAACAATAACAGAAGGGCAAGAGGCAAGAACACTGCTGAACCTAGAAATTTTAGGAGGAATGATCCCACTAAGGTTAATAACACTAAAATACCTAAAGAGAAAGTAGGTTAACCCTTGAATAATTCTATGGGACAACAATTTTTTGGGTGTCAAGGGTATTGTCATGTGAAATCTGAATGTCCTACATACTTGAAGTCTAAGGGTAAGGCTATGGCTGTAACCCTTAGTGATGATGAAGTTTCTGACAATGAATCCATCAGTGATGAGGATGGAAACTTCATTGCTTTCACTGCTACTGCTGTAGTCAATGAAAGCGTGTCTGTTGAAGAGAACCCTTCTGATGGGGAGCTCTCTAAAGATGTAGATTTACAGGAAGCCTATAATAAACTTTGCAAAGTTGCTGCAAAGGATGCTATGAATGTTGATTTGGGCTTAAAGAAAATTACTTCTCTTGAACTTGATAAGAAAAACTTGCTTGTGAAACTGTTTGATGCTAATGAGCTTTTGAATAATGTGAAGACTGAGAACATGCTTTTGCTTGACAAAGTTAAAAATTTGGAACTTGAATTATCTGTTGCTAGAGAACAAACTAATAGGTCTGCAAGCTCCAAACTTGATCACATGTTAAGTATTCAAAAGTCTCCCTCTGACAAAACTGGCTTAGGTTTTGTGGAAAGCATTTCTGTGCCTGAATCTCATTCCGTAAACTTTGTTCCTTCTACTCAACTTCCTAAGGGTGAGATTGTCAAACCTTCTGTGAGTGAAGTTGTTAAATCTATAGAAGTTACACCTCCTAAGAAGATTAGGGTTGATCTTCAAGAGTCTAATTCTAGAGCTTCTAATTCATCTAAGGGCAAGTTGCATGATAAGCCTGCTTGGGTTTGTCACTTTTGTGGAAAGTCTGGGTACATTCGTCCAAATTGCTTCAAGTTGCAAGCTGCTAAGCGAGCAAATAAACCTAAAGTACCTGTGCCTCAAGCACAAGACCCTATGGTACTTTTTAGTGAATTGGTAAAGGCGTTAAACCTTTATTCCAATCTTCGAGTTGCTTAGAATTCTAATGTGAATCATAACTCAAATGCTAGAGTTGCATCTAAAAGGTTTTGGATGCAAAAGGCTCGACCTAATTGAGTTTGTCTGACATGGTCCTTGTTCTTCATTGATCTATCCCTTGTGACCATTTTTTTTTAGGATTTGCATTGCATAACATTCATGCATTTCATTCTAGGTTGTTTTTTTTATTATTAAAAAAAAAAAAAAGGTAACAAGAATGGGTTTGGCAATATGTGTTTTGCTGTATTTTTCTTGAATTTGAAGACAAGGTTGGTCAATCTATTTTTACATAACATGTTTATGTATCTTGTTTAGCTTGGATGCGCTTAATTTTTCTTGCACTTTACTAGTTTGAGTTTTGTAGTGCATGTTGTGTGGGAAGATGTTTATGGTTTTTGATCACATGATCTAGATCTTAAACTCATATGTCTTTGATTGTCGGGCTTGAACTTTTTAAGAAAGGCATAAATAACCATCTCACCACTGTTTATTAGCCAATCATGAACATCTTAGTGCATATCGTAAGATTTTGTGCTCGAGAAAATGTAACACATGCACAAAATGAATATAAGGTGTAGCCTCGGTTAAAATGCTAAAATTGGTGCATACATTATTGGGCTATACTAATTTCATAATTCAAATAAAATTGGTGTGTACATTATCCCGGCTATTTTAATAAGTTTCTGATCAATTAAAATTTGTATATATTATGAGGCAAATCAAGAAACTTACATGATTGCAAGCTTTTATTCTAGGAGATTTGAGAATTATATGATGTAACTCTTTAGGTGAAGTCTCTCTCAATTATATGTGATGAATTGTGTAGATATTGTGATTGCTTACTGTTCACATATCACCTCACATGTTTCTCAAGCTCTTGCTAGTGGCACACACTACACAAGTTATTCTTTGCTAAACTTTGTACATGTTACTCTGTGTGTTTTTGGTCTGACCAACCAAGTTTGAAAATTTCTTGAAAATTGATGCAAAACATGTTTTCTGTTTGAGATTTTGAGAAAAATTATGTGAAAATCTTATTTTTGGGAAACTGGGATAAATACATGTAATTTTGAAAAACATTTCATCTCATACTCATGCATTTTATTCATATAATCTAATGCTTTGATGAGTTTTAGCACATAAATTGTTTCGTTTTTCAAAAATTTGTTTTTTATTCTTTTTTTTTTTCAGAATTCCGATCAATCGAATCTGTTTTTCGACCGATCGAAATTGTTTTTAAAATCCCTGGAAAGTTTCTGTGTGTTTCGATCGGTATTCGATTGATACTGGATCAATCGAAGTATTTTTGACCGATCGAATCTTATTTTCGATCAATCGAAAATCGGGCTGGGAGTTTTTTTAAAGGAATTGTAAGTTGTTTAGACCCCTTAAACCCAAACAGATTAACCTAGATAATTAGCCAAGTGATTAACTTAGATAATTTAAACAATTCTAGGTTAACATAAAAATAATCATATCATGTAAAAGTGCTGAAAATAAATAACTCACGATATGATAACCCAGGAAACTAAACCGGTAAAAACCTGGGGAGGATTTAACCTAGCTATCCTCAAGGTAAAAATGAATTCACTATGAAAGAATTGAAGTTTACACAATAGAGACTTAGACCACTAACATCCTATTGCTACCTCGTGTAGGAAACTTACTACCATGACCACGTGACAGCTCCGAGACCACGGACTACTTCTTTCCTTGAATTCTCGGCAAAGCACAAGCACACTAGCTTGTATATCTTTAAGCTTTTGATTCTGCAACTAGACGATCACCAAGCTCTTGACATTAATCTTGAGTTTGGAAACCCTAAGTGTATGTGAAGGTAAACAACTCTAGATCTAACAATTAGATTCACAAACACAGTATTCTGAACTCTAAAAACGTGGCTAGGGTTTTCCCTTATATACTTAGGGCAAAACATAAAACCCTACACGTCAAACAGGCTTGGGCTGAGTTGGAAAATTCTGCAGAAAAACAATCTGCACGATTTTTGATCGATCGAGTCTAATTCTCGATCGATCGAGCCTGACAGATCTGCACAGTGAATTCTGCAGTAACTCGATTCCAACTTTACATAATAAGTACATACTTTGAGCAAGTCTAAAACAAGACTAAAGATTGTTTTGATCATGGTTTGCTAACATTACAAATTGAAGTTCTAATACATTAGTTCCTAATTCCTTAGAACCTAACAGGAATTTTTCTCCACGTATTCATCACTTTTCAAAACTTTTCAAAACTCCTTTTCTCTCTCACCAACCGGTCAAGCCTTTATTTAAATTTTTTGTCATTTTCCTCCGGATCTTTTACAAGATTTCTCTCTCCGAAAGCTGGTATGTTCATTTTAACCTTTCTTTTCTTTTTATTTTCATTTTTTTCATGCATAAATTCATGCATTTGTTGGGTATTTTCGGACTTCTTTCTTCTTGCAATTGTTGATGTTTTGGTTGTTTTCTTTCACAATAAATTGTTGGGTTTTGTGGGGACACCATATACAAATGATACAAGTGGTTTAATTTGATTAATTTGATGTTTTGTGGAGAATTGAAAATTCTAGGGTTTGAAAAATACCGAATTTGGGGCTTTTGTTCAAATTAATATAAATTGATGAAATTGGCTTGTTAGATTGATAAATTTGATCATTATATTGTGTTTTCTAACATGTGTGATGCTCAATTTCTCAATTTGTTGGGTTTTGTGAAATTGGTTTTTTTCAAATTTGGGGATTTTTGATATAAAATTCTTGCTCAAGCCAATTTTGTGAATTTGAATCATATTTGAACTGTGTTTCAATGCATTAGACCATGCATCATTTGGTTATTCTGCTCATGCATCATATAGAATTGTTATTTCTATATATTTGTTGTCCTAACTGCAGTCTGCCCTTGGTTTTCTTTTTGTTTGTCCTTTTCTTTCTGTGTCTCTCTTTGTGGTCTTTAGCATCATGCCTAGGAAAACTAGAGCCCATAGGACATTTTCCTCCTCTCCTTCCTTCGATAGTGATAGGTTTCTGAGTGAGAAGCATCAGGAGACATACGAGACCCTTAACCTTAGGCATAACATTTGGGATAAGCGTAGGGTTATTCTAGATGAGGTTGATGATGAGGTGAGGCGTAACTTTGAGTGTAGGGGCTGGCTTCCCTTGTTAGACATAGATCATCCGCCTCCAACTAACATGATTAGAGAGTTCTACTCGAACCTCTCTATCCATATCTATGATTCCAATACTTTAGTTAAGAGTTGGATACGAGGTGTAGAGTATCGCATTACCCCTTCGATAGTGTCTGATGCTCTTGGGGTGCCTGTGGTTTCTCATCCTGTTTTTTCCTATGATGAGTCTCCTCCTCTTGATGACGTGATGTCATACATCACTAGGTCTTCTATTCAGTGGGGTTCTGATCCTTGGATCACGTCTGCTGAGCTTTCTGAGCTTCATTATCTTTTCTTTAGGATTACTTGTCATTCCTCGTGGCCCATTTTTCATCTCCACACTATCCCTCTTGAGCGATGTGTATTCCTTTATGCTCTTGTCACTGATGCTCCTATCAGTTTTCCTTATCTATTGCTTTGTTCTTTGAACGAAGTGCATCGGAGTAGTTCTACTGCTCATGCGTTGTTCTTTCCGGTCTTTATTCATCGGATTCTTCTTCACTTAGGTCTAGGTGATTTCCCTGCTTCTGAGTCTGTTCATATCATTGCTCCTATAGGTGCCACCTTTCTAAGGCAAAGGGCTGCTCAGCTTCGAGTTAGCTCTAAGCGTCCTAGGGTAAAGCCTTCCGGTGTCACTCCTCCTCCTTCTTCTGCAGGTGCTTCTTCGGCAGAGACGTTTGTTGATCCGACTGCTGCTGCTGCTGCTGTTCCTCCACCTTCACCTACGGATGATTCGGACATTCGTCGGTTGTTGGACACTGTCATGACCGTTCAGGCAGCTCATGGTCAGCTTTTGGTGGATGTGCTTGACGAGATTCGAGTATTGAGAGCAGATTTGGCGAGTCTTCGACGTTCTCCTCCGCCGCCTCCTTTTGATGATGAGTGAGTGCCCTTTGGCAATTCGTCACAAAAGAGGGGAGTACATTATGGAGTACATTGTAGAGGGGTTTTTGTCTTAGGGGGGAGATTTTGTTTATTTTTTGTGATACTGTGGAGCTTTTAGATTGTATCTAAGTGCTTCATTATGTATTTACATTTTTGGCTCATGATAGAGGGAGATATATTTGAGATACATCTTTTGTATGTGTTTCTTCTTTCACTATGCTACACTGCTTATTGATTTATATTTATGATGTTATTCATGATATATATCTTTATTTTGTGTTATGTGAAATCAAGAAGTTATTATTTATGTTACTTGTATTTTCCACACATGCGTTTATGTGTTTATTAAGTGTTACAGGAATATACAGGTTGATTCAGTCATCCTGCTGTCTACTTTTGCAACTGATAGATAGTAGTTAGGTTGAATTTGTTTAGTAGGGCTATTGTTTTGTAATGAACTGTTTGTTTTGTAAACTTTAAGCATTTTGTTAAGTTTGTGTTTTGTCATGGATTGCCAAAGGGGGAGTTTGTTAGGTTCTAAGGAATTAGGAACTAATGTATTAAAACTTGATTTTGTAATGTTGGCAAACAATGATCAAAACATTTTTAGTCTTATTTAGACTTACTCAAAGTATGAAGTTTTTATGTAAAGTTGGAATTGAGTTATTGCAGATATTACTGTGCAATTCTGCCTGGCTCAATCGATCGAGAATTAGACTCGATCGATCGAAAGTCGTGCAGATTATTTTTTCTGCAGAATTTCCAACTCAGCCCAAGCCCGTTTGACGTGTAGGGTTTTATGTTTTACCCTAAGTATAAAAGGGAAAACCCTAGCCACGTTTTTAGAGTTCTGAATGCTGTGTTTGTGAATCTAATTGTTAGATCTAGAGGTGTTTACCTTCACATACACTTAGGGTTTCCAAACTCAAGATTGATGTCAAGAGATTGGTGATTGTGCTTTGCTGAGAATTCAAGGAAAAAAGTAGTCTGTGGACTCGGAGTTGTCACGTGGTCGTGGTAGTAAGTTTCCTACTCGAGGTAGCAATAGGATGTTAGTGGTCTAAGTCGCTATTGTGTAAACTTCAATTCTTTCATAGTGAATTCGGTTTTACCTTGAGGATAGCTAGGTTAAATCCTTCCCAGGTTTTTACCGGTTTGGTTTCCTGGGTTATCATATTGTGTGTTCTTTATTTTCCGCACTTTTGCATGATATAATATATTGTGTGTTAATCACTTGCCTAAATATCTAGGTTAATCTGTTTGGGTTTAAGGGATCTAAACTTCTTACACAAAATAATAGATAGAGGTGAGGAAGGCATGGAATATGAATCACTGATGAGGAAAACAAAGCTACAGAAGAGTCCATATTTATTCAATTTCCTAGTTTTGTTTCATGGGATACAAAAGAGTGAGTAGAGGCAAAGATAGTAACAAATTACGGCTTCACCTAGAAAGTAAAAACAGAGATTACGTAAGTTTCATTTCTAATACCGCGCATCATTACAGTAACAAATCATGTTCTAATAGTTTCAATTGTCACAACAAATTCAGAGACAACAGAACAGGTGGAAGCAGCAATCCAGTCTTAATGACTAAGAATTGACAACAAGACAACAGGTCAAAGTTTGCAACAGGTAAAGCATTTAATATAGTAGTGATGAGTTGGGGATTTTTAGTTGAAATGGTCTTTTTCACACATCTCCACCCAATCTCCTTTCAATTTGTTGGAATTGTTGCCATATGTTGGTATATTTATCCACACAAAAAACATGTATTTCGTTATTTGAACAATTCACCTCCATTATTGTTGCCTAGTTAATGATTTAATAAGGCTGGAGATGCCATTGTACTTATTCCAAGATTTGTACCAGTATAATAACATATGTCATGTTAGAGTTGACAATTGGGTTGGTATGATGTTACCCAGGTTATTAATACCATTACTGCCAATGATCTAGAATTACATTTGATGTGGTAAATGAGGATATCTTGACACTAGAAGACTTTGATTTGGAAGGAATTTCCAATTAGGCCATAAGCATAATACGACAACAACTTAGGGGTATAAATCAGATTTGTCATAAAAAAATGCTTGGAAATACAAGAATCACAGGACAAAGGAAAAGGTAGAACACTCCAGAACCAGTGTTTGAGATATTGCCAAAAAAATAAGGGAACTCTGAGATGCAAAGCATTTTCAAATTGTACAGATTGAACAATCAATAAAGTAATTATTTATCACATGAAAAAGACTTAAAACAGCAAGTAGAGTATCAATTAACGATATAAAAGGCTTACAAAACTGCATGTAAGCCAAAAAGTTATGACATGGTTACACATGAGAAAATAAGCCTTCACACAATCATTGGGGGAAGAGGCTGACCAAGCCTATTGAAAGAAATGGTCTTCATATACAAAGACTTGAAAAGAAATAATTTTGGACAGAAAATAATACGCTAAAATGAAAGGCTTTATACAAGAGCAAAATGGTCTTCATATACAAAGACTTTCTTGATTATTAACATGGAAATTAACTACAATTCTGAATATTGACAGCTGTGTGCTTTTCCATTTTTCCCTCTGGTTTGGCAGCTATTATTGCAAACAAATTTTCCTCTATATTTGTCACACTTTGACTTCCCATATTATGGATGTAATGTTTTAGGACAGATATGAATAGGCTTATATCACTAGCATTTTTCTTGTTTACACTGTTAGTCATCTACAATAAAATTCCTAGCACCCTGATGTCTTAACTTTTCCAAACTGCTTTGTTAGACATTATGTCCGTGTCAATACTTAACGTTCATGTCATTGCCTTAAAAATCTTCACTTAGATGACTTTATACCTTTTCATAAGTTGTTCATAAATTTATTCAAATATAACTAAGAAATCTTTGCTTTATATGGCAGGTATTAAATTTGCTGGACCCTATTTCTATCCATATGTTGAGAAGCTAAAGAGCCATTATAATGACAGCTAAAACATTACAGTTCTAGCACCAAGGTAAATCATGATTTATGCAACTAGATACATAAGTATTTATCAAATAAGTAGATGACATCATTTGCCTGCATACCAGAGACCCTGATAGCCACATTGTAACAGCTGCAATATCCTGTTTCCATTAATGCTCAAGCTGCCAGCAGCTAACATGACATAGCAGATTGGCTGGCCCTTGAATGAATAGGCCATAAACTAGATGAGAATTTGTAACAACATATATACAAAAGGCATACAAAACACACACAAGCAGGGAAAATAAGATCATCACAACAGAAAAAAGATAAATTACTGAATCAATTGCAAAATAAGACATGCTTCTCATCATGTCTAAGTTGCTTATCGAATATAGTTGTTCAAGGCCCATCTATGCGTTGCAATGCTCACAAATAAAATTACAAAATTATTATAAGGAGAAATGATTATAGAATATTAAGCATCCAAAATCAAGATCTTCATGTGTTTATCATTCATTATCCTACAGAGTTACTAAGCCAGACTAAATAAATTGCACCAAAAATGCCTTATTAGGCAAACTATGGAAACACCCAAAGGTCATTCTTTGCAATTCAGTTTTAAGCCTAATATCTCCAAGTTTTTCTTCTTCTATTCATAAGGCTTCAACAGAAGTATTACACCTGCTCTCACCTTGAAATTCCCCTCCTATTTAACCAAGTGCTAGCTTTCCCTAATTTTCAGACTATTCAAAGCAGAATAATAGGAATATATAAGTCAAAATAAAACCAATTGGCACAGCATAACTATAAGGAACAATATTAACTGAAGGAGTTGGGGTTTCAAATCCCATAAAATTTGGTTTCACTACCTCATAAAGGTATAACACTCAACTATTAAGAAACGAATGTACATCAAAACATAATCAATTAATCTAAAATGAAAATTTTCATTCATTTATTCTGATTTTCTTTACATTAATGTCCTTTCAAATTGGGTTTGTGCCCAATCATATGAATGAACCAATTAAATTAATTTAGAGGAAAAGGACCTTAAATGTAATAATAATATCTTAAATTATGTTTGATGCGGTAAGTGGGGATACCTCAACACTAGAAGACTTTTATTTCGAAGCTCCTACCAATAGAGATTCCACTTAGGCCATAAGCACAGGCCTAGACCTCCTAAATTAGATTTTGGAGAAACAAACCAACAACAACAACAACATAGGGGTCTAAATCGGATTTGTCATAAAACAATTTTAAAAATGCTTAAAAATAAGAGAATCACAGGATAAAGGAAAATTTAGAACACGCCAGAACCAGCATTTAAGAAATTACAAAAAAATAAGGGAACTCTGAGATGCAAAAGTATTCAAATTGTACAAAATGAACAATCAATAAAGTAATTATTTATCACATGAATAAGACTTCACACAATGAATTAGGAAAAGAGGCTGAACAAGCCTACTGAAATGCCTTCAGACCTTTTTTTTATTATTTTTTTTATTGAAGTCTAATGAGTCATGAAGCACTAGATGAAAGCTCTTGAAAATAAATAATTTTGCAGAGACAATAATATGCTAAAAAAAAGGCTTTGTAAAGGAGCAAAATAGTCTTCATATCTAAAGACTTTACTATTAACATGAAAAAGGAACTGCAATTCTGAATATCGACTGCTGTGTGCTTTTCCATGATTCCCCTGGTTTGGCAGCTATTATTGCAAATAAATTTGACTCTTTATTTGTAACACCGTAGACTTCCCACATTATGGATGTAATATTTTAGGACAGATACGAATAGGCTTTTATCACTAGCATTTTGTTTGTTTACACTGTTAAACATCTACAAGATTGCCTTGTTAATTTTTCAAAATTGCCTTGTTAGACATTATGTCTGTGTTGATACTCAGAGTTCATGTCACTGCCTAAAAATATTTTCTTAGATAAATTTATACCTCTTCATAAGTTGCTAATACATTTATTCAAACATAATTAAGAAATCTCAACTTTATATGGCATGTATTAAATTTGCTGGACCCTATTTCTATACATATGTTGAGGAGCTAAAGGGCCATTATAATGACAGCTAAAACATTACAATTCTAGCACCAAGATACATCATAATGTACACAACTAGATGACATCAATTGCCTGCATACTAGAGACACCCATGATAGCCACATTGTAACAGCTACAATATCCTATTTGCCATGCTCAAGCTGCCAGTAGCTAATACGAGATACCAGATTAGTTGGCCTCTGAATGAACAGGCCATAAACTAGATGAGAATTTGTAGCAAAATATATATAAAAAGTATACAAAACACACATAAGCAGGGAAAAGAGGCTAAAAAAAAAATAGAAGTCAAGCAATTGGACAATGTAAATATATTTAGCTAAGCCATGTTAATAACTTGTCAACAAAAAAGGCATCTACTTAAGTATTTGGAGAAAAGAACCTACCAATCTAGCTTACTTGAAAAGGCTGAGTCCAAATAGTTATCATTTCAAGAAAATTAGCTTTTAGTAAGGCAAAAAGGCAATAACTAGGAGACCATTCTATAAACTAAACAGAATCATGAGGAGAACCTGTAAAAGGTATTCAATGCAACCAATCAGTATTGAAAAAAAAATAGGCCAATCTACCCTTTCTCACCACAAAAAGAAAAGGACTAAAAACCTTGTAAAGCATAAAAAACAATGGTTTGCATTAAATTTCAAGTATATACTATAAGGAAATCCTAAAATTTACCATATGATGAACAACTTAGACACTATTACATGTGTATAGCAATGACAACAAAGATCATCACAATAGAGAAAAGATAAATTATAGAATCAATTGCAAAATAAGTCTTGCTTCTCATCATGTCTAAGTTGCTTATCGCATAGAGAGGTTCAGGGCCATCTACGCATGGCAATGCCACAAATCAAATTACAAAATTATTATAAGGAGTAATGATTATAGAATATTGATCCCAAAATCAAGATCTTTATTGGTTATCATTAATTATCCTACTGAGTCACAAAGCCAGACTAAATAAATTGCACCACAAATGCATATTGGCAAACTATGGAGACAACCAAAGGTCATTCTTTGCAATTCAATTATAAGCCTAATATCTCCAAGTTTTTCCTCTTCTATTCATATGGCTTCAACGGAAGTATTACACCTTCTCTCACCTTAAAATTCCCCTCCTATTTAACCCAATGTTAGCTTTCCCTAATTTTCATACTATTCAAAGCAGAATAATAGGGATATATAAGTCAAAATAAGACTAATTGGCACAGCACAACTATAAGGAACAATATTAACTGAAGGAGTTCAGTAAAGGAGTCTCAAATCCCATAATATGGTTTCACTACCTCATAAAGGTATAACACTCAACTATTAAAAAATGAATGTACATCAAAACAAAATCAACTAATCTGACAAATTCATTCATTCATTCATTCATTCAGATTTTCTTTACATTAATGTCCTTTCAAATTGGAATTGTGCCCAATCATATGAATGAACCAATTAATTTAGAGAAAAATTATCTTAAATGTAAAAATAGTACATTCACTATCTTGGCATGTTTCTTTGAAGTTGAATCAAGAATCTTCCATAGCATAGTAGACATGGATTGAAGTCAGCATCTTGTTAACAATAGGACAGTATCCCTTCTCCTTTCGTTTTGGCCCATTTTGCAAGGCTATGGCCTACATTATTACACAACATCTTGCCATGGAGTCAAAACTAAGGTTTACCCATTGATTAGTTGACCTCATCCAAACACTTCCCCTGTTTTGCTCTTCGGTTACTCAGGGAATCCCAAGCGATGTCAAGTAAAACTCATATTGTTTGTTCAAACGATGGGCTAACTGCTTTATGCTGGCTTTAGTGTTTGAAAACAGAGCTTCCTCACGTGCCATCAAAAGGATTTTCATTGCCACTACTGCATACAGTGTGAACTCATCTTTGGTAATTCTGTCTGCAAGTAACTCACTTAGGGGGTCAATTATATGTTCAACAAATTCCATAACAGACTGAGCTTGGATCTTTTCCACTCGAAAACCCCATCTACCACCATACCATACTCCTTTGGCGTAGGGACAGGTTTGAAATAGATGTAAAAGAGAATCTTCTGCAATCTCACAGAGAGGACAATTGGCATCTTGGGTTTTTAAGCATCTGATAAGCTTTTTCTCAAAGGGGAGGACTTCGGCAGCCACTCTACATAAAAACATTTTTAATCTTTCATCGAAAGAAAGTTTAAGCCTTTCATGAATTCTTTCTTGGGCCACCTTATTTGCTGTAGAGTTGCAAGGAGGACAAATGCATGATACATGGACTCCGCACCTTTCTATTGTAATTTTTACTATTTTAGGATCATAATTTGAACATTCAAATCGAATATCAATGTCATTCCAATCCCCTAGAATTATGCCTTCCAAAGACCTATCACTTCTATAGCAAATCCACATAAAAGATAATGGAGCGATAATAAAATCAATATATGCAAGACATCTTTCAAAACCATTGATGCACATGTAGACAGAATAGGTACACATACGAACTTCATATTTATATGGCACATCATCCTTCAGTTCCACTTTTAGTGCAACACAAAAAGCGAATGATGGAAGTTTCCGACCGACCGAGAATGATACGGAACTTCCAACACTTTGATGGTTGAACCACCATTTTGGAATCTTAGTTCCTAGAAGTGCAAGTGAATAATTATCAAAAAGTTTCCATGTCGAGTCCGTTTCAGATGTAGCTTCATCGAGTTCAAATTCTGATACAGATTCATTGTCCGCTTCAGGATTAGAGTTCGTTTCAAATGCAGAGTCCGTTTCAAATGTAGCTTCATCGAGTTCAAATTCTGATACAGATTCATTGTCCGCTTCAGGATTAGAGTTCGTTTCAAATGCAGAGCCTGTTTCAGATGTAGCTTCATCGAAATCCAATTCTGATTCAAAGTTTGTTTCAAAATCAAAATCCTGATGCCATATTCCCCTTGCACATACGATATTTTGTTGAAGCCCTATAAATTCTCCAAACTGCTTGCCATTAGCAAAATTAAGAAACTTCAGTTTAGCAAATTTAGTAATAATCTTCAATTAGAAAAAAAAATTCTATAACTTTGAGAGAAAGGAAGAGAGACCTGATTCAATAATCTTCTTCTTGATTGTGAATTCAACGAATTACACCCTTTTGCATATACATCTTGTATACCATGTGGAAGTCTTGGAATTTTTCGAAGGTTGCAACAACAGTGAAGCCCCAGAATCTTTAATTGGGGAAATATGATAGCAATTTCAGGGAGGGTAGTAACGTTGCTGTAAATGATATCTAGACGTTCTAAATTGGGGAAGCAACCAGGGGTATCCATGGCTTTTGGAAATTCATCACAATCATGCATAGAGAGCCTCCTAAGATTTTGTAAATTAGAGATGTTACTTGGAACATCTTTCACATCTTTTAAACTTATTGCTAAGACACGAAGGCTAGTGAGATATCCTATTGACGAAAGCAACGCTAATCTTTCAGTTCCTTGCTCAAGACTTTTATATTCAAAGAGATAAAAGCTTTTAAGAGATTTCAACTGGAGCTTTGTTGGTAAAATTCTAAGATTGTGGCAATAATTGAGGTTCCAGTATTCAAGCTTTTCAAGAAGTCCAACGGAATGATGAACCTCAACTAAATTTTTGCATCCAAAAAGCTTCAACTTCTTTAAGTTAGGGGCAATCACTGATAAGTTAGGTACTTTTGTAATATTTTTACAACACGTGAAATCCATATATTTCAATGTTTCAAATTGACACCTCTGCAAAAGTAGAATTTTTTTGAAATTTATTAGTAAAAAGAGAACAAAATAAGGCTACGAGCTCATTTCAAAAAAGAAAAGAAGAAGAAGAAGAAGCTAAGAGCATATGTAAGAAATAATAACCATTCAATTATGAATTATAATACCTACTTCTAAAATAAAAATGTTAAAGGTACTATAATTTTATAAACATAAAGCTTACAAATTAATCAGCAATGAATGTGATTGGTAGGTTTCAACCACCTCATAAATAAATATTTGAATTGTCTCTTTATAATTGTGACACGTCAATTTGTATGTTCAAAATAGTAAAACTTGTAATATTTGTAGCAGTATTCTTTTTAAAAAAATAAAAATAAATAAACATTTGTCGATAGTTCATTGATTTGCACCATAAATTCTTTATGGTTATGTGTACATTTTAAAATATTTGTGCACAATTTGATTTTATTTATTAAAAAAATTTATAGAAATTTTATTTTATTTAGTAATAAATGCATGGTTTGGTTTTAGCAAAAAAAAAAAAAAAAGCTTCTTAATATATTCTCGAAAAGTACTCGTTAACAAAAAAAAAATCTAATAAGAATTTATAAATGCTATGATTATACCTCGAAATACTCGTCCAATTTAATGTGGCTCCATTGCATGTTAAGTACAACGAGTTTTGTAGGTTCAAAGGTGGATGGCAAGGACGATAAAGGAAATTTATTCCAATCAAGTAACCTTAACCCATTGGGGAGAGATCTAAGGTCTTCACAAATTACATTATGAATTCTCAAATATTTGAGACTTTTCATCTTCCCAAGATTCAATTGCATCTTTCTTGGTTGTGGCAAGGACAATGTTATGCCTCGAATTTCATCTAATCCCTAATTGGACAAAGAATCACATGAGTCACATTAAACAACAGAACATATGATTATTAAATTTAAAACAAAATCATCTTCAACATTAAAATGATAAATCAAACATAATGGGAAAAAATTAATTACATTTTGCATTGTGAGAAAAGGAAAAAGGTAAATCGAAAGGACTTATACCGTATCTCCATTTAGTATTTCGAAAGCATCCTCATAACACGATAGTCTTCTATGTTTTTTTGACACTTCTGCTTCTTGTCGATCAATTTCAAAACCCATTTGTTGTATCAAGTCATGCATCAATAAATGGCCATCTTTTGCAACATCTATGAGAGATTTATTGATAAGTTTTTCAATATCATAGTATGGGTTATGAAAATTGCAACTTTGTAATATATCTACAACCAAATTCTTGTGGATTCCTTTAAGAAAACATGCAATATCAAGGAAAATATTCCGTTGAATTTGGTCCAATCCATCATAGCTTATTTTAAGTACTTCTTGAATATCCGAATGAAGAATTCTTTTGTATTTATCTAATGCACTTTTCCAACATTGTACATTTTCATCATATAAATCAGCACCTATTATTTTTAGAACTAATGGAAGTCCTTTGGCATAGCCTATAAATTGGTGTACAAGCTCCAAATAATCTTCTGTAGGCTTGTTTCTTTTGAATGCATGTTGACAAAAGAGTTCACGAGATTCATGTTCATCTAATTCCTTAACCCTATAGTAAATTAAATGACAATCTTCTCGTAGAGTAGATAGCAACTTTTTCTCTCTTGTTGTGATAATAATTCTACTTCCAGAAGGAAACCAATTGTATTTTCCAAGCAAATTTTCTACTTGGACTAATTTGTCCACATCATCTAGAATTAAAAGAATTTTTTTGTGCTGAAGCTTTTCCATTATCACATTGATTCTTTTAGATACACCATGCACATTCAAATTTCTACCCCCTAAGATCTCATAATAAAGTGCCTCTTGTAGTTGGAGTACACCATCATTTGTTTTTGAGTTTTCTCTAACATCCTCTAGAAAGCTACTTCCTTCAAAACGATATGCAATTAAGTTAAAAATAGCTTTTGCAATTGTTGTCTTACCTATTCCTAGAAGACCATGGATCACTAACATGCGAACATCGTTTGACTCAATATCTAAGCAACAACTTATTTCCTCTACGCGAGAGTCTATTCCAACTGGGTATTTAACAACAAATACTTGCGAACAATTTAATTTGGCACTTGAGATCTCTTCAAAAATTTCTTGGATAAACCTAAATTGAGGGCGGCTGCCAATCATAAAGCATTAAAAAAATGTTAGAAATAGAAATATGATCTTAAATTGAATTCAAAATTGTTAATTTTGTTTAGCTTGTAAACTACAACTGAAATTTTGTTAATTAAATTAAATGGCGTGTAATTCATAGATCTAAACTGTCAATACAAATAATTTTTTTTATTGTTCAAATAGGATATAAATATTAGGCTTTTTGCAAAAAGATGCATGTGGAAAATCCTCTTTGGAAAAGAAGATTTTCTAAAGATTATGTGAGAGAAGCTTCTAATTAATTGATAAGAATATCGATCATATATTCTTCTCTTGCTATCATTGACCGTTGTAGTTTAACTAGCTCTGTAATGAAAGATATGATCAAAATATAATAGTTTCATAAAAAAAAATTAAAAAAATAAACAATATTGCTTCAGGGAGTTGTTTTTTAATAGTAAAATTTTATGGTGATCATAAAGTAGTGATTAAATACATACTCATTTTTGTAATGCCAACCAGATAAATTGCTGGCTTCATTTAGAGCGGCCCTCCATCTTTGCACTTTGTTCATGTCATACTTGAAATTTTCTTCATGTTTTGCTAGCGCTTCTCCAAACGTTCCCTTTTGGCTACGTACTTCTGATGGATCCACCTTATAAAAGACCGGAAACACCACTTGGCCATTCTTTTTACATTCAAGAATTTTGACAAGTTCATCCAAACACGAAGTGGAAGTTGCATAGTTTTTAGAGAATACAATTATTGAAATCTTTGAACTTTCAATAGCTTCGAAAAGTTCAGTGGAAATTTTCTCTCCTCTTTGGAGCTCACCATCTATGAAGGTGTTAATACCATTATGACGCAAAATACCATTCAAATTGCTAGTAAAACTATTGCGGGTATCTTCTCCTCTGAAACTCAAGAACACATCATATTTAGATCGTTGGGTGGAAGACAAAGAGAATGCTTGTTTATTAGTTATAAGAGCCATTGTGATTTGGATATATAGACGGTTGAGAAGATCTAAAGGAAAGAGGAGAAAGAAAGAGGTGACGAAATTGAAAATGTTTTATGAGTTTAAGAAAGCAAAGAGAATGAAAATTATGAAGAAGAGATTTCTCAATGGGTTTGAGAGAGAATGGGAATGGCAGACCGAAGGAAATGAATGTTAGATTTACATAGTTGTTGTGAGGCGAAGAAGACTGAGAGAGTCAAATGTGAAATTACTGTAGTAGCGTACTACTACTTCGTAGTTGGTGGCCCAAACTCGTAATAAAAAATTGGCCGTCCAAAGTGAAGTTCACTTTCAAACTTTCACACACACCCACCAGGAAAAAATGATGAAATTGAATGGGTACGCGTTTTTCGCTTAATTTTGGAGTGTAGCGAGGCATTCTGATTCCTTTTTCAAACTTTAAAGAAAGAAAGGATTAAAGGAAAGGAAGATGCAATTTCTTTTCTTTACACTCTTTGTACAGCCTCCTCTTTCTTCTTTCCTCTCATTTTTCTCATGAATCTCCTTCTCTTCTTTTATTCTATGACTAGAACATTTATTATACCATTTTTTTCCACAAGTATTTTATATGATAAAATATAAATAATTATTTATTACTTTCACGTGAATTTACTATTTTTATTCACCACTCATAATCACTTAGTCACATAAATAATGTTGTAAAATAAAGTTTGCGGTACTTGAATAAACACAAAGACAAATCCTTCACAATGCTACAACAATAACTGGGAGACTGGGACATAAATATATTTATCAATCAAAGTAGTTAGAGACAATATTTTATCTTTTTTAAAAAAAAAAAGAGAGATATTATTTTATATTTAGCATTTTCTGATTCACTTCGAAACTTTTGGACCCAGGAAAGTACCTAGAAATTTCCTCCGTGTAAAATACTCTGGTTCACTTTCAAACCTGGTTGAATTCATCTGTATGACCCAATAACCAATCAATTAATGTTTATTTATTTTCGAATACGGTAAGGTTGAAATCTTTGAGTTGGTACTTGGTAATGTCATTCTATTATACATACAGTTTATGATGACTGATTTGGTCCAACTGAATTCGATTAAAGGTCATTGCTGATGTGTGTTTGTATATCAAAATACTGTAACGTTGGACTTGGGGGAGAATGGTGATTTCCAGGTTGTAAAGAGTGTCGTAAATCACTAACTGTATGAACATGTCAAAATCACCGGCATGCGAAAATAGCAATTTTGAAATATAAATTGTTTATGTTGTTACAGGAGATATTAATATAATGAAAAAGCTCAACTTTACTGCACACCGGTTCTCAATTTCATGGTCCAAATATTGATATAAATAATCAAATTAAATAAATAATCGATTAAAATAGAATTTCATTTTCGTAGTTTCTTTCTTCTTTCTTTTTTTTCCCCAGGTTTTTTAAGTCAATTATTTAAAAAACAATGGTATAAGTTTGTAACATTTGTGATGGTAATACATTAGTGGGATAAGTTTGTAACATTTGTGATGGTAATTGAAGAGGGTAAAAGTTTGATGTGACGTGTGTATCTTGATTGAGATGACGGATTGAAATAAACAGATCTGATGTTGACGGATCCAGGGTGCACGGCATAGGGTCGTCACCAATCAGATGAACGGTGAGTACGAGTGTAGGGGCACGAGGATGAGTAAGTACCTGGAATAGGCAAAAAGAAAGATGAACGACTTGAAAACGAAGATTGTGCAAATCCCGAGAGGAGAAAACGAGCAGGCCGATCACCTTACAAAGGCTGCATCAGCAGACTACATGATCATCCCCAATAAGGTACCTTCCTTTGTTCAACTTTCACCTACAATTGATACCATCGACATGTAGGAGATAAGCTCTGAAGATAACTGGACCACACCAATAGTCGCCTACTTGAAGGATGGCATAGTACCGAACACCAAAGAAGCCGCAAGGAAGCTGAAGGTTTAAGCACCACAGTTCGTCCTGATCAAGGATTTCCTGTACAAAAGAGGCTTCTCGCGCCCATACTTAAGGTACCTAAGCCCCGAGGAAGCAAATTACATCATGAGAGAAGTGCTTGAAGGTGTTTGCGGGAATCATTCGGGGTCACGGTCGTTAGTTCACAAGCTAATCCGAGCTAGATACTACTAGCCTACTATGTAAAAGGACGCCCAAGTATACGTCAGAGCTTGCAACAAATGCCAGAGATTTGGTAATTCCATAAGACAACCAACGGAGGAACTCACACCGATGACGGCCCCATAGTCGTTCGCTCAATGGGGTTTGGACATTATGGGCCCTTTCCCGACAGTAGTTAGACAGTTGAAGTTCCTAGTAGTCGGCATTGACTACTTTACCAAATGGGTGGAGGCAGAGGCACTGGCTACCATCACAAAAAAGAATGTACGTAACTTTGTGTGGAAGAATATTATTTGCAAGGACGGTATACCAAGAGTTTTAGTCTCGGACAACAGGAAGCAGTTCGACAACGATTCCTTTAGAAACTTTTGTTCAGAACTTGGGATCAAGAACCATTACTCATCCCCCGCACACCCTCAGGCCAACAGACAGGTTGAAGTCACGAACCGATCCTTGCTAAAGAATATCAAGACTCGGCTCGAAGGGGCAAAAGGTATATGGCCGGAAGAACTTCCAAGCGTACTATGGGCGTACAGGACGACAGCTAAGACTCCCACAGGAGAGACGTTATTTAGGTTAGCGTACGAAAGTGAAGCGGTTATCCCAGCTGAAGTCGGACTCGCAAGCTACAGGGTGAACAACCATGATGAAAGGAGAAACGACGAGGCCATGCGTCTACAGCTTGATCTAATAGACGAAGTCAAGGCTACAGCTGAGCAGAGGCTTGCACGGTATCAGGATCTCATAGCCAAGCATTACAACTCTAAGACTTCAAGGTCAAGGACCTCATTTTAAGAAAGGTAATGGGAAGTACTAGAGATCCCACTCAAGGAAAACTTGCCCCAACTGGGAAGGCCCCTACAAGGTTATTTCATGATCAAGGAAATGCACCTACCACTTGGAAACTCTAGATGAGCAGAAATTGCACCATCCATGGAACACCGAGCATCTCAAGAAGTACTACCAGTAGATGATGACATCGAAAAGAGAGACTTTTAAGTTTGTTTCATTCGGCGCTTAGTTTATTTCTTTGGTTATTTTAGGTACAATACTTTTTAGCCCAAAGGGCAGGATTTTCCTTTAAAAGAACAAGTTTTCTACTTATGCACGAGTTTATTCATACATGACTTATGTATTCTTCTACTTTAATTATATAGTCCGTACAAATGGATGGATACATCCTATAAGGGTGTAAAAGTTATCATGTCCAAATGGACGGACACATCCTACAAATGACGGACACATCCTATGAGGGTGAAAATTATTAAGTCCATACAAATGGACAGATACATCCTATGAGGATGTGAAAATTATTAAGTCCATACAAATGGACAAATACATCCTATAAGGGTGCAAAAGTTATCATGTCAAAATGGACGGACACATCCTATAAGGGTGAAAATTATTAAGTCCATACAAATGGATGGACACATCCTATAAGGATGTGAAAATTATTAAGTCCATAAAAAATGGACGTATACATCCTATAAGGGTGCAAAAGTTATCATGTCCAAATGGACGGACACATCCTATGAGGGCGAAAATTATTAAGTCCATACAAATGGATGGATACATCCTATGAGATGTGAAAATTATTAAGTCCATGAAAGTGGACGGGTACATCCAAAAAGGGTGAATGATCTTGAATACACATACTAAATACGATCCCAATTAAAGTCTGACGAATACAGAAACATCTATGAAAAAACGGCCTTTACGCCGTCTAAAACTATTCCCGTTCAAATAATTAAGGACAGGTTCGAGACGTGTTCAGTTAACATAGTATAGTAAAAAACATACATATTAGACGGATTCAAGAAAATGGATGCCTTATGAACATAGAATTCAAATAAAAATTTAAAAGTAAACGCTTAAATAAAAATGCCATAAAGGGCAAATTGTTCATGACGGTACAAAGATTATTCTTAAAACTTTATACAAGTAAAAATAAAAAAGTCAAACTACGGGACGGGGGAATCATTGGCCTTCTCTCAAGCGAAGAAAGAAACTCGTCCGCCGCCTCTCCTTCCTCAAAAAAGAAGGACTTGGAGACGGATAGGCCAGATAGTGGCCTTAGTGACGGCTTAGATAGAGTTGAGTCCCCTATCCAATCTGTTATTGGTCCAGACGGGCTAAGGGAGTTCATCATGCTATCGTTGTGGACGGCCAATGACTTCAGGTCCACAATTAAAGAGTCGCACTTCAAGACTCTTAGAACTAAGTATCAAATTCAAGAGAGTATCCCTATCCGTCTACCCTATAAATCAGAGAAATGTTATTATGATGGAGTGGAAGGAATTGGGGTTTATGAGCAAATGTTGAAGGCGGGGCTCAGGTTCCCTTTGAATTCACTTCACCGTTACCTTCTTCATTACCTTGGGTTGTCCGTCACCCAAATTTCACCCAATGCTTGGAGGGTTTTTATAAGAGTGGAAGTCTTATATGGGGTTATGTCCAATGGAGCCCGACAGGTGACGGTGGAAGAGTTATTCCACTGTTACCATCCAACAGAGATCATCCAGTCAAGGGGGATGTATAGCTTTGTGGCAAGGAGCCCTTTGTTGAGGCTAGTGTATGACACCCCTGATTCCAATAGAAATTGGAAGAGTCGATACTTTTTCATGGATGGTGACACATGGATGGGTTATCCTGGGGAAACCGAATACATGCTTGTTGATTCAACATGGGGTATAATGTCCCTGTCTAGTATGCATCCGTCTTAGGCACTGTTAATTTCAGTTTCACCACTTTTCTAAGCATTTTTCCTTTTGAATAACAGTCTGGGACCGTCCACAAGTTTCAATCAAGCAGTGGAGCTTCTTGGAGAAGACTTTTAAGAAAAAAAAGTTAGAGGAGAGGACGTGGGCGAAGCTCGTTAACCTAGATACCCTCTACTGGTACTGTGACGGCCCCGGCCAACTCTAGCTGCCCGTTGCTACGAACTACAAGTTTGCCAACGTAAGTTTATTAAAATTATGCTTAGTAATTCTTTCCTTCTACTCTTTTAACTTCTATACCGTCCTCTTTTGTAGAAATGGATGATGCCAAGAGGAGAGCCTTCATTAAGCAGCAGGCTGCTGCAAGAAAGAAACAGGAGGTTCAGACTTCCAAAGGGACGAGAACTCTTCCATCAACAAAGAGGAAACAACCTGAGAAATATGACCGTCTCCCCAAAAAGCCCAAAACTACTACAAAGGAAGTCGTCGTGGGTCTCGAAGCGGAGATCAAGAAAATTCCTCCGAAGGGACCTGGAGTGGGCAAAGGTTTAATGAAGGCTCCCTCCGTCACTAAGAAGCCTCCCTTCCTCCTCCGTGAGGATTCCAAGTACGCTTTGGAAAGGCTCTCGTCCATTTTCACTTTAGACGATTACGAGGACCTGGGCAACCATGCTACGGAGGCCATGGGGGAGACAGGTCTTTTCAGCATTACTCAGGTGAATATTTTGTCCGTTGTCCTTTTCATTTTCTTTTCCTTCATCTTTTGTGTCCAACTCTCTCTTTTCCAAGCCATGGTGATGATGAAAGGGCTGATGGGCCGTTGCCTTAATCACAAGACAGCATTGGACCGTATAAGGGCTAAAGCAACGGCGACGGAGGAGGAGCTGGCTGAGCTTCAAGTGGCAGGGTCTTTTTTACCTAATGGGGTACACCTCATCGTATCCCGCCCCCACAATGGACTGATTACTCGACGCATTAGACATGTCACCTACACGTGACGGTAAACCCTAAGACTGACGAATCTAAAATAGATGACGGTGGTACAAAATTAAATGATAGTAGATAAGGATACTTACCGAGTGTAGATATACAGTCAGATGGCACAAATGACAGATGAATTAACTTGACGAATCGATTTTCTGAGAAGGCTAATGGATGGTTTTTGGTCATATGATTTTTGTGGAAAGTGAGAAATGAAGAAAGAAAAAGCGAACTTATATAAGAGGGACGGCACAGAAGACGAAGGGACGTTTCGTTCTTAGAAAACAGCCCCTAAGTCTATCTCTCAGAGGGCAAAACAAACCGTCATTCCATAAGTCTGCCCCTAAGAGATCACAGACCCATGGAGTGAGGGGGCAGCTGAAGAGGGTAAAAGTTTGATGTGACGTGTGTATCTTGATTGAGATGACAGATTGAAATAAACAGATCTGATGTTGACGGATGCAGGGTGCACGGGCATAGGGTGGACGGGTTAAAAGCACACGCCATTACTTCATAAATGGAAATAACTTGCGTTTCACATATAATTTTGGTTTGTAGAATCCAAATGGAAATAGAATCCAAATGTAAGGAGGATTCCGCGATATTCACCTAATTAATGACAATCCTATAAGGAAAAGGCTTCTTACACAAGAAAAGAAGGTCGGTTCTACGTTACTATAAAAAACTCAAAGGCTCTCATCAGTGAAGGTACGCATAACTTTCTCAACTCTGGCACTCTAGGGTTGTGAGCATCTTCTGACTTAACCTTCTGAGGGTCTTTGGCCGGTATCACACTGATACCCTCTTAAGGTGTTCTTTGTTGTGTGTTTTGCAGGTTGTTTCGAGTACATGAGAAAACCTTGTAGCTTACTGGTGATATTTTGAGCATCATCAGTATTACATTAGTGGGATAAGTTTGAAACATTTGTGATGGTGTTGTCCACAAATTGGTGGTGCTTTGCAATAAAAATTGTCACGACCACAATAACAATAGTAAAATATACACATGATGATCACGATGGTGGTATATGGACATAATTATTAGTTATGGTGGTGGAAATAGTAATCACGGTGGGAATTGATGGTAATGATAAAATGATATCGATATTGCTCATGCTTAATGGGATTCAAAAAAGAAAAAAAAAATGTTATAACATCCAGAGGGTGAGATTGCAATTTGCAAGTAGTTGGTGCTTCATGCCGGGCATGAAGTCATTCCTAAGGGAAAAGAAAAAGAAAAAGAAAAAGAAAAAAAACTCATCACATTGATGTCCATGTAAATCTAGAAGGTGTTGTTTGGCATTCTTTCAGGTTTTTTAGGCATCCAAGTGAAGATTCATTTTTCTTATCGTTATTTGGATTTTGAAGTTTTTCTTTGTTTCTTTTCTTTCTTTGCTTTTTACGATGTAATCGTGCTTCTCTAGCGTATGCTAGTTGATGCAAAAGAGAAAAAAGGGGTCATATGTCCCTATTTCTCTTCGCCATTGTATATCTTGTTTCTCAATTAATAAAGTCTACTATCATTTCCTCTCAAAAAAAAAAAAAAAAAAAAAAAAGCATTGCCTAACATGTTAAGTTGAAATTAATTTTAAGTCTTTAGCTGCCATTCGTTTTCAAACTCCACAAATATGCCTCCTCTATATATTGTGGATATATAATATCCTCAGATTTCGCCAAATGAAAGTCTCTGGGCTTACTAAATGCAATGCTTTAATGGTCTGTTTGGATCCCATGGATTTGGATTTGGATTTGGATTTGAGGGAGCCCAAATCCAAATCCTTTGTTTGGGTAAGTTAAAAGACTTGGATTTGGATTTGGTCCCAAATCCAATCAGAATTTGATAAGCTTAAATCCATGGATTTCAAATACCCACAGACACGATGGAATTTGAAATCTCTCATGCACTATGCACTATTTCTCTCTTAGAGCAAAGCCCTCCTCCGACTGCATATCCAACGGCAGAGGCAAGATCGAGCTGTCCGATGTGCCAAAACCTCCATCAAAGTCCTTTATGTTCTGCTCCGGTGAGAAATCAGAGAATCCTCCACTATAGATTGGCGGCGGAGTCAGAGTCTCAGGCTCCGTTTGTGTAGAGAACACGTTGTCTACATTGCTGGTGACGAAAGGCTGGCTAGCAAAGATCGAGGGTGAGGGCGAGGGCGAGTCTCCGACCGAGTCTTTGACCAAGTCGACGTCGAAGTTCGAGAACAATTTGAATTGCTTCAACGTGAGGCGTGGATCGTAGCCTGTGTATCCATCGTCATCAAACGGCCGGGTCGGCCCGGTAAATGCTGACATGGCTTTTAATACTCTTTCTCTCTCTCTCTCTGACTCAATCAACTTGTTAGCTTAGCCCAAAGGTTTCAGTGAATTTAACAGATCATCAAACATTATCTTTTAAACAAGATCGTATGGCTATGAGGGAATCAGCACCAAGAATGAAATTCTATTGGCTGGAGTTGATGTACATCCAATGATATATTGACACGTGTAATGTAACTGTGATGTAGAAGGATTAAGAAAAATAATATTAAAAAATATATTTTATTGATCTTAAATCCAAATCCAAATTCAAATTTAGGTATCCAAATAATGAAATTTCAAATGATGAATTTCAAATCCTTCATTGTTTAAAAAGACCCAAACAAGGAATTTTAAAATCAATGGATTTCAAATCAAGGCATTTCAAATCAATGGATTTCAAATCTAAATCCAAATCCAAATGTTGCCATCCAAACATAACCTAAGAAAACAAAAAAAAATCAAGAAAGTATAAAGGGAGTATAGATTTCAAGGAATTTAGTTTCCTTTGTTTCAAAATATGTAATCATTTTATGATCATGACATTATCCCTTAATCATATTGATGGCCTTAGTAATAATTTTATGAAGAGAGTTATTGTGGTTATCCCTTAATCATATTCATGACATTATACTTTGCATGGTTATACTTTGCACTGGCTGAATCAATCTCTAGAAAGTTAGAAGGATATGTTTCACTTTAAAAAAATATTAATCAAATAAAAAAATAATAATAGAATGACATATTTGTAGAGATAAAAAGATTAACAAAAAAAAAAAAAAAACACTTGTAGAAATCTTTTTTTAAAAATTGACAGTACATGAAATAAGTGTTATTTTTTATATATTATACTCCATTATATAATATTTGTATATAATTTCACACATCGTACGAGTATGCGGCTAATATTAAATTAAATGTTAACCAATCAATTATAGTAGCTTATATTCCTCCCAAAAAAAAAATAATAATAATTATAGTAGCTTATATATCTGGGAGACTGAGACATAAATATATTTAGCAAACAGAGTTGTTAGAGATAATATTTTATATTTAGTAGGTGGCCGCCCAAGCTGGACTTTGGAGTGTAGCTGAAAGCTGATGCATTTCCTGATTCACTTTCAAACTTTTGGACCCAGGAAAGTACCAAGAAATTTCCTCCGTGTAAAATACTCTGGTTCACTTTCAGAACCTGGTTGAATTCATTTGTATGACCCAATAACCAATCAATTAATATTATTTATTTGCAGATGGTAAGGATGAAATCTTTGAGTCTATATTGGTTGGTAATGTCATTCTATTATACATACAGTTTATGATGACTGATTTGGTCCAATTGAATTCGATTAAAGGTCATTGCTAAGTGTGTTTGTATGTCAAAATACTGTTATGTTGGACTTGGGGGACGATGGTGATTTCCAGGTTGTAAAGAGTGTAGTAAATCACTAACTGTGTGAACATGAAAGTCACCGGCATGCGTAAATAGGCTTCAAATTATTAAATCTGTCAAATCAAAATCCATTTCAATTTCAACCCTTGAAGCTGGCCTTCTTAAACAAGGGAAGGTGATTTCAAAACCCACATCCACAGAAAATAGCAATTGTGAAAATGGCATTTTGATAGCTCTAACTAAAACAATGTCACCTTGAAATTAAGAAGGGTCCTTTTTTTTTTTTGGCTTGTTACCTTGTCCTTCTTATCCAAAGAATTATTGGCACTTATTTTTTGGTGCCAAGTTTATTAAAGAATAGTGTAGGAATGGCATCTAAAAGGCACGGGTAACAACTTCCAAGTTCAACTTGAGCAGGGATTAACAGTCGCAATAGCATATTTCAATGCTAAATCAAGGAAAAAATTGGCCTTTGCCCTTTCCGCACAAATTATACAGCATTTTGCCCTCTTTCCTAAACTAATTAAGGAAATGTCCCTCTTTTGAAACTCGATTTTCTCAAAATCGAGTTAAGCCCTATAGTGGCGTTTTTAAGTAGCCTATAGTGACATTTTAAGGACCTATAGTGGCGTTTTGGAACTCGAGCTCTACGAACTCGAGTTATAAGTAAAAAAAAAAAAAATTGCCAATAACCGGAGTTCATGGAGCTCGAGTTATAAAACGCCGCTATAGGTTCTTAAAACGTCACTATAAGCTCCTTAAAACGTTACTATAGGGTTCCAGAATTTGTTTCTTTAAAAACTCGATTTTGAGAAAATCGAGTTTCAAAAGAAGGGCATTTCTCTAATTAGTTTGGGAAAGAGGGCAAAATGCTGTATAATTTGTGCGAAAATAGCAAAGGCCAATTTTGTCCCTAAATCAAAGTAAATTCTGTTACGGGGGAAACTCTGAAATATAAATTTTTTTTTGAAACCCTCTGAAATATAAATTGTTTATGTTGTTATAGGAAGATATTAATATAATGAAAAAGCTCGACTTCATTGCATACCAGTTCTCAAATTCATGGTCCAAATTATTGGTATAAATAACCAAATTAAATAAATATGGAGAGCAAAGAGTTAATGCTGTTTTTTATTTTTCTATTTTTAATAAGAAGAATTAACGACTTAGTTACTAATTTCTAGGGAACAATAAATACATGACTATGAGTGTTTTTTTTTACCCTTAAATCTAATACAAATCAATTATCCAAAAAAGGTGTAACTCTTATGAGGTGTAACTCTAATAAAATTACACATTTTTTACATCGTAGATTTCTAAAAAATCTAATGGTTGAAAAAATATCATTAAATGTTATTACTTTCCATCTGATAACCTAATTAATACCACAATATTTTTCTCTCTCCCCTTATTTATTGCTTTCCACTTATTAAAGGCACACCACATACCACCATTTTCAAGAGCCTGCAAAACATAAACTCATCTACAGAAGAGCACCTGGCCATTGCCAAAGTGGGAGTTTCAGCAAAGAAACAATTGCACAGTACACTAGAAATTTGTTAGGTTGGCATTGTTTGCAAATCAAGCATTTTAGAGCAATTTTCCTACCAAACTTAATTACCATATATCTATAAGAGTTTCTAAAGAGTTTTACTTTAGAAAGAATCCAAAAAAAAGTTAAAGTTAAATTTTAATTTATTTTTAATGATTCCTCCCATATGTAATCAGTAATCATATAGGGACAAGACTTGTAGTATTCTCATTTAGACACTCGTTAGAGGAAGCTTGAAATATCATGGATAAGTTTCAGATAATCCAATTGCACACAACATAAAATACCAACAAACAAGGAGGCAAATGATTAGCACAATAAGCCTTTTGTACTCCAACTAAACAGATATGGTTGGGAGAAATCCAACCCATCATATGTGATTTATAGCAACCTCTATAGTTTGCTCAATTAATAAAATTTCTACTGTTCACTTAAAAATTGAAAGTTTGAGATAATATTTTGGCCTTTATTAAAAACAAAAAATGAAGTGCTCTTCAACGGGGTGGAAACAAAAAGGAAAAAAAAAGTGTGGAAAATCATAAATAAAGAGAGAGAAAAAAATGTAATTAATTAGGCAAATTATATGAAAAGTAATAAATGTTTAATTGTTTGTTTTTAACCGTTAGATCTTTTAGAAATCTAAGGTGTAAAAAATGTGTAACTTTATAAGAGTTACACCAGATGTAACTTGAACTCATCTCATATATATATCCTGTGTAAAAACAACTAGTCAAGTAATCTCTAAATAATTGAGGCCTTTAAATGGTATGTTTAAGAATTATTGAATGAATAGAAGGAATTAAATAAAAAATAAAAAAAAATTATTAGAATGCAATGAAACAAAAATTCATTTGGCGAAAGTTGTCACTTAGTGGCATAATCTACTCCCCTCTATTATTAGGAGAGAGAGAGAGAGAGAGAGAGAGAGAGAGAGAGAGAGAGAGAGTCATAAATGAGATGAAAATTGGAAAAAAAAAATTATGGTATAAGGGTATTCCTTCGATGGAAAGAGTCATAAACGTGACATTCCCTCGGTTGAGAAGTAATGTGAACAACCAATCAACTCATAGATAAGGTGGGTGGATTTTACAAGTTTCTATTAATGAAACCTGACATCCGAACTGATTAAAATCGGATTTTCTTCACGCCAACCGTGCTTAGGTTCAAAGTTTCTCATTTTGACCAAGTTAGCTCGGATCTTATGAATTTATTTGGATTTAAGTCTACTTGGAAAATTCCAGATAATACAGAGAAGGTCGTCTTTACAGCTTAAACATCATCACAAATTAATAGTCACCACAACAACTACCTCCATTATATTTAAATAGTTTTTCCTTACTAAATTCATCTAATTAGTTTTCCATATGTCCCAACAAAAGTACACTCTTTGTTTCTCATAAGATTCTCATCCAACTTATGCTATCATTTCAGCATTCCAATTTCTTTAAAATATGCATCAAGCTCACCAATGCTAAACTAGGAGTGCAAGTTTTCAGTTTAGGAGTGCAATAACACTTTTCTTTGCGTTTAGAATTGGCTGATTTAACCACCACGCACCCTTGGTGTGGTTATCATTTCACAAGTACAAATACTTGTAGGGTGTGGGGTGTGGGGGGCAAGGGTTGTAGTTCAAGTCTCCAAGAAGGAGTTTCACACATATATACACTTAAATTAGGCTAGAGTAGAACTTCTACCCTGTAAAAAAAAAAAAAAAAAAAAGAATTGGCTGATTTAGAAAATGTAGTTATAGAATGCAATACCAGGATAGATCGTAACACACCCAATGCATGCCATACAAATTACAGTTGAGCCACAATACTTCCTCCAGACCCACCAATGCAATATAGGAAAGTTAATCATATCATCAATAACTAGAATATTCTAGTAACAAAGCACCCAGCCAAGCAAAACAAAGTAGCATTAAGTGCAACATGGGATGCTATCTCTCTTTCATGAAATATACTAGGAAATATTTGAAATATTATGTCCAAAGAAAGATAGCTAAGAGGTATATGGATCAAAAGAAAATAATGCAATTTTTGCAATCATAGTGATACAGCAGATATGAGCTTGGAATACAACACGTCCAACAAAACAGGAGGAGACGGAGAAGGTTCATGTTGACCTTGAAGAAAACCCTCTAATCTTTTTCGGGCTATCAAGGCTAGCGTTGTTGAATGATCTCAACCAACGCTAGAACAGCGAAAACAACGTGGACTACGACATAATGGTTTGTGTGAACAATAAGGCATAATTGCCAAAGTTGTTGAGATGATCACTAGAGACAATAACTCCAAAGCAATAGCTAATTTAGTGCAGAGTCTAAAATCTCAAGCCAAACAAGGATTTAGTAGGTGAAGCAGAAGTGGACATTGTAATGTTCAAAATTCTTAGCTTGAAGAGCAGATGGAAAACATTGATATTTTTACGATGACAAGATCCTACATTTTAGACAAGGCAATGATGGGTACATGCTTGAAGCAGAAAAAGCCATATTGTTTCAGTCAAAGGTCATTCCAATTATGTGCCTTCCCTAAAACCATTAGGTATTGGGTTATAGGAATTCAAGGCTCTAGAGTGGCCAGGGAGAGATAATTGTATCTTATGTAAGATTTTCAAACTTACATTTGTATTAAGGTGTTGAATGTGTGCATACTATGATTCTTCCCGAACAATGTCCTTCATAGCTAAACATCATAAGAGAGAGCCATCAAAACACAAAGCTCTCTATCTTAGTTTCTCCATCCCTTGCTTCACAAACAAAATTCAGCGATCATATTGTAGTTTTCATTGGTAAATACTTATCATTTACACATTTCAGATTAAACCCACAACTTCAACATCTTCCCCTTGTTCATGAGAGAAAAAGAAGAAGCCATTTGATACAAAGACCAATGGCCATACTAATTGACAATTTTAACAGAAATATAAACTAGGAATAGCCCAAGGAAGTAAACAATCAAACACATTCTTTTTTTAAGTAATTAATGAGTTTTTATTAAAGAAGAGTAGTGTTCAAAATGTAGAGCCTCTTAAAGAATTACAATCATAAAATTAAATGGTCCCCAAAAAATTCATTGTACAACATTCAATTTGCAGATTCAGGAACTAGATTTGATCTCTTTAACTAGTTTCTCCAAGACTTCAAATGTTTAGTTATACAAGTCCCTCCAAATTGTCCACATAAGACAGTGAGGAACTGCCAGATGCTACTAGTGTCCTGATTATATGTTCCTTTCCAGCAGCAATAACATTTATCACCTTCTTGGCATCAACCAATGTAACCCAAAAGCAATAGAAGAAAGGACCACAAATCATGACCTACTAAGCAATGAACCAAAGATGGTGTACTGATTTACAACTGATCTTTCACATATACAGCACCAATTGACCAAGACCACTGATGTTCACCCTGTTGATGAGGGTTGCTTTCATAACAAATTCATTTCCTTTCTCAGTGTTGATTTGAAGTGGCTCAGTGACATGGTGAGGAATAAGAACTTTGAGGCTTTGAGTCAGTATGGAGTAATGTGGTTCTTGAAACCTACATAAAGCAAGTTATTAGTGGTAATGTGGCTGATCTTATTCATTGGAAGAATGGTTTTGGTGCCAAAAAGTACCAAAAAGAATCAGCGAAAGGCTTTCTCAGTTATGTCTTTAAAGCTCTTGAGGCAACCACTGTTATTGTACTTTTGGCCTTTGCTATAATCTCTCTGCCTTTGGAATCAAACAGCATACGATTATCATGGTGGGAGTATTATTGTTGCTGTCATTCTGGTAGTTGCTGTTTCTGCTGTCTATAGCTTCAAGCAATCCAAGCAATTTGAAAAGTTCTCCCCAAAGAGTGGAGACATCAGGGTTGACGTATTGAGAGACGGGCAGCACCAACATATTTCAATGCACTTGTTGGTATTGTCACTGCTAGTCATAATCGTGGTGTTGGCAATTGCAAAAGGTCTACCTCTGGCTGTTAGACAACTTTGGCTTATTCTATGAAATACATGATAGCTGATCATGCCTTGGCTAGGGATCTCTGATTGTGAGACATGGGTAAGACATAAGTATCTGCACTAACAAAACAGGTACTTGTACATTAAATGAGATGAAGGTAACAAAATTTTGCCTTTAAAAGAAGCAATGAGGGAAGGTACTCCCACAGAATAGTATCAAATGTTCTTGATATATAAAACAAAAGGCAATTGATTTAAACACAACCAATACTATTTACAAAGTAGATTCTAAATCACTTATAAAAATTTCTGGAGCCCTACCAAGAAAGCGACACTTTCACACTTTCTTGGGCTTGTCTTTGATTTGAGTATGAATATCAATAAATTCTATAATCCATGTTAGACTTAGATTCAGATAAAAACAGAAGTGGAGTTTCAGTGAAGATGAAGAGTGAGAAGGTTGCTCACACCCACTAGAAGCGAGCCCCCAAAACTAAGGGATATATATTCAAGAGACTACATTCTAGCCAGCCTTTAACATGACATCAGAGTAAAAAGAAAGCTCTCCCCCCAAGGCCAATTCATTAATTAATAATTAAGACCAATCTTATGACAAATCAATAGTTATTCCAAAGTAATTATTAGTTTTACTAAGTATCAAAATTTTCTATGAAATTAAAAAAAAAAAAAAAAAAAAAAGTCATTCGTCCTTGAATTTTCATAGGAATATAGTTAAGAAATAAATGACCAATGACATCGAGGGTGAATTTCATACATTCAAATGGACAAAGAAGTAATAAACACCATTAGTTTGAGAATAATATTAAAAAACTCAAACTTTAGTGGATCAAACAACTTGCTCTAAACTTGACTAACCAAAATATCAAACCACTTTTAATGTTAGTTATATTTTTGTCATATTCAATAAATCAACAATATAGAAGGCCCTAAATCATACTAACTAAAATTACAATGAAGCATATGAAAATTGAACTCAAAGCAAAGTGACCTCATGACTACTCTAGTATTGAAACCAAATTATATTACCAACAATTATTATAAATTAGAGAAAAGAAAAAAGAAAAAAACACATTTACACATTGACAAGTTACAAAAATATACTTTTTTATAAATATTTTACAGAAGGAAATTGTAACGACCCCGCCCCAAATGTGTAAATATTATCCGCTTTGAGGCCCATACCCCTCACGGTTTTGTTCTCTCCCAAAGCACACAGCAGTGGGAGAAAAGGCCTCTACACATTAAAGGGAGGTCATTCCTTATAAACACATTCTCATGTGCTTCCCTAGGCGATGTAGGATTCCATGGAATGCAAGACCCCTCTTTTTGGGTCACTACAATCCACCCCCCTTACGGGCACACGCGTCCTCGCGTGTGGGGCCCACACTTCCGACTAGGGCATGGCTCTGATACCATTTGTAACGACCCAAGGAAAAGAGCTAGCCACATCTGTGCTATACCTCAAAAGGACTAGTCACTATTGAGGCTCCTTGTAGTTGTTAATAAAGCCCAGATCTACCTAGTAAATACCCGATGTGGGTCTCATCACACACCCACACACATCACACAATCAATCAATCAAATTGGGGCATCACAATCTCTCCCACTTAAATACCTAATGTCCTCGTTAGGGCACACTTGTGAGGTAGTGTCTCCGAGCCTACACGGGGTTACTGGGCCGGCTCTGATACCATATGTAACGACCCAAGGAAAAGCGCTAGCCACATCTGCGCTATACCTCAAAAGGACTAGTCACAATTGAAGCTCTTTGTAGTTGTTAATAAAGTCTAGATCTACCCAGTAAATACCCGATGTGGGACTCATCACACACCCACACACATCACACACCCACACACATCACACAATCAATCAATCAAATTGGGGCATCACAATTTCCTCCACTTAAATCCCTAACGTCCTCGTTAGGGCATGGCTCTGATACCATCTGTAACGACCCCGCCCCAAATGTGTAAATATTGTCTGCTTTGAGGCCCATACCCCTCACGGTTTTGTTCTCTCCCAAAGCACACAGCAGTGGGAGAAAAGGCCTCTACACATTAAAGGGATGTCATTCCTTATAAACACATTCTCATGTGCTTCCCTAAGCGATGTGGGATTCCATGGAATGCAAGACCCCCCCTTTTTGGGTCACTACAGAAATTGTATGCCATCTTTTCATAAGTTGGATAATTGGTATCACTACAAGTAAAATGCCTACTAGCGACCAAGAATTTTTGACGGACCCAAAAAACCCTCTCAAAAAATCTTATTTGCAATGGCAAAATAAAGCCCTCGCAAATACTTTGTAAAATGTGAAATATTTGTGACCAACAAGAAAAGCTGTCGCAATTATGTGTTATAGCCATCACAAATACTAATATTTTGGAGGGAAATTTTCCCTCCATATTATTTGCAAGGGACAATTAAAAATCTCTCGCAAAAAGTGTATTATTTGTGACGGTAAAAAAAGCGGTCACTAATGCTAAATTATTTGCGAGGGCTAGGATCGACCTTCACAAATAATCATTAAAATGTCAAAAATTTGGAGGCAAATGTTCCCACCATATTATTTCCGAGGGACAATAAAAATCCCTTGCAAAAAGTTTATTTTTTGTGTGGGTTAAAAATCTGTCCTTACTAACACTAAATTTTTATTCACTTTCAACTTCAAAATGGTAGACTAAAATTCAAGAATTTCACCTTTTTGTACTCTCTCTCAAAAGTGAATAAAAATTTATTCCCATTAAAATAATGCATAAAAGATGAGTTTATAGATCAAATAGTAAATTATATCCAATTGACATGAAAACTGGCATGTATGTTAAAAATATATAGAACATGTAATCCAATGGTTGGATTTTCAGAATATGAATTTAATAAATAAGTTATTGGCTGATGTAATATTTTTTAGAGTTACATCGCGTGTAACTTGAATCCAACTCTATATTTCTTAATTCGATGTGAATTTTGACAAATCTACCGTTAAATTACATTATCTTCATATATTTTTCATGCTTATAAAATCTCAAGGTAATCAAATATTAATTGCAGTGTCATCAATCAATTGTTTAAATTTAAGCTTTTATAGTTTAAAATAATGCACAAAAGATGAGTTTATAGATCAAACGGTAAATTACATCTGATTGGCATGAAAATTGACATGCATGTTAAGAACATATAGAGCATGTAATCCAACAGTTGGATTTTCAAAATATGAATTCAATAATAAGTTATTGGGTAGTATAACATTTTTTAGGATTATGTCAGGTGTAACTTGAACCCAACCCTATATTTCTTAATTCAATGTGCATTATAACAAATCTACCGTGAGATTACATTATCTTCATAAATTTTTCATGCTTACAAAATTTCAAGGTAATCAAAGATTAATAGCTATGTCATCAATCAATTGTTTAAATTCAAGTTTTTGTAGTTTAAAATAATGCATAAAAGATGAGTTTATAGATCAAATGGTAAATTACATCCGATTGGCATGAAAATTGGCATGCATGTTAAGAACATATAGAGCATGTAATCTAACAGTTGGATTTTCAAAATATGAATTCAATAATAAGTTATTAGGTGATGTAACATTTTTTAGAGTTACGTCAAGTGTAACTCGAACCCAACCCTATATTTATTAATTTGATGTGAATTTTAACAAATCTACCGTTAGATTACATTACTTTCATCTATTTTTCATACTTACAAAATTTCAAAGTGATCAAAGATTGATAGCCATGTCATCAATCAATTGTCTAGATTCAAGTTTTAGTAGTTTAAAATAATGCATAAGATTTGAGTTTATAGATCAAATCGTAAATTATATCCAATTGTCATGAAAATTGGCATACATGTTATGACCATATAGAACAAGTAATCCGACGGTTGGATTTTCAAAATATAAATTTAATAATAAGTTATTGGGTAGTGTAACATTTTTTAGAGTTACGTCAAGTGTAACTTGAACCCAACCCTATATTTCTTAGTTCGATGTGAATTTTGACAAATCTATCGTTAGATTACATTATCTTCATACATTTTTCAAGGTTACAAAATTTGAAGATAATCAAAGATTAATAGGCATGTCATCAATCAAATGTCTAAATTCAAGTTTTTATAGTTTAAAATAATGCATAAAAGATGAGTTTATAGAAAAAATGGTAAATTACATCCGATTGGCATGAAAATTGGCTTGCATGTTTAGAATATATAGAAAATGTAATCCAATGATTGGATTTCCAAAATATAAATTCAATAATAAGTTACTGGTGGTTAGATTTCAAATCTAAGTGTGACACCTATTGGACATGTGTTGTGTATCTTTATGGCTGTATATATTCTCTCAATCTGACCATCCAATTGGTCTCAAATTTCACCAACATCAATATGTCACTATACTCTTGATCAAGATTTGAATATGAATATCACCAAGTCTAGTGGTATTAGGACCATCTATTAAGTTTGATCGGGTTTGACCACACATTTCTTTAAATCCAATAATTTGATTGTGACCATAATTTACTAGAATTAACTTTTCATTATACTCTTCAAATCTAAGTATGGTGCATGATGAACATGTGCTATATACTTGTATAGTTATGTTTACTCAATCTGACTATCTAATTGGTCTCAAATTTTACCAACACTAGTATGTCACCATATTCTTCAATCCTATTGATCAAGATTTGAATATGAATTTCACCAAATTCAATGGTCTCAAGACCATTTTTTTAATGGTCATGTCAGCATTTAGTACGCAAACAATGCACTCCGTTTGTTATGTAAGCAATTTTCATCAATGAGATGATAGTAAAAATCAAAATAGAACGCATTTTTCATTTTAGGGACCAAAAACAAGAAAATCAATGCCATACTGGAGACTATTTCGGTTTGGTCAAATAAATGAAATATTTCGGTACCGGTTAATACCAGTGTACCGTTTCAGGTTTACCACTAATTTTATATATTTATATATAAAAATAAATATAAAACTATTTATTTACTTTTTTATACGTTCATTAGTCAAAATCCATATAATTTGTTAAGAATATTTACAATTATAAGTTTATATCTTAATAAATATGATAAACTTTAGTTAAAAACTTAAAATGTTAGCTCATTTTAATAATAATAGATAATTTATCTATTTAATAAATACTCAAGAGATAATTTTTTTAGTTGATTTATTTAATAAATAATATAATAACAATAATAGTATTTGTGGTGCACAATACATTATCAATTAGATGGACCTGTTAGTACGCTACTGAAATTGTTGTTTGTTTGCTAACTTAACTACTAATTCTTCTCAAAAAAAAAAAAAAATTAGATGGATGGTAAAAATTTTCAAAAAAGTTGAATAGACATAATGTTGTCATTTGTCAAGGCACACTTAACCAAATGCTATTACTAGTTCATTGCACACTTAACCAAATACTCTTCCCCCCAATTTTTTTTTTCTTTCTCGCACAAAATTCTCCAAAAAAATTTTCCCACTTACATTTTCATTTCCCACACAAAAGTTTTATTTCTCACACAATTTTCACTCCCAAAACTCTCTCAGTTTCTCTCCATCTCTCACACGGCCTCTCACTCACGCACACACACACACACACACACACACACACAACCCCACCGGCGCCGGCGAGCAGAGCCCAGCCTAGCCCAGCGACGATGCCGACGAGGCTGAGCCCAGCCATCGACTCCTCTCCTCCTCAACCCTCTACCGTCAACCCATACCCATCGGCTCTCTCTCCCTCACCATAAGATCCTTTCTCCCTTTCTCCCTCTCTCCCCTTACCACCCCCATACCTATTCATTTTTCCTCACCATACCCATACTTATACCCATACCCATTCCGATTTTGCTTGGTAAGTTATTTATTTGATTTTTTTTTTTTTTTGATTATTGTGAAATTTTGGGTTTGGATTTGGATACTTAACATTAGGTTATTTATTTAGTTTTCAATTTTGATTTTTGTAAAATTTGGGTTTGGATTTTGTGGTGTATTATGTAGATACTTAATTTAATTTAATTTTTTTTTTTTTTTGTGATTTTTGTGAAATTTGGGTTTGGATTTTGTGAAGTAATTTAATTTTTGTGATGCATATTTTAATTTTTGTGTTTAGGCGGCATTTTGTTATGGTTTGTTCGTACTCTTTCTTTTTGTTCATGTCTATATCACTGAACTATGGCACTTGGCTAGTGTGGTTTCTATGTTGGAACCCATTTATGGGTTTTCTGCTATGAAAAAGAGCTGAGTTGTTGAAGGGAAAGACCCTTTATGCCTTTGGGCTTGTTTTTGTGTACTTGGCGATCTGTGGGGTTATTGGTGGAGTATTTGGGTCAGTGGTTGTGAATGGAGTTAAAACCTCTTTTAGTTGGCTAAAGTGTTTTATGGTATTTAAAGCTGATATATATTTGTATAAAAGAAAAAAAGAAAAAAACTCCAATATATCTGCTTTGAGTTTTCACTAGAAAAAATTTAGAAGAAAAAAAAAAGTTGAATTCAGCCACATATACATTTGAAACTGTTGTTTGGCCAATATGAGAAAGTTTGTCTTATTGGTGGAGATTTGTGAAGCAATCCGTTTAAATGGTTGGTCTTCATGCTTTTGTTGGTAGTATCATTATATATATATATATATATATATATATATATATAATCTCTGTGTGAGTGGATGGCTGCCTTAAGTGGCCACTCTTTCCTCGGAGTAATTTCTTATGTGTGTGTGGATGACTGCCTATATTAGGAGACAAGTAGAACTTGTTAAATTTCATGTTATAATTATGGCCATTAAGTGGTCCTCCAAAAGCTTGGCCTGCAAAATTGGCGAGTTGGCAATCTAATAATAGTTGAATCCTGTTACCAATAGAAAAGAATTATTTTAATTATGGAGATTCAAATGACAAATTGAGAATTCTGGTACTCTAGAGATGTTAGATGTATATTTGGGTTTATAGTTGTAGATTGGGATTGATTGTTTTTACTTTGCCAAGGCTGATGTGCTTTGTCTAGTGTACAAAAGCATGATTATGAAGGTTACATCTTGGCTTATACTATATTGTTAGGAAGTCTAATAGTTTATACTGCCATATTGGCTTAGCAAACTAGCCAGTGCTAATTCCTCTTGAAAGACATCAGCTTGATTTGCCAAAGGTTTGAACGAAATGGCAAAAGTTTGCTAGTCATACTTCGATCTTGAGTATGAGAACTTCAGCACCAGAATTAATCCTCCAAGGTTTTCTCTCTCCTATGCCTCTATTCTCTAGTGAGCATAGTTCTCAAATGTAACTTGTTAAATAATCTCAATGGTCTAATCACCTTAACAACATGGTCATAATGATATAAACTAAGGGTAATGCTCATTTTATTTTCTGATTTTTATGAATTCCTTAAAAATAGTTTATACTGCCATATTGTGTTGTTTTCATGAAGTATAGTAACTCTTTTTTTCTGTTTTCAGGGTGTTGTAGACGACATTAGTTGTCGTGATTGTGCTCTAATCAAGGTAAATTTTGATACATATAAGAATTATGCTTCATTCTGACCTCCAAGATCAGCCACTGCCTAAAACAAAGGTTTTTAACATTTTTAGTTACAGTTTCTCTTTTTCAAGTAGAAATAATATGAGGAGATGAAGTTCCCTATTGAAGTTACTTTTAAATTCCTCTCTTGTGAGTTTAAAATTTGTGAACCAGAGAAACACAATTGCTTCACATAATAAGCAGATCACGCTTAATTCACCTATGTTGCAATAAGTTGCCTATGTCTTTCCTGTGTAAAAATTGCTTTAGAAAAATTGACTTCCTAATTACAGCCGAAATCTAGAAAGGCAAATTTGAACAATAATGATTTTTTTTTTTAAAGGACTCCAAATTGCAAGAACCTCAATTAACCAATGCCAAAAGACCCTTTTGCTTAATTTACATTATGGACTGCATATGGGCATATGGCATCTGCACAATATCATATTGCTAGATTCTCTTGTTTGCAATTATTTCCCCAATTCCCTTCTTATAAGAATTACCATCAAGGACATGGAAAATGATTGTAGGTTGATAGTGTTAATAAACCAGGAATTCTGTTGGAAGTTGTGCAAATCCTGACGGATCTTGACCTCATTATTACTAAGGCTTACATCTCCTCTGATGGTGGATGGTTCATGGATGGTATGTATGTCTTTAGATTGATTTTCATCAATTGGCATTCCAGTTTTGTTGCTAGGTCTATGCCTCCTAGATTTAAATTGTGAGCATACTAGAATTTGGTTACTGTCTATGCCTAAACTGTGGATTGGCCAGACACAAAGAAGAAAAATAAGGAACTATGTCCCTTGTTGAAAATAAGCTTCTTGTTGCTGTTGTTGTTCAATATGTCATGCTGATACTCACTTATTGTTAACTTAATCTACAACTAGATTTACCTATCAGCAAATTTGAGCATTATAACTCATTGTTCCCACTATTTGTGTAATGCAGTTGGTCTTTCCACTTTTACTTCCATGTTTGATATTCTCTCAACTTGGTCAAGCTATCACCATTGAGAAAATGCTTGAATGGTAAGAATTATACTTTTCAATCTATGATTTCAAAGCAACACAACGATTTTTTCTTTCTTTTTTTCTTTTTAATTACAATTTCATCCATTTAGAGGTGGTTTTTTTTGGACTATGTGGTTTTGCTAAAGGGTATAATTTTGATTTGCTTTCTGGTTGATAGTTTCAGTTGCTTGTTGATGATATTGGAGACGGTGCTACAATAGTGAAGATGTTATAATTTTTTGATGGCTTTTTGTGTACAAAGAACCACATTTAAACAACTGTATTTTTTGGAAGTGTTTTTGTTTAAATACTTTGAAACTTTGATAATGGTTATGTATTTGACAATATATTTTTATGTTAATATAATGTTAGTTTGGAGACATTTGTGATGTTAGCTAGTTACATTTGTGGTATTGTTTTAGTGGAGCTAAAATTATTACAGGTTATTTGTAATAGATATGTGGACTTAGAATGCAGGAGGAAAAAAAAATCACCTATAACGGTGGGCAAAAAATTGCCATTGAAGGACTAATATTTTAATATAATTGAAAACCTATAGTGGCATTTTTGGCCCGTCACAATAGTACAATTTTTTTGTAGTGCAAATAACTAATTGCGAGGGTATAAAAGTCCTTACAAATAGTTGTTAACAATGACTGCTTTTCCTCGCTAAAAATAAGTCGTCGACTTTTCTCGTCGTTTGGTAATATATTTGTGAGGGCGGATTTGTTCAGTAACGATGGTGGATTGCCCTCGTAAATTATCTATTTGTGAAGGTATGGTTGCAAAATCTCTTTTAGCAACAAGAGAAAATGCGACGGCCTTCGAGGGCCATATACTCTCACTAATAACCTTTTGCGATGATATTTGAATTTTTGCGAGGGCATTTTACTCTCGCTAGTAGACTCTTTTTTTGTAGTGTATAGAAAGATGATCGATTGTCAAGAAACCAAACTTTAAATTTTTTGCTTCAATAAGGAGAAAAAAACAAAAGAAATTATCAGAATACTCAGTTCCCAAGGTTTTGCAACAATACTCAAGTCATAGTACATCTAGGTATAATGGTAACTCTAGCAAGAGAAAAACAATACCACAAAAGGAAGATGAAGATTTATTTCTACCTAAGTAGGATAAAAAAAAAAAATGCAATTCCACATGTCCCCTCCTGAACATCTCAACCGATGTGGCGAGGGAAGTACCAGTGCGAAATAAGCAGACCATGATCAAATGCAAAGCAAAGGGAGCCCAGGGTGGCTATTGCCTCCCATGGGATTGATTTTTTTTTTTTTTTAATTTCTTAGAGAGGGAGAGAGAGATAAACCTTTGTACTGTATGCGCCAATTCTTCCCCTTTTTCAGATATCAAAACCACATAATCCCATTTGAAAGCAAGAGGTTTTGATGGGATCAAGGTAACATCAAAGGTGCACCAGAAAAATTATTGGACTTTACTAAGAGAATTTTTACTTACGTTAAAATTTTATTTGTAGCCATACCTTATTTGAAATATACATATATTTTCCTTCAACTAAAGATGTTACTATCCCCTTAAAAAAAGACCCTAGGTTATATTATAAAGAAAAAAAAAAGTGTGTTCATTAGAGAGAAGCAATATACATAAATTGGCCTAAACAAGGTGCCAAGGTGGCTAACTAAGGAGAGAGTAATTTAAGAATGTATGATCATATTCCAATGTAGAGAAAAAGAAGTTGATTAATTTGGTGACAAGGTGACTATGAAAAGCTATGGGCCAAGTGTACTAATTTATAAGTTAATGCCTTTAATTTTGGGTGACCTGGCCCCACTAAGCTATACATGCCCTGGCCTAGGCAGTATCAATCTCGTGAACAGGCCACATACAGTTACAAGTTAACTTATGCACAAATCACCTCTGACAGGGCTTGTTTCGGGTGACTATTTTATCAGCCTAAAGCTCAAAGTAAGTTTTAGTTCAATTTGAAAGAAGGTTAATCAAACTTTGATAGAGTTTTCAATAACTTAATTCAAAATATCCCAAGCAGAGTAACACACAAAGTAATGCTTATGAACATACGTCAATGGCCTAAGCAAATACTGGGAACTAGAGTGAGGGCAATCACGTACTTTTATTGAAATTGCAACTTGGTCTTTGCCTCTTCATTCACTTGTTAAGAGTATTCATCTTTTCTGCAAACAAGATCACAAGTTCTTAAGCAGAAAGATTCTTCATGCAAGTAAAAACATCAGGCACATGTATAAAGGGTCCATTCCTATGATTGCAATATAAAAATTCCCTACAAATTAAGTATATTCTACATTGATTGGTTTCATCACAAGAAAATAAAGTGTATTTGCCCTGTACTCTTTATTACTCATAAAGATGATAACACGGCCTAATATAGGGAAAGAGTGCTGAAAATGGCAAATACAGCTAAACAGAAAGTAAATAACAAAAAATTGACTCACAGCTGTATGTGTTGCATGTAGGACTTAGGAAACTTCCTAGAGACATTCCAATCATCTTAAGTGGCCTCCATAAAAGGAAAAGCCAAAGAATACTTGCTGGTGATATTGTAACAGAAGGGGAAAAGAGAATAAACGAAATCAACATCTAATATTGTCATCTTGGTTGTTTACTTCTATGGTAACAGTACATCTAATATTGTCATCTTGGTTGTTTACTTCTGTGGTAACAGTTTTGAGGTGGAGAAGGTGTGTATATAAGAAAATTCAAAAGTTCATTCAGTTCCAGCTCATTATGAAAGTTGCAGCCCTTGCATCAACTTTAGCTATGGCCACACAATGACTTCATAGTAAAGCCATCAATCAAAGCAATTTATAACCAGAGCCGTAGAAGTCTTACTGATCCTACAAT
Source organism: Lithocarpus polystachyus (assembly GCA_033629205.1). NCBI lineage: Eukaryota > Viridiplantae > Streptophyta > Magnoliopsida > Fagales > Fagaceae > Lithocarpus > Lithocarpus polystachyus. Next base: position 30,450,094 of record CM066164.1, on the reverse strand, counting down.
GTAGGGCATGATCTATCTTTGGCATGTGTGAGATGGTGAAAGAAACTTTCATTTTCAACACTTTTTCCTCTGTCAAGTCTTCAATAAGTTTGACGCTAGGCAACTGGAGAAGAAGAAATTTAGGGGTTAATCAAGAACAAGATGTTTTTAATAATTCTAAGGTTTGACATAGTTTTTCAGCTAGTGATGGTGGGCTTAGAGAAGTGGTTTGTCAATTGTCAGTACCGAGAGGCTGATTGGGGGCAATGGGGTGCTTGCATTGGACTTGCAACTTTGTCTTGGTCGACTGGTTTGGCTCTTCAAGTATAGTGTAGTTTCTGGCAAGCAGTTGTCTAAGCAAAGCTGCAAGTCCTGAAATAGTAAATGATAATCAATGCAATAATCCCCCCCCCCTCCCCTAAGAGAAAAGTATCCAAGATTCAGCCAATAATTCCAAATCATTTGTAATAAATGAATTTTTGTTTTAGGTGAAGTGAATATTAAATATAGTGCTAAGGGATATCAATTCTGGAGAAAGGTTCCAGTTAGCCCTAACATGAGGTATGTTCAAGATCACAAGGAGAAATAACCATTATTTGTTTGAGAAGAAACAATATAAAAATCATATTTCATTCAATAATGACAATTTATTCTAAACTTGGCCAACTGGAATATCAATTCATTTGATCTTATTTATATTTTGTCATATTTAACAAAACTACCATCTGGAAAGCCTTAAGTCATACTAACTAAAATTAAAATGAAGCATATGCAGTCCAAGCTAGGCCTAGAGTAACCTCATGACTACTCCCATATTAAAATCAAATTATATTTCCAACAATTACTTAGCTGGAATACATATCATGTGAACTTAGGAGCATCAAATTGAATTTAAACATGAGTACCTTCAAAAGGATCAAAGATTCCAAGTGAGACCTCATTAGCATCTGTGTGACTTTTCAGAATTGGTGCTAAGTATTAATAAATTGATAAACCATGGTCCAAACACACATTTTTTCAAAAGTGACTAATTTCTGAGGAGTTGGCATCAATTTATGGCTAATTGCTCCACCTATAGTTCCTCTAATCATATTGGAGTGGGAGTGTAGCGTGGGCAAGAAAACGAATGCAAGTCCACTAGGATGTGTGACTGTGTGAGCAACATATTAGAAAGAGGAGAGAGAGGTAACAAACTTCTATCTGCTTGTTTTCAATATTTTAGTTCTAAAAATTGAGTTTTATTTTTCATTATTCTACTAATCTGAACTTTTCTTCATAAAAATTATAATACTTTCAAAGAAAATACCTCCATATTCACACAAAATTAAAACCAAGACCAAAACTCCACGTTGTAATGATGTGGAAGGAGGTACAATTTGGTCAAAAGACCATTAGCTTATTTTTTAAGTAACTTTGGCTTAAATAATCTAATAACTCTAATTTAGCTACAAGCTATAAGTGACCCCTTGAGTATGACCCATTAGAAATTGATTTTTGACAATTTAAGAAAATTATATGCCATTTGAGAAATAAAAAGATAACAAACACATCCAGTGAGCTAAGAAAAGAAAAGACAAATTTCTTTCATTAATTTGATTTTTCTTTACATAAATGTCCTTTCCAATTGAATGTTACACAATCATATTAACGAGTAGTTAATTTATAGTGAGAGTAGTGGCAAAAGCAGTCAATAAGGCAACTGAAACGATAAAACTAAAGATGAGGCATTCCTTAACACTAAAAATACATTATAGAAAAACAATTTCGATGTAATAATAGTACCTTGTCATATTTCTTTGAATATGAATGAAGAGGTTCTCATTTCTTCGGTAGTAGACTTGGTAAAAAGTCAGTGTCCCAAATGCAGCATCAAAGGCCAAGGCCCTCTTTACTGTTGGGGGAACGTTTATAGGCAACAATAGACTAGAGTCATTAGACCCCAGTGCCCATTTTATGAGGCTGTGCACTACATTATTATCTGAAAAAAGAAGCCAAAGCCAAAATATCCTTCATTATGCTCTTCTATTCCCAGCCGAGCTTGCAAGCTGGATTTGAAATGAAGTTGATGATGTTAGCTGCAATTTAAAAAATAAATCCTCAACAGCCAGCTAACAATATAAAGATTATCTCTAACACAGATTCATTGGACTATAAAACAGTAAAAGAAATAGCAATCCAATTGTGCAATCTGTACTGTATTTTACCATTATATATATCCATAGTAACATTTTATCAAATACTTGGGGTGCTTACCTTTATACCCTCTACCACAACTTGCTCAAGTCTCTCCTCATTTGCCAATGGCATTGCCCATCTTACTGCAGAGGCTTATCCCATGTCTGATTGCTCTGCCATTCCCCTCTTGATTTTTGAAGACCACGGCCAAGCCTACATTATTTTGATCACATGATGCATCAAAGTTAAGCTTTACCAGTTGATCAGGTGGTTTGGTCCAAGCACTTTCCCTGTTTTGCTCTTCAATTACCCTCGTAGTCCCAAGTGATCTCAAGGTAGTCACACTGTGTGTTAAGACCATGGGCTAGCTGATCTATGCTTGCTTTATTGTTTGAAACCAGTGCTTCATCCCATGCATCCCAAAGGATTTTCATCACCACTACTGCATACAGTGTGAATTCATCTTTGGTGACTCTTTCTGCTAATAATCCCTTTGGGGGTCAACTATTTGTTCAATGAACTCCTTTACAGATTTAGCTTGGATCATTTCAACTCGAAAACCCCAACTACCACCATACCACATTCCTTTGGCATAGGGACAACATTGAAATAGATGTTAGACTGAATCCTTTGCTATTTTACAAAAGGGCAATAATAGGCATTTTGGGTTTTAGAGTGTCCGACCATCTCCTGCTCAAAGGGAAGAACCTCTGCAACCACTCTAGATAAAATCACTCTTCATCAAAAACTTCATACAACAAACCCTTTAAATATCGGTTGAAAATCTATAAACAACACCCAAACAATAAAAATATTCAAATTTTATGCTGGTTTCCAACCTTTCATGACTTCATAGCAGACAAATAGAGGGCTAAATGAGAGAAAAAAAAAAATTACTACTACAAAACCGAAACAGGATCTTCTCCAGTCCAATTTGCTTGAAACAAAGAAAGTCCATTTCTCAGTTACTGTTCCAGATACAAAAATTTAGAGAGAGGGAGAGAGTAGTTGCAAACAACCAATTCACGGAAACATTTTACTGCTGCCCCTCTGTAGTCATATTGAATTAAAAATGATTTTTTTATATGTAAATTGAATCAAGATTATTTCTTGAAGATTCAAGCTCAATGGGTTTCAAGTTTGGAACTACTCTCTCCCCCTCTCTTTTATTTTTGGTATCTAGAACTAGTCAGAGTAGGAATTTCATTTCCTGGAAGCAGCTATGCATATTTCTTGAGCACAAAGCTTCTTCATTGTAGAACAGGATATAGTATAAATTGTTCAGTCCTTTACCCATTCATCCTTCAACTCTATTGATAGTTTCTTGTTGAGTTGTCAGATTTTGTGTTTCTTTTTTTTTTTTTTTTCTCTCTCTCTCTCACTGAATCAAAAATTCAAATAACTAAGACCTATGCCTTAGGTTCTTGCATCGAAGTACACGAATCAGCCTTTTCATGTGTTTCACAGTACATGGTGTTTACCAGTGAAATGAGTTCTAAAAACACACAGGAACCAATAAGTTTTTGGGGAACGTGGAAAGGGTTCATTTCTAGGGTTGAAAAAAGTAAAAAATTTCCCCCTGATTGTACATATTCTATATAGACAGATTTTATTGCTAAATTAATCACTTAAAATGGAATGATTTCCTTGACAGCTCATTATCACTTTCATAATAAAATCAAATGGCCCCCAAGCAGGGTAAAAATTCCATATACTGCAAGAATAGCCAAGAAATGAAAGTGGATGAAAAGATTCAAAGTAATTTTAACTCACATCTGCTCTGAATAGACAGACTGCTAAGAATCTTTCTAGAGACATCAGAAACTAATCATCATAAAGGATCACAACAATGGCAGAATCAAAGATATCTTGATACTTTTGTAATAAAAGAATAGAAAATGTATTAAAGTCAATGTGCAATATGTCACATTCCAAATTTGTATTGTGCTAAGGCTACAAAGAAAAATATATAAAAATAAATTCCAAAAAGCTTTACACATCATTTTGCATATTCCAGTAGGAAACCTGCTTGCCTAGAAACAATCCATGACAGATGATCTTGATTTCCCAAGGACTAAGGAGAAGCATAAGATGAATCAAAAAAACTTGCTTCAGCCTTTCTTGAGTATTAATTAAAATGATGGTGCATCAATCTTAGCCAAATTTCGCGAAACAAACCATGTGTAAACAGCATACATACCATAAAAATAATGATATCAAATTTGCTACAAAAGCCAGCTAACGCAAGTATTTCAGCATATGAGAACAAGGTAATGGAGAAGGTAATAGCCAAAATGCACAACCTACACACATAATCTAGAATTTGTACATAATACAAGCCTGAAAAAAGAAATTATAAAATCTTCAGGAGAGGGATCCGCCAATCATATTCTCAAACAAGAGCAATAATGCATTCAATGAAGTATAAGATTCACCTCGACAACCAATACAGAGCACAATGTGACGATTATTCTTATTCTGGATAAACCCACGAGACAGCAAAATAAGTGAAGATGAACGTGGCTTGGCCTATAACACTGTAGTCTGTAGGTAGCAGCAGACTGACAATGCAAGAAGCTGCATAAGAAATGTTGCAACCCATGTTAGGAGTTCATTAAGACCAACAAATTCCCTCATCGATTTCATTTCTGTTCAAAAATTCAATGTCCATCATCAAGAAGTTGTCAATCACCAAAACCAGATTCTATAATTCCTTTTTCCACTGTCAAACTTCAAGATTTATAAAATTACTTTTATGTCCTAATTTTGTTTAGGATCAAGTTTGTTTTTACAAAAGTACACAATTAGTTTGATATATAAGTAGCTGGATGAATCATGGACAAGAATAGCAAAGTAGCATATTGTTGTCATGCAGCTCAAATTTTCCATGTGAGATATTGAAAACAGGTCAGACAAAGTTTATTCTCAACCCATACTGTGGCGCTCTATCTTTTTCCTCAAAATTTATGAATGAAAGATGATTAAAATTCCTTTATAGCCTATTTTCATGACCAGATCAAGGTTAAGAGAATTATAGAGTTAGTATGGTATAAAAGTAGCCAGATGACTTGAAAGTAAGGTGCACAAATATAGTTTGTAGTTTAGATTCTTCCAAAGTAGGATATGAAATAAAGGTGCACACTATTTGTTGAGGATCCATAACTGACCCCAATATTTGGGATTTGTTGTTGTTGTACGATGGCCAAAAGGATGAAAGAAAATATAAAAAATAGGGCTCACACCAAGCATCTTCTTGACTCTTCCTGAACAATGGCAATCTAGGGCTGAACATTTTTTCTTTTGATAAGTAAATTACAAATGGGAGCAGTGGAGCATTAATTATTAGCCATCAAAAAGCAGAGCTCCCAATCTTAGTGTCCCCATTGCTTGCCTTATAAACAGAATTCAGTGATTATGTTGTTTGTTTTGATTGGTAAGTACAAATCATTCACACAATTCAAATTAAAGCAGTATTAAACCCATCACTTCAACATCCACCCCTGGCTTATGAGAGACAAAGAATAAGGAATTTGGTACAAAGACTAATGGCCATGCTGATTATCAATCTTAACAGACAAATAAACTAGGAATAGCACAGGGAAGAGAACTATCAAACAATTAATTTTTAATAAGTAAATGAGGAATTTTATTAAAGAAGAGGAGTTCTTTAATTTTGAGCCTCCTAAGAATTACAATTATGAATTTAAAATAATCCACAACACCAGCTATTAGACAAAATAGGTACCCCTACATTAAATGAGATGAAGGTAACATGATTTTATCTTTAAAGAAGCAATGAGGGAAGGTACTACCACAGAATACTATCAAATGTTATTTCATTAGTTCCAATTTTTATTTACAATAATTTTCTTTCAAATTGGATCATTCCCAATCTTATGAATGACCTAGTTAAGTTATACTTAGAGAAGCAATAAAAGCTATCAAAAGTGCAGACAAAACAATAAAACTAAAGAATAAGACATTCCTTGATACTAAATAACATAATAGAAAAACTTTCAATGTAATAATATTACCTTGTCATATTTCTTTGAATTTGAACCAAGATGTTCTCATTTCTACGATAGTAGACTTTGATTGAGGTCAGTGTCCATGGATCATTTTCTTCTTTTCTGCCCTATAGCTTTTGAGCTATGGACAATGACGTTCGGTTTATTTGGACTTCAATCGGTTATATCGATATTGATATGTTCACTGCTTGGCAGGGTTATTTTGGCAGACATAGAAACATAGCTTTTCGGAATGCTATACCTCATTGCATTATGTGGTGTCTTTGGCAAGAACAAAATTCTAGTAGTTTTGAGGGTTGTGAGTGGACTATCCTTGAATTTAAAGCCTTTTTCTTTCTTACTTTGTTAGATTGGGGTGTTTCTTTTCATTCTCCTCCTTGCTTTACTCTTAGATATGCTTGAGCATTGTAATTTGAATTAATTGTAGTTTTCCCTAAATACACACCCAGTGTACTTTTTAATAAAAAAATTTCATTACTTAACAAAAAATAAAGGCCAAGGTGGGGAACGTTAACAGGCAACATTAGACTAGAGTGATTAGACCCCATTACCCATTTTACGAGGTTGTGGGCTACATTATTATCTAATCTCATTTCCAAATGAAGAAGAAGCCAAAGCTGAAATATCCTTCTTGCAAGCTAGATTTACAATGAAGTTAATGACATTTGCTGCATACCCTTCTATTGGCTCAAAATATAATGACAAAATTGAAACAGAGCAATCCTAAGATGTATCCTTAAAAACCAACTAACAAGATAAATATTATCTCTAGATTGGATTCATCCAACAACAAAAAGGAAGATATATATATATATATATATATATATACTGAAACTTCTCTCTCGAAAAGTAAGACAGTGAGTTCATTCATTTAGCCCATAGTAACATTTTATCAAATACTTGGAGTTCTTACCGATATACCCTCTATCACAACTTGTTCAAAATTCTCCTCTTTGGCCAATGGCATTCCAGTCTTGATCTCTGAGAACCGCAGCTGAGCCTACATTATTTTGATCACATGATGCATCAAAACAGTAAGACACATACTTGTTTAGTGTTTGCAAAAAAGCAGCACTTCCTCTCATGCCTCCCAAAGGACTTTCATCGCCACTACTGCAAATGGTGTGAATTCATTCATCTTTGGTGACTCTTTCTGTTTGTAACTCACTTGTGATTAAAAAACGTTTAAAAAAAAATTCAACGAAATAATAGTACCTTGGCATATTTCTTTGAAGTTCAATCAAGAGGTTCTCATTTTCTTCAATGGTGGACATAAATTGAAGTCAGCGTCCTCATTTAGAAAGGGTTGGGCCATTGAAGACATTGGTGCTGCATTTCCAGTTCACGGGTTGGCAATAGGCATATCTATCATGGTCCAAGCATTCTCATTATCTTGGTCTTCAATTTCCCTTGTAATCTCAAGTGATCTCACGTAAGAGTCACACTCTTTGTTAAGACGATGGGCTAGCTGCTTTATGCTGCCTTTATTAGTGTTTGAAACCAGAGCATCCTCCCGTGCAACCCAAAGGATTTTTCATCGCCACTACTGTCTGCATACGGTGTAAAATGGGTATCAACGTTACGGTACCTTGCACCAATCTCTACGTTTTACATATAAAACAAGTGCCGTGTCCTAAAAGCTCAAACTGTTAAAGAAATGGTGAATTTCCTCATCTAATTAATATTCTAACACAAGAATTATTATAGAATATTAAGCACCCAAAATCAAGATCTTTATTATTTATCATTTATAATCTTTCAGAGTTCCTACTAAAAGAATTATACAACAAATGCATAATAAAGCAAACTATAGAGACAGCCAAAGGTGAAAGGTCTCTCTTCGCAATATAGTTGTTTTGTTTCCCCAATTTTCAGACCCTTCAAAGCAGAATAATAAGAAAATATAAGTAAAAACAAAACCAATTGACACAGCACAATTATAAGGAATAATATTAAGTGAAGGAAGAGAACATTGAGCACCTAATTTTAAATCCCATAAGATTTGGTTTCTCTACCTCATGAAGGAATAAAACCCAACTGAAGAAAAACGACTATGAATCAGATCAACATCAACTAATCTAAAATGCCGCAATTAAATGATCCAAAGAGGTGGATTATTGACTGGAAAATTAATTGAGAGCGAGAGACAGGGAATTATTTTTCTTTACCTTGGCATATCTCCTTTTCCTCAAAAAAAATAAAAATAAAAAAATCAAGAATCTTCCATAACATAGGCCCTTTTAAATGTGTATTGCATCTGAAAGTCAACTCCCACAACTAAATTAACCTGAAAATCTAATTATTGAATAAAATGTCTTTATGCTATTAGCATGTATACCAAATTTTATTCAAATAAGAAGTTAATTACTTTTCAATTCATAAACACGAGACAAAATGGGTAAGTCGGGTCAGGTTTGGGTTAAGTCAATTGGTTCGTGTAAAAAACAAGTCATTTTAAGCATGTTAGAAAATAGGTATTAAGTTACAAGTTGGGTCATTGGATCGAGTTGACCCGTATTTTTTCACATGAATTTAAAAAAAAAAAAAAACATATTTTTGCTACGCAGCAAATCACTTGATATGAAATGTATTACTTTAAATCCACTACTCATATCAAGAAACAGCTCAGCTCAACAAATTGGCATTTGTTCAATAATTATAAAAAATACAAATCTCAACATTGTTAATCAAAACAAAATAGCACAAGCACAAAGGGATCTAGTCTACCTTTTGAAAATCTAATTAAAATAAACATACAAGTTTCACTTCTACATAATATCAACACCTCAAAATATAAAACAAAATTACAAATGCCATATTAGATAGCTAATTTTTTTATTGAATATTGAATAGCTAATTTTGTTTTTTTTTTTAGAAACACACACACACACAGACACATATAGGGGAAGGGGGATGAATAGCTAATTTGATAATGAATAAAAACATATAAAAATTTTACAATATTAAAAACTAATTTCATAATGTAATATCATACTATAGTTGTGTTTAATTTTAGATGCACTGTGATTGATACTCTATATCAATTTGGAAATATACATCAAAGTTTGATTGCTTACTAATTATACATGATCTTTTTTATGAATATTATGTCATAGTTGAGCAACAAACATGCAAGAAAATATTTTCTTTTATTTTGAAAAGTGGATTATTTTGGTTATGGACGGTTAAAAAGTAGGTTTAAGCACCCATAATTTATGCTAATTTCATTGATACTTAGACTTCATTCTTTTCACACTTATGAATATTTCTCATACATGTCTATAATTTTAAATATATATATTTTTAACTTTACTATAACCAAATTATCTTAGCATATACTTGTCATTTGATATCTAAAAACCTTTACTTATTGTGTTATTCAAGCATGAATAATGCATCAATCATTCATCTTTCAATTCGTTTGCATGCAACTAGATAAATGTCTCAATTGTTTTCTTGAGATCATAGTATTTAAATGACGATATCCAAAAAATGTAAAAAGTTGATTTTGTTTCATAAAAAGATAATAATCACGTACATTATATTTGTCAATTGAGTTTGTGTTTTGTATTGTAAAGCCCACACTAAACAAATAAACCTACCGTGTCTTAATTTCCTTTTTTACAAAAAAAAAAAAAAAGTTATGTCACAAGTTAGTCGAGTTGGGTCAGGTTGACCTACAAAAAATGGTCAAGTCAGGGCTCAACTCGTTTTTACTTTGGAAAAAATTTGGATTCAAGTTGGGTCAGCAAATCCCAACCCGTTTTGCCATGTCTACATAAACGTATTTTTAATGCATAATTTAAAGCAACAAAAACTTAAAATTAAATATTTGATATATGACATAACTATTGATTTTTTATCTTTTTAAAATTTTGCAAGCATAAGGATATAATAAAAAATAATAAAGTGCAATCTATTGTTGGATTATCAAAATTCACATTCAATAAAAAAAAAATTAAAGATAATTTAAAAAATTTCTCTCCAAACTAATTCAAAATTTTGTTGTCTCAAAAATCCCGCCATGTGTTTGAGTTAACTCATAAAAAAATAAAAAATAAAAAGATCCTTTCATAACGTAGAAGATATGGATTAAAGTCAGCATCTTTGGGCTGAGGCAGTAAAAGGTAAAATAATCCCATATCCATCCCCTCCACTCTCGTTTAATGGGCCAGGATAGTATCTCTCTCTTTTTCTTTTTCTTTTTCTTTTTCTTTTTGGGCCCATTTCGTGAGGCTATAGGCTCAAATCATCTACAAGCTATAAGTAACCTAGAGTCTAGAGTAAGACCAACTAAGATATTGATCTTCGTTTCACTAAAAAAAAAGAGGAGCTGTTGATCTTCGTCAATTCAATAAAAAATTCATATGCCATTTGAGAAATAAAAAGACTTACATAACACATTTTATGTTGAGCACATTCAGTTAGCTAAGAAAAGCAAAGATAATTGTTTCCTTTATTAGCTGCCCATACTTGTCCTTTTTTTTTAATACAATTTCATGGGTTTTTCATAACAAAATTAAAAAATAAAAACTTCATGCTTTTTCTAAAACATATTTTGAATGCTCATTACCATTAAAAGAAATAAAATTCAGCTGCAAATCAAATGACTTATTTCTTTCAATAATTTAAATTTTTCTTTCCAATCATATAAATGAGCTATAGATAATTTATAGCGAGAGAAGTGACGAAAGCAATCAAAAAAAAAAAAAAAAAAAAAACCTAAAGAATGAGGCATTCCTTCACACTAGAAAACATAATAGAAAAACAGTTGCAATGTAATAGTAGTTAGTACCTTGTCCAATTTCTTTGCATTGGAATTTGAGGTTGCAAGTTGGATTTACACTGAAGTAGTTAATTTGAATTTGGTTCCCATTTCTTTGTTCGAAGCACTCCCCCTGTTTTGTTATTCCCCTTGTAATCTCAAATGAAGATGATCCCACGTAAGAAGACGATGGGCTAGCTTATCTGCAGTAGAATTCTAAGGAGGCCATATGCATGCTACGTGGACCCCACACCTTTCTATTGAAACTTTTGCTAATCTAGGATCATAATTTGAATTTCACATAGAAGCTTAACTTCATTCCAATCATCTAAATTTATTCCTTCCAATGAGCTATCTCTTCTATAGTAAAACCACCTAATAGATGATGATGGATTTAAAGAAAACTCACAAGACGTGAGACAGTCTTCAAAACCGTTGATGAAAATGTAGATAGAACAATGAAACCTATCATGTCGATTTGGAACAATATCCTTCAAATCCATTTCTAAAGCAACACAGAAAGCGAAAGTTGGAAATTTTCAACCCACCGAGAATGATATGGAACTCCCAACACTTTGGTGGTTGAACCACTTTGGAATTGTAGTTCCTGGAAGTACAAAATTATAGTCAGATACAAAATTATACAAAATTGTAGTTCCACCACCACCACCATCAGCATCGTCAACATCATCATCAAGTTCAGATACAAAGTCCTTTTCAGGAGTAAAGTCCGTGTGAGATGTAGCTTCATCAAGTTCAAATTCTGATGCAAAATTCATGTTAGTTTCAGAATGAGAGTTCGTTTCAGATGTATCTTCATAAAGTTCAAATCATGATTCAAATTCAAAGTTCGTTTTTGGTATAGAATCCAGATGCCATGATCCCCTTGCACATACTAAATTTTGCGGAAGCCTTACCATTTCTCCAAACTGCTTGAAGTTAACCAAATTAAGAAACTTTAGTTTAGCAATACACGGGAAATTTACATTTTTTTCACCCTATCACCCCAATTAAACTTCACCACATGAGCGATCAAAACTCACAATCGACACAATCACCCCCCCCCCCCCCCCCCAAATTTCAAAAAAATATATTACATTTAATCCCCTATCATCTGTTTTGCTATTAACTCTAATGGAATTTAGCATTGAAGACTAATTTACCCCTCATCCTATTGGTTTGTAAATAGTGATAAATTGATCTTTTAATGCTAAATTCCTCAAAACTTAACCCCAAAACAAATGGTAAGGGAACGCTGAAATATAGTTATAACTTTGGAGGGTTAATTGTGTATTTTTTTAGTTTAAGGGGTTAAGTGAAATCGTGGTGATAGTTTAAAGTGGAATAGTGCAACTTTTCCTAATATATTATGTTGTATTTGAGAAAGTTAACCAATATGGTTTCTTTCTATAACTCAGAAAGAAAGAGAAAGATACTTGATTCAATAATCTTCTTCTTGATTGTGAATTTAACGAATGACAATTTTTTGCATAGACAGATTGTATACAAGGTGGAAGCCTTGGAATTTCTTGAAGCTTCCAACAGCCATTAACACAAAGGATCTTTAATTTAGGAAATCTGCTAGCAATTTCTGGGAGAGTATTGGTGTTGCTATCCAAGAAATGTAAGAGTTCTAATTTGGGGAAGCAACTAGGAGTATCCATAGCTTTTGGAAAATTTTCACAATTATACAAACCAAGCTTCCTAAGATTTTTTAAGTTAGAGATGCTACTTGGAAGATATTTGTGGTTTTTACAACATACCCTTAATGTGCGAAGGCTAGTGAGATATTCAATTGATGAAGGCAACGCTAATCTTTCTGTTCCTTGCTCAATATCGAGGAACTTCTTAAGACTTTCACAGCCATTGAGACAAAACTGTTTGAGAGATTTCAACTTGAGGCTTCTTGGAATAATTTTAAGATCTTTGCATTTACTAAGACACCAGTATTCAAGTGCATCAAGAAGTCCAACAAATTGATGAGCCTCAACTAAATTTTCACATTCACAAAGACTCAAATTCTTTATATTTGGGGCAATCAATGATAAATTAGGTATTTTAGTAATGTTTTTATAATATTCGAAATTCATATATTTCAATGTTTCGAATCAACACCTCTGTAGAAGAAGAAAATAATTGAAATTTATTAGCTTCTACAAACTTTAAAATTTAGCTTAAAGAAACAATCACTTTTTAAATGCTAATGATCATACCTCAAAATGCTCATCCAATTGAATTTGGCTTCTTGGCATATGGAGTGCAACTAGTTTTTGAAGAAACCAAGTACATGGCAAAGAAGATATAGAAAATCCAGGCCAATTAACCACCCTTAACTCATTGGGAAGAAATTTAAAGTCTTCACAGATTATATTTCAAACTACTAGATATCTGTGATTTTTCATCTTTCCAAGATCCAATTTCATGTTTCTTGGTTGTGATAAGCACAATCTTATTCCTTGAATTTCCTCGAACCCCTAATTGGTAAAAGAATTATGTGAATCACTTTACACAATAGAAATCACTTTAAACAAAATCCAGGTTAATATACCTATATTTTTTTCAGCATCAAAAAGAAAAAAAAAATCACTACATTTGCCTTGTGAAAAAAAGGGGACAGGTAAATCAAAGCAACTTATACCATATCTTCGACAAGTAGTTCAGGAGCATCCTCATAACACAATAGTCTTCTATGTTTCTTGTGCACTTTCGATTCCTGTCGAACAATTTCTAAACCCATTTGTTGTATCAAGCTATGCATCAATAATTCATCATCTTCATCAACAACTATAAGACACTTATCAATTAGTTTTTCAATGTCATAATATGGGTCGTAGAAATTGCAACTTTGCAGAATGTCTATAACAGGATCCTTGTAGAATCCTTTGAAGAAACATGCAACATCAAGGAAAATATCCTGTTGACTTTGGTCCAATCCATCAAAGCTTATTTTGAGTATTTCTTGAATCTTTGGATTAGGAATTCTTTTATACTTATCTAATGCACTCTTCCAACAATGTATATTTCTCTCATACAGATCGGCACCTATTATTTTTAGAGCTAGTGGAAGGCCTTTAGCATATGATATAAATTGGTCTATCAATTTTGAATAAGCCTCCTTAGGCTTGTTTCTTTTGAATGCATGTTGACGAAAGAGTTCACAAGCTTCATGTTCATCTAATTTCTTAACCTTGTATTTGTAGTAGGTTAAGTGACCAACTTCTTGAAGAGTAGATAGACACTTTTCCTCTCTTGTTGTGATAATGATTCTACTTCCAGGAGCAAACCGATCACATTTTCCAAGTAAATTTTATACTTGGACTAAGTTGTCCACATCATCAAGAATTAAAAGAGTTCTTTTGTGGTGAAGCATATACACTATCATATTGATTCTTTTAAATACGCCGTTCACCTTCAATGTTTTACCCTTTAGGATCCAGAATAGTGTCTTGTAGTTGGACCATCATTTGTTTTGACTTTTCTCTAACATCCTCCAGAAAGCTACTTCCTTCAAAATGGTATGCAATTAAGTTAAAAATAGCTTTTGAGATTGTTGTCTTACCCACTCCAGGAGGGCCATTGATCACTACCATGCGAACATCATTTGACTCAATATTTAAATGCCAATTTATGTCTTGTACGCAAGAATCTAGTCCAACGGGGTGTTTAATAACAAACAATTGCGTACAATTTAATTTAGCCCTTGAGATCTCTTCAAAAATTTCTTGGATAATTCTAAACTTAGGATAGCTGCCAATAACAAAGCATTTAAAACATGTTAGAAAATAAATTATGAACATCAATTAAATTCAAAATGATTAGCTTGTGTAATAGGACTTAAAAATTTTTTTTAGTAAAAGTAAATGGCATATAATTCATAGATCTTAGAACTACGAGAATATTGTTAGGTTACATGTGCAAGTGAAGTTCCATATTGAACAATAATGGGAAGAATGGGTGGTTAATATAACATAATTGAGCATATACCCATAGGGCTTAGGCCTTTTGGGCTAAAATGTGTCTCTATATGCTATATTAATTATTTAAGGAAACTCCTCAAGGTGTTTATCTCCCCAACAAGTGGTATCAAAACCCATGATAGTATGCGGTGAAGGTGGCGAGGTGTTCGGAGCAAGCCTAATCAACCCATGCACAAAGATCCTAGAGGGGAAAAAAAAAAGAAAAAAAAAAAGCCCAACAAAGGAATGTTGCTAATTGTGCTAAATAATGGTGTGATGTGAGGTTCCCATGGACGTGGACGTGTGGGGTTCCCATGGATGTGCATGCGGGGTTGACATGTGGTTCCCATGTGGATGGTATACGAGAGGCCGATGGATGATGCGTTGATGAAGAAAAAAGCCCATAAGGCAAGGAGGATCAAGTAAGATTTGTTCATGACCTATGGAGAGGTCTTGAAACCTACAAAGAGGTAGAGACTCACACGTGAGGGAGAGATTGTTGGATTAAATTTGTGAGTGAAGTCCTACATTGAATAATGATGAGAAGAATGAGTGGTTAATATAATATAATTGAACATATACCCAAGGGCTTAGGCCTTTTGGATTAAAATGTGTCTCTATATGTTATATTAATTATTTAAGGAAACTCTCCAAGATGTTTATCTCCCCAACATATGAACACCTTTCTTCTCCCAGTTAGGAAATCAATTTTAGGCTCTTAGCATAAATGCATGTGAAAAATTTGCTTAGGTAAGGAAACAAACTTAGTGAAGATCCACTTCTAATACTTGAATGAATTTATTAAGAAATTTTGGGGAAATTTTCTAAACATTATGTGGGAGAAAGTTCTAATTAATTGATAAGATTATCAATACTCTCTTTCTAAAACATAGTAGTTTCATAATTTTTTTTTTCTTAAAATAGAAAACAATAAAGATTTTGGAAGTTTTTGCTTAATTGGCGATAACAAAGAAGTTATTAGATACATACTCATTTTTTTAATGCCAACCAAAAATATTTCCTGCTTCATTTAGCGCTATCCTCCATCACTGCACCTTTTTTGTCTTATCCTTTAATTTTTGTTCATGTTTTGCCAATGCTTCTCCAAACTTTCCATTTTGATTACGTACTTCTGATGAGTCCACCTTATAAAAAACTGGTAGCACTATTTGGCCATTCATCTTACATTCAATAATCTTGACAAGTTTATCCAAACACGGGGTTGAAGATGAATAGTTTTTAGAGAATACAATTTTTAAAATCCTTGAACTTTCAATGGCTTCAAGAAGTTTTGCAGAAATTTCTTCTCCCCTTGAGAGTTCATCATCTATGAAGGTCTTAATATCATTATGACGCAAAATACCATACAAATTGCTGGGAAAACCATTGCGAGTGTCTTTACCTCTGAAACTCAAGAACACATCATACTTGCAACGTTGTATAAAAGAGGAAGAGGAGGCTCCTTTGTTGGTGAGACAAGCTATCATGAATTGGATAAACGGTTGAGAAGACATAAAAGGAAGATGAGAAAGAAATGTGTGATAAAATTGAGACCATAAGAGCAAGGGGTCGTCAATTTGGCAAAGGGAAGAGAATGAAACACTAAAAATAAGATATATTTCTGAATGGATTTTTAAGAGCGAATGGGAATGGAAGACTGTGGACAAGAAGACTGATAGTCTATTATGAAAGTAGTAACACTGATTTAGTTTCACACTATTGCACCTAGTATAATAGGAAAAAACCTCTTATAAGATACACGCTTATTTTTGGAGTGTAGCTTAAGCTTATGGACTCTGATTCTTTTTTTTTTTTTGGTAAAAAAACTCTGATTCATTTTCAAACTTTATAGAAAGAGGACACAATTCCCTTTCTCGTTTTGACCGCCCTACTCATTTTTTTCTTCAGTTACTGTATTCAGACATTTTGATATTCACTTGTTCCAAAAAGCTGGAATCATGTTGCTTGCCTCTGGCAAATATGCTTTTAATTCAAAAATAGGCATTTGTTAACGTAAGGTGAATTCAATGCATTCAATACTATTTTAATTCAAAAATTATGCTTTTTTTTTCCTCAAAAAAAAAAAGAAGTATTTTTGTACTCTTTAAAAAAAGGGGAAAAGTTGTTGGATGCTTATTGATTTAGAAAATAATTTTAGAAAATTTTTATTAGAAAAAAATTGATTTTTTTTTTATAACTTTTTATCATAGTTTTGAAACCCGGACCCTTCAATGAATCGTAAGAGAGAGAGGCTCAAAGTTTTTAAGGTTGAACCGAGGTCGAACCAAGGTCAAACCATGATGATAGAGGGCGAACGAGATTGAGAAGAAGAATAATAAGAAATTGTGGTGCGATCTCAAGGTCTGAGGTTGAAGCTTTAACAATAGCTGAGCATGTAAGTACCCAAAATAAATAAAAAAAGCTCTGAACTTGCGAGAACTGTGACAACCGTCCACAGTTTTCAAACCCGAGAGGTTCAACCATAATTCGCATGATTCACTGAGTTTTTCATGTATGCCGATTTTTGAGGTTAAAAGAACCATTTTGATGGATGGTTTTCGGTTAACCTAGTCGAACTATATGGTCCGATTCGAGTTTCACAACCTTGCCTTTTATATTTTCCATAAAAGTGGTATAAAAAAATTTCCTAAAATAACCTATTAACAAATGGATTAAAGGCACCCGTTAATTGAACCCTTTAAAAAAATGTCAAACTATAAACATATATCCAAAAAACAAAAATCATACACAATGACAAGAATTAGTGTGTATAGGTGTATGAATTATTAACAAGTATATTTTTTTTTCTTTGAAAAGCATGCATTAAATCTCATAATTAATCATTTAACCTATGCCTTTAGGGAACTCATTAACCATACCTAAGACTTGGTTATATAGTCGTCCATCATGGTTCACCCTTTGTATATCCTCAGTGGTGGCTCAGGAATTTTTTTTTAGGAGGTCAATAAGAAGATAAAAGATGAATCTTGCAGTTTACATGGTTTTCTTATTACGAATTTGTTCATAGTACATACCAGTAAGAGAATTAAAGATGAGAAGTGTTACATTCACAATATTTTCACAACAAATCTTAAAATGGTGGATTGTTACTAAATATTATTGATAGATAAAAAAGTAATTTCAGTAGTTTACATGGTTTTCTTATTACAAATTTGTTCATAGTACGTACCAGTAAGAGAATTAAAGATGAGAAGTGCTACATTCACAATATTTTCACAACAAATTTTAAAATGACGGATTGTTACTAACTATTATTGATAGATAAAAAAGTAATTTCAGTAGTGAGTTTAAATTAGAACTAATAACAACTTATTTAGAATTGTTACTGGCTGTTACTGATAAACAAAAAAGTAATTTCAGTAGTGAGTTTAAATTAAAGCCAATAACAACTTATCACCTCTAAGATTTGTTGTTAAAATATTGTGGATGTAGTATTTCTCATAAAAGATCAACTATAATTTCATATGGCATATTATTTCTTAATACAATAAAAATACTAATTATTGTTACTAAGATTAAATCTTGGAAACTATTCTATTGTTTTTGAATACAATAATCATTTATTGATTATTGTTGTTAAGTGAATTATTAGCAAGATCTAAATACAATAAACTTTCATCTAATGTTTATTTCAAAATTTTTAAGATCTAAATGGGTTTTTCCTGAGGTTTAAGATGAACAATTTTCTACTTTTGTTGCTAGGCTTACTATTTTTTTATTCTCAGGTTTCTGATCAAATTGGATTATGATTGGTTTTTTTTTTTTTTTTTAACTAAGATATTATTAAGAGGATCATATTCAAGCTTATTTTAGCTGGATTTACAAAAATTTTAAGTCCAGAGAGTTCAAATTTTTAGGAGAATAAAAATAAAAATAAAAAATATATATTAAAAAAAATTTGGCCAGCTGAGGGGGTTCATTTGAACCCCCTGAATTGTACCTAAAGCTGACATATCCTCTGAACTTTCATTTTGAATAAAATATCTTCTGCTTTACATCAAATAAAAAATAATAATAAAAAAGCACACAACTATTTGGTAAGGCCGGCCGTAAGGGTTGTAATTTCAGCCCGACTGTGTTTCCAAGTGGCAGACAATATTTTAGGCTTTCATGAGTCAAAGAGATGCCATGTAAACTAATAAAATCACCGATGGAAGATATAACAGCTCCTTTAAACCCAAGTTCTTTGTTCATTTGATTGGTGTGTTTCACATGTACCTAGAGAGTCTTAAACCTACGATAAAAAAAAAAAAAAAAAAAAAAACAAAACAAAACAAAAACAAGCTGCAATACTTAAGGTATTGCACCGATGCAATAACAATAAATGGTTAAAAACAAGTTAGGGTAATTGCATGGTCTCAATTTGTTGGTATTAGTGCTCTTAAATCCTATTGTATGATGCTATGTGTGACATCATGTATGATTTAATATTTTAATTAATAAAGTTGTTTTATTATTATCTGAAATAATTGTAACATAAATATTTAGACATTATCATATAGCCCATGAGATGCTTAGTATGTGATTTATGTGAAAAGTCATAGAAGATATAAGGCGTAAAACCCATTTTTGCCCCTACATTTACACGCGATTTCCACTTTGGTCCCTAACTTCTTTTCCACCGCTTTTAGTCCTTATCCTGAAAAACGCGTCTCGTTTTTGTCCCTGCTGTTACATCAGAGATGGAAATTGCACTGTTGACAAACGGCCTAAGTGAAAAATAATAAAATACACTGCACATAGGCCACGTGGCTTTCCCACCCTTCAGTTAAGCACGTGGCACTTAAACCCCAAAGCAACTAAAACTAAAACTAACAAAATAACACCGTAGACCTAACAAACTAACTAAAAAACATAAAACTAACAACTCTACCGTAACCTCGCTTAAATCACCACAGACCACAAAAAACCCCAAAATCAGCAAGCATAAAAAACCCCAAATTAGCAAGCACGATCCCAAACCTCTTACCCAGATGTTGATGTAGCAGCTCCGTGTTTGTGAAGGTTCTATCTCTGTTTTACTCTGTCACTCTCTCGTTATGTCTCACTCTTTCTCTCTCTCTCTCGTATGAATGCTATTTTTAAGTGCTCGGTAATCGGTCTGGGTCTCGATCTTAGCTTTTGGGTTTTGAGGATTTGGGAATTTTGAGATGTTGTGTTTTGTTCTTGCTCTAGGTTCTATCTCTATTTCTCTTTCTCACTCTCTGTCTCTCTTTATAGCTTTTGTAGTGGACATAATATTGACTGTGATAGTGGAATATTTTTGGGATTTGCATTGTTTGACTGTTTGTTGTGTGTTACTTTTGGTATTTGTAGCTTTGTTTGTTATGCTTTTGTTTATTAGGGGCCACAATATTGACTATGATAAATTTTTGTTGGTATTTGCATTGTTTGTCTGTATTGTGTCTTTCTTTTCGAGAAGTGGTTGGGTCCATGTGTTCCCTTTGTCGTATTGTATGTTTTTTTAATTTATTTATTAGTTTATTAGCCTAACAAAGTATTATTAATTTCAGAAAGTGGATATCTGTTTTCATTTTGTTTCTTTCCATGACTTGCATGCAGGATGGATGAGTGTTTTACTCTGCATGTCCACCATGGTGGGCATTTTACATGGGACCCTCAAACTTATGTGGGGGGGACAGTTGATATAGTGGAAAACTGTGATCTAGATAAGTGGTCAAAAGTAGAGATTGAGAGTATCTGTAGGGATTTTCAGTACACTGCAGTGGATAAGCTATGGTTTAAAATGCCTGGTGTGAACCTAGAGCAGGCACATTTCCATGAGGTGATTGATGATGATGTTGCTGTGTTCATGACTGACTTGGTGAAGGGATATGGGGACATTCATGTCTTTGTGGAGCATCTAGTGAATGAACCGGTTGAGTTACCAGTGGAGGATTTAGATCCCTTAGTTGTTAGACCACCTGGTAGTGAACCTGAAGAGGTAAATGCCTTAGAAGTTTTTGGTGGTGATCAACAAAATGAAGATGTGGTTTATTGTGTTAGTAGTGACAGTGAGCTTCAAAGTGATCACTTTTATGAGTATGCTGAGTATGAGAGGATAATGATAATGAGAATGTTGATGGAGAGTACAAATCTGATTTTTCACAATTTGGAGGCCATGATAATGCTGAAACAAATAATGTTGACCATGGTGAGCCACATGATAATGTTGATGAAGAGTACAAACTTGATTTTTCACAATTTGGAGACCATGATAATGTTGAAACTACTAATGTTGACCATGGTGAGCCATATGAGGTAGATGCTGAGCAGGTTTGGACTAGGAGGGCTGGCAAAACACCAGTTGTTGATGACCAAGTTGAGGAGAGAAGTGAACATGAGGGGAGTGACTTAGAAGAAGAGCCACAAATGCAACCAATGAACAATGGTGAAGATAATACTGATAGTTGGGACAACCAAGCTGAAGATGATGAGGTTGAACTAGGAAAAATGGGTGTGGTGGTGTCATGAATTCTGACTATGAGAGTGAGGAGCTGCTTAGCCTTGATGAGAGTTCATCAAGTAGTGAGCATGGTGAAGTTTCAAGTGATGGTGAAACTCCTACTGCCGAGGTTGACAATTCTATTAGGAGGAGCAGATACCCAATCTTTAGGCTAATAGCCAAAGCTGAGCACCTTAGATTTGAGAAGGATATGTTGTTCCTTTCACCCAAAAAATTTAAAGATGCTATTACTGATTATGCAATCCATGGTGGGTGGGGTATAAAATTTGTGAAAAATGACTTCGTGAGAGTGAGAGCCCAATGCCAGCCAGGGTGCAAGTTTGTTGCCTACCTTGCAAAGGTGCCAAGGGAGAAGAGTTATAGATTGAAAACACTGAACATGACTCACACATGCACTAGAAGTTATAGAAATCCAAGGTGCACAGCATCATATATTGGGAAGAAGTTGATGAAGAAGGTTAGGAAATAGCCTGACATAAGACTCAAGGACATTCAGGATGCTGTGCATGAGAAGTATGTGGTTGACATGAGTGCAGGCAAGGCAAGTAGGGCTAGAGAGAAAGCTCAAGAAGCTATTGATGGGGCCCACACTGCACAGTTCAACTAACTATAGGAGTACTGTGATGAGTTGAGAAGGTGCAGTCCTAGGAGCACTGTTTTGATGAAGGTGCATACTTGTAATAATGGTGATTTGGCAGCTGAGCATGACTTGGCAACTAGATTGCCATATTTTGAAAGAATCTACATTTGCTTGGAGGGTTGTAAGAAGGGCTTCTTGGCAAGGTGCAGGCTAATCATTGGTCTAGATGCATGCCATCTGAAGACCAAGACAGGTGGTTAGTTGATGTGTGCTGTTGGCAGAGATCCCAATGATGAGTACTTCCCCTTCGCATATGCAGTAGTCGAGGCTGAAAACAAGGACTCTTGGACTTGGTTTCTTAATTTATTGCTTGCTGACATAGGAGATGGCAAAATATGGGTGTTCATATCTGATCAGCAGAAGGTTTGGTTTCTTAATATTTATTGCTTGCTAAATTATGTTTTTATTGCTTGTTGAATTAATATTTACTATTTTGTAGGGGTTGGTGAATGCATTTGTTGACAATTGGCCACAATACGAGCATAGGATTTGCTGCAGACATTTATACAATAACTTGCGAAAGAATCATCCTGATGTCCTTATTAGAGACCTTTTTTGGAAAGCAGCCAAGGCTACCTATGAGCAAGCATGGGAGAGGGCAATGAATGAGCTAAAGGAGGTGGATGAAGATGCATTCAAATGGCTGTAGTCTCACTCAACAACTATCTGGGCTAGGAGCATGTTCAAAAGTGATGGCCAAAGTGACATAATCCTGAACAACATGTGCGAAAGCTTCAACAGCAGGATACTTAAGTTTAGGAGCAAACCTATAATCACCATGGTAGGCAATCTACTTAGCTTCAACACTTTCTCTTATGATCCATAGACCTGTGTGCATTAAGTAATGATTAATTCTTCCTTTCTCTCTATGTGCTTGCAGCTTAAGTGTATTAGGCTATATCTGATGACTATATTTCAAGCAAACAGGGAAATGATTATAAAGGTGGAATCTGAGTTGTGTCCTAAGATAAGAAAGAGATTGTACAAGGAGAAGTTGGCATGCAGCAAGTGGCTAGCATGTTGGGCTAGTCGTACCAAGTTTGAAGTGAAGAATGGGCTGGAGAGTTTCACTGTGGACTTGGAAGAGAAGAGCTGTAGCTGTAGGAAGTGGGACATAACTGGCATACCATGCTGCCACGCCATTTTCTGCATCTTTTTCAATAGGGAAGATTCTGAAAAGTATGTCAATGCTTGCTACAAAAGGACTGCCTACATTGATTGCTATGACCCCATTATAGAGCCCCTTAATGGCCAAAATATGTGAAGACCTAGTGGACTGCCACTTGTGCAACCCCCTATCAAGAGGAGACCTCTTAGCCGGCCTAAGAAGAGAAGGCACTATAGCCTAATGAACCTAGAAGTCACAGAAAAAACAGAGGTGTAGGCATCTCAAAACAATGCAAGGTATGTGGGAAATTGGGCCACAACAAGAGGACCTGCAAGGGAGAAGTAGGAGGGAATTCCTCCCTGCTTGGGAGTGCATCCCAAGTCAGCAGGACCACTAGGAGGGTAAGTATACTACTTTGACTTAGATATCTGTGTTGTTTTATTTTTCAGTTGGCAGCTTATTAATTGCTATTATGCTTGTGCTTGTAGGCAGCTGTAGGCAATGCACAGCCAAACCCAGATGTGACCACAACTGCACCTCCACCCCCCCTGGTAATCAGTCCAATCCAAGACCAAAAAGACAGGGGAAGAGAAGTGCAATCACCACTGAGACCTTGAATGCATCTAGGAATGCAACAAGGTATATGGCAGCAATGAGATCTGTTGAAAGATAGTAAGCTGAAGCAGAACCTTTTTTTGAGACAAAAGTTGACCAAGTTGATATGTTTATGTAACTGCCAGGCCTTTTTTGTATGAACCATCCTGGTGTACTTATATAATGGCTGACCAATTCCTTTTTTTGTAAATGTGTTGGGTAGAGTTTGTCCCATATTTTGTAATTATTGGTACACCAAAAACTGTCAATGGTGTTAATTAGTGATCATTAGTATTTATTAGTGTTAATTGGTGTTAATTAGTGATCATTATTGTCTATTCATTGTTGTGATGAATATTTAATTCTTGTTCAGTTGAAGCCAGATTTGTTTGACTAGCATTGGGGGGCTACTGTGTTTTTAATGCTATTATGCAAGTACCCTTATGCAGGTCTATTTTATATTGATATATAGCTAAATCTGTTAAATGTTTCTTTAGTTTCTTTAGTTTCATATATATAGCTAAATTTGGCAGATACTGAATTGGTTACTGTTTGGTTCAATATCTATCAAATGCTGAGCCATTAGCTTGTACAAGAATTGAATTGGTTACTACACAGTTCTTCAGTGGTGAAGTGTTGTTTGACTTGTGTCATTTGGAAATTGCATTTTGACTTGTGGTGCTGCTGTGTGTGCAGTTCAGGTGTGTGTGCAGTGCAGGTGTGGTGTGCAGTGTGTAGTGCAGGTGCGGTGCAGGTGTGTGTGCACTGCAGGGGGGGTGCAGTGCAGCTGTGGTGCTGGTGTGTGGGCGCTGCTGTGTGTTGTGTGTGTAGTGTAGGTGTGGTGCAGGTGTGTGTGCAGTGTAAGGGGGGTGTGTGCAGTGCAGAGGGGGTGCAGTGCAGCTGTGGTGCAGGTGTGTGGGTGCTGCTGTGTGTTGTGTCTGGGTGCTGCTGTGTGTTGTGTGTGCAGTGCAGGTGTGGTGCAGGTGTATGTGCAGTGTAAGGGGGTGCAGCGCAGGTGTGGTGCCGCAGGTGTAGTGCAGGTGTGTGGTGCTGCAGGTGTGTTGTGTATGGGTGCTGTTGTGTGTTGTGCAGGTGTGTGGTGCTGCTGTGTGTTGCTGCAGGTGTGGTGCTGCTGTGGTGCTGCAGGTGTGTGTGTAGTGCAGGTGCTGAAATGGTGCTGTGCAGTGTAAGTGCTGAAGTGATGCAGTGTAGTGCAGGTGCTAAAGTGATGCAATGCAGTGCTAGTGTTGAAGTGGTGCAGTGCAGTGCAAGTGGATTGTATGGGATATATGGGACATATGGGATTGTGTGTGATCAGTGTTAAGAAGTGTTAAGAAGTTAGTTAGTTAATGATCAGTGTATGGGATATATGGGATTTGTGTGTGATAAGTGTTAAGAAGTTAGTTAATGAGGGAATCAGATTGTATAACTGTATTGGAATCATATATAAAAGTTGACCCTTTCCTTTTTCTTTATATGCCAAATCATATATAAAAGTTCTTAAAGATAAAAATCATGTAGCCTGCACTGTTTATTTGGTCTATCAGATATGGCTTTGTTTTTTTGGTTTTCAGCTTCTTATGCAGAGTAATATTGAGTGCACACAAAGCACAAACAGTTCACAACAATGCAATAAATTGGTATACAAGTCATACATTAATTAAAAAGTGATGTTTCATTGCTAAAGTCTCGAATTACAGAGAGAATTACACCAAAATACAGGCCTTTTCCCACCGATACATACCAACATAAATTTAGGCCAACACATACCAACACAAAAATGCTGCCAACATCTACCAAAATACACTAAAATTATGGCCTTTTTACACTAATACTTACCCACCTAATGACCAATTTTCCCCCCACCTATTTGGCCAACCAAAAGAAGCATCAAGCAGAGTAGCATCCCACTTATCACCAGAGACAGCCCCAGGCAGATGACCAGCCTCTTCTCTCTCTTCTTGTAGCCTGCAATGTCAGCTTCAAGCGTTAAAATCCGTTACCTCTACTCCGGAATCAGCACCTTGCCACGCTTGCAGATTTCATCATCACGCCATTGAAAAAATTTACCCTTGCGTCCAACCTGACACCCAGGAGCTAGATAAAACCCATTATATTTTCAACCAAAATCATGAAAAACAACAAGAAATAGTATTAGCAAAATTTGGACACAGCCAATCCAACACTTGTATTAGCAAAACACTAAAACCCTTGAAACTAAAAAAGACCCACTAATACTAAAACCCTTGAAACTAAAAAAGACCCATTAAAGAAAATAGCTAAAAAATAAGAACCCAATAACAGAATCCAACCCAACCAATTCCTTTTTATTTTCTTTTTTTTATCAGTCAGCTCCTACTCATATTTATGCTTACCATTGTAAATTTTTACTTGAATCCCTTATTAAAGTACTGGATCAATTGCAGAACCAAAGTACTAGATCATATTTACTTGAATCCCTCATGCAGAACCAAAGCTTCCTAAAACATTCAAAGAGAATTAGACTCAATTGCTTTAAATTTTTTCAAGTTTAATTAGCTGGGATAAAAATTGAATAGATTCTTATAATGAGTTAAAGAAAACTCCTTTTTATGCTTAAAGAAAACCCCTTATAATTGAACAAATTCTCACTCTATTTTTTTCCCCACCCAAAAAATCAATAGAAATTTAAAAATTGTACAAAGAGATAATGTATTATATAGATACTTACCTAGTAATTTGGATACCCGTAGAACCTTCTTCCAGGGTTGTCAGGTGTCCACGAAACAACCAAAACGGGTTTCTCGAAGCAAAAGCATTGGGTTGGGCCACTTTTCCTTAAGCTTCCACTCGATGACATCGAGCTTGATTCCATGAGAGCAATTATGAGCAAGGAGCTGAGTTCGTGGCGAGGAGATGAGTTTGTGGCGCGGAGTTGAGTTGGGATTTCTAAATTTAAGGGTTTTAGTTTCTAAATTTGAGGACCTGATCTGATTATAAGGTTGAAGTAAACCACGTGAGGGGCATGTGATCTCTTACAGCGGGAATGGGCTTAACTGAAGGGCGGGAAAGCCACGTGGCCTATGTGCAGTGTATTTTTTTATTTTTCACTTATGCCGTTTGTTAACAGTGCAATTTCCATCTCTGATGTAACGGGAGAGACAAAAACGAGACGCGTTTTTCAAGATAGGGACTAAAAGCGGTGGAAAAAAAAAGTTAGGGACCAAAGTGGAAATAGCGTGAACATGTAAGAACGAAAATTGGTTTTACGCCAAGATATAAATCGCAAGTTCTTTGTGACTCAGAATTTTAGTTCGTAGTCGGTGATAAAATTGGGCATTTCATCTGCGAAGATTATAACATATTAACTAAGATGATTTGTCTTGATCATGGAAGTGGAGACTTCTAGTTGGTATGTTGATATGTTTTAAAAGTTAAAACATATTGAACTTGACCGTTGTAAGATTTATTATTCTCATAACGACTGTCAAATGAATAATAAATCTCATGACTTCTATTTACATGAACTCTTAATCCTAAGAGAATAGTGGACCTGATCATGAAGTGTAGATTACTTTGATATATCAGGAGTGAGATCTAAATGAGATCTAAAGTCACGGTCAAAACCTCAGTATGTTGGGCAGCCACATTTAGTGTTGATGGAACATATATTCTCTAGATGGAATTCATAGTCTCTTAACGGAGATATAAAATATTCCCTTGAGGTAAGTTTAATGGGTTCGGTTATTCAGAGAGTTAGGCCTAACCACTTTAGTAAGAAATTACTAAAGTATATATTTTTGAAATTAGATTTCATAAATATACGATGAATAACTTAAAAAGATTAAATCGGGTACTCAAGAATTAAGATATAGTAATTCACAAAATGGCAGTCTACGTTAATGATTTTGTATTACTACGAATATTTTATGAAGGGGTTGCATGTATAATAAAGTCTTGAGATATAATTTATAAATAAGGCATAGAGTGCAATTATATTTATACAGTGATATTAAATATAATTAATAATAATTTGGACTTGTCAAGAGTTGACAGAAAAGCCCAAGTCCCATTGGAGCTAGAGTCTTATTTGTTCTCTTTTGGTTCCACTTCAAGCCACGTACTAAAGCCTAATTAGAAATGCACAAAATGTTAGCCCAATTAGATAATTAGTTATAAAGAGAGAAACATACAAAATTTATTTAAAAACATGAAATGGTTTGTATGTGAGGGTTGGATTTTCTCTCATTCTCTCTTGAACATACACATATAATTGATTGAGAGACCACACTTCTTGGGCATTAGTAGAATTGGAGTGAAGATTAAATGTGTTCCCGAGTACTTCTAATCTTTGTTTTGAAATTCGCCACACCAAGAAACACTCTCTTGTTCTTGTATTTTGAAATTTACATAGTATATGTTATCAATTGCGAATGAAGTAGATCCATTAATTTTCCTCTGCATATATTTTGTATGCGATACAAACATGTGTTTTTCCAACACAATTCCCATTATAACCCTAATGCAGCATCCTATCTAGAGTGTTCATCCTATTCCTGATAGGCTGTTAACCTCTGAAAGAATGAAGGCAAGATGATGTCTGGATGCATCCCTCAGATTCTGTCCCATACTAGGCTTTGAAACAGACTATATGATGATGAGCCCCACATTAATCATTTTGAAACCAGGTCCACATGAAAACCGACAAACTAGAAAACCTAAGGTAGACTTATAATAAAGAAAATTCTTATCGGTACATTCGAGGCCAATTAATGTCCGAATGATCAATTTCTAATCACAAAAAGTGTCCAATCACCAATTTTTGTTTTCTTTTGTTTTGAACTTAGGAATGATAAACATCAGATTTTTAGTTTGAAGAGAAAATTAATAATATGCAAAAATCAAGGCTTTGCAGTTATAAAAGAGCAAATGATCTAATATTCACATATATTACTGATATGCCTTTATATTTGTCACACTCTAGACTTCCCAGATGATGGATGTAATGTTCTAGGACAGACAAGAATAGGCTTATAACTAACATTTTGCTTGTATGCACCGTTAAGACATCTACAAGAAAATTCCTTGCTCACGATGATAAAAGGCCTCCTCAAAATTAAGATATCTCAACTTTAAATGTCAGCTATTAAATTTGCTGGATCTTATTTCTATCCACACTTTGAGAAGCTTAATGGCCCTTATAATTACAGTTAAACACTACTGTTTAAGCGCCAAGGTACATCATGATGTACAGAATAACAAGATACATAAATTATTTATCATATAAGTAGAAGACTGAAATTGCGCATACTGGAGACACCCATGATAGCCACAATGTAACATCTGCCATTCAAGCTTAATCTGTTAGGCTTGCTAGCAGCTAATATGACATACCAGCTCAGTTGTTTTTATTGTTAAATTGTATTTTATTTTAGGCCTTTACTAGTTTATTAGTTTATTAGACCATTCAATAAAATGTTTAATCCATAAAAGCATCGCATCAGCATTTTAGTTGCATTGCCCCCTCTGCATTCATATTGAACAAAAATGATTTACTATTCAGGATTCTCTCTCTCTCTCTCTCTCTCTCTCTCTCTCTCTCTCTCTCTCTCTCTCTCTCTCTCTCTCTCTCCCTGTTTTTTTAATTTTTGGCATCTAGAAGACTACAACGCTAGAACCACTCAAAGTTCATTCATACGTTTGCCACAGTAACAAGCCAACCTGTGAAATTTGGCATCAAAAATCAAGATCTTCTTTGTTTATCAATCATTCTCTGATATAGTTACTAAGTTACACTAAATAAATTGTAGCACAAATGCATAATTAGGCAAACTATAGAAATACCCAAAGATCTTTATACGCAATTTAATTTTTAAGTCTAATTTCTTTTTAAGTCTGTTTTATCTTTCCCCAAATTTCATATTGTTCAAAGCAGCATAAAAAATAAAAAATAAAAAAAAAAAAAACTAAAATGCTAGGTAAACCTTCTAAGTTTGACTGAAATTCATTCCAGTCCTATTTCAAAATTATTCAATTCAAGCCTTTTGTCTAGTTTCATTAAAAAAATTTCCATTAAGTATGCAATTAATTAATGAAAAATATTTTTTGAAAAATTTTCTTAAAAAAAAAATCTATAAAATATTTTTATTAATTTTATAGATTTTTTTCATGTGAAAATAATATTTTTTAAGGGTAATTTTTAAATAAAATTAATAAAAAAATGAATTGAATAAATTTGAAATTTAAAAAACTAAATTAAATAAAAATAAAGTTAGAGAATTGAAATAAATTTCAGCCAAACTTAGAAAGTGCTATTTGAATTTTAACTAAAAAAAAAAAGAAGAAGTCAAAATAGAACCAAATTAGCACAACACAACGCAATTGAAGTTGATCCGGTAATCTTCCATAAGATATAAAGGGCCGGGTTTAGGATAGTTTGTTTAGTTTTCGTACCTCACCTATTAATTATTGTCTTTGTTTTCTCTATATCTGGGGGAAGCTGGAAAGAAAGAAGAGAACATAGACCATCAGACCATTATCGCGAGGCTTTTTTTGTGGGCTCATTTTGACAGGTTGTGGGCTCATTATTGTACAACATGTTGCCTACTAGCCTGTAAGAAAACTTTAGCTTAGCCCGTGGATCAGGTGGCCTGGTCCAATCACTTTCCCTACTTTTGCTCGGTAAATCCCAAGCGATGGCACAAATCATGCGCTTGTTCTAAGAGAAGAAAAAAAAAATGGGCTTTTGCATGGGGATCCAAGGCACTTACATGAGCCGAAGGAGAAGACAAACACTACATTGATAAGAACATCTGCATTAACTCCTTGGAGACATCAATAATCCTTCGACAACATGCCAAGTATAGTTCACTGGAAAAATCCAATTTATCCAAAGTCCAAGCATTTCAAATAATAAACATGTTTTACACAATTACTTATGTATACTAAGTACTAACAGATAGGGTAGGTTACATTGCCATGGCAACCTTATTTGCGTCACAGGATCACTATATATTGCCTGTTCCCTAAGGATGCAACTCTACGTGGTGGATTACACAAACAAAAGTTATCAATATTATTAGCGACATTGAATTCACAACTTAAAAAAAATAAAACAATCTCAAATAAATAGCACAACAGAAATAACGGAGGCAAAAGAATTGATAATATAATTGCAATACACAGGGTTATGCTTCTCCAGACAATGAGTCATCACAAGGCAAATAAATTATGCCAGCAATCTACACGACAACATTTGGATATTTGTTTTGTTACACATGTAGCCAAGTCAATGGGGGTAAATGAGCTATTTGTGTGCAGTTTGTTGCATTACAGCTTTAGGAATACTGAAATGCATTTACAATTTTTAATTACACACTTACTGTTATTACAAAACCCATGTACACCAATTACATTATTTGGGATTTTTAATTACCAAAAAGTACAAGAAAAAATTTATTAATCAACCCCTATTTATGAATTTACAGTTGTGGTTGTGTATGCAAGTTTATACTATGGTAAACAGTGTTTTCACAGCATAATTATATGAAACATATACTCTTAGGAGAAATTTGGTTCACCGTGATGTTACATTACTTCGTAATATTATATTATTGTAATTTTACATTAATGTAATCTCAATACAATAATACAATATTACATTGTTTAGGAATGTGATAAGATTAAAGTGATGTGATAATATTGTAATTTTAGATTATAGTAATGTTAAAAAAAATAAAGTAAACTAAAATCTTTAATATCACACCATCATAATGTGCATCACATCAAAAGTACATTACAGCAAACTAAACGCTCCCTTAATGGCAGCATAGCTTGCTATTAATGTCTAAGTCAAACACCAATGCCCCCAGATCACACACGTTAACCTTATATAGCATGCACGGAAAGTTTAGTATGTCATGATATAAACGGAATTTTTATTGACACATGTATACAGACCTTGACACGTAAGAAGAATAATGAACAGACCTTAATTGCTCCTTAAACATGTGGCAGTAATCTTGTTGTTCCTATTAACCAATTATTGCGATTTCCTCTGCAGTATTTTCAGATCAAAGTGGCGTTGAAACAATTGACAAAACTAAAATATAAGATTTGTTACACGACCAAATGCCCGTTTGAATTACAAGACAAGCAGCCTTAGATTTAGGTAAGCAGGAATGGTTATAGCTTTCACAATCATTACCTTATTACTCTCCCAATATGTTAGCAAACTTGTCTGTTTGACCGCAAGACCCTTACTACTCTCTCCGTCATCGATAGTCAGATTATCCTGTTGGAAATTTGGCCTTTTACTTAGAACTGGCTACACAATATGACAACCCTTCTTGCAGTTCATCGCTCCTGCTGTAACTGAATATATATATAGTGGACCCATCAAGGCTTCAAGACCTGTTGTGAAATGAGCAAAATAACCAACTAACAAGCTTAAACAAACACAGGCCAATGAGCAAATCAGTTAGCTAAGTTCATAAGTCTTGGCATTTCATTTAGCCAAAACAAATTCCTTTGATGAAATTGTCCTAATGGGGAATAATATGCAACTATTAACTGGTCGCAAAGTAAACAACCAACTATACACTCTCTAGACCTAAATCAACATTTGATATAAAAATCAAGCACTGGATCCTCCATTCTTAGAAATGCTAATCTGAAATTCACATTTAAATAGGTTGCATATGATAGGCCACATGATACATTTTGCATTAAAGTTGTGACAAATTTTTCATAAGCATATATGCCAAAGATGAGTAACTCATAATGTCCAAATATAGGTTTTAGAATATGAAACAAGTCAAGGCCAGACTTAATGCGGTGCATGCTTCAAGTCATCTCACAATATCCCCGGAGGTCGTATTTCTCTAGTCAGATAGTCATGAACTCATGTAAGCACTTTGTCAGCCACAGGGATCCATGTATTTGGCCTCATGGAAGTTCTCATTTCCACGTATTCTACAAGTTTAATCTGAGAGGACAGAATTAATTTAGAAATAGATACAAGTTGATCACTAAGATATTAATATTATTATTATTTTTTTTTTTTTTGAAAAGAAGATATTAATATTATTAAATATACATTATACGGCCAAGAAGTTATACTAGCCTAAATGTTCAAATAGTGTATAAAACACTATGAACGTTTAGACCTCTAAAATACAAATTACCAATTCAATCTTAATATCAAACATATTATGTGCGGAAAATGAACATAAGCTTATAACAGAGTTGATAAACAATCTAAACCAAATAAAATCATATCCACAACAGAAATTAAATAGCAAAGATTAAAGGAAGAGAGATGCAAACACAAGGACAACACAACGATGTGTTATCGAAGAGGAAACTAAAGCCGTCGGCGTAAAACTTCTCTGCCGCCCTCCAAGCGGTCAATAATCCACTAAAGAATAAAGTTGGGATACATGAACAGCAGAAGACCTTCCAATCCTAATCTACCCAGTGTACCTAAGCCCTCTAAGCTTCTTGCTCCAATGAGGTTACACCGAATTTTTGTCTTCTTTAGCTTACCGGATTCTGCTATAGCCCATAGCATCAACCAATATCAATTGGTCCCTTCCTAACTGCATCCCAAGTACCAAATAGCTTTCTCACAAATATGGGTAAGGTGAGAAAAGAATTTGGGTAATGTACTTCTTAAGGATCTAACAATGAAGAGGGCGAGAGTAGGGAAATTTGAAGAGTCACTATGTAAAGATTATGGATGAGTCAATCTCGTTTTCCTCTAGGGTTTTTCTCTCAAAATTCTCTTTAGAAGCTCTCTACATTTCGTGGGTATAAGGGGTATTTAAATTAGAGTGAGAATGGAATGAGAAGAGTTAGTTTTTCCAAAATAGAGCTGGCTGGCGACATGGCCTCGCGACTTGACTGAGTCGCGAGTTCAAGCTACGAGCTAACTGAATGGTCAGGCTGAACTTTTTGTCGTGTAGTGCTACAGCTGGCATGACGGTTCAGCTTCTTTGTACGCTGCACTCATGTGCATCTTCTGGCGGCTTGCCAGTCGCGAGTGCCCCGCAAGATCCAGTTGCGAGATCCAGTCGCGAATCCTTGCTTCAGTGCACAGTCTTGAGCATTTCTTCATACTCTCTCACACACTACCCTTACATGATTCCCACCTAAATACAGGGTCTCTAAGTGCTAAATTACAAGCAAATTGGCACGGAATAAAGCCAAAAAAATAGTTGATAAATTCCAACCTTACAATCTCCTCCTTTGGCTATTTCATGACAAAACCCTACAACAAACTTTAGACTTAACGCGTGAGTTGAGAACAGTTGAACAAAACTCACTCACACTTAACTCTAGAATCTGTGAAGCTCTTGAATCACAAGCACAAGTATCTCCTGAAAAACATCCACACAATAAGATGATTGTATGTAGAAAAAACTTGCAATGTATATGAAGCAAGCACAATGTGATCAAGCAATATAGATTAAGGCAATAAAACATGGCTTAACCAAAAACAAATAATCACTATAAATAGTGGTCACAATGCTCATTCACACATGAAATGAACATCCGGACATGTAAGCTAATAAGCTCAATGCAAAGTATCATTTGCATGTCCAACACTCAACTAATGCAACAACACAAGGTAATTGCATTAAGGATATTAAATCCAACGAAGGGCACAAGAGTGGTGTACTTAAAGAAAATGCATAACATCTAGTAACAAGTACTTAAGTTACAAAGTAAGGGTATAAAATAACGGCTACAAAAGCAAAGGTACAAATTAAAATACTGATGGATAACAATCTTATATATATATATATAACAGTACCAATAGTTTAAACAGTAAAAACCACTTTTAGACTGTAAAAAAGACTTTTTCCAAGTAGTTATCATGATACAGTCTAATAATCCACTAATCTAGCTTTACTTGAGAAGGCTTTGTCCAAGTAGTTATCATGATATCATCCCAAGAAAATTAGCTATTAGCAAGGCTAGAGGGCAATAACAAGGAGAACATTCAGTAAACTGTACAGAATCATGGGTAAAATCTGCAAAAGGTATTCAATGCAACCAATCACAAATGAAAATAAATTAGGCCAATACCCCATTTCCCACCCAAAAAAAAAAAAAAAAAAAAAAAAGCAAAAACCTTGTAATGTATAAATTCAATGTACAATATATTACAAGTATATGCTAAAAGGGAATCTAAAATTTACCCATATGATGAAAAAATTAGACGCCATCACAACAAAGAAAAGATAAATTACGGAATCAATTGCAAAATAAGACATGCTTCTCATCATGTCTAAGTTGCCTATGGCATATATTATAAAAAGTAATGATTACAAAATATTAAGCACCCCAAATAAAGATCTTTATTTGTTTATAATTCATTATCCTACAGATTACTTGGCTACGTTAAAATAAACTGCACCACAAATGCATATTAGGCAAAATATAGAAACACTCAAAGGTCTTTCTTCAAAATTCAATTTTAAGCCTAATAATAATCTCTTCAACTTTTTATCTACTTATACGACTTTAACAAAAGTATTACACCAGCTCTCACCTTGAAATTCCACACCTATTTCCCCAATTTTTAGACTATTCAAAGCAAAATAAAAGGAAAAATAGAAGTCATAATAAAACCAATTGGCACAGCAAAACTATACGAAACAATATTAACTGAAGGAGCGCAGTGAAGGAGTCTTCAAATCCCATAACATTTGGTTTCCCTACCACATTAAGGTATAAAACAACCAACTAACAGAATACCTTACAATATAACAATATTGCCCATGTGCACCCACCATACTATAGTTTGGTATTTAATTACCACAACATATATGAAAAACAATATTAATCGACCCCTATACATTTCTATCAACAAAATCAACCCCTATATATGACATTGAAGTTGTGCTTGTGTATATAGCCACCTCTATACATTGTTTTCACAGCATAATTATACAATAACATGTACTCTGATTAGCAACCGTAACATCTTGCTATTCTAGCCACTGCCAAACACCAATTCCTCCACATCACACACACCAACCTCACAAAACATCTCCAAAAAAGTGTTTGTACAACACAAATTTTCTCTATTCATTATATTTTTAATTTGATTAAATTTGACAATAGTGGCATAAAGCAGCAACAAAAAGTTCACACAGAAAAAGTCCGTCAGTCCTTGTATTTGATTATAACGATACAATTTTATCACGTGGTAAATCATCTACTTAAAATCATTCTTCATCCAAAACTTCATACTAGAACCCATATCATATGGATTGAAAATCTATAAACAAAGCCCAAACAATCACACTATTCAAATTTTATACCAGTTTCCGATCTGCCATTACTTCATAGCAGATGGATAGAGGAGTAAACGCGAGAGGAAAAGTACTAGACTACAAAACTGAGAGTTCATTCATATGCTGACACAGTAACAAGTCAGCGATGTGTCCCATAAACAAGAAAATGCTTCTAGAAAATTGAGTATCAAAAATCAAGATTTTATTTGTTTATCACTTATTATCCTACAGAGTTACCAAGTTTACACTACGTAAAATTGCACCACAAATGCATAATTAGGCAAACCATAGAAACACCCAAATGTCTTTCTTTGCAATTCAATTTTAAGCCCAATTTCTTTGCAATTACTGCTATAAGGAAAAATACTAAACCGAATAATGAGAAAACTGAGCACCTACTAGTTTATTTCCGCCGTGCCTCACAAAGGTATATAACGCTGAACTGGATCTTCCATAAGATACAAAGGACTGGGCCTGGGATAGCATTAGTTCACCAATTGTATTTGTTTTCTCCTTTTTGGGGGGGGGGGGGGGGGTAATGAAAGAAGACAGCAGAGCCTATTTTTTGTGAGGCTCTTTTGGGGCCCGTTTTGACAGGTTTTGGGCTCTTTATTGCACAACATATTTCCACTAAGGCAGAATTAAGGTTTACCCAAAGATCATGTGGCCTGGTCCAATCACAAAATTAGTGTTTACTTTACGTGCTTCTTATGGTATAGTCTTGAGAGAAGCAAATATTGGGCATGAATTAATCTATCTTAATAATAAATTTCATTACTTATCAAAAAATAAAATTGCAATGAAGCAAATGCAGTCAAGCTCGGCCTAGAGTAACCACATGACTACTCCCATCTCAAAATCAAATTGTTTAGTTTATCAGCTGCACATACTCGTCCACTAACCTTTAAAATTTCACACTTTTATTTGTTAAAACAATTTTTTTTTAATTTTTTACAATTAAAATAAATTGAATTTAGTAGCAAATCAAATGACTAATTTCTTTATATAGTTTATTATATTTTACTTGTACATTCACATTTATACCTTAACATGTTTTCCTAAAACAACTTTTTCTTTTTTAAATTACACTTGAAAGAAATTGAATTTTGTAGAAAATCAAATGGCTACTTCTTTCATTAATTTTTGCTCTTTTTTTTTAAGAGAAGATTGTAACTTTATTTAGAAGAAGATAAATTTAGTACATGATGAGTAATAAGTCGACTCAATCAACGGTGAATTTTCCTCTTTCCAAGTTACAAAACTATCATAATTTTCTACTTCTTTGGCATAATTTACTAAGATATGTGCTATTCCTTTGTCATTACACATGATAGACTCTGGCTTATTGAAAGGCTTGGAGTTTCTGCCCCACCCCTTCTAAGATGTTTGAAATGGTAATCAGTGGAACGCATAAACCCATGAGGGCATCAGATACAATCTTTGAATCATTTATATCCAGTCATATGAATTTATACAAGAATATCCTTATACTTAAATATGTTTATATTATATCTAGGTTTTTTTGTAAACATACATGTTAGCACCATCCTTCGTTCAGCCTCTGTGTCTTTTGGGTGGAATTACTTTCCATTTCTTTTAGCTTTAGGAACTTCTCTTTCAATCTCAACATCCACATCAACGGCTCGTTTCAGGGTAAGAATCTGATTTTTCTCCTCCTACATAAATATATGTAGTTATGATAATTTAAATGGATAACCTTATCAACAAATCCAATAATTAATAGTTGTTGTTGACATAGTATACCTGTTCATGTTGCAACTGCTTATACACATGATCTTCAAACACGTGAATAGCTGTGAAATTTTGTTTTGTAGTGAAAATGTTGTTTGGATTGATTTTTATCTTGAACATGTATGTTTTTCCAAGTAAATTCTTTATTGGCTTTGGAACAACATCCTCATCCTGTCATGGGGGTTTATATATATACACACAAAAGATTCATTTGTAATACCAAATATTCGAAAGATGTATGGAAATCTTAAAAATCTTGATAAGTTCATAACTTCAAGAAGTTTTACAAAGCTATAAATACTATACCTTTATTTCTGTAGTGTAGACTTGTGTAGCAGGAATACGAACAATTTTCTCTGCTTCCTTGTCAAATACCACAAATATTGTGCTACCACTTTCATCCTTGACATGTAATTCTAATCTGTACCTGAAGTTTTTGGCAAATGTGTAAGTTTCCACAATATATATTATATATGTAATATATTTTAATCTTTTTCATAAACTAGAACTAACCTTATTGTTGGAGAAGAAAATTCTTTCTTACAACCTTCACACCAAAATGTAGATCCAATTGTTTTTGCCTTTTTATGACAATCAGTGCATGAAAAATAATGCCATCCATTTTCAGCTTTTACTTTTTTCACAACAGCCATACAATAGAAAATCGCTTCCTACAGTAATTTTTTTTATTAGTATATAATACATGTAACTTTGTCATTAATCAAATACTTATTTAGAGTTTTAACTTACATGGGATTTTGATTGCTCAAGAAATTTTATAATTTCGCGTATTGTCCTCTTATTTTTTACTACTTCTTCAGAATCCCAGTGGTAGTAATCCTGCTGACAATCCAAGTTGATGTAAACCTTTGTTGCATAGGTGGAAGACAATGAAAGTTGATCTTATTACATAAAAGAAAAGTTAATAGTCAGCATAGCATTTAACCGAACCATAAAAAATAGCGTAACGAACTAAATTATGACACATATATTCTTACTCACGAATGATTCCACAGTTGTTGAAGTAATTATCAAAATAGTTGATTTTGATCTATCCATGCATACATCTTCTGTGATACTTTCTGCAAGGTCTCCCCACAATGTAATCTGAATTTTACGTTTCCTGCATTTTTGGTATTTTAAGCCTTCTTTCATTATTTGATAAATTTCCTATTATTAGTATTAAAAAATCATTTGAGTCAAACCAACCTTTTGTCTTCAATCTCAATGATCCTTCTCTTCGATGGCTTTCCATTTTTGTCATTCTCATACACACGGGAAATGGTTGACACTCTTCCAATAACATCTACACAATTTACATGATCAAATACATCAAGGACATACAACTTGATTTATATGAATATAGAGTTAATATAACAATATTTATAAGCATCAATACCTGTTAAGTGGACATTTTTGTCACACCGACCACTCAAATGTTCAAATGGAACATATTCAAATTTATAATTTGGGATTGAAGGATGGTCTGATCCTGCTGGTTTAACTATTGTTGCTGCATAGAACTTGATCATATATTCATTTGTGACTATTTTGTAATCATTCTGGTAAGGAATAACACCAAAATTCTTTATGTCATAGATGTTGCCTTCTTGTAATTTTTTCCTGAATTGATGAACAATTGCATCCTTGATCCTTGCATGTATGTGATTGCCCTTATACAATCATAAATTAAACAATCAATCATTATTACTATTTAAAAAAAAAAAGCAATATCATTGACATAATTTTTTTTTTTTTTTTAAAGTTGTCTAGTTTATAGTTGACGTATGGTTGCATGAGCATTTGGCCTGTTCATTGAGCAAGACCCTATCCAGGCTCAGAAAATCTTTGTTCTTGAGATTGTAGAAAAACAAAAAGTTGTCTAGTTTAGAGTTGATGTATGGTTGTATGTGCATCTGACCTGTTCATCTAGCAAGACCATATGCAAGCTCATAAAATCTCTGTTCTTGAGATTGTAGACATCCCATAGTCGTGTGACTCGAGCCTTAATCTTCCAATTCTCTTTGTTACCATTGAGCTCATGAAGTAAGCTATAATCACCTTTCATCTTACCTATATTGAAGGTATAGGCTGATTTAATAAACTATGTCAAAGTAAATAGAAAAATAGATTGAGAAGGGAAGGGAGTTTGATACTAATACTGATTAAGAGACGTAAAAAATTAATTGTGCAATGCAAATGAAACCCAATGTGTAAGTGCTTAATATATAGGGCAAGTATCATTTGCTAATGCAATGAGTTGGACCTTGAAGGGCTTGAGTATTATGGCAGCTTAGCTACTTAGGCTTGAAGGGTCTAATGCAAACTTGTACTGCAACTATTCACTAGTGGAGGTCTGACAGTGGTGTTGTGGAGAGGTTTTTACGATGAAAACTCTGGTTTTTCAC
Organism: Lithocarpus polystachyus; assembly: GCA_033629205.1. NCBI lineage: Eukaryota > Viridiplantae > Streptophyta > Magnoliopsida > Fagales > Fagaceae > Lithocarpus > Lithocarpus polystachyus. The sequence continues at coordinate 30,409,918 of CM066164.1, read as the reverse complement.
TTTACACATTTGGTGTTTTCATGTTGTTTGTTTCTCTTTATTCCGTTTTTCATATTGCTTTACTTGTTTTAGTTGCTACTTGAATATGCATGCAATGTGAAATTGGCTAATTACTTATATTGGACATTAATTGTTAGTTTAGGCTATAAGTGAATAAGCCATGAAATTGGGTATGTGGGATCTAAATATATACCTAGTGTGTTAGGTAGCATTTTTTTTCAATTTGTTCTTAATTTTTCTCTGTCGTCTACTTGAAAACTATTTCATTAAAAACAATATGTAATTAAGTCAAAATTAGTTTTGGCGATTGTTGTCTTACCAACAAATGGAGATATCTCTTCAAAAATTTCTTGGATAAATTGATATTGAGAGTGGCTGCCAATTACAAATCATTAAAAACATGTTAGAAAATAAAATATGAACATGAACTAAATTCAAATTGTTTAGCTTGTGTACTACGACTGATATATATTGTTAATAAAAGTAAATGGTATGTAACTCATAGTCATAGATCTAAGAACTATCACTTTAAAGCCCTGTTTTTTTTTTTTTTTTTTTTTTTTTTTTTTTTTTTTTTTCTGTCCAACTACGAAATCAATTTTGGGATTTTAACACAAAGACATATGGAAAATCTACTTAGGTAAGGAAGCAGACCTATTGAATATCCACTTCCAAATACTAGCTTAAATGAATCTATTAAGAAATTGGGGTAAAATTTTATAAAGATTATGTGGGAGGAACTTCTAAGTAATTGATTAGATTATTGATCATATATTCTTCTCTTTCTAACGTTGACCCCTTATAGCCTAACTAGCTCCCTCATAACAGATATGATCATCAAAGTATAAAAATTGGATAATTTCAAAAAAAAAAAAAAAAAAACAATAAACCTCTTGGGAGTTGTTGCTTAACTGTAAAATTAATTGGATATAACAAAGAAGTCATTAAATGCATACTCTTTTTTGTAAGGCAAACCACGTATATGGCAAGCTTCTTTTAGAGCTGCCCTCCATATTTGCACTTGGTCCATGTTGAATTTTTTTTCATGCTTTTCCAATGTTTCACCAAACTTTTCCTTTTGGTTACGTACTATTGATGGATCTATCTTATAAAAAATGTGCACAATCTGTTCATTCTTCCCGCACTCAAGGATTTTGACGAGCTCATCCAAACACCAAGTAAAAGATGCGTAGTTTTTGGAAAATACAATTATAAAAATCTTTGAACTTTCAATAGCTTTCAAAAGTTCTGCAGGAATTTCTCCTCCAATTGGAAGCTCTTTATCATCCATAAAAGTGGTAATTCCTTTAGTACGCAAAAATCCATCCAAATTGCTAATAAAACCACAGCAAGTATCTTCTCCTCTGAAACACAAGAACACATCATATTTGCAATGTTGGGTGAAAGAGGAAGAAGAGCTTCTCAGAGAAGCCATAGTGACAAAAGAAGGGAGAAAGAAATATGTGATAGAAATCAGACAAAGGAAAGTGGAAATATGTAAAAAAATCACACAAGAACACATCATAATTGCAGATACACTTTTTCTTTTTCTCTCTCCTTCGTCTTTAGTCTTTTCTTCTGTGCTTTTTACTGCCCCACTCTTCCTTTTTTGAATTTAGGAGGGAACGGGAGTGGATTTATACCAGGGGATTGAAATTGAAATTTTGGGAGTGAGAGGAGGACGATCGTGGACGTTGATTTCGTAAGGCCTATGGACGGCTGTGATTCGTTACTGGGGTTTTGATTTTTATTTACAAGAAGTGCATGTGGCAGTGGCGCGGAAGAGAAGAATCTTGGCCGTTGATTTGCTGTGTCATCGACGGCAGTTGCTTTATTTTGAGGGATTAGTGCGGATCGATGACGTGGCTACTGAGATTTTGTTATGGTGGATAATTGGCCGGCCATGCCATGGCCCATGGGCCCATTTGGGTTTGGATCATGATGAATATGACTTTTTTTTTTTCCTTTAAATTTGAGTAACTTCAAGAGGAGCAACGCCGAGAGAGGTTGGACAAGTGAATTTTCGAAACGATGTTTTGGACTTTGAACCTTAGCATGTGATGATTGATGAATTTTCGAAACTGGAATTAACTGCTAAAAAATTGATATACATATTTTACCAAGAAGTAAATGACAACTCAAATAATATGCATGGGGTAAGATAAAAAGAGAGAGATAATGAAAACCATTATACAAGTTAGGCTCGAATCATCCGATAATCCTAAGCTACACAACCTTCAAGTATGACCCCTTATATATTGATCTTTGTCAATTTCAAAAATCATATGCCACTTGAGAAATAAAAAAGACTTGCATATTATATTGTTGGTTATCAACAAAGAGCTTAAAATTTTTTTGTTAATGCATCGTGTGAATAATGGGAGCAGTGTGGAAGAGGTTGCAATTTTGGAAATTAGACCATAGAAAGAATCAAATAGTGAACTTACAGATGAGTTCCAAATTTTTCATTCTCTAAACCAAACACAGTGGTGCACTTGTCCTCAGCCATGTTTTACTCATTATTGACAGCTTCTAGGCCATCATTGAAAAGTTTTCTGTTATCAATTCATTACAAAACACTTGAGGATTCTCGCCAATCAAATGGTATTATGTTCTCATGGATTGAGTCATTACTTCAAATTCATTTGTCTTCAATTATCACGTATTATAAGAACTGCAACATATATAACAAGATTAAGCTTGGATTTTTTTTTTTTTTTTTTTGGGTAGGTATTATTAAAAGAATCGGGCAATACACAGAGACTCTACTTGATTAGACGACTATGTAAAACAAGCAACTGCTCTCATACAGACTATAAATATCTTTAGAGCCAAACAACACTCTGAAATAGTAAATCTATTATTCTGTTAGCACTATCAAAGAAGTAAAATAGTGTCCTTGTTAATTACATCATAAAAACCCAAGTTTATATCTATATACCAAATTACCAATCCATCCAAAACCAGGAAATATAAATAAAACCAAGCCAAAACATAAACACTAGCAGTCAAGCTTTCATCTTTGTGTCTGCTGGGAGAGACAACCTCCTATCCTCCCGTTTGATGCAAAAAAATTTCAACCTGCTGCTAATGCTTCTAATGAATAATATAACAGTAGAGTCCAACCAATAAATGTCAGTACAGCTGTGCCATTTGTGAAGACCAAAATCACCAGCTCCGTCTCTATACCACATTTAAAAGGACCTCCTTAATGGAAAGCCTAATAGTAGTAGTAGAAAGCCAATGCTAACGACTAGCAAGTACCTTGCACCAATCCCTACATTTACAAATAAAACAAGTGTTATGCCATTTAGATTTTCCTTTTTCTTTTTCTTTTTTTGGTGGAAAGGAAATTATCATTAACAACTAAGCAACCTCCAAAAGGAGTAAACATGACGGTCATACATAGCGCCAACAGAATCAAAACGACAAAGCAGAGAAACATCCAATGAGGGCTGTACAAAAACAACAAAATCTTGAGATAGAAGGGCTCCCTTTCTAGCTAGTACATCAGCACACTTGTTGGCTTCCCAGTAGCAATGTTGAACTCTAACTAGAGGAATTTCCTTCAATCCTTCTCTACAATCAGCCACAAAAGCATCATTACCAGAGATCAACAACCAGCTTTGCAGCTACCTCCATTTCCACTACCGGCAATTTGAGGGAAATACATAAGTGAATCCCATCCCTCTAAGGCCTAATGTTCCGCATCAAAGCTGCTCCAATGGCCCTCGCGTAACCTCTAACCCATTAGATTTTCATTTGCCACATCCTTCAACCATGACAGGAACCGACCAATCTTGACATAGTAAAAGTTGTCTGCTAAGGCCAAGCTGCTCCTACCTAGTAGCTTTAAACCATAAATAATTTCAAAAGAAGAAGCTAATTGTAGACGACTAAATTTCTAGTTCGAAATAAATCAAACAAGTAAAATAGTTTCACAAATGCGAATTTGTATTGATGAATGTGTGGTACAATTCTCTGTGATTACAAAAGAGTGATCCTCTGATTCGATCTCCTTGAAAGATTTGTTGATTGGAATTGTGGTAATGTGATTTTGATTCGAACACCAAATATACTTTGATTTGACTGAAGCATGGATCGAAGATCTTTGAAACAGAATTACAAGGAATCTCTGGCTATGAGCTTGTTAGAAATCCTTTGTTCTTCATGTTCTTCGTGTTCTTCGTGTTCTTCGTGTGTTCTTCGTCTTCGAAGGTTTGTGGTGGAAGGTCTTCGGTGCTATAGAGGCTTGAATCCGTAGAGCTTCGTTGATTTATGGTTTGTTGAGGTTTCTGGAGGCTTTTGAGCTTGAGTCCAGTGAATTTGAAGATCTAGGAATATGATTTGGATGATTCTACTTTGAATGTTCCTTGCATTTGAGTTTGAAACTCTTGAAGTTCCTAGAGGCTTCAGGGCTTGATTCTAGCAGAGCTTCAATATTTCTGAATCTTCTTTGATGCTGCTTGTGCTCTAAATGGCTTCCTCTTCCTCTTAAGATGTCTTCCTCTTTTCCCTTAATGCCTTAGGAAGGCTTCTATTTATAGGAGTTTAGAGGTAGGTGAGTGACATGTGGCAGAATTTGATTGGTGACACATGTCACAGCCTGATTGGTCTGCTTGTGTCATTGCTTACACGTGCTGGACTGCTTGTGTCATCGCTTACACGTGCTGGACTGCTTGTGTCATCGCTTACATGTGCTGATGTGTGATTGGTTTACTTCAATGACTTCAATAACACTTGGCAAATTTCTATTGGTTTCTGAGTATTGATAACAAAACCTAGTTGCCATGCGTGATACTTTATAATTAACTGTATTTTGTGGACTTGATAGCATGACGTGTCAGCTTGTGATAGGTCGGGAATTTTCCCTCTCTACACTAATCATCTGATATAAATCCAACTACGTGTCCACTCTACATAATATGGAAACTCCTAAACCCAACCATGTCCCCACCAATCTTTTTTCTTCAATAATCACATTTAATCATTAAAAATAAGCATAGATAAACCCTAGATTTTTTGGTGGCAATTATTATTTCAAATTAAAAATTACATGATCATGAGCATAATACAACAGCAACAATGTAAGGGTCTAAATCAGATTTGTTACAAAAAAAATATTAAAAAAATGCTTGGAAATACAAGAATCACAAGACAAAGGAAAAGGTAGAACACTCCAGTGTTTGAGATATTGCCAAAAAAATAAAGGAACTCTGAGATGCAAAACATATGCAAATTGTACGGATTGAAAAATCAATATAGTATTTATTTATCACATGAAAAAGACTTAAAACAGCAAGTAAAGTATCAATTAACGATGTAAAAGGCTTACAAAACTGCATGTAAGCCAAAAAGTTATGACATGGTTACACATGAGAAAATAAGCCTTCACACAATCATTGGGGGAAGAGGCTGACCAAGCCTATTGAAATGCCTTCATACTTTTTTTTTTTTTTAAGCCTAATGAGTCATTAAGTACTAAATGAAAGTTCTTGAAAAGAAATAATTTTGGACAGACAATAATATGCTAAAATGAAAGGCTTTATACAAGAGCAAAATGGTCTTCATATACAAAGACTTTCCTGATTATTAACATGAAAAAGTAACTGCAAGTCTGAATATTGACGGCTGTGTGCTTTTCCATTTTTCCCCCTGGTTTGGCAGCTATTATTGCAAACAAATTTTCCTCTATATTTGTCACACTGTTGACTTCCCATATTATGGATGTAATGTTTTAGGACAGATATGAATAGGCTTATATCACTAGCATTTTGCTTGTTTACACTGTTAGTCATCTACAATAAAATTCCTTGCACCCTGATGTCTTAACTTTTCCAAACTGCTTTGTTAAACATTATGTCCATGTCAATACTCAACGTTCATGTCATAGCCTTAAAAATGTTCACTTAGATGACTTTATACTTTTTCATAAGTTGTTCATAACTTTATTCAAATATAACTAAGAAATCTTAACTTTATATGGCAGGTAGGACCCTATTTCTATCCATATGTTGAGAAGCTGAAGAGCCATTATAATGACAGCTAAAACATTACAGTTCTAGCACCAAGGTAAATCATGATTTATGCAACTAGATACATAAGTATTTATCAGATAAGAAGATGACATCATTTGCCTGCATACCAGAGACCCTGATAGCCACATTGTAACAGCTGCAATATCCCATTTCCATTAATGCTCGAGCTACCAGCAGCTAACATGACATAGCAGATTGGCTGGCCCCTGAATGAATAGACCATAAACTAGATGAGAATTTGTAACAACATATATACAAAAGGCATACAAAACACACACAAGCAGCAAAAATAAGATCATCACAATAGAAAAAAGATAAATTACTGAATCAATTGCAAAATAAGACATGCTTCTCATCATGTCTAAGTTGCTTATCTGATATAGATGTTCAAGGCCCATCTATGCGTTGCAATGCTCACAAATAAAATCACAAAATTATTATAAGGAGAAATGATTATAGAATATTAAGCATCCAACATCAAGATCTTTATGTGTTTATCATTCATTATCCTACAGAGTTACTAAGCCAGACTAAATAAATTGCACCAAAAATGCCTTATTAGGCAAACTATGGAAACACCCAAAGGTCATTCTTTGCAATTCATTTTTAAGCCTAATATCTCCAAGTTTTTCTTCTTCTATTCATAAGGCTTCAACAGAAGTATTACACCTACTCTCACCTTGAAATTCCCCTCCTATTTAACCAAGTGTTAGCTTTCCCCAATTTTCAAACTATTCAAAGCGGAATAATAGGAATATATAAGTCAAAATAAAACCAATTGGCACAGCACAACCCTAGAACAATATTAACCGAAGGAGTTGGGTTTCAAATCCCATAAAATTTGGTTTCACTACTGCATAAAGGTATAACACTCAACTATTAAGAAACGATACATCAAAACATAATCAATTAATCTATAATGAAAATTTTCATTCATTCATTCCGATTTTCTTTACATTAATGTCCTTTCAAATTGGGTTTGTGCCCAATCATCTGAATGAACCAATTAAATTGATTTAGAGGAAAAGGACCTTAATGTAATAATAGTATCTTAAATTATGTTTGACGCGGTAAGTGGGGATACCTCAACACTAGAAGACTTTTATTTCGAAGCTCCTACCAATGGAGATTCCACTTAGGCCATAAGCACAAGCCTAGACCTCCTAAATTAGATTTTGCAGAAACAAACCAACAACAACAACAACATAGGGGTCTAAATCAGATTTTTCATAAAACAATTTTAAAAATGCTTAAAAATAAGAGAATCAAAGGATAAAGGAAAATTTAGAACACACCAGAACCAACATTTGAGATATTGCAAAAAAATAAGGGAACTCTGGGATGCAAAAATATTCAAAATTGTACAAAATGAACATAATTATTTATCACATGAATAAGACTTCACACAATGAATTAGGAAATGAGGCTGAACAAGCCTACTGAAATGCCTTCAGGCCTTTTTTTTTTTTTTATAATTTTATTGAAGTCTAATGAGTCATGAAGCACTCGATGAAAGCTCTTGAAAATAAATAATTTTGGAGAGACAATAATATGCTTAAAAAAAAAAGGCTTTGTAAAGGAGCAAAATAGTCTTCATATCTAAAGACTTTACTATTAACATGAAAAAGGAACTGCAATTCTGAATATCGACTGCCGTGTGCTTTTCCATGTTTCCCCTGATCTAGCAGCTATTATTGCAAATAAATTTGACTCTTTATTTGTAACACCGTAGACTTCCCATATTATGGATGTAATATTTTACGACAGATACGAATAGGCTTATATCACTAGCATTTTGTTTGTTTACACTGTTAAACATCTACAAGATTGCCTTGTTAATTTTTCAAAATTGCCTTGTTAGACATTATGTCCGTGTTGATACTCAGAGTTCATGTCATTGCCTAAAAATATTTTCTTAGATAAATTTATACCTCTTCATAAGTTGCTAATACATTTATTCAAACATAATTAAGAAATCTCAACTTTATATGGCATGTATTAAATTTGCTGGACCCTATTTCTATCCATATGTTGAGAAGCTAAAGGGCCATTATAATGACAGCTAAACATTACAATTCTAGCACCAAGGTACACCATAATGTACACAACTAGATGACATCAATTGCCTGCATACTAGAGACACCCCTGATAGCCACATTGTAACAGCTGCAATATCCTATTTGCCATGCTCAAGCTGCCAGCAGCTAATACGAGATACAAGATTAGCTGGCCTCTGAATGAATAGGCCATAAACTAGATGAGAATTTGTAACAACATATATATAAAAAGCATACAAAACACACATAAGTAGGGAAAAGAGGCTGAAAAAAAAAAAAACAGAAGTCAAGCAATTGGACAATGTAAATATATTAGCTAAGCCATGTTAATAACTTGTCAGCTAAAAAGGCATCTACTTAAGTATTTGGAGAAAAGAACCTACCAATCTAGCTTACTTGAAAAGGCTGAGTCCAAATAGTTATCATTTCAAGAAAATTAGCTTTTAGTAAGGCAAAATGGAATAACTATGAGACCATTCTATAAACTAAACAGAATCATGAGGAGAACCCGCAAAAGGTATTCAATGCAACCAATCAGTATTGAAAAAAAATAGGCCAATCTACCCTTTCTCACCACCAAAAACAAAATAATAAAAAGAAAAAAAAAAGGACTAAAAACCTTGTAATGCATAAAAAACAATGCTTTGCATTAAATTACAAGTATATACTATAAGGGAATCCTAAAATTTACCATATGATGAACAGCTTAGACACTATTACATGTGTATAGCAATGACAACAAAGATCATCACAATAGAGAAAAGATAAATTACAGAACCAATTGCAAAATAAGTCTTGCTTCTCATCATGTCTAAGTTGCTTATCGCATAGAGAGGTTCAGGCTCATCTACGCATGGCAATGCTCACAAATCAAATTACAAAATTATTATAAGGAGTAATGATTATAGAATATTAATCCCAAAATCAAGATCTTTACTGGTTTATCATTAATTATCCTACTGAGTCACAAAGCCAGACTAAATAAATTGCACCACAAATGCATATTGGCAAACTATAGAGACAACCAAAGGTCATTCTTCGCAATTCAATTATAAGCCTAATATCTCCAAGTTTTTCTTCTTCTATTCATACGGCTTCAACGGAAGTATTACACCTTCTCTCACCTTAAAATTCCTCTCCTATTTAACCCAATGTTAGCTTTCCCTAATTTTCAGACTATTCAAAGCAGAATAATAGGGATATATAAGTCAAATCCCATAAGACTAATTGGCACAGCACAACTATAAGGAACAATATTAACTGAAGGAGTTCAGTAAAGGAGTCTCAAATCCCATAATATGGTTTCACTACCTCATAAAGGTATAACACTCAACTATTAAAAAACAAATGTATATCAAAACAAAATCAACTAATCTGACAAATTCATTCATCCATTCGGATTTTCTTTGCATTAATGTCCTTTCAAATTGGAATTGTGCCCAATCATATGAATGAACCAATTAATTTAGAGCAAAATGATCTTAAATGTAAAAATAGTACCTTCACTATCTTGTCATGTTTCTTTGAAGCTGAATCAAGAATCTTCCATAGCATAGTAGACATGGATTGAAGTCAGCATCTTGTTAACAACGAGACAGTATCCCTTCTCCTTTCGTTTTGGCCCATTTTGCAAGGCTATGGCCTACATTATTACACAACATCTTGCCACGGAGTCAAAACTATGGTTTACCCATTGATTAGGTGGCCTCGTCCAAACACTTCACCTGTTTTGCTCTTCGGTTACCCACGGAATCCCAAGCGATCTCAAGTAAAACTCATATTGTTTGTTCAGACAATGGGCTAACTGGTTTATGCCGGCTTTAGTGTTTGAAAACAGAGCTTCCTCACGTGCCATCCAAAGGATTTTCATTGCCACTACTGCATACAATGTGAATTCATCTTTGGTAATTTTTTCTGCAAGTAACTCACTTGGGGGGTCAATTATATGTTCAACAAATTCCATTACAGACTGAGCTTGGATCTTTTCCACTCGAAAACCCCATCTACCACCATACCATACTCCTTTGGCGTAGGGACAAGTTTGAAATAGATGTAAAAGAGAATCTTCTGCGATCTCACAGAGAGGACAATGGGCATCTTGGGTTTTTAAGCATCCGACAAGCTTTTTCTCAAAGGGGAGGACTTCGGCAGCCACTCTGCATAAAAACATTTTTAATCTTTCATCAAAAGACAGTTTGAGTCTTTCATGATTCTTATTTGGGCCGCCTTATTTGCTGCGGAGTTGCAAGGAGGACAAATGCATTGTACATGGACTCCGCACCTTTCTATTGTAATGTTTGCAATTTTAGGATCAAACTCTGTACATTCACATAGAATCTTAATTTCATTCCAATCCTCCAGAATTATGTCTTCTAAAGAGCTATCTCTTATATAGTAGAGCCACATAAAAGATACCGAATCTAATGGAAAATTAGTAGACATGAGCAATTTTTCAAAACCAATGATGTTCATGTAAATAGAACAATTAAACATAGCAAATCTATATGTCACATCCTTCAGTTCCAATTTTAGAGCCACACAGATAGCAAATGATGGAAGTTTCCGACCGACCGAGAATGATACCGAACTTCCAACACTTTGATGGTTGAACCACCACTTTGGAATCTTACTTCCTGGGAGTGCAAGTGAATAATCATCATAAAGTTTCCATGTCGAGTCTGTTTCAGATGAAGCTTCATCGAGTTCAAATTCTGATACAGATTCATTGTTCGCTTCATTGAAATCAAATTCTAATTCTGATTCAAAGTTTGTTTTAGAATCGGAATCCTGATGCCATATTCCCCTTGCACATACGATATTTTGTTGAAGCCCTATAAATTCTCCAAACTGCTTGCCATTAGCCAAATTAAGAAACTTTAGTTTAGCAAATTTAGTAATAATCTTTAATTAAAAAAAAATCTATAACTTCGAGAGAAAGAAAGAGATACCTGATTCAATAATCTTCTTCTTGATTGTGAATTCAACGAATTACACCCTTTTGCAGATACATCTTGTATACAATGTGGAAGTCTTGGAATTTTCAGAAGGTTCCAGCAAAAGTAAAGCCCTAGAATCTTTAATTGGGGAAATATGATAGCAATTTCAGGGACGGTAGTAAAGTTGCCGTCAATGATATTTAGACGTTTTAAATTGGGGAAGCAACCAGGGGTATCCATGGCTTTTGGAAATTCTTCACAATCATGCATAATGAGCCTCCTAAGATTTTGTAAATCAGAGATGTTACTTGGAACATCTTTCACGTTTTTTAAACTTATTGTTAAGTCATGAAGGCCAGTGAGATATCCTATTGATGAAAGCAACGCTAATCTTTCCGTTCCTTGCTCAAGACTTTCAGAGCTAGAGAGATAAAAGCTTTTAAGAGATTTCAACTGGAGCTTTGTTGGTAAAATTCTAAGATTTTGGCATTTATTGAGATTCCAGTATTCAAGCTTATCAAGAAATCCAACAGACTGATGAACCTCAACTAAATTTATGCATTTATGAAGTACCAACCGCTTTATGTTTGGCGCAATCACTGATAAGTCAGGTATTTTTGTAACGTTTTTACAGTAGTAAAAATCCATATATTTCAATGTTTTGAATCGGCACCTCTGCAAGAGAAGAATTTTTTTTTTTTTGAAAATTTTTAGTAAAAAGAAAACAAAATAAGGCTAAGATCTCATTTCAAAAAAAAAAAAAAAAACTAAAAATCTAAGAGCATATATTAAGAAATAATAACAATTCAATTATGAATTATAATACACGCTTCTAAAATAAAAATGCTAAAAGTAATGCAATTTTATAAACATAAAGCTTACAAATTAATGTAATACTGAATGTGATTGGTAGGCTTCAACCATCTCATAAATAAATATTTGAATGTCTCTTTATAATTTGTGACACATTAATTTGTATGTTCAATATAGTAAAACTTGTAAAATCTACAGCACTACTCTTTAAAATAATATAAAAAAAACATTTGTCAATAGTTCATTGATTTGCACCATAAATACTTTATGGTTATGTGTACATTTTAAAATATTTGTGCACACTATCGCAAACTCTTGGTGCAATGGTTACTCCACAAGTATAAGTGCTTGTGGGGTGTGAGGGGCAAAGGCCGGAGTTCAAGTTTTCAGGAGGGAGTTTCACACACATATACACTTAGATTAGGCTAGAGTAGAATTCTATCTTGTATAAAAATATATATATATATATATATATTTGTGCACAATTTGATTTTATTTATTAAAAAAATTATGGAAATTTTATTTTATATAATAATAAATGCATGGTTTGGTTTTAGCAAAAAAAAAAAAAAAAAAACTAACTTATTCTCTAAAGGTACTCATTAACCAAAAAAAAAAAAAAAACTAATAATAATTTATAAATGCTATGATTATACCTCGAAATGCTCGTCCAATTCAATGCGGCTCTCTCGCATATTAAGTGCAACAAGTTTTGTAGGTTCAAAGGTGGATGGCAAGGACGATAAAGGAAATTCATTCCAATCAAGTAACCTTAACCCATTGGGAAGAGATGTAAGGTCTTCACAAATTACATTGCGAATTATTAAATATTTGAGACTTCTCATTTTTCCAAAATTCAATTGCATCTTTCTTGGTTGTGGCAAGGACAATGTTATGCCTCGAATATCATCTAATCCCTAATTGGACAAAGAATCACATGAATCACATTAGACAACAGAACATATGATTATTAAATTTAAAACAAAATCATCTTCAACATTAAAATGATAAATCAAACGTAATGAGAAAAAATTAATTACATTTGCATTGTGAGAAAAGGGAAAAGGTAAATCAAAAGGACTTATACCGTATCTCCATTTAGTACTTCAGGAGCATCCTCATAACACGATAGCCTTCTATGTTTTTTTGACACTTCTGATTCTTGTCGAGCAATTTCCAAACCCATTTGTTGTATCAAGTCATGCATCAATAATTTGTCATCATTTGCAACAACTATGAGAGATTTATCGATAAGTTTTTCAATATCATAGTATGGGTCATGAAAATTGCTACTTTGTAATATATCTACAACCAAATTCTTGTAGAATCCCTTAAGAAAACATGCAATATCAAGGAAAATATCCCGTTGAATTCGGTCCAATCCATCATAGCTTATTTTAAGCACTTCTTGAATATCTGAATTAGGAATTCTTTTGTACTTATCTAATGCACTTTTCCAACAATGTAAATTTTTGTCATATAAATCTGCACCTATTATTTTTAGAACTAATGGAAGTCCTTTGGCATAAACTACAAATTGGTGTACAAGCTCCAAATAATCTTCTGTAGGCTTGTTTCTTTTGAATGCATGTTGACAAAAGAGGTCATGAGATTCATGTTCATCTAATTCCTTAACCTTATAGTAAATTAAATGGCAATCTTCTCGTAGAGTAGATAGCAATGTTTTCTCTCTTGTTGTGATAATAATTCTACTTCCAGAAGCAAACCAATTGCATTTTCCAAGCAAATTTTCTACTTGGACTAATTTGTCCACACCATCTAGAATTAAAAGAATTTTTTTGTGATGAAGCTTTTCCATTATCACATTGATTCTTTTAGATATACCATGCACTTTCAAATTTCTACCCCTTAAGATCTCATAATAAAGTGCCTCTTGTAGTTGGAGTACACCATCATTTGTTTTTGAGTATTCTCTAACATCCTCTAGAAAGCTACTTCCTTCAAATTGATATGCAATTAAGTTAAAAATAGCTTTTGCAATTGTTGTCTTACCTATTCCAGGAAGACCATGGATCACTAACACGCGAACATCGTTTGACTCAATATCTAAGCAACAACTTATTTCCTCTATACGAGAGTCTATTCCAACTGGGTATTTAACAAAAAATACTTGTGAAAAATTTAATTTAGCACTTGAGATCTCTTCAAAAATTTCTTGGATAAACCTAAATTGAGGGCAGCTGCCAATCACAAAGCATTAAAAAAAAAAAACATGTTAGAAATAGAAATATGATCCTAAGTTGAATTCAAATTTGTTAACTTTTTTTAGCTTGTGAACTACAACTGAAATTTTGTTAATTAAATTAAATGGCACGTAATTCATAGATCTAAACTGTCAATACAAATACTATTTTTTTTTATTATTGTTCAGCTAGGATATCAATATTAGTCTTTTTGCACAAAGATGTATTGAAAATCTTCTTTGGAAAAGAAGATTTTCTAAAGATTATGCGAGAGAAGCTTCTAATTAATTGATAAGTATCAATCGTATATTCTTCTCCAACCGTTGTAGTTTAACTAGCTCCGTAATGAAAGATATGATCAAAATATAATAGTTTCATAAAAAAAAAAATTAAAAACAAACAAACAAACAAACAATATAGCTTTTGGGAGTAATTTTTTAATAGTAAAATTTTGTGGTGATAATAGAGTAGTGATTAAATACATACTCATTTTTGTAATGCCAACCAGATAAATTGCCGGCTTCATTTAGAGCGGCCCTCCATCTTTGCACCTTGTTCGTGTCATACTTGAAATTTTCTTCATGCTTTGCCAACGCTTCTCCGAACTTCCCCTTTTGGCTACGTACTTCTGATGGATCTACCTTGTAAAAAACCGGAAACACCACTTGGCCATTCTTTTTACACTCAAGAATTTTGACAAGTTCATCCAAACACCAAGTGGAAGTTGCATAGTTTTTAGAGAATACAATTATCGAAATCTTTGAACTTTCAATAGCTTCGAAAAGTTCAGTGGAAATTTTCTCTCCTCTTTGGAGCTCATCATCCATGAAAGTGTTAATACCATTATGGCGCAAAATACCATTCAAATTGCTAGTAAAACCATTGCGAGTATCTTCTCCTCTGAAACTCAAGAACACATCATATTTACATTGATGGGTGAAAGACAAAGAGAAGGCTCGTTTATTAGTTCGAAGAGCCATTGTAATTTGGATATATAGACGATTGAGAAGATCTAAAGGAAAGAGGAGAAAGAAAGAGGTGACAAAATTGAAAATGTTTTAAGAGTTTAAGAAAGCAAAATTATGAAGAAGAGATTTCTCAATGGGTTTGAGAGAGAATGGGAGTGGCAGAGCGAAAAAAAAAAAAAAAGAATGTTAGATTCATATAGTTGTTGTGAGGCATAGAAGATCGAGAAAGTCAAATGTGAAATTACAGTAGTAGCGTCTTACTACTTTCATAGTTGGTGGTACAAATGCGTAATGTAATATAAAAATAGAAAATTGGTCATCCAATGTAGGGATGGCAATTTTGCCCCGCCCCGCTTTGCCCCACCCCGTGCGGGTTTTCCCCACCCCGCAAAGGTAGTGGGGTGGGGATGGGGCAATATTTTGTCCCCGCACCCTGGGGCGGGGCGGGGATGGGTTTAGTATTTTTATCCCCGTCCCGCCCCGCCCCGCCCCCGCATTAATAAAAACTATAATTGTAAATTTAGTAAACCTTAAATCACTAATATTTAAAGTGAATCACAAGAAAACAAGACATGAGATAAAATATTTTTTATTCTAAAACCCTAACGCTATTGCTGCCCTTTGACCCATCCCTTTGCTCTATAGTCTATACATGTTTTTCAAATTTCAAGCCAAACTCCACTCTAAGTCTATAAAGAAGAAAGTGGTGTCATTACATTGGGAGAAAGCGAAACCTATTCTTCAAGAACTAGTTAATTTTTATTTGTTATAAAACAATGTTTATTTTGTTAAAAAACTAGTCAATTATCCTTGATGATTTTGTTCATGCAAAGATAATTTTTATTTTGTTATAAGAAATTTTGAATTATGTTGTTACGTATTAGACTATTTAAATATTTGGTTTATTTAAATGCTTGGATTTTAAAACATTTTGTTTTGTTGTGATTTATATTATTGTAGCAAAAAATTTATTTATATATATAAAATTGTATTAGGGGCGGGGCGGGGCGAGGCGGGTCCCCGCGGGGCCCCAAGGGGCGGGGATGGGGCAAGGTAGTTTGCCCCGCACCCCGGGGCGGGGCGGGGATGGGGAAGGGCAACAACCATGCGGGGCGGGGACGAAGATCCCATCCTCCGGCCCCGCCCCGCCCCATTGCCATCCCTAGTCCAATGTAGTAAAAAATACCTTTTGGAGTGTCGTTTTGCTTACCACTCTGATTCACTTTGAAACTTTCACACCCATCCACCAGAAAAGATGAATTCAGTCCATTTGGGTAGTGCGGCTGCGTCTGTGTTTTGGGCTATTTTTTTTTTTTTTAAGTCTAGCGGTCATGAACAGTGATTTTAGGCCGATGAACAATGCTGAACAGTAATAAACAGTAAAAAAACTATTTTTTTATTATTTTCAGTTTTTAGCAAAATAAGCTATATCCAAACGGACACGAAGAAATTTATTAGGTATGCATTTTTCGCTTTACTTTTAGAGTGTAGTGAAGGCATTCTAATTCCTTTTCAAACTTCAAAGAAAAAAGGAATAGAGAACTAAAAAAGTTTGTTGTATTGCCTCTCACAAACATTAAACATAAACACAGAAACAAAATCCTCTACGATGCTACAACAATAACAAGTGTAGTAGTGATGGGTACCCACCTCGCCTTCTTGGCTCTCTTACCCTCACTCACACAAACCTTCTCGAGTCTCGAGTCTCAAGTCTCAAGTCTCAATGCTCCAGTCAATGTCTACACCTACTCTTCTTTTCACCACCACTTTCACCAGCAACAAATCTTTCTCACCTTGCCTCTGCGAGCCTATGAACACCATTAACTGCATTCCACTCTCTAAGCCTTTTTTGTTTTCTTGGGTTTTTCTGTGAAGAAAATTGTCTATTTATCACAAATAGAGAAACTTTAATGAACTTATTAAAAA
The DNA here is from genome assembly GCA_033629205.1 of Lithocarpus polystachyus. Taxonomy (NCBI): domain Eukaryota; kingdom Viridiplantae; phylum Streptophyta; class Magnoliopsida; order Fagales; family Fagaceae; genus Lithocarpus; species Lithocarpus polystachyus. The sequence continues at coordinate 30,392,976 of CM066164.1, read as the reverse complement.
AGATGGATTTGATGGATTGCTTTAGGTTTTGTTTGATTTTTCCATTTTAATTTTATCTATAAAGAGAGTTCAAGCAAACAAACAAATATATGACAAATTGTGATTAGTAGAACACAAAAAGTGGGACAAAGAAATATTCATTTTTTTATCGAATTGACATCCCGGTGCAAAATTGTCATCCTTATCTTTTAGAAACTAAGCTGGTTAGATTTGAGAAGTTTTGAATCTAATTGGTATTAACTCAAATCTCAAGTAGTTTTCTGGAATTTATCCTAAATTATTAAGGGGGTGTTTGGTATTGTAGTTTAAATAACAATTTTCAGTGTTTAAACATCATTAATCGTATTTTTACACACACGTATTTTTATAAAATAATAATAACGTTACTAGAAATTTCTTATCAAACAAGTCTTAAATGTTAACCAATCAATTATAGAAGCTTATATATCTGGAAGACTGGGACATAAATATATTTAGCAAACAGAGTAGTTAAAGATAATATTTTGTTTTTCTCAAAAAAAAAAAAAGAGATAATATTTTATATTTAGCAGGTGGCCGCCCAAGCTGGAATTTGGAGTGTTCTAAATATTTTATATTTAGAATTTTCTGATTTACTTTGAAACTTTTGGACCCAGGAAAGTACCAAGAAATTTCCTCCGTGTAAAATACTCTGGCTCACTTTCAAACCTGGTTGAATTCATCCGTATGACCCAATAACCAATCAATTAATATTTATTTATTTGCAGATACGGTAAGGTTGAAATCTTTGAGTCTATATTGGTTGGTATTGGTAATGTCATTCTATTATACATACAGTTTATGATGACTGACTTGGTCCAATTGATTTGATTAAAAGGTCATTTTGAAGTGTGTTTGTATATCAAAATACTGTTATGTTGGACTTGGGGGACAATGGCGATTTTTAGGTTTTAAAGAGTGTAGTAAATCACTGACTGTATGAACATGTCAAACTCACCGGCATGCGTAAATAGGCTTCAAATTATTAATTCTGTCAAATCAAAATCCATTTCAATTTCAACCCTTGAAGCTAGCCTTCTCAAACAAGGGAAGGTGATTTCAAAACCCACGTCCACAGATAACAGCAATTGTGAAAATAGCATTTTGATAGCTCTAAACTAAAACAATGTCACTTTGAAATTAACAAGGGTCCTTTTTATTTTTTTGGCTTGTTAATTGTCCTTCTTATCCAAAGAATTACTGGCACTTATTTTTAAATGCTAAATCATTGTAAATTCTGTTATAAGGGAAACTCTGAAATATAATTTTTTTTTTTGGGAAATCCTCTGAAATATAAATTGTTTCTGTTGCTACAGGAAGATATTAATATAATGAAAAAACTCAACTTTATTGCATACCGGTTCTCAATTTCATGGTCCAAATTATTGATATAAGTAATGAAATTAAATAAATAATTGATTAAAATAGAATTTCATTTTCGTAGTCTCTTTTTTTTTTCCCAGGTTTTTAAAGTCATTTACTTAAAACTGTTTATTGGTCTTTAACAAAGCTCTATTATTAAAAAAAAATCCTGTGAAAAAACAACTAGTCAAATAATTTCTAAATTGAGGCCTTTAAATGGTATGTTTAAGAATTATTGAATGAATAGAAGGAATTAAATAAAAAAAAAAATTATTAGAATGCAAAAGTTTATTTGGCAAAAGTCTTGTCACTTAGTGGCATAATTTGCTCCCCTCTATTATTAGGAGAGAGAGAGAGAGAGAGAGAGAGAGAGAGAGAGTAATAAATGAGATGAAAATTGAGGAAAAAAAATTATGGGATAAGGGTATTCCTTCGGTGGAGAGAACCATAAACGTGACATTCCCTCGGTTGAGAAGTAATGTAAACAACTAATCAACCCATTAATAAGGTGGGTTGATTTTACAAATCTCTATTAATGAAACCCAACATCCTGAACTGATTAAAATCGGATTTTCTTCATGCCAACCGTGCTTAGGTTTAAAGTTTCTCATTTTGGATCAGGTCAGCTCGGATCTTATAAATTTATTTGGATTCAAGTCTACTTGGACAATCCTGGATAATACAGAGAAGGTCGTCTTTACATCTTAAACATCATTTTAAGTACTAAGACTACTAACATCACAAATTCATAGTCACCACAACAACTACCTCCATTATATTTAAATAAATTTTCCTTACTAAATTCATCTAATTACTTTTCCATATGTCCCAACAAAAGTACACTCTTTGTTTCTGATAAGATTCTCATCCTACTTATGTTGTCATTTTAGCATTCCAATATCTTTAAAATATGCAACAAGCTCACCAATGCTGAACCAGGGGTGCAAGTTTTCAGTTTAGAAGGAGTGCAATAACACTTTTCTTTGCATTTAGAATTGGCTGATTTAGAAAATGTAGTTATAGAATGCAATACCAGGACAGATTGTAATACACCCAATGCATGCCATACAGGGTACAGTTGAGCCACAAAACTTCCTCTAGACCCATCAATGCAATGTAAGAAAGTTAATCATATCATCAATAGCTAGAATATTCTAGTAACTAAGCACCCAGCCAAGCAAAACAAGGTAGCATTAAGTGCAACATGGGATGCTATCTCTCTTTCACGGAAAACACAGGGAATATATTTGAAATATTATGTCCAAAGAAAGATAGCTAAGAGGTATATGGATCAAAAGAAAATAATGCAATTTTTGCAATCATAGTGATATAGCAGATATGAGCTTGAAATACAACACCTCTGTCCAACAAAACAGGAGGAGAAGGAGAAGGTTCATGTTGACCTTGAAGAAAACCCTTTGATCTTATTCGGGCTATCAAGGCTAGCGGTGTTGAATGATCTTAACCAGTGCTAGAACAGCAGAAACAACGTGGACTACGACATAATAAATGGTTTGTGTGAACAACAGGGCATAATTGCCAAAGTTAAACGTTAAGATGATCACTAGAGACAATAACTCCAAAGCTATAGCTAATTTAGCGCAGAGTCTAAAACCTCAAGCCAAACAGGGATTTAGTAGGTGAAGCAAAAGTGGACATTGTAATGTTCAAAATTGTTAGCCTGAAGAGCAGATGGAAAATGTTGATATTTTTACTATGACAAGATCCTACATTTTAGACAAGGCTATGATGGGTACATGCTTGAAGCAGAAAAAGCCATATTGTTTTAGTTAAAGGCCACACCAATTATGTGTCTTCCCTAAAACCATTAGGTATTGGGTTATAGGAATTCAAGGCTCTAGAGTGGCCAAGGAGAGATAATTGTATCTTATGTAAGATTCCAAGCTTACATTTGTATTAAGTTGTTGAAGGTGTGCATACTATGATTCTTCCTGAACAGTGTCACTCCATAGTTTCTCCATCCCTTGCTTCACAAACAGAATTCAGCGATCATATTGCAGTTTTGATTGGTAAATACTAATCATTCACACATTTCAGATTAAACCCACAACTTCAACATCTTCCCCTTGTTTATGAGAGGGAAAGGAGAAGCCATTTGGTACAAAGACTAATGGCCATACTAATTGACAATCTTAACAGAAATATAAACTAGGAATAGACAAAGGAAGTAACAATCAAACACTTATTTTTTTTATAAGTAATTAATGAGTTTTATTAAAGAAGAGTAGTGTTCAAAATGTAGAGCCTCTTAAAGAATTACAATCATAAATTTAAATGGTCCCCAAAAAATTCATTGTACAACATTCAATTTGCAGATTCAGGAAACTAGATTTTGGTCTCATTAACTGGTTTCTCTATGACTTCAAATGTTCAGTTATTCAAGTCCCTCTAAATTGTCGACATAAGACAGTGAGGAACTGCCAGATGCTACTTATGTTCTGATTATATGTACCTCTCCGGCAGCAATAACATCTATCACCTTCTTGGCATCAACCAATGTAACCCAAAAGCAACAGAAGAAAGGGCCAAAAATCATGACCTACTAAGCAATGAACCAAAGATGGTGTACTGATTTACAATTGATCTTTCAAATATACAGCACCAATTGACCAAGACCATTGATGTTCAGCCTGTTGATGAGGGTTGCTTGCATAACAAATCCATTTCCTTTCTCAGTGTTGATCTATGTGGCTCAGTGACATGGTGAGGAATAAGAACTTTGAGGCTTTGAGTCAGTATGGAGTTAAAGTACTAGCTGTGGTTCTTGGAACCTACATAAAGCAAGTTATTAGTGGTAATGCGGCTGATCTTATTCCTTGGAAGAATGTTTTTGGTGCCAAAAAGCACCAGAAAGAACCAGCGAAAGGCTTTCTCAGTTATGTCTTTAAAGCGTTTGAGGCAACCACTGTTATCGTACTTTTGGCCTCTGCTATAATCTCTCTGCCTTTGGAATCAACCAGCATACGATTATCAGGGTGGAAGTATTATTGTTGCTGTCATTCTGGTTGTTGCTGTTTCTGCTGTCTATAACTTCAAGCAATCCAGGCAATTTTAAAAGTTCTCCCCAAAGAGTGGAGACATTAGGGTGGACGTATTGTCACTGCTAGTCATAATCGTGGTGTTGGCAATTGCAAAAGGTCTGCCTTTGGCTGGGAGACAACTTTGGCTTATTCTCTGAAATACATGATAGTTGATCATGCCTTGGCTGGGGATCTCTGATTGTGAGACACTGGGGTAAGACATAAGTATCTGCACTAACAAAACAGGTACTTGTACATTAAATGAGATGAAGGTAACATAATTTTGCCTTTAAAAGAAGCAATGAGGGAAGGTACTCCCACAGAATAGTATCAAATGTTCTTGATATACAAAACAAGAAGATTCTTACTCGTGGTTAAATGTACCAATACTATCTAAACACAACCAATACTATTTACAAAGTAGATTCTGAATTGCTTGTAAAGATTTTTGGAGCCCTACCAAGAAAGCGACACTTTCTTGGGCTTGTCTTTGATTTGAGTATGAATATCAATAAATTCTATAATCCATGTTAGACATAGAATCAGTGAAAAACAGAAGTGGAGTTTCAGTGTAGATGAAGAGTGAGAAGGTTATTCACACCCCCTAGAACGGAGCTGCCGAGACTATCTAGCCAACCTTTAACATGACATCAAGGTAAAAAGAAAGCTCTCCCCCCAAGGCCAATTCATTAAATAAGACCAATCCTATGACAAATCAATAGCTATTCCAAAGTAATTATTAGTTTTACTAAGTATCAAAAATTTCTATGAAACTTAAAAAAAAAAAAAAAAAAAAAGTCACTCCTCCTTGAATTTTTCATAGGAATACAGTTAAGAAATAAATGACCAATGACACCGTGGGTGAATTTCATACATTCAAATGGACAAAGAAGTAATAAGCACCATTAGTTTGAGAATAATATTAAAAAGCTCAAACTTTAGTGGATCATACAACTTGCTCCAAACTTGACTAACCAAAATATCAGACCACTTTTAATGTTAGTTATATTTTTGTCATATTCAACAAATCAACAATATAGAAGGCCCTAAATCATAATAACTAAAATTACAATGAAGCATATGAAAACTGAACTTAGAGCAAAGTGACCTCATGACTACTCTAGTAATGAAACCAAATTAAATTACCAACAATTATTATAAGTTAGAGAAAATAAAAAAGAAAAAAACACATTTACACATTGACAAGTTACAAAAAATACTTTTTTTTATAAATATTTTACAGAAGGAAATTGTATGCCATCTTTTCATAAGTTGGATAGTTGGTATAGAAAGATGATTGATTATTAGCAAACCAGACTTTAAATTTTTTTCTTCAATAAGGAGAAAAACACAAAAGAAATTATCAAAATACTTAGTTCCCAGGGTTTTGCAACAATGCTCAAGTCATAGTACATCTAGGTATAATGGTAACTTTCGCAAGAGAACAACAATACCACAAAAGGAAGATGAAGATTTATTTCTTCCTAAGTAGGATATCAAAAAAAAAAAAAAAATTGCAATTCCACATGTCCCCTTCTGAACATCTCAATTGATGCGGCAGGGGCAGTACCGGTACGAATTAAGCAAATCATGATCAAATGCAAAGCAAAGGGAGGCCAGGGTGGCTGTTGCCTCCCATGGGATTGTTTTTTTTTTTTTTAATATTTCTTTTATATACATACATAAATATATATATATATATATGTATATATATATATATATATATATATATATAGAGAGAGAGAGAGAGAGAGAGAAACCTTTGTACTGTATGCCCCAATTCTTCCACTTTTTCAAATATCAAAACCACATAATCTCATTTGAAAGCAAGAGGTTTTGATGGGATTAAGGTAACATCAAAGGTTCACCAAGAAAATTATTGGTCTTTACTAAGAGAATTTTTACTTGCATTAAAATTTTATTTCTAGCCATACCTTATTTGAAATATAAATATATTTTCCTTCAACTAAATATGTTATTGTCCCCTTAAAAAAAGACCCTAGGTTATATTATAAAGAAAAAAAAATGTGTTCATTAGAGAGAAAAAAAAAACATAAAATTGGCCTAAACAAGGTGGCTAACTAAGGAAAGAGTACTTTAAGAATGTATGATCATATTCCAATGTAGAGAAAAAGAAGTTGATTAATTTGGTAACAAGGTGAGTATGAAAAGCTGTGGGTCAAGTGTACTAATTTATAAGTTAATTCCTTTAATTTTGGGTGACCCTAGGCAACTAGAGAAGAACAAATTTAGGGGTTATTCAAGAGCAAGATATTTTTAATTTTAATAATTCTAAGGTTTACCATAGTTTTTCAGCTAGTGATGGTGAGCTTAGAGAAGTGTTTTGTCAATTGTCAGTACTGAGAGGCTGATTGGAGGCAATGGGGGTGCTTGCATTGGACTTGCAGCTTTGTCTTAGTTGACTGCTTTGGCTCTTCAAGTGTAGTGCAGTTTCTGGCAAGCAATTGTCTAAGCAAAGATGCTCTGCTTCATGAAATAGTAAATGATAATCAATGCAATAAACCCCCAATTGCCACCCAACACCCCCCCCCCCAAGAGAAAAGTATCCAAGATTCAGCCAATAATTCCAAATCATATACATGAATTTTTGTTTTAGGTGAAGTGAATATTAAATATAGTGCTAAGGGATTTCAATTCTGGAGAAAGGTTCTAGTTAGCCCTAACATGAGGTATGTTCAAGATCACAAGGAGAAATAACCATTATTTGTTTGAGAAGAAACAATATAAAAGTCATATTTCATTCAATAAGACAACTTGCTCTAAACTTGGCCAACTGGAATATCAATTCATTTGATCTTATTTATATTTTGTCATGTTTAACAAAACTACTATTTGGAAGGCCTTAATTCATGCTAACTAAAATTAAAATGAAGCATATACAGTCCTAGCTAGTCCCAGAGTAACCTCATGACTACTCCCATATTAAAATCAAATTATATTTCCAACAATTATTTAGCTGAAATACATATCATGTGAACTTAGGGGCATCAAATTGTATTTAAACATGAGTACCTTCAAAAGGATCAAAGATTCCAAGAGAGACCTCATTAGCATCCGAGTGACTTTTCAGAATTGGTGCTAAGTATTAATAAATTGATAAACCATAGTCCAAACACACATATTTTTCCAAGTGACTGATTTCTGAGGAGTTGGTATCAATTTATGCCTAATTGCTTCACCTATAGTTCCTCTAATCATATTGGAGTGGGAGTGTAACGTGGGCAAGAAAACGAATGCAAGTCCACCAGGATGTGCGACTGTGTGAGCAACATATTAGAAAGAGGAGAGATAGGTAATGAACTTCTATCTTCTTGTTTTCAATAAATTAGTTCTAAAAATTGAGTTTTGTTTTTCATTATTCTACTAATCTGAACTTTTCTATATAAAAATTATAATACTTTCAAAGAAAATACTTCCATATTCACACAAAATTAAAACCAAGACCTCAACTCCACGTTGTGATGATGTGGAAGGAGGTACAATTTGGCCAAAAGAACGTTAACTTGTTTTTTAGGTAACTTTGGCTTAAATAATCTAATAACTCTTATTCAGCTACAAGCGATAAGTGACCCCTTGAGAACCATTAGAAATTGATTTTAGTCAATTTAAGAAAATTATATGCCATTTGAGAAATAAAAAAGACAACAAACACATTCAGTGAGCTAAGAAAAGCAAAGACAAATTTCTTTCATTAATTAGATTTTTCTTTACATTAATGTCCTTTCCAATAAAATGTTACCCAATCATATTAACGAGTAGTTAATTTATAGTGAGAGAAGTGGCAAAAGCAATCAACAAGGCAACAGAAACAATGAAACTAAAGAATGAGGCATTCCTTAACACTAAAAAAGCATAATAGAAAAACAGTTTCCATGTAATAATAGTACATTGTCATATTTCTTTGAATTTGAATGAAGAGGTTCTCATTTCTTCAGTAGTAGACTTGGTAAAAGTCGGCATCCCAAATGCAGCATCAAAGGCCATGGCCCTCTTTACTGTTGGGGGAATGTTTACAGGCAACAATAGAATAGAGTCATTAGACCCCGGTGCCCATTTTATGAGGCTGTGCACTACATTATTATCTGAAAAAAGAAGCCAAAGCCAAAATATCCTTCATTATGCTCTTCCATTCCCAGCCAAGTTTGCAAGCTGGATTTGCAATGAAGTTGATGATGTTAGCTGCAATTTAAAAGATAAATCCTCAACCAGCTAACAGTATAAAGATTATCTCTAGCACAGATTTATTGGACTATAAAACAGGAAGAGAAATAGCAATCCAGTTGTGAAATCTGTACTGTATTTTACCATTATATATATCCATAGTAACATTTTATCAAATACTTGGGGTGTTTTCCTTTATACCCTCTACCACAACTTGTTCAAGTCTCTTCTCATTTTGCCAATGGCATTTCCCATCTTATTGCAGAGGCTTATCCCATGTCTGATTGCTTGGACCAAACCACAGCCAAGCCTACATTATTTTGATCACATGACGCATCAAAGTTAAGCTTTACCGGTTGATCAGATGGTTTGGTCCAAGCACCTTTCCTATTTTGCTCTTCAGTTCCCCTCGTAATACCAAGTGATCTCAAGTTAGAGTCATACTGTGTGTTAAGACGATGGGCTAGCTGATTTATGCTTGCTTTAGCGTTTGAAACCAGTGCTTCCTCCTGTTCACCCTAAATTATTTTCATTGTCACTACTGCATATAGTGTGAATTCATCTTTGGTGACTCTTTCTGCTAATAATTCCTTTGGGAGGTCAACTATTTGTTCAATGAACTCCTTTACAGATTTAGCATGGATCATTTCAACTCGAAAACCCCATCTACCACCATACCTCCTTTGACATAGGGACAACATTGAAATAGATGAAAGACTGAATCTTCTGCTATTTTACAAAGGGGGCAATAATAGGCATTTTGGGTTTAAGAGCGTTCGACCATCTCTCACTCAAAGGGAAGAACCTCTGCAGCCACTCTGGATAAAATCATTCTTCATCAAAAACTTCATACTACAAACCCTTTAACTATTGGTTGAAAATCTATAAACAACACCCAAACAATAAAAATATTCAAATTTTATACTGGTTTCCAACCTTTCATGACTTCATAGTAGACAGAAAGATGGCTAAATGAGAAAAAATAAATAAATAAGTACTACTACAAAACCGAAACGGGATCTTCTCAGGTCCATTTTGCTTGAAATAGAGAAAGTCCACTTCTCAGTTACTGCTCCAGATACCAAAATTTAGAGAGAGAGAGAGAGAGAGAGAGAGAGAGAGAGAGTAGTTGCAAACAACCAATTCACAGAAACATTTTACTGCTGCCCCTCTGTAGTCGTATTGAATTAAGAATGATTTTTTTTATATGTAAATTGAATCAAGATTATTTTTTGAAGATTCATGCTCAATGGGTTTCAAGTTTGCAACTACTCTCTCTCTCCCTCTCTTTTATTTTTGGTATCTAGAACCAGTCAGAGTAGGAATTTCATTTCCTGGAAGCAGTTATGCATATTTCTTAAGCACAAAGCTTCTTCATTGTAGAACAGGATATGGTATAAATTGTTCAGTCCTTTACCCATTCATCCTTCAACTCTATTGATAATTTCTTGTTGAGTTGTCAAATTTTTTTTTCTTTCTCTCTCATTGAATCAAAAATTCAAAATAACTAAGAGCTATGCCTTAGGTTCTTGCATTGAAGTACACGTATCAACCTTTTCATGTGTTTCACAGTAATGGTGTTTACCAGTGAAGTGATTTCTAAAAACACACAGGAACCAATAAGTTTTTGGAGAACGTGGAAAGGGTTCATTTCTAGGGTTGAACAAAGTAAAAAATTTCCCCGCAATTGTACAAATTCTATATAGACAGATTTTATTGCAAAATTAGTCACTTAAAATGGAATGATTTCCTTGACAACTCATTATCACTTTCATAATAAAATCAAACGGCCCCCAAGCAGGGTAAAAATTCCATATACTGCAAGAATAGCCAAGAAATGAAAGTAGATGAAAAGATTCAAAGAAGTAATTTTAAATCACATCTGCTCTGAATAGACAGACTGCTAAGAATCTTTCTAGAAACATCAAAAACTAATCATCATAAAGGATCACAACAATGGCAGAATCAAAGAAATCTTGATACTTTTGTAATAAAAGAACAGAAAATGTATTAAAGTCAATGTGCAATATGTCACATTCCAAATATGTATTGTGCTAAGGCTACAAAGAAAAATATATAAAAATACATTCCATGAAAGCTTAACACATCATTTTGCATATTCCAGTAGGAAACCTGCTTGCCTAGAAACAATCCATGACAGATGATCTTGATTTCCCAAGGATTGAGGAGAAGCATAAGATGACTCAAAAAAACTTTCTTCAGCCTTTCTTGAGTATTAATTAAAATGATGGTGCATCAATCTTAGCCAAATTTCGCAGAACAAACCATGTGTAAAGAGCATACATACCATAAAAATAATGATATCAAATTTTCTACAAAAGCCGGCTAATGTGAGTGTTCCAGCGTATGAGAACATAGTAATGGAGAAGGTAATAGCCGAAATTCACAACCTGCACACATAATCTAGAATTTGTACATAATACAGTCCTGAAAAAAGAAATTATAAAATCTTCAAGAGAGGGATCCCCCAATCATATTCTCAAACAAGAGCAATAATGCATTCAATGAAGTATAAGATTCACCTCGACAACCAAGCACAATGTGATTATTATTATTCTGGATAAACCCAGGAGACAGCAAAATAAGTGAACATGAACATGGCTTGGCCTATAACACTGTAGTTTCTAGGTACCAGCAGACTGACAATGCAAGAAGCTGCATAAGAAATGTTGCAACCAATGTTAGGAGTTCATTAAGACCAACAAATTCCCTCATTGATTTCATTTCTGTTCAAAAATTCAATGCCCATCATCAAGAAGTTGTCAATCACCAAAACCAGATTCTATAATTCCTTTTTCCACTGTCAGACTTCAAGATTTATAAAATTACTTTTATGTCCTAATTTTGTTTAGGATCAAGTTCATTTTTACAAAAGTACACAATTAGTTCAATATATAAGTAACTAGATGACTCATGGATAAGAATAGCAAAGTAGCATATTGTTGTCATGCAGCTCAAATTTTCCGTGTGGGATATTGAAAACAGGTCAGACAGAGTTTATTCTCAACCCATACTGTGGCACTCTATCTGTTTCCTCAAATTTTATGAATGAAAGATGATTAAAATTCCTTTATAGCCTATTTTCATAAGCAGATCAAGGTTAAGAGAATTATAGAGTTAGTATGGTATAAAAGTAGCCAGATGACTTGAAAGTAAGGTGCACAAACACAGTCTGTAGTTTAGATTCTTCCAAAGTAAAATATGAAATAAAGGTCCACACTATTTGTTGAGGATCCATAACTGACCCCAAATATTTGGGATTTGCTGTCGCTGTACAATAGCCAAAAAGATGAAAGAAAATATAAAAAATAGGGCTCACACCAAGCATCTTTTTGACTCTTCTTGAACAATGGCAATCTAGGGCTGAACATTTTTTCTTTTGAAAAGTAAATTACAAATTGGATCAGTGGAGCATTAATTATTAGCCATCAAAAAGCAAAGCTCCCAATCTTAGTTTCCCCATTGCTTGCTTCATAAAGAGAATTCAGCGATTATGTTGATGTTTTGATTGGTAAGTACAAATCATTCACACAATTCAGATTAAAGCCATCACTTCAACATCCACCCCTTGTTTGTGAGAGACAAAGAATAAGGAATTTGGTACAAAGACTAATGGCGGTGCTGATTATCAATCTTAACAGACAAATAAACTAGGAATAGCACAGGGAAGAGAACAGTCAAACAATTTATTTTTAATAAGTAAATGAGGAATTTTATTAGAGAAGAGGAGTGCTTTAAATTTGAGCCTCCTAAGAATTACAATTATGAATTTAAAATAATCCTCAACACCAGCTATTAGACAAAACAGGCTCCCCTACATTAAATGAGATGATGGTAACATAATTTTATTTTTAAAGAAGCAATGAGGGAAGGTACTACCACAGAATACTATCAAATGTTATTTCATTAGTTCCAATTTTTATTTACAATAATTTTCTTTCAAATTGGATCATTCCCAATCTTATGAATGACCTAGTTAAGTTATACTCAGAGAACTAATAAAAGCTATCAAAAGTGCTGACAAAACAATAAAACTAAAGAATAAGACATTCCTTGATACTAAATAACATAATAGAAAAATGTTTCAATGTAACAATATTACCTTGTCATATTTCTTTGAATTTGAATCAAGAAATTCTCATTTCTACGGTAGTAGACTTGGATTGAGGTCAGTGTCCATGGATCATTTTCTTCTTCTTTGCCCTATAGCTTTTGAGCTATGGACAATGACGTTCTGTTTATTTGGACTATAATGGGTTATACCGATATTGATATGTTCACAGCTTGGCAGGGTTATTTCGACAGACATAGAAACATAGCTTTTTGGAATGCTATGCCTCATTGCATTATGTGGTGTCTTTGGCAAGAATGTAATTCTAGAAGTTTTGAGGGTCGTCAATGGTCTATCCTTGAATTTACAGCCTTTTTCTTTCATACTTTGTTAGATTGGAGTGTTTCTTTTCATTCTCCTCCTTGTTTTACTCTTTTAGATATGCTTGAGCATTATAATTTGAATTAGTTGTACTTTTCCCTGAGTACACACCCAGTGTACTTGTTTTGATTTCTTTTTAATAAAATTTTTTCATTACTTAACAAAAAATAAGGGCCAAGCTGGGGAACGTTAACAGGCAACATTAGACTAGAGTGATTAGACCCCATTACCCATTTTACAAGGTTGTGGGCTACATTATTATCTAATCCCATTTCCAAATGAAGAAGAAGCCAAAGCTGAAATATCCTTCTTGCAAGCTGGATTTAAAATGAAGTTAATGACATTTGCTGCATATCCTTCTATTGGCTCAGAATATAATGACAAAATCGAAACAGAGCAATCCTAAGATGTATCCTTAAAAACCAGCTAAGAAGATAAATATTATCTCTAGGTTGGATTCATCCAGCAACAAAAAGGAAGATATATATATACACACACACAGAAACTTCTCTCTTGAAAAGTAAGATAGTGAGTTCATTCATTTAGCCCATAGTAACATTTTATCAAATACTTGGAGTTCTTACCGTTATACCCTCTATCACAACTTGTTCAAAACTCTCCTCTTTGGCTGATGGCATTCCAGTCTTGATCTCTGAGAACCACAGCCAAGCCTACATTATTTTGATCACATGATGCAAAAAAGCAGCACTTCCTCTCGTGCCTCCCAAAGGACTTTCATCGCCACTACTGCATATGGTGTGAACTAATTCATCCTCGGTGACTCTTTCTGTTTGTAACTCACTTGTGATTAAAAAACGTTTTAAGAAAAAAAAAATCAACGAAATAATAGTACCTTGGCATATTTCTTTGAAGTTCAATCAAGAGGTTCTCATTTTTCTTCAATGGTGGACATAAATTGAAGTCAGCGTCCTCATTCAGAGAGGGCTGGGCCATTGAAGATTGGTGTTGGCGTGTTGCAATAGGCATATCTATCATGGTCCAAGCGTTATCATTATTTTGGTCTTCAATTTCGCTTGTAATCTCAAGTGATCTCACGTAAGAGTCACACTCTTTGTTAAGACGATGGGCTAGCTGCTTTACGCTGGCTTTATTAGTGTTTGAAACCAGAGCATCCTCCCGTGCAACCCAAAGGATTTTTCATCGCCACTACTGCATACGGTGTAAAATGGGTATCAACGTTACAGTACCTTGCACCAATCTCTACGTTTTACATATAAAACAAGTGCCGTGTCCAAAATGCTCAAACTGTTAAAGAAATGGTGAATTTACTCATCTAATTAATATTTTCTAACACAAGAATTATTATAGAATATTAAGCACCCAAAATCAAGATCTTTATTATTTATCATTCATAATCTTTCAGAGTTCCTACTAAAAGAATTATACAACAAATGCATAATAAAGCAAACTATAGAGACAGCCAAAGGTGAAAGGTCTCTCTTCGCAATATAGTTGTTTTGTTTCCCCAATTTTCAGACTCTTCAAAGCAGAATAATAAGAAAATATAAGTAAAAACAAAACCAATTGGCACAGCACAACTATAAGGAATAATATTAAGTGAAGGAAGAGAACATTGAGCACCTAATTTTAAATCCCATAACATTTGGTTTCTCTACCTCAAGAAGGAATAAAACCCCACTGAAGAAAAACGACTATGAATCAGATCAACATCAACTAATCTAAAATGCAGCAATTAAATGATCCAAAGAGGTGGATTATTGACTGGAAAATTAATTGACAGCGAGAGACAGGGAATTATTTTTCTTTACCTTGGCATATCTCCTTTTCCTCAAAAAAAAAAAAAAAAAAAAAAAAAATGGCATGTCTCTTTGAATTTGAATAAAGAATCTTCCAAAACATAGGCCCTTAAGAATGTGTACTGCATCGAAAAGTCAACTCCCACAACTAAATTAACCTGAAAATCTAATTATTGAATTAAATGACTTTATATTGTGAGCATGCATGCTAAATTTCAAATAGGAAGTTGATTACTTTTCAATTCATAAAGACAAAGACAAAATGGGCGAGTTGGGTCGGGTTTGGCTTACCACAATTGGTTTGTGTAAAAAATAGGTTATTTTAACTATGTTAGAAATGGGTATTAGATTACAGGTTGGGTCAAGTTGGATTGAGTTGACCCGTATTTTTTCATATGAATTTTTTTTAACATGTATTTGCTACGCAGTAAATTACTTAATGTAAAATGCATTACTTTGAATTCACTACTCATATCAAGAAAGAACTCAGCTCAACAAATTGGCATTTGTTCAATAATTATAAATTATACAAATCTTAACATTGTTAATTAAAAAAAAATAGCACAAACTCAAAGGAATTTAGTCTATCTTTTGAAAATCGAATTAAAACAAACACACAAGTTTCACTTCCACACAATATTAACACCCCGAAACATAAAACAAAATTACAAATGCCCTATTGGATAGCTAATTTTTTTTTTATTGGATATTGGATAGCTAATTTGATAAAGAATAAAAACATATTAAAAATTTACAACCTTAAAAATTAATTTCATAATCTAATATCATAGAAAATGATCTATAGTTGTATTTAATTTTAGATTCACTATGATTGACACTCTGTATCAATTTGGAAATAAACATCAAAGTTTGATTGCCTACTAATTTATACATTGTCTCTTTTATGAATATTATGTCATTATTGAGCAACAAACATGCAAGAAAATATTTTCTTTTATTTTGAAAAGTGGTTCTGTTTTGGTTATGGACTATTAAAGAGTAGGTTTAAGCACCCATAATTTATGCTAATTTCATTGATATACTTAGACTTCATTCTTTTCACACTTATGAATATTTCTTATAGATGTCTATAATTTTAAATATATTTTTTAACTCTATTGCAACCAAATTATCTTAGCATGTACTTTGTCATTTAATATCTAAAAACCTTTTAGTTATTGTGTTATTCAAGCAAGAATAATGCATCAATCATTCATCTTTTAATTCATTTGCATGCAACTAAATAAATGTCTTAATTTTTTTTTTTTTTTTGAGACCATTGTATTCGAATGACATTATCCAAAAAATGGAAAAAGTTGATTTTGTTTTATAAAAATATAATAATCACATTTATTATATTTGTCAATTGAGTTTGTGCTTTGCATTGTAAAGCCCACATCAAACAAAAAAACACCAACCATTTCTTAATTTCCTTTTTTACAAAATTTTTTTAAAAAAAGTCATGTAATGAGTTTGCCGAGTTGGGTTAATTTGACTTGCAAAAAATGGTCAAGTCATGGATCAATTCATTTTTACTTCGGAAAAAATTTGGATTTGGGTTGGGTAAGCTAATCCTGACCCATCTTGCCATATTTACAAAAACGTATTTTTTATGCATAATTTAAATGTACAAAAACTTTAAATTAAATATTTGATATATAACATAACTATTGATTTTTATCTTCTTGAAAACTTTGCAAGTATAAGGATATAATAAAAAATAATAAAGTGCAATCGATTGTTGGACTATCAAAATTCATATTCAATAAAAAATATCTATATAAAGAGAGTTTGAAAGAATGCCCTCCAAACTAATTTAAAACTTTGTTTTTTCAAACATCCCTCCACGTGTGTGAGTTAACTAATTTTAAAAAAAAAATCTTCCATAAAGTAGCAAATATAGATTAAAGTCAGCATCTTTGGACTGAGGTGGTATCTCATGCGCTAGGCGCATGTGACCCTTTTGCCTTTGGGCTAAGGCAGTAAAAAGTAAAAACAAGCCCGTATCCATCAGTAGTCCTCTCCACTTTCGCTTAATGGGCCAGGATAGTATCTCTCTGTTTTTTCTTTTTCTTTTTTTGGCCCATTTTGTGAGGCTATGGGCTCAAATCATCTTAAAGCTATAAGAAACCTCTAGAGTCTAGAGCAAGACGACTTACATAATACGTATTATGTTGAGCACATTCAGTTAGCTAAGAAATGCAAAGATAATTGTTTCCTTTAGTAGCTGCCCATACTTTACTTGTCCATTGATCTTTACAATTTCATGGTTTTTCCATACCAAAAATAAAAACATCATGCTTTTTCTGAAACATATTTTGAATAC
Organism: Lithocarpus polystachyus; assembly: GCA_033629205.1. Classification (NCBI taxonomy): domain Eukaryota; kingdom Viridiplantae; phylum Streptophyta; class Magnoliopsida; order Fagales; family Fagaceae; genus Lithocarpus; species Lithocarpus polystachyus. The sequence goes on along the minus strand of CM066164.1, from coordinate 30,375,816 downwards.
TCATTACCATTAAAAGAAATAAAATTCAGCTGCAAATCAAATGACTGATTTCTTTCAATAATTTCGATTTTTCTTTCCAATCATATAAATGAGCTATAGATAATTTATAGTGAGAGAAGTGATGAAAGCAATCAAAGATGCAAACGAAAAAAAACAAAAAAACAAAAACAAAAACAAAAGAATGAGGTATTCCTTGACAGTTGACACTAGAAAACATAATAGAAAAACAGTTGCAATGTAATACTAGTACCTTGTCCAATTTCTTTGCATTTGAATTTGAGGTTGCAACTGATGGTGTTGTCCACAAATTGTTGGTGCTTTGCAGTAACAATGGTCACGACCACAATAACAACGGTAAAATATACACATGATGATCACGATGGTGGTATATGGACATAATTGTTAATTATGGTGGTTGAAATAGTAATCACGGTGGCAATTGATGGTAATGATAAAATGATATCGATATTGTTCATGTTGTATGTGATTCAAAAAAGAAAAAGAAAATATTATGACATCCAGAGGGTGAGATTAATCACTGGGGGATATAATCAGCACCCACTAATTGTTGGGTTCCAAATAATATTATCAATAATATTAGCAGTCCAAAGCAACAATCACACACAAGAACGCAAATATTTATGTGGAAAACCCTTTCTCTTTGAAAGAAAAAAATCACAGAACAAACTCTGAATAATTTTACTATTATCAAATTAATTACAATAATTATTGTGTATGTCTCACGGTTAAAAAAAAATCTCTCTTATTTTTCTTTACTCTCTCACACACACACACACTAATTATCTCTTTCAAAGGCGGCAACACTTGCTCTCTCCTTTTTATTTTCTTCTCCATGCACAACTCTTCCCCCCCCCCCCCCCCCTCTAAGTGGCTCTCTCTTGGCTGCTCTCTCTCTCTCTCTCTCTCTCTCTTTTTGTGCGACTTCCTCTATCTTTGCTCTTGTCTCAAAGTCGAAGGTGGTAATATCTTACTCTCTCCTTCCTTTTGTGTTCCTCCCAAGTGAAAATCTATTTTCTCTCTCCTGGTTTCACGCTCTATTTTGCTTCTCCCCATAGGGAGGACCCTTGGGCCAAAATCATCAAATTCTTTGTAGCATTGTCTATTTATAAAACTCTTTTGCTATTCCGTCTTGGATTAGGAATATATTACCACTTTAACAAGGAGTCTATTCTCTCTTGGACTAGAAATACATTACCTCTTTAACAAGGAATAGATTTCCTTCCACACCAAGGAATAATCTTTCCTTCTATAACAAGGAAACCCAAATTAATTTTTCATTCTTCAACTAGGAAACCTAATTAACTTTCCAAGTCACAATTGGAATTTTAGGCAATTTCCCAACACTAATTAGCATTTCCACAGTGTTAGATTGCAATTTGCAAGTAGTTGGTGATAGAATAAATTAACTGTTAAGCAATGCCTAACATGTTAAAGTTGAAATTAATTTTAAGACTTAAGTTGCCATTTGTTTTCAAACTCCACAAATATGCCTCCATATATTGTGGATATATGATAGAAGGAAAAATCCATTAAGTCAGAATGACAGGAACAATGGATTATAGGCCCACAAAGCAAATAAATGGACCTTGAGGAAAGCAAATGGGCCTAGAAGAGCCCATAGGGAAAGGTAATAAATCCATGGGCATTATGAGATGTAGAAAAGTAAGAATGGGTCACAGCAGGCTCGAGATAGTGAAGCAAGAAAGTAAGGGGTTAATGGAAAACCCATAAGCCCCAAGGATGAAGAATAAGATAATTGGGCCGGGGAAGCCCAAAAGAGTTGGTAAAAGCCCATGGAATGTAGAGTTAGAAAAGGGGCCAAGGATGCCCAAGGAAAGCAAATGGGCAAAAAAAAGAAAAGAAAAAGATAATAAGAATACTCCTCTCTTAAGTTTAATTAATTTATTTAGAGAGATGCTAGGTCCATAACATTTTCATAACAAATCATAAGTGATTAGTTGTTATTAGTTCAAATTTGAACCTAACACTAAGATTACTTTTTTGCCCCAACCAATAATAATCTGCCACTTAAGATTTGTTGTAAAAATGTTGTGAAAATGTTGTGGATATATCATTTCTCATTTATTTATATTTTAAATAATTATTAAATTAATTATGATGTCATCACGGTTTGACCCCGGTTCAACCTCGGTTCGACCTTAAAAACCTTGAACCTTTCTCTTTTACGGTTCAATAAACGGTCTGAGTTTCAAAACCTTGGCTGTTTTGACCACTTTCCATTAAACCAAATAGTAAATACTTGTGTATATATGATAACATAAAATAATTTAGCAATAGCTGTACATTTAAATGCTAAAAAATCTTCCATATATGACGTTATTATATCATATTTAAATTAGATCGTTTGAATACAAAACATTTAGAATGGAAAGTATATATATGTAATAAAACCAAATATGCTGGCAATTATGGTATTAATATCATATTAATGTTCAGAAAATTTCCTAATTAAAACCATTGACAATAGTTATTTAAATTTTGAATTATATTAAAATTTCAAAATTTAGCAATCAATACATCTGACATGAAGGGATAATTGATACACATAAATAAGTATTAAAATAAATATAATATTTTTTATAAAAATATCCAACAACTCAATCAGCGGTGAATTTTCTTCCATCCAAGTTACAAAATTATCAGAATTTTCTACTTCTTTGGCATATTTTACCATGATATGTGCTGGACCATTCCTTATCCTTACACATGAGAGACTCAGACTTACTGAAAGGCTTGGAGTTTCTGCCCCACTCCTTCTAAGATGTTTGAAATGGACAAACCCATGAGGGCATTAGATACAATCTTTGAATCATTTATATACAATCATATGAATTTATATACAAGAATATTCTTATACTTAAATATGTTTATATTATATCTAGTTTTTTTTGTAAACATACATGTTAGCACCATCCTTCGTTCAGCCTCTGTGTCTTCTGGGTGGAAGCCTGCCTCTCTTTGATGAGACTTGATATATATATATATATTGGATGAGGGTAGAGTATGAGCCATTTGCATTGTTCAACTATTTATTCAAAAGAAATTATAAAAGTAAAAGAACTATTCGTTAAAAAATCAAATGAAGAAGAAATGATTAAAGAGTTTTCTGCCTTGCTTGTTGCTAGTTGCTACTAAGGTTGAAAAGTTGTTGCTAGTTGCTACTAAAGTTGAAAAGCGTTCATGTACGATGTAACCCCACCAACTGAGGAAAGTAAAAAATAATTGGTCTCTCTGCTCAGCCCTACAGAATTGGAATCTTGTAGAAGAAAGCATTTGTGGTATGAGGATCAAGGAGCTTTTCTACAAGGCTTAAACGCTGCGCAACGGGTATAGCTGGGTCTGGTAACTAGTGTGGGAGTTGGGAGTTGGGACTCACTTGCATGATAGTATGTATACCAGTTTTCATTTGGGACATCACAGCATGTTTCACTGATGTCCCCCCCAGTGCTAGATGATTTGGTCTAGCCTTACTTTGTATACTTGGTTTAGTTCAAATAAAAGTTTCTATCGTTTCAGGTTCAAAAAAAAAAAAAAAAATGTAACGTTTCTTTCATCCAAATTACTTAGATTCTTCTTTCTCTACATCATTTTTCTTTTTCTTCGTTTTTGCCATCAACATCCTCTTCTTCATTAGCACTTGCCTCAGACTCAGTCAACCTGCATTGTAATGTACAATATTAAATTTCATATGTAACTAACACTTTCAGGTTAAGATGATCGTAGAGTTACGTGAGGATATTATGCTATCATGAACGTCCATTTCTTATTAGCATGGAAAGCTGCTCCCACAATATCAACTACCACCATAGCTCTAAAAGACATGGATGGTCAGGTAAATTCAAATTCGCATCATATTAGTTTTTTTTTTTTTTCAAAAAATGTGTTCAAAAAAATTTTCAATTATACTTACTTTCCATTTCTTTTAGCTTTAGGAAATTCTCTTTCAATCTCAACATCCACATCAATGGCTCATTTCAGGGGAAGTATCTGATTTTTCTCCTCCTACATGAATATATGTAGTTATGATAATTTGAATGGATAACCATGTAAACAAATCCAATAATTAATAGTTGTTACTGACATAGTATACCTGTTCATATCGCAATTGCTTATACTCATGATCTTCAAACACATGAATGGCTGTGAAATTTTGTTTTGTAGTGAAAATGTTGTTTGGATTGATTTTTATCTGGAACATGTATGTTTTTCCAAGTAAATTCTTTATTGGCTTTGGAACAACATCCTCATCATCATCCTCATCCTGTCATGGGGGTTTATATATATACACACACACACAAAAGATTCATTTGTAATACCAAATATTCAAAAGATGTGTGGAAATCTTAAAAATCATGATAAGTTCATAACTTCAAGAAGTTTTACAAAGCTATAAATATTATAGCTTTATTTCTGTAGTATAGACTTGTGTTGCAGGAATACGAACAATTTTCTTTGCTTCCTTGTCAAATACCACAAATATTGTGCTGCCACTTTCATCCTTGACATGTAATTCTAATCTGTACCTGAAGTTTTTGGCAAATGTGTAAGTTTCCACAATATATATTATATATGTAATATATTTTAATCTTTTTCATAAACTAGAACTAACCTTATTGTTGGAGAAGAAAATTCTTTCTTTCAACCTTCACACCAAAATGTAGATCCAATTGTTTTTGCCTTTTTATGACAATCAGTGCATGAAAAATAATGCCATCCATTTTCAGCTTTTACTTTTTTCACAGCAGCCATACAATAGAAAATCGCTTCCTACAGTAATTTTTTTTATTAGTATATAATACATGTAACTTTGTTATTAATCAAATACTTATTTAGAGTTTTAACTTACATGGGATTTTGATTGCTCAAGAAATTATATAATTTCGCGTATTGTCCTCTTATTTTGTACTACTTCTTCAGAATCCCAGTGGATGTAATCCTGCTGATAATCCAAGTTGATGTAAACCTTTGTTGCATAGGTGGAAGACAATGAAAGTTGATCTTATTACATAAAAGAAAAGTTAATAGTCAGCATAGCATTTAACCGAACCATAAAAAATAGCGTAACGAACTAAATTATGACACATATTCTTACTCATGAATGATTTCACAGTTGTTGAAGTAATTATCAAAATAGTTGATTTTGATCTATCCATGCATACATCTTCTGTGATACTTTCTGCCAGGTCTCCCCACAATTTAATCTGAATTTTACGTTTCCTGCATTTTTGGTTATTTTAAGCCTTTTTTCATTATTTGATAAATTTCCCATTATTAGTATTAAAAAATCATTTGAGTCAAACGAACCCTTTGTCTTCAATTTCAATGATCCTTCTCTTCAATGGCTTTCTATTTCTGTCATTCTCATACACAGGGGAAATGGTTGACACTCTTCCAATAACATCTACATAATTTACATGATCAAATATATCAAGGGCATACAACTTGATTTATATGAATATAGAGTTAATATAACAAAATTTATAAACATCAATACCTGTTAAGTGGACATTTTTGTCACACCGACCACTCAAATGTTCAAATGGAACAAATTTAAATTTATATTTTGGGATTGAAGGATGGTCTGATCCTGCTGGTTTAACTATAGTTGTTGCATAGAACTTGATCATACGTTCATTGGTGACTAATTTGTAATTATTCTGGTAAGGAATAACACCAAAATTCTTTATGTAATAGATGTTGCCTGCAACTTAACTTCAAGTATGACCCATTATATATTGATCTTTGTCTATTTAAAAAATCATATGCCACTTGAGAAATAAAAAGACTTGCATATTATTTTGTTGGTTATCAACAAAGAGCTTACATCATAAAAATCCAAGTTTATATCTATATACCAAATTACCAATCCATCCAAAACCAGGAAATATAAACAAAACCAAGCCAAAACAAAAAAACACAAGCAGCCAAGCTTTCATCTTTGTGTGTCTGCTGCTCGAGAGACCACCTCCTATCCTCCTGTTTGATGCAAAAAAATTTCAACCTGCTGCTGATGCTTCTTATGAACAATATAACAGTAGAGTCCAACCACTAAATGTCAGTACAGCTATGCCATTTGTGAAGACCAAAATCACCAGCACTCTCTCTGTACCACATTTAAAAAGGCCTCCTATGGAAAGCCTAATAGCAGTAGTAGAAAGCCAATGCTAACAACCAGCAAGTACCTTGCACCAATCTCTACATTTACAAATAAAACAAGCGTCATGCCATTTAGATTTTTTTTCTTTTTCTTTTTTTGGTGGAAAGGAAATTATCATTAACAACTAAGCAACCTCCAAAAGGAGTAAACATGACAGTCATACATAGTGCCAACAGAATCAAAACTACGGAGCAGAGAAACATCAGATGGGGGCTCTACAAAAACAACAAAATCCTGAGATAGAAGGGCTCCCTTTCTAGCTAGTGCATCAGCACACTTGTTGGCTTCCCGGTAGTAATGTTGAACTCTAACTAAAGGAATTTCCTTCAATCCTTCTCTATAGTAAGCCATAAAAGCGTCATTACCATTTGGGTTCCCAACTTCCTTTTTCAAGAAATCAACAACCAGCTTCGCAGCTAGCTCAATTTCCACTGCCGGTAATTTGAGGGAAATACATAAGTGAATCCCATCCCTCTAAGGCCCAAAGTTCCATAGCAATGCTACTCCAATGGCCCTCGCATAACCTCTAACCCATTAGATTTTCATTTACCACATCCTTCAACCATGACAGGAACTGACCAATCTTGACATAGCAAAAGGCCAGGCTGCACCTGCCTAGTAGATTTAAACCATAAATAATTTCAAAAGAAGAAGCTGATCATCTGATATAAATCCAACTAAGTGTCCACTCTACATAATATGGAAACTCCTAGACCCAACCATGTCCCCACCAATCTTTTTTCTTCAATAATCACATTTAATCATTAAAAATAAGCATAGATAAATCTTAGATTTTTTTTTTCTGTGGCAGTTATTATTTCAAATTAAAAATAAAAAGTATAACAAGATCATGAGGACATACCACTGCATTGCACCTAATCCTGCCCTTGATTAGAGGATTGCTCACAACTAGCTGATCATAAAAGAACTACATGATGATCGTGATGTGGGCATTTATTCCAACTTAACTTCAAATTTTATTCTTCTTCTAGTAACCAAGCTATAAGCTACATCACATGATTATGCATTAAAGAAGCTCTCACTATCTTGTGGATAAAAACCACCAACTTTCCACCTGAAGGAAAGTTTAGAAAGAAGAGCTACCTCAAGTTCCCAACATGGCACCTCCAGGTGCAATATGGTTGAAGGTGGATCAGAATTAACACAATTAAATCAACTGCTCATATTTGGCCGTTGAATTATGGTCTCCATGTTTATGAACTCTCTGCAAAACATCCTGCCACTCGGGCCAAATCAAACTCTGTATACTTATATGAGTTATATCATTTAACCAAAGTACAAAATTTGAATCTTATACGTAACGCAGTTAAAATCAGACTAGAGGTTGAAGGGGAAATTCCAGAGGATGATAAAAAGGTCAAAGAAGTAAACCATATAGGTTAACAAAATTTAAATGACCAAGAAAAAGAAAAAGGCATATAAGCAATGTTATTGACTCATGATGAGAGACAAAAAAAATAACTTATGGTCATATCCCAAAAATAATTTCTTATATCTTACTTAAAATTAAGTAAGTTTCTCAATGCAACCAAGCTTCTAATAATTTACGAAATGACCACCTAGGTTGGCAGTAAAATGACTTATTCACATAACAAAGACATAAAAATTTACTTCTAATTTGTCAAATAAAATATTTACAAACAGTGAAAAGAAGCTTCACAAAAACCATCTTCTTCAATTACATAAACTTTCTTCATTATATTGTCCACACTATCCTGTTGTTATCCAAATAAACTAAAACCTAGCAACAATACAAATTATGACAAATTATACTATGATTTCCCCCCAAATCAGGTCACAACAAACATCATTCATTAAAAGCATTTAAATTACTTTCATCAAGGAATGCATATGAATTAGTTGATAATAGAATAATGGGCGTACAAACCTCTTGTAAGAGATTTGTAACTCGCTTGATTCGGACTCCTATAGGGCAGCTGTTAGGTTATATCTTTTTTAACGTCAAAGATTAAGCAAGACTTGTGAATACCTTTTTATAGACATTTTCTTAAAAAAAAAAATTCATTGATTTCATTTTTCAATTGCAAACATTTAAATTAAAGTAGATGAACACGTAAAGATAAAATTATATGTAAAGTTAAATCTTCCAAGATGAATATGTATAAACAATATTTTTGTTTTAATTTTTTATTGATTTATTATTGATTTATAGCATCAAAATTAAAGTAGATAAATGTGTAAAGTTAAACCTGTCTAAGATGAATTTGTAAAGTCAATATTGTAACACCCACGATTTTATTACTAAGTTCTTTCTTATACATAAATTAAAAAAGGAGGCCCACAATTAAATGGATTAAATTGATTTGGGCCTAAGATATTTAAATCAAGTCATTATTATGGTATAAAAGGCCCAAGTGAGATAGAATAAGTATATATTTATGGGCCTTGATAAGCTAAAAAAAAAAAAACCCTAGCCTTTTATCTTGAGTTATACGTGTGCGCGCGCGTGTGTGTGTGTGTATTATAGGAGGCTTCTCCTCTTTTAGCGGCACACGTTTAAGTTTATTTTCTTGCTTTGTGGCTGTGCGTGAGATTGCAGGTATGATTTTGTTTTGCCGTAAATATAGAAAGTTGGAATGTTCAATGGCTAGCAATTGTTCCCATGCTTATAGGAAATATCTATTATTTGCGTACCTGATAGAAAAATAGGTGTTGCTGTTATGGATCTAAATCTATGATTATATTAATGGGAACAAGGATGCTTTGTGGTTATTGTATAATCATATATGGCTTTACTAATTTCACCACCATCTATCATGCATCTACACCCTTGTCATTGTCCAAATACGTGTCCAACAATATTCTTATGTCTTGCATCATCAAGGGAATTATGGTGGCAGATATAGGCAATGACTAGAATTAGAATAGTTGTGAAAAGCTTCCAAAATGAAGCCTTATCGATAAGTTTAGGCATCACACGGGGCATTTCAATGCTCCCATCTATCAACTTAACAACTGCAACTCCAACAGTGATGACCACAAATTTAATAGCCAAGCCCACTGACAAAGCTGAAGTGTATTTCAAAGAATCTAAACACCTCTGTAGGCTTCAATATTGATAGATTAAACTATTTAAGTGTGAAAACATATTTTAAGTGGGAAATTTGTGTATTGATGAACCTATTTTTGGTGTTGCTAGGTTCTAATTCTACTAATTTATTGTGACTAAAGGGCGGTCGATTTCATTTTTTGCAATTAAGAGGTAAGTGGTGTTTACTAATTTTTGGGGCTTTTCCCAAAATAGTTTTGATTATCAAACTATTCTTATATCAAAGAAATATGTTAATATTCTATAAATATATTGATATCCTATCAATTTTTTATGTGTACATTGTATGGAAACGTTGACTATTTGTTAAATTGAAAACTTGTGGTACAACCTAAACATATCCAAATTTGTATGTGTGGAGAAATCTTTGTATTTTTGAGTATTATGACTGGATTATTTGTTGTGAACATGTTGAAATTTGTTTTGAATCCTATGGCAAGCCGTGATTAAAGGCACAGTGTTGTATTTAGTCCTTAACAATGGACAACTATACTGTAACTAGTTCTTAGTAAGGGATGGTCTCATAAAAGGGGACAGTGCACATTTGATAACTCCTTAGCAAGAGAGTATATCTTTAAAGATCCAAAAAGGGAGCTCCTTATCAAGGGAGTGCACCTTTAGGTTCCATAGGAACCACCCTTAAGAAAAGGGATGAAAAGAAGGTTCCAGTCCTAAAAGGGAACAGCACAACCCTGTCAAAGAGGCGTAGATGTTCACCTCGAAAAAAGCCTAAGAAATTGTTTATATAATTGTGTGGTAAATCATAATGGCTCACAATACAATGATATTTTTATATGAAATATTTGATGTTAAAATATTGATGGGTTGCAAGTTATAACTTTGTTATATGAATTATTTATTTAAAAAGGTTTGTTCCTACACCTCAACGTTAGTGAATTCTACTTATTGAGTTATCTCACCACCCTCCTTTTTTATTCCCCATTACAGATATATTAGAGAGATCATTGGAGTAGAAATTCTTGGAAAATAATAGTTACAAATTATATTGTGAAACTGAGGATTTTATTATTATTATTTTATGGTATTAAATATTGTACTAGAGAATTATTTTGAGAATTTTTTTTAATCTTTGGTGGGATTAAAGCTCTGACAATTGTATTGAGATTTTAAGTTACTAGTTGCATTTATTTAACATTTTTATGGATTATTTAGATTGAATAAACTTTTATTATTTATGATTTTGGGACGTCACAAATATATTTATATATATTTAAGTTTTTCAAAAAAATTAAAGGTAAAAAATAAGAAAAAAAAATATTTAGGTGACTAAATAGATATATAACAACAATAAATATTGCATTTCAGCTTTTATATAATACTAGCTGCGAACTCGCGTGTTGCGCGTGATAATTATTTTTATAGTAGTTTTATTAAATTTTTTTTACAATTTCAACTAATCTAATAATGAGTAATGTATTTCGTAATTATATTTTTATTTATTATAAGAACAATCATAAATATAATATAGAAACAATCCAAAACACCAAAAAAACGTAAACTAAAAAAAATTAATAAAACTTAACAATGATTAATTGAACCAGTATTAGGATAAAATTTTGTTGTTGATAATCTATTAAGGCTATTTTCTTTGTAGAAATTATAATTTCGGTCACCCAAAACATATTATCATATAAACAATAATTAGCAAAATCTAATAATTAAATTTCTATACATGCATTGTTATAAAATAATAATAATTAAAATTAAATTGCAAAAGTTAAAATTTGTCACCTGTCCGATTATTTTTGTTTGGCTAACCTTTGCTTTTCTTTAAATAAATGGCATTATAGAGTACTTCTAATACAACTATTAAGAGTACTTTGTTCACCACAAAAGATTAAAGAATAAACAAAAATTAGTAAAGTCTCATAGTTTAACATCTAAATTGAGCACTATAAAAAATCATGATATGTAATAGAATAAATACTAAATTATCCAAATCATGCTATGTAATAGAATAATATTATATTTTTATATGTTATATTTAATTCTTTAGAATGCAATAGAATAACATTTAACAATCAAAGAGAATAAATTTAAAAAACAAAACTACATAGCATTAACCCAAAATAGAGTTTTAAAGAATATAAAAAAATTATCAACCTAAAGTAGAGATGCAAGAAAAATAAAAAAATCCACCAAAAAATTTTAGAGAGAGAGAGAGAGAGAGAGAACCTTTTTTTTTTTTTTTGTGAGGAAAAACTATACATAAAATAAAAGAGATAGTCACAAACTTATAGTAAGAGAGTGTAAATAATAAGATACAAAAATAAAAAAAGATGAAGAGAAAAAGGAAAAATGATATTAATATAGAAGATAGTAGAGAGATGAAAAAGTAAAGGAGGGAAAAAGATTGAAGAAGTAATGGGGAGATGAAATGGTAAGAGAGAAAGAGAAAAGCTGGAAAAGTGTAAATATTAAAAAAATAAATGTTAAAAATAATTATAGAAAAATTGGAAAGAAAAAAAAACCCTAAAGCTTGAAAGGCTTCAACTTTTTTTTTTTTTTCTTCCTTTAAGCTGAAAAGACTCACACAAAACCCTAAAACTGAACTGCAAAAGTTTTAGATTAAGCTTGATAGTGGAAGTAAATAAATAAGAGATGGACTAGATCAATAGTAGAAGTAAATAAATAAATAGTGATCTGGATTTATTATAAGATGACAGTGAAAGTAAATAAATAAGTATGGACTGCATTTAGAGGGTTGAAAATTATAAAAACCATTTAAAAACCAGACAACGCCAAGGGCTCAGGGCGGCGCATATTCTAAGCCCCCTCTAGGCACCATTCACGTTATCCTTGCCGCTCCAGGCAGAACAGGATCCTGCCCTTCCCGGGTAATGTCGATAGCCGGCCTGGATGCCGAGGCATCAGGTCGTGAGCCCAAGAGGGCTAAATTGGAGGTTCTTCTAACATTGAGCTTCTCGAATGAGGACAAGGTTGGAACCATACAACCACACGACGATGCCTTGGTCGTAACCCTTCGGATTGGTGGCTACGATATAAAGAGGATACTAGTGGACCAAGGCAGCAAAGTTGAGATCATGTATCCAGATCTCTATAAGGGGCTTAACCTTAGACAGGAGGATTTGACCAGTTATGATTCGCCCCTGGTCGACTTTGATGGAAAGATTGTTGTCCCACGCAGACAAATCAGGTTGCCAATCTAGGCCGGCACGAGAGTAGTAGAGGTGGACTTTAACGTGGTGGACGCCTACTCCCCCTACACCACCATTGTGGCGCGGCCCTGGCTCTATGCCCTGGGGGTCGTCTCGTCTACCCTCCATCTAAAGGTGAAGTACCCATCCGAGGATAGGGTTGAAGAGTTGATCGGAAGTCAGTCAGTGGCCAGGCAATGCCTGGTTACCGCCATCGCACACCATCCCGAGCCGAAGACCTCGGACCCCACCGACGGGGAATTATAGCAATTAGAGCCCGAGGCCCCCATCCCGGATGGCAGGGCCAGGGGCGCAAAGTGCGAAGGGTTGGAGAAGGTTATCATCGAGGACGACCCCGAGAGGTTTTTCCAGGTCGGCGTTCAGTTGCCCTCTTAGGATAAGGACCAATTGGTGCAACCCTTGAAGCAGAACATCGATGTATTTGCTTGGAATGCTTACGAAGCCCCAGGAATAGATCCAAACTTCATCTGCTACCACCTGCAAGTCCATCCTTCTGTCACTCCTAAGAAGCAGCCTCCTCGATGCTCTTCGAGGGAGCACTTCGACGCTGTTAGGGATGAAGTGGCCAAACTCAAGCAGGCCAGGGCCATTAAGGAGGTGTTTTACCTCGACTGGCTGGCAAACACCGTAGTGGTAAAGAAGAAGAGCGGCAAATGGCGGGTGTGCGTGGATTACTCAGACTTGAACAAGGCCTACTAGAAGGACCCCTTCCCCATGCCTCGGATCGATCAGTTAGTCGACGCAACTGTGTGACATCCTCAGATGAGCTTTTTGGGCGCCTTCCAAGGCTACCACTAGATACCTCTGGCCTTGAAAGACCAAGAGAAAACAGCCTTTGTCACTCCCGTTGGGAACTACTATTACAAGGTGATACCGTTTGGGCTTAAAAATGCGGGGTCCACTTATCAAAGGATGATGACACGGATGTTTAAACCGCTGCTGGGAAAAAACATCGAGATCTACATTGACGACATGGTGGTTAAGAATAGAAAGGAAGCCGAGCACGTAGATGACCTCGAAAGCACCTTCAAAATCTTGAGGCGACATAGGCTTCGACTCAACGCCTCCAAATGTTCCTTTGGCGTAGGGTCCGAGAAGTTCCTGGGATACATGGTCACCCATCAAGGGATTGAGGTCGACCCGGGCCAAGTCAAGGCCATTAGTAACTTGCAGCCACCTCGGAACCCTAAGGAAGTGTAGAGATTGACAGGAATGACCGCGGCCCTGAATCGATTCATATCCCGGTCGGCAGATAGGTGTAGACCCTTCTTCCAGTTGTTAAATAAATAGAAGGGTTTCGAGTGGACAGAAGAGTGTGCTTTGGCATTCAAGCAATTAAAAGAGTACCTTTCTTGGCCACCTATCATGTCAAAGCCCGAGGCAGACGAGGTCCTGTTTGCCTAAATCGCGGCCAATACCCATGCCGTGAGCTTGGTGCTAGTAAGAGACGATAACAGAGTATAGAGGCCCGTATATTACGTGAGCAAGTCCCTGCACGAGGCTGAGGTTAGATATCTACCACTGGAGAAGGCTGTCCTGGCAGTAGAACATGCCACGCGCAAACTTCCTCATTACTTTCAGTCTCACACCGTGGTCGTCCTGACCCGGTTGCCGCTCAAGGCCTTGCTCAGGAGTGCGGATTATACCAGAAGAGTCGCCAAGTAGGGAACGAAGCTGAGGGCTTACGACATCAAATACATGCCACGCACCTCTGTGAAGGGGTAGGTCCTAGCCGACTTTCTGGCTGAATTTGCCGAGACCCCCGTAGAGGAAAGCGCAGGGAAGCAGAGCATAGATGAAGGCTCAATTGGGGTAATGTCCGTGAATGGGGCTTCACCGTGGAGGATCTATGTCGACGGAGTTTCGAATCTCCAGGGATCCGGAGTGGGGCTGGTCTTGATCTCTCCCGAGAACATCATAATCGAGAAATCGTTAAGACTAGGGTTCTCGGCCACCAACAACGAAATGGAATATGAGGCCTTACTGGTAGGGATGACCATGGCCTAAAAGCTACGAGCAAAGGCCGTGGACGTATTCTCGGACTCCAGGCTCGTTGTACGACAGGTCCAAGGGGAATTAGAAGCTCGGGATCCAAGAATGTAGGAATACTAGCGCCGGGTCAAACAGTTACAATCCGGATTCGAATTCTTCAATTTAACGCAGATTTCCAAGAGTGGGAATACGCATGCAGATTCGCTCGCGACGTTGGCAACCTCCTTAGCACAAAGCCTGGCGAGGATAATCCTTGTCGAAGACCTCATAAAACCTTTTGGGTCGGGAAAGGAAGTGCTGTTCGTCCATCAGGCAAGGGCAGCTCCTAGCTGGATGGATCCTATCGTTCAGTTCCTCAAAGATGACATGCTACCGGAAAACAAGCTGGAGGCGGACAAGATTCGGAGAAAGGCTCCTCGTTTTTGGCTATCCGAGGACCAAAAGTTGTACAAAAGATCTTTTTCTAGGCCATATCTGTTGTGTGTGCATCCCGAGGCTGTTGAAATCCTGTTGGAGGAGCTGCACGAGGGCATCTGCGGAAGCCACACGGGGGGAAGGTCCTTGTCCCATCGAGCTCTCACTCAGGGGTACTGGTGGCCCAACATGCACAGAGAGGCCCTGGAATATGTAAAAAAGTGTGATCAATGCCAAAGGTTTGCTCCAAACATCCACCAATCAAGGGGAAAGCTCAACTCCCTATCCAGCCTTTGGCCTTTTGCCCAATAGGGTTTAGACATCGTGGGGCCCTTCCCGAAAGTGGCTGGAAACAAGGGGTATCTCCTGGTCAGCACGGATTATTTCACCAAGTGGGTAGAGGCAGAGCCACTGGCCAACATCTGGAATGTAGACGTGAAGAAGTTTATTTGGAAGAATATTGTCACCTGGTTTGGAGTCCCCCATACACTCATCTTGGACAACGGACTCCAATTTGACAGCAAATCCTTCCGGAGGTATTGTTGTGGGCTAGGGATAACCAACCGATACTCCACCCTAGCCTATCCCTAGGGAAACGGGCAGGCCGAGGCTGTGAATAAGGTCATAGTGAACGGGTTGAAGAAAAGACTGGATGATTCCAAAGGAAGGTGGGTCGAGGAACTGCTGCATGTCCTATGGACGTACCGGACTACTCCTCGGAAATCAACTGGTGAAACCCCTTTTTCACTGACGTACGGCGCCAAGGCGGTGATACCATTCGAGGCCGGCTTCCCTACGCTGAGGACGAGCTCTTTCGCTCCGAGCAGCAACGACGGCTTGCTAAAGAGAAGCTTGGACTTAATTGAAGAGCGAAGAGAAAGCGCCATGGTCCAATTGGCCTATTACCAGCATAAGCTCAAGTGTGGGTATGACGTCAACGTCAAGTTGAGGCCTTTGGCGCAGGGCGACCTTATACTAAGAAAAATGGTTGAATCTACAAAGAATCCAGCCTGGGGAAAGCTCGAACCCAACTGGGAAGGACTGTACCGGATTACCTCGGTGGCTGGAATAGGGGCGTACTACTTGGAAGACTTAGAAAATAAGGCAACATTGCACCCCTGAAATGTAAACAACCTGAAAATGTACTATTATTAATGAGAATATGCTTTCGTTACGCTTTTGTGTTCATTATGTTGTGGGTTATGTTCAATTACTCTAGAAATTGTACGAGTCAGCTAAACCACGGTTATGCGCAAACCCATTCTAAGTGTTAAACAGATCCTAAGCTACGCCAGGTCCTCGGACCATCTGCTTTGGAAAAATTAACATTGAACCAAATTTATTCTAAGTGTTAAACAGATCCCAAGCTACGCGGGGTCCTTGGACCATCTGCTTTGGAAAAATTAACACTGAACCTAATTTATTCTAAGTGTTAAGCAGATCCTAAACTACGCCGGGTCCTCGGACTATCTGTTTTGGAAAAATTGACACTGAACCTAATTTATTCTAAGTGTTAAACAGATCCCAAGCTACGCCGGGTCCTCGGACCATCTGCTTTGGAAAAATTAACACTGAACCTAATTTATTCTAAGTGTTAAACAGATCCCAAGCTACGCCGGGTCCTCGGACCATCTGCTTTGGAAAAATTAACACTGAACCTAATTTATTCTAAGTGTTAAACAGATCCCAAGCTACGCCGGGTCCTCGAACCATCTGCTTTGGAGAAATTAACACTGAACCTAATTTATTCTAAGTGTTAAACAGATCCTAAGCTATACCGGGTCCTCGGACCATCTGCTTTGGAAAAATTAACACTGAACCAAATTTATTCTAGATGTTAAACAGATCTCAAGCTACGCCGGGTCCTCGGACCATCTGCTTTGGAAAAATTAACACTGAACCTAATTTATTCTAAGTGTTAAACAGATCCCAAGCTACGCCGGGTCCTCTGCTTTGGAAAAATTGACACTGAACCTAATTTATGTTAAGTGTTAAACAGATTCTAAGCTACGCCGGGTCCTCGGATCATCTGCTTTGGAAAAATTAACACTGAACCTAATTTATTCTAAGTGTTGAACAGATCCCAAGCTACGCCGGGTCCTCGGACCATCTGCTTTGAAATTTTTCTAAGTGTAAGCTGCACCTATGACTAGCTGGAGTTCCACAAATATATGGCAAAATGCAATTCAACTATAAGCAATAAAATATGAAATATGAAGGAAGGAAAATATTTTCATTCATCAAAACGCATATTACATTCCTTTCCGAAATAACGTGCATGTACCACCAAGCTGAAAACACAAAATGAAGATACAAAAACAAAAAGTAAGAAAACCCTAGGTTTTAAGCCTTGTACTTGAGGGCAGAGGGGTCTTCTTCTTGGGCCGGCTGAGCAGTGGAGACTTCATTAGCCTTGGGATCATCTTCCTTTACCTTGGCCTCCGTCTCCTTTGCCTCGGTAGCAACTCCTCGGGCCCCAAGGTCGGCCTCGCTAGCCTCAGCATCCTTGGCCTCCTCGGCGACAGTGACTTCTGGGAGATCGGCATTTGGAACTTCGCGAATGTTGGGATGATAGTAGATGTTCTCAGAGTGCCTCAGGGCCGAGTCGGCGGGGACTCCAGTAGCATTGAGAGCTTCATCCCAAGTCATTCTGCAGAACTCCCTACACACCTCGGCCAACTCCTTAGTCAGCCTGGCCTGCGTCTTTTCAACTCTAAGCTGATATGACGCTTGTTTTTCGGCCTCAGACTCTTCCTTGGCGAGTTGAGCGGCCTCCTTCGCCTTTTGCAGCTACGCCTTCAGATCAAGCACAAGCTGCCTAGATGAAACCAAGTCCAGCTCCATCTTGTAAAGCAGCTTGCGTTGATCCTCAGCCTGCGCCTCGGCGCTCTTCAACCTCGCCTCTGCACTCTTTCTCTCCCTTTCCTCGTTCACCAGCTTAGCATGGAGCTCCTTGTTCTCAGCCTGGGCAGCTCCCATGGCTTTCTCGGCATCACGGCGGAGAAGAACTTTGTTTTTCACCTTGCCACGGGCCTCCTTCACCCACTCCTCGGCCATGAAGACCTCCTGGGTGATCTGCATAAAAATAATGCAACCACGTTAGTAAAGTATGAGTGGAGAAAAATTGATGCAAGTAGAAAGTAAGGAGTTTGAGGCTCACCATTGCGAGGTCCCTCTTCAAGCACAGGAAGAGGTCCTGCTGCCTCAGGTTCCTCACGGCCTCCATATCTTTAGGCAGCAGAAGCGACTGTTCTAGCTCCTCCGCCACATAAGCAGCTTGGCCCTTGCGGTACTCTCGGACCAAGGCATCCCAAGGCACGGCCGCCCCATCTACCTTCAACCGAGGGGCCCAGACCCGCGGTGCTATGCGTAGCCCGGTTCTTGTCTTCTCGGCTGTCCATAGAGGAGGACCTCTTGTCCCGTGCCTCCTTGGTCGTCTTCTGTTGCTTGGCTCCCTTTTGCTGACCAACCTTCCCTTCTTCTATGTCCACGATTGGCCTCTTCTTCTTTAAGTCCGGGCACGGCGTTAGACCCAGGCCGATTGGAGGAGGAGGAGGAGGGGGAAGGGTAGGAGGAACCTTGGGTTTGGGGGCTCCCTTTGAATTCCCTCCCTTCGTCCTTCCGGCCAGCAGCTCCTTGAGGCCCTTGCTCTTCTGAATAGAGGCCATCTCTTCCTCAGAAGTGCTGTCCAGGCAGGTCACCACAACCGCGGGGGCGTGCACACTCGAACAGTCTCCGGCCTTGGCCTGAGGATCGGAAGCTCGGACTGACTCCGGTGCCGGCCCCTCCTCTTCTTCGAATTGGAATTGGTCTATCTCCTCGCCAGGAGACAGACGGGATGAGCCGGTTTCCTCCTCAACTACGCCCTACACCGCTGGTGGAAGCTGTTGCAATGGAACCACAAACTGAGGGGCGTCCTGGCGAGTTGGCAGCACAATCGGGGGGAGATTGTTTTGAGCTAGGAAGTCCAGGCGAGATACGTTTACACGGCGTATCCGAGGGTCACCTTTCCTAATGCTGTGGCCGATCTCCTAGAACACTTTGGAAATGGGCTCGAAGCCTAAGATGAGATGGACTGCGCGCAGCTGACCGTCCTCGTTGACAAAGATCTCTGATCTGAGGAAGAAGTTGAGTGCTGGGACGTTGCTTAGGCTGAGCCAAGGAGCCACGTGATTCTTATCTGCAAGCATACCAAGTAAAGGGGTATAATTAGTAAGAGGGAGCCAGAAGCCATCATCAATGGAGAGACAGAAATAAAAGGAGAAATGACTCAGCAGGGGGTAGAAAAGGGGGCAATCTAAACTCTTCCTAAGACACCTAACTCTAAGGCACCCCACCTGGCTCTCCCTCTCGGACGGGGTAGTGAACGCTGTCATGCCATGCTCCCGAGGCTATCAGGTAGTCGTCCTTCATGCCTTTGTTTGATTTCGGAAGGCATGAGATCAGCCTGACCACGTTCGAGCGGGACTTAAGGTAGTATCCCCCCTCGGCTTATGAGTGGCACTCGTACATGTGCACCACATCATGCTAAGTGAGCCCCAAACCCAGATGCTTGCTCAAGGCATCGACGCACCCTAGGATTCTAAAAACATTGGGTGCACATTGCGCGGGGCAGAGTCTGTGGTTGAGGAGGTAGTCACGTGTTATTTGTCCCATGGGGAATGTCATCCCTCCTTCTATGAAAGCTATCATCGGGATAACCACCTCCCCCTCCCTCCTATCGAGATCTATCCTATCCGAGTCGCAATACCGCAGGGCTACCCCCTGCGGGATCTAGTATTTATCTTTGAAGAGCTCTATCTTCACCGGGGAATCTACCAGGTACTTAAACCTACCCATAAGGGACGAGCTAGAAGGGAGCAGCAAAAAAAAAAAAAAGAGAGAGAGAGAGAGAAGAGAGGAAGTATTTTCTTCCTTCGAACGGTCGAGGAAAATAGCCGAGGAGAAAACAAGAAATCTAAAAGACTCGACAACTTACTAACACTAGTGAGTGATGATCTCTGAGATCCTTAAAGCTACAGTCAAGGAATCAAAAAGGAAGTGACGAACGTTCGAGTTTTTCAGGTTCTTAAACTCTCTGAAGCTCTAAAGAATGTGAAGGCTGAAGAAATGGGGAAAATAATCCCCACGGGGACATTATATAGGGGAGTGGAATGAGTGGGAGTTACCCCACTTGAAATTCTTGGAGCAATGTGCACCGGAAGATCAACATCCCACCGTTGGATAAGGGGGACAAAGCACCGCCTGGAGCAATCAATAGCGCTTCGCGAGTTTCGAAGCGTCATTATTCCCCTCGAAGTGCGCGCAACATCAAATTGGCACGTGCTAGCAAGGGGGTCAACTAACGCGTACCTTGTAAGTCAAAACTCCACCTTTTCTCCTCAGATCAAAGAGAAAATCAGGAGTTTTGAGGGGCTATCATGGGGACAAGGGCCCAAGATCACGCATCGGGCCATAAAGAGGCTGAGGACCCCAAGATCATGTGGTGGGCCTCGTAGGGTTGAAGGCCCATAATGGTGTGCTGAGCCCCCGACCATGTCCGAGGGCGTGGTGTGGTCTGAGGATGAGGAAATGAACACGCAAGGCCCCAAACTGCAGTTTGTTGCGTTTGAAGTAGGAGAGGCAGTCCGAGGAGTGACTCCAACTTTAGGGAGATGGGAATCCCCAAAAATACTTAAGGCAAGGCTGCCACCACTGCATTAATTGCGCTGCACCAACTCCTCTGACCGCATTTATGTGAAGAAGACCCGTAAACAGTGCTACCTTGGCCACTGTGATTCACAACAGGCAAAAAAGGATACACGATGGGACATGCACTCAAGTGAAGAATTAGATGGATGACAAGTGTAAGGTGGAGATGGCCTAGAGGGAGCTATATAACGGGAAGGAACTCCCCTCTGAGGGGGGAGAGAATTTTTTTTGTAAAAAAAAAGAAAGAAAGAAAGAAAGAAAGTGTGAATAGTAGAATTTGTCTCTTCGGACCTTTGTGGAGGAGAGTTGGTCAAGACTTGGGCTTCTTATTTTTCCTTTCTGGAAATCTCAACCTGTTGTATTGGACATTTAAATCATTCTAGCCCAACTTCCGCATCTCACTCTCTATAAATTCATTGTTTAGGGACTACTTGGGCTGTCTCGTCCAGTTCGGGCCAGCTCACCAATCCGTGTCCTTACAATAAATAATTTAATGATATATATGAAGGATGTGGCTGAATTTAAATATTAAATAAAATGATATGAGAAAAAAATAAAAATAAAATACATAACAATAAACACTAATTTATCCACATAATTTTATGTAATACAATAATAGTACATTCTTATATACTATTTTTAATTATTTATAATGCAATATGATAATATCTAACAATCAAAGTCATAAAAATTAAAAAAAATTAAAAACAAAACTTTAAAAACAAAACTAAATCCCATCAACCAAAATAGAGTTCTAAATAATACAAAACTTTATAAAGCTAAAATAAAGAAGCAAGAAAACTAAAAATAAAAATCCACCAAAAAATTGAGGGAGAAAGAGTGAGAAATAATCACTTTTTTGTGAGAGAAAATTATGTAAAGAATGGAAGAGTGAATGACAAATTTATATTAAGAGGATGATAAAACAAAACAAAACAAAACAAAACAAAGGAAGATAAAAGAAAAGAGGAAGAGTGATTTCAAGGTAGAATGTTTGGGGAGATGAAAAGGTAAAAAGAATGAAAAAGGTTGGAGAAAGTGTAAATGTTAAAAAAAAATATGAGTACAATTTGATG
Source organism: Lithocarpus polystachyus (assembly GCA_033629205.1). Classification (NCBI taxonomy): domain Eukaryota; kingdom Viridiplantae; phylum Streptophyta; class Magnoliopsida; order Fagales; family Fagaceae; genus Lithocarpus; species Lithocarpus polystachyus. The sequence continues at coordinate 30,354,153 of CM066164.1, read as the reverse complement.
AGCACAATTTTCTTTTATTTAAATTTAAGTAAAATATTACATTTTTAAAAAAAAAAAACCAAAAGAGAGAGAAAATATAAATAATTTAATGATAAGGAAGATGTAGTTGAATTTCAATATTGAGTAAAATAGAAGAGAAGAAAAAAAATAAGAAAAACTAAAAGATATAACAATAAACACTAAATTATCCAAATTATGCTATGTAATGAAATACTATTTTATTTTTATCTACTACCTTTAAATTTTTATAATGTAATCAGATAAAATTGAACAATTAAAGAGAAAAAAAAATAATAATAATAATAACTTAAAACACAAAATTAAATCGTATCAACCTAAATTAGAGTTTTTAAAGACACAAAAATTTATCAACCTAAAGCGGAGATGCAATAAAAAATAAAAATTCACCGAAACATTGAGAGAGAGAGAGAGAGAGATAACTATACAAAGAATAGAAAAGAGTGACAAATTTATAGTAAGAGGGAAGTGATAAGAAGAGACAAATAAAAGAAGATAAAGGGAAAGATGAATAGCAATATTAAAGTAGAGGGTAGTGAAGAGATGAAAAAGTAAAAGAGAAAAGTTGAAGGAAATGTAAATATTTAAAAAATAATTGAATGTAAAAAAAATTATCGAAAAACTGAAAATAAAAAAGAAATATATATAGATGTTAAAATCGACAAAAATGAATATGTAAAGTCAATAATCTATTTATATATTTTTTTTGTAAAAAAATGAATAAATAATAAATAATAATTATGTGACGAATGACATGGTAATGAGGTGGTGCAACAGAAGTTCAGTAACAATAAATGCCACGTTTCAGCTTTTAGTAATATATAGATAGATATAAATATATATATATATATATATATATAGAGAGAGAGAGAGAGAGAGAGAGAGAGAGAGAGATTAGTGTCATCTATAATCATATAAACATGATATAAGTACAATTCTAAAATGATGCATAAATCAACTTAACATAAACATTATATCATAAAAATCTTACTAATAAGTTGTTCTTGTTTCCTCTTCAAATCTTTTGCGTTTGTGAAGAATTTGAATTGGCATATTATTATAATCTGATTGTAAATCTTCAACAATTTTGGCAGCAGTCAATGCATCATCTTTATCAGAGGTTTCTGATACTTCAATTAGTTGATTGTTGGAGTTGTGATTCTCTGATTTTCCTAAAAATGCAAATTCGTTTTCCTGCAATGATTGACAATTTGGTTAGACAGAGCATAGCATTATATACAAAATATTGTGTTGTTAATATTGTTTATGATGATTTTGATGGCAATTGAGGTGTCATGAATATCTGAAAATTAACTTATTATAAGAATGAATTAGTTAACAGTTACCTTTTGGATTTCAACTTCATATGAGGCATTCTGTTTGTGTGAGATATCTGGCTCAAAGATTCTTGAAACCGTGTAGTCCTCTCTTCCATGTTTCAAATTATATTCATTAAGACGCAATTGGAACAAACATTCCTTGCCAACTATGTTCCCAATCTCCCAAGGTAGGCTATTATCATTCAAATCCTGCATAAATTGAAAATGTCATGACCGTATAAGGTTATAAGAAGAGAATATGATGTATTGTGTGTGTATATATATATATATATATATATATTTAATGTTGTTGTTTCATAACACAAATGTACAATTTATATATTTTAATTACCTTTTCTTTCATCTCTGCAAGTTCTTTTGCAGTCTTAGATATAATTTTTTCAGCCTCTGTCAAACAAAATGAACGTCGTTGACCCAGTTTCATCTTCTACTTTGGTTTGTATCCTATATCTATTTCATTTGCAAATTTGTTAGTAGAAGTGCGTGTGCGTGTGTGAACTTTAAAATATATTTTAAGAATTGCTACTATATAGTTGGTATTCAACATCATTTGTGGTTAACCTTGGTACTGTAGATTTAGGCTCGACTTTACAACGCTCACACCATAAAACTCCTTTGAAAGGTTCGACCTTTTTCTTGCATTTAAGACATGCATTATAATACCATCTGCATCTATTTTCGACATTAACGATTTTGGCTTGGCATGTCACCACTATGACCTGCAATATAAAGGTTTTTTTTTAAGTTACGATAGAACTACTAAATAATCATATACGACAGTGACTTTAAGCCGTATAAGTACAATTGATACCTCTGTATTTGAGTTCCATTCCATGTCCTTTAATTCAGCTATCGTCTTTCTATCATGTAGGGGAAGTTCTCCATCTGCTACTCTAGGTGATCCTTTAATTGTGTTGTGCAATCTATTCATAATATTTTATATTATTTTTGGTTAGTTTGCATAATTTTAAAAAAGAAAAAAAAGAAGAAGTAAAAAGCGTGGTAGTATTCTCACTTGTCTCGAATTCTTGTAACCTCTGGAATGTCAAGGTTGATGTAGAGCTTTGTTGCACATGTGGATGATAGATAATACTCACCTACAAGAGTTAACCAGTATATATTAGGATTATTGATCTTGAGGCATTATATATTTGTTAAATTGCTAAATGAAATGTTTTTTTAAAGGAAAATAAATTCATTCATTAAATAAAAGTGCAATCCTCATACACAGGCCGTGCACAGAAAAGGCACAAAAAAAAGTACAAAAGAACAAGAAATAGGAAAATAAAATTCATATAAATTTACAAAAAAACATCAAACAGCTAACTAAAGTACTAAAGTACAAAGAATCCATTATATCTAATAACCCCTCAATCCAAAAGGATACAAGCAGCGAAGTTCACTCATAACGTTTTCAAAAACAAATGTTCCAAAACCCTCTAAATTATCTCCAATTTATTAACAACGCCCAGAAGTAAAGGGAAAAGAGAAAAGAAACAAGCGCAAGGCTAGATAAGTACTCTTAATAAGTGTGAGGCAACCCCCGTTGGACAAATTCATCTTCCAACCAACTAATCTCCTTAAAAGAAGCTCCCAAATACTTCATGGGAAGGGAAGAGATATGGCACCCAGTGCATCCGCCAACTCCACAATATTTGGAATTGGAACTTCTCCTACCGGCACAATTTCAGATTTACCCAAATTAATTCTTAAACTTGAAACTGCCTCAAAACACACCAAAATACAACGAAGATACCAAATATGCGTAGAGTTTGCATCTCAAAAATGGAGAGTATCATTTGCAAAATGGAAATGAGAAATAACCATTGAGTTCCCTTAACATTATCAATAGAAAAACCACTTAAATAACCTCCTGACACTGCTTTATAGCTTGTTTGGGAGTTAAAAAAAGGAGGGGGAGTAGAGTAGAGGGAGGGAGAATAATTCAATTACCTTATTTGGAAGTTTTTTAAGGAAGGAGGGGGAGGGATTTGGAGGAGTTTCAACTCCCTCTAACCCCTCATTTTTAATTCCTCCAAATTAGAGAGATTTGGAGGGAGAGTAGAATAGATAAGTTATTGGCCAAATGAATTCTCTAATTTACCTTTTCTAAATTAACAAAATTACCATTTCTAAAGGGCTAATTCCCCCCTTCCCCTTCCATAATTTTAAAAACATCCAAACAATGGAGAGGAGAATCATTCTCCTCTACTCTCCTTCCCTCTACTCCCCTCTACTCTCCCCCCTCTCTCAACTTCCAAACAAGCCATTAGTGACCAACCGACTTAAGGCCTCCTTAACAATCACAAACAGCAATGGGGAAAGCGGGTCTCTGGGATGAATACCCCTACTACTCAAAGAAACCAACCGGTGCGCCATTTTTTAAAACTGAAAATTTAACAGTTAAAATACAAAATTCTACACTTTCTCTATTTTTTCTAAAAATCACATCGTTGAAGCACGTGCAACATAAAGCCCCAATTTTCATGACCATACGCCAAGCTTACACAACTCCCTCAGTCTACTAGATTTTAGACGGCTATCCAAACACTCATTGGCTATTAGAACCAAATCAAGAATCTGTCACCCTTAAATGAGGGCATTTTGCTTATCTGACACTATCCTACCCAATACACCCTTAAGACGATTGGCTAAGACTTTAGCTAGAATTTTATAATCACTACCCACCAAACTATGTTTCCTGAAATCTGTCAGTTCAATATTCTCCTTAATCACAGCTTGATCATTTGTTAGTGGATCACCCGCTTTAAGACTACCTATATGACAATGAGAAGAATTGGCCAAATGACGAAAGAACTCCGTATTCCTTTCCCCTTCCTTCAACCACAACACCCAAGATTTTGAAGCTCCCTGACTCCTTTTGGCACTCTGGATCTTTTTGTTCTCACTCTACTGCCATTTTCCCTTGAGATTCTATATCAAATCCTCAGACTCCTCCTCAAAGCCATCCACAGATACTCCTAGAAACCAACTGAACCTCAAAATGTGCTGCCTTACTCCACCACATCCGGAATCTCCTCCTCCAAACTATGAACTTTCTTGAAAAAGTCTCTCTCAGGCCTGAAGAGATGGCTTCAGTGTAGACCCACTAGTACTCTTAAATTGAGTCCATATCAAGGCGTGTTACATTTGGCCCACTACACCCCAGCTTATTTCACGAACTTTAAAAAATATATATATATATATACAGTATTTTTTTCCTTTGCTCGTGTCTGTCCCAAAAAATGTCTCTTCACATCTTCGTTCATACTTACTATTAATCTCTTCGGACCCTTCCCCAAACTTTAACACCTCTCTTCACAAGTTGAGAGATTTCCTCTCCCATGGGTTGCTTTCCTTTATCATTATCCATGAGAGTTTTCAAAGGAATTGCTTCATTGTGCCTTCTCTAACCACCACCAGATATCTTTCATTTGCAGATAAATCTTTCTGACACCCCCATTCTCAAGCACCGCTGTAAAGGTCCTGCTGTCTTGGACAGGGCTAGCCATTTTTCCCCAATATCATCAGCCTTACTCGATTGATTCAACTCCTTCATGTAGAGATTTGCAGCTGCAGAAGTTTTGTCAAAATAAATGTAACCAAAAAAAAGTATCTTAAAAAAATACTTTGTTATAAATCTCACCACACTCAAGTAGAATACACAGAGGAGTTATGAATAAAATAGATCTTATTGATGTTTAAAACATTACACGCTTTGCTACACACACCACTCTTCATTATTTCGCTCTAGCTATTTCACTCACACTTGTCGAATACTACGCTTTCTTTGTAAAAAGAACACTCACTGGATTGCTACTCCACTTATTGGATGAATTTATACAATCTGTAGCCTTATATAGAAAAATACCACACTAAGGAGACAAGCAAGGAAACAACATCCTAAATTCACTTGCCAAACTAGTTGAAAAGGTAGAAAAAATGGCAAAAAGAAAAGTCAAGAAAGGAAGCACTTATTCTTCTAGAACTCCTCTTCACCTATTGTGACACATGCAAACATTTTAAAAATTTATCACCAACCGAATGCTCTAGAGTCGGAGATGACTCTACACTTCATAATAACAGATTGCTCTGGTCCTATCAATTTTTGTAACTCAAAATCTGAAGCCCCGTCATCCACTTATCCTTTGACCTTCAAGGATAATCACCATTCTCCTTCAGCGCCCTCCCTTGAGTTTAAATAATGCCCAAAAGCATTGGATTTCTTATAGTCAGCATCCCCTTCTCTAGTCGTAACAAACTGTTTTTGGTTCCTCATTAAAACCACATCCTCAATGTTTTTCAACAGCCACCTTGAGGTATTCTTGTCCATAAAGACTGATGACATAAAATCCTTTCCTCCCTTGGAGATTATAGACCAATCCTCCCTCCTCTAAAACAAGTTTAAAAGATTTCAATTCGATTGTGAGGATGCTAGCCGCCCCCCACAACCCACCACCCCCCCCCCCCCCCCCCCTTAATAAAAAGGAAATGCCATGCTAAGTGAAATGTTACCTCTGTAAGCTTTCACAATAGTTGAAGTAACTATTACAATGAATGGATCTCGATTACTTTTGTAGATATCATCATCTATCTGCAATGCAGTTTTTCCCCACAACTTTGTTTGCACATATCTGTTCCTGAAATTGTGTATGAGTAGGTTTGAAATCAGCTTCTTCATTATCATTTTCATTTCTCTTATTTTGCTTTCAACTATTGACTTACAATAGCTCATAACATTTGACATGAAAATAAAAGTATAACTTACTCTTCTAACAACAGTTGAATCTTTCGAATTTTTGTTGGACGGTCATTTAAATCGATCTCCTCAATGATTCCAATAAATTCCAATCTGCCAATCACATCTGCTAATGCCATGATATTAATTCAAATAGAGTTTGTATTGATTTGTCAATTGAATTATTTTCTCTAACTCAAAATATATTTGCAGATGCATGAAAGAAAAGGATGTATTGAGGAAAAATTGTACAATAAATGTTGTATGAAATAATTTGTAAAGTAATAAGAATTACCAGTCAAATAAGTTGTGTCGTTGCAACGGGAAACTATTGTTTTGTAATCAGCCAGTTCAAATTGGTATTGAGGTATTGAATGATAGAGTCTATCGATTTTAGAGACTGATGTTGTTGACGTGAAAAGAATTTTTTGTGGGTTAACTACATGACGATACATCCCTGTATATTCCACAACAATGAAATTTTTTATCACATACATGCAACCTTCATTTAAGAGAGGTCGGTAACGCTGAGCCAAATTCTTTCTGATACTTGCATGTAGTAGTTTTCCCTACAAAATATGCTTTCTAAATTTATTTGTCCATACTTTAAAAAAAAAATAGTTATTTTCAAAAATTGAATATGGACTTACCTCTTCATCAACCCATATCATATCGAGACTGATAAGGTTATGGTCGTTCACTGTGTTAACCGCATCCCACATTCGTAAAACTCTGATTTCACATTCCATTTGTCTTTCTCCATTGATATCTGCTTCAGAGCTGTATGCTCTATGTTGATTTGATTTTGTAATATCTGCACAAACTTTACTTTAGCAAGTTTTACTTATATTTATTGGGAAAATCTATTAATTGCAACATAAGTGACAATCTATTTTTCATTACATACAATTACAAATAATAAAAAAAAATGGCAATTGTTACCTCTAGGTAAATTGTTGAAGACCTCCTTATATACAATATTTTTTGTATAGAAATTATCACCTTAATCTTTTTTTTTTCAGTAACTACCCTGAGGTCATTTCTACTTGTAACTCTGGTATACAAAAACATATAGTTGTTCATGATTGAAGACAGGTTTATGTAGAAAAAGGTCAACATGTTGCAAAGATAGACCGTAGCTTTTATTAATTGTCGTCACAAAGAAAACAGATACTGGAGATTGTTTTTTCTTCAGTACAAATGGTGATTATGACTTAGATGCAGATAAAACTATTCATAGGATAATACTTTATCTCCCAACATGAGTTCCTAATATGATTTGAACTAGTAAAACCCATTTTGACAATTGAGTGAGAGTGACTAAAAGTCTAGTATTACTGCAGAGTCCACACATTTGTTTAAATAACAAAGTAACATTATTGGCAATCCAACTTCCAACGTGAGTCTATGGTTTGGAATACTAGGAAACTTCAACGAATTAAGGAACTCTTTTGTATACATTATATCTTAGTCTAGAATGTTACTCGCAACTTTACATAATGAATTTGCACTATGATATGAATTTACAAAAGGTACAATGGATAATATGTACGTTTTCTTTGGGCAACGAGTTGCTAGTTTTTTTTTTTTGGCCACTTGGCACTTTCTAAGTGTTTTTATTTTGCCACTTGCCATTATATGAGACAATCTAGGGTATCAAAGTTTTGCCTTTCTCTCAATTTATGCTTTTATGTATAATATTAGGTTAGATTAGTTTTTTGTGGTGAAGCATTTCCATAGTCACATTGATTCTTTTAGATACACCCATTTACCTTCAAATTTCTACCCCTTAAGATCTCAAAATAAAGTGCCTTGTGTAGTTGGAGTACGCTATCATTTTGTGTTAAGTCCACATATTTATTGGCTTAACTTCGTGTCAAATTTGTTCGTATTTTGCTCAATTCTCATGTATTTTGGGGGTTAATTTGTAATTGAGTAGAAGTACTAGAGCCCTAATTAGAGTTGTTGTGCGAAGAAGGCTGCTCTTGCAAGATTCATGCTAGGCCACAAAATGGACACATGGCAAAAAAAAAGGAAGATCTTTCTTCAATTCAAGTTGCAGCCAAGTCGTGTCTGCGACTTGCTCATGAACAAAAATCCAACTGTTATTCTTATCTCTTGACCAGCTCATTTTAAACATAAAGAACCCATTCCTATCTACCAGACCAAGAAGAGAAAACCCTAGAGAGCAGATTGAGAACCTTAGAGAGCAACATTGAGCTTGTTTCTTTGAGAGAGAGAGAACCCATGTCAATTGAGTGAATCCTACAACATTCTCTCTCCTCTTTCCCTCTCACCATTTCCATACCTATAAAAAGTGATTTTATCCATCACTAGTGGAGGTTTGACAGTGGTATTGTGGAGAGGTTTTTATGTCGAGGACTTTGGTTTTCCACTTCAAAACACATTCAGTGTTTTCATGTGGTTTGCTTCTCTTTATTCCAATTTTCATATTGCTTTACTTATTGAAGTTGCAATTTGAATAATGGCTAATCACTTATATTGGACATTAATTGTTAGTTTAGCTTATAAGTGAATAAGCCATAAAATTGGGTATTTGAGATCTAAATATATGCCTAGCATGCCTAGCATGTTAGGTAGCATTTTTTCAGTTTGTTCTTGATTTTTCTTTAATATCTACTAGAAAACTATTTCATTCAAACCAATATGCAATTAGGTCAAAATTAGTTTTGACGATTGTTGTCTTACCAACAAATGAAGATATCTCTTCAAAAATTTCTTGGATAAATGGATATAGATGGTAGCTGCAAATTACAAATCATTAACATGTTAGAAAATAAAATATGAACAAGAACTGAGTTAAAAATGTTTAGCTTGTACCTACTGATATATATTGACAATAAAAGTAAATGGTATGTAATTGATAACTATCACTTTGAAGCCCTGGTTTTTTTTCCCCCCCTCTCCAATTAGGAAATCAGTTTCAGGCTTTTAACACAAAGACGTGTGGAGAATCTACTTAGATAAGGAAACAGACCTATTGAATATCCACTACTAAGAAATTGGTAGTGAAATTTCTTAAATGAATCTATTAAGAGATTGGAGGGAAATTTTATAAAGATTATATGTGAGGAACTTCTAAGTAATTGACAAGATTATTGATCATATATTCTTCTCTTTCTAATGTTGACCCTCACAATAGATATGATCAAAGTAATAAAAGTTCGATAATTTCAAAAATAAATAAATAAATAAAGCTCTTCGGAGTTGTTGCTTAGCTGTAAAATTAATTGGAGATAACAAAGTAGTCATTAAATACATACCCTTTTTTGTAATGCCTTCCACATATATTGCCAACTTCTTCTAGAGCTATCCTCCACATTTGCACTTTCATGTTGAATTTTTGTTCATGCTTTTTCAATTCTTCGCCAAACTTTCCCTCTTGGTTACGTACTACTGATGGATCTATCTTATAAAAAATTGGTAGCACAATTTGACCCTTCTTCCTACACTCAAGTATTTTGACGAGCTCATTCAAACACGAAGTAGAAGATGCGTAGTTTTTAGAAAATACAATTATAGAAATCCTAGAACTTTCAATAGCTTCTAGAAGTTCTGCAGGAATTTCTTCTCCAATTGGAATCTTTTCATCCATAAAGGTGTTAATTTCTTTGTCAGACAAAAATCCATCTAAAAAGCTGATGAAACCAGTGCGAGTATCTTTACCTCTGAAACTCAAGAACACGTCATATTTGCAGTGTTGGGTGAAAGAGGAAGAAGAGCCTCTCAGAGAAGCCATAGTGATAAGAGAAGAGAGAAAAATATGTGATAGAAATTAGACAAAGGAAAGTGGAAATAGGAATGGCAAAGAAATCAGACAAAGGAAAGTGGCAATAGGAATGGGAGTATCTTCTGATACACTTTTTCTTTTTCTCTCTCCTTCGTCTTTAGTCCTTTCTTCTGTGCTTTTTACTGCCCCACTCTTCTTTTAATTTGCAACCGGATTTGGAGGGAACGGGAGTGGATTTATACCCGGGGATTCAAATTGAAATTTTGGGAGCGAAAGGAGGACGATCGTGGACGTTGATTTCGTATGGGCTATGGACGGCTGTGATTTGTTACTGGGGTTTTGATTTTTATTTCTGATAAGTGTATGTGGCAGTGGCGCGGAAGAGAAGGATCGTGGCCGTTGATTTGCTGTGTCATCGACGGCAGTTGCTTTATTTAGAGGGATAAGTGCGGATCAATGACGTGGCTAATAAGATTTTGTTATGGTGGATAATAGGCTGGCCATGCCATGGCCCATGGGCCCATTTGGGTTTGGATCATGATGAATATGACTTTTTTTTCCTTTAAATTTGAGTAACTTCAAGAGGAGCAACGCCAAGAGAGGAGGTTGGGCAAGTGAAACAATGTTCTGGACTCTGAACCTTAGCATGTGATGAGTTTTCGAAACTGGTATTAACTGCTAATAAATTGATATACATATTTTGCCAAGAAGTAAATGACTACTCAAACAATATGCATGGGGATAAGATAAAAAGAGAGAGATAATGAAAACCATGATACAAGTTAGGCTCGAATCATCCGATAATGCTAAGCTACATAACCTTCAAGTATGACCCATTATATATTGATCTTTGTCAATTTAAAAAATCATATGCCACTTGAGAAATAAAAAGACTTGCATATTATTTTGTTCGTTATCAACAAAGAGCTTAAAATTTTTTTGTTAATGCCTCGTTTGAAGAATAGGAGCAGTGTGGATGAGGATGCAATTTTGGAAATTAGACCAGAGGAAGAATCAAATAGTGAACTTACAGATGAGTTCCAAATTTTTCATTCTCTAAACCAAACACAGTGGAGCACTTGTCCTCAGCCACGTTTGACTCGTTATAATATTGACAGCTTCTTGGCCATCATTGAAAAGTCTTCTGTTATCAGTTCATTACAAAGCACTCGAGGGTTCTCACCAATCAAATGGTATTATGTTCTCATGGATTGAGTCATTACTTCAAATTCATTTGTCTTCAATCATCATGTATTATAAGAACTGCAACATATATAACAAGATTAAGCTTGGATTTATTTTTTTTGGGTAGGTATTATTAAAAGAATCAGGCAATACACAAAGACTCTGCTTGATTAGATGACTACTTAAAACAAGCAACTGCTCTCATACAGACTATAAATATCTTTAGAGCCAAACAAAACTCTGAAATAGTAAATCTACTGCTCTATTAGTACTATCAAAGAAGTAAAATAGTGTCCTTGTTAATTACATCATAAAAATCCAAGTTTATATCTATATACCAAATTACCAATCCACCCAAAACCAGGAAATATAAATAAAACCAAGCCAAAACAAAAACACAAGCAGTCAAGCTTTCATCTTTGTGTGTCTGCTACTCGAGAGACCACCTCCTATCCTCCTGTTTGATGCAAAAAAATTTCAACTTGCTACTGATGCTTCTAATGAACAATATAACAGTAGAGTCCAACCAATAAATGTCAGTACAACTATGCCATTTGTGAAGACCAAAATCACCAGCACCCTTTCTGTACCACAATTAAAAGGACCTCCTTAATGGAAAGCCTAATAGCAGTACTAGAAAGCCAATGCCAACAACCAGCAAGTACCTTGCACCAATCTCTACATTTACAAATAAAACAAGCGTCATGCCATTTAGATTTTCTTTTTTCTTTTTCTTTTTTTGGTGGAAAGGAAATTATCATTAACAACTAAGCAACCTCCAAAAGGAGTAAACATGACGGTCATACATAGTGCCAACAGAATCAAAATGACGAAGCAAAGAAACATCCAATGGGGGCTATACAAAAACAACAAAATCCTGAGATAGAAGGGCTCCCTTTCTAGCTAGTACATCAGCACACTTGTTGGCTTCCCGGTAGCAATGTTGAACTCTAACTAGAGGAATTTCCTTCAATCCTTCTCTACAGTCAGCCACAAAAGCATCATTATCAGAGATCAACAGCCAGCTTCGCAGCTAGCTCGATTTCCACTGCCGGCAATTTGAGGGAAATACATAAGTGAATCCCATCCCTCTAAGGCCCAATGTTCCGCAGCAACGCTGCTCCAATGGCCCTCGCATAACCTCTAACCCATTAGGTTTTCATTTGCCACATCCTTCAACCATGACAGGAACCGACCAATCTTGACATAGCAAAAGTTGTCTGCTAAGGCCAAGCTGCTCCTACCCAGTAGATTTAAACCATAAATATTTTCAAAAGAAGAAGGTGATCATCTGATATAAATCCAACTACGTGTCCACTCTACATAATATGGAAACTCCTAAACCCAACCATGTCCCCACCAATCTTTTTTCTTCAATAATCACATTTAATCATTAAAAATAAGCATAGATAAATCCCAGATTTTTTGGTGGCAATTATTATTTCAAATTAAAAATAAAAAGTATTACATGATCATGAGGACATACCATTGCATTGCACCTAATCCTGTCCTTGATTAGAGGACTGCTCACAACAAGCTGATCATAGAAGAACTACATGATAATCGTGATGTGCGCATTTATTCCAAGTTAACTTCAAATTTTATTCTTCTTCTGGTAACCAAGCTATAAGCTACATCACATGATCATGCATTAATGAAGCTCTCACTATCTTGTGGATAAAGACCACCAATTTTCCACCTGAAGGAAAGTTTAGAAAGAAGAGTTACCTCAAGTTCCCAACATGGCACCTCTAGGTGCAATATGGTTGAAGGTGGATAGAATTAACACACTTAAATCAACTGCTCATATTTGACCGTTGAATTATGGTCTCCATGGTTAATGAAATCTTCGCAAAACATCCTGCCACTCAGGCCAAATCAGAACCTTTATACTTACACGAGTTATATCATTTAACCAAAGTACAAAATTTGAACCTTACACATAACGCAGTTAAAATCAAAGTAGAGATTAAAGGGGAAATGCCAGAGGATGATAAAAAGGTCAAAGAATTAAACCATATAGGTTAACAGAATTTAAATGACCAAGAAAAAGAAAAAGGCATATAAGCAATGTTATTGACTCATGATGAGAGACAAAAAAAATAACTTATGGTCATATTCCTAAAATACTTTCTTGTATCTTAAAAGTAAGTTTCTCAATGCAACCAAGCTTCTAATAACCTACGAAATGACCACCTAGGTTGGCAATAAAATGACTTATTCAGATAACCTGTTCTAGCTATCTTCAATCTATATCTCATTTCCAAGATTTACAATCTTTGTCTCATTTTAAACTCCAGAATTTGCCCATTCTACTGAAAATTTAGTAGTCACATATTCAAATTGAATCTTTCTCAAATCATTCCCAATATTCCTTTAACTAATCCAACAAGCTAAAAACCCATATCTCATATTTGCAACTTCATAGATGAACATGTCAAATTTCACATCATGATAAAAAGACCAAACAATTAATTGAGATTTGAAATATAATACTCCACCTAAAGAATAAAATCCATGTATCATCAAGTTTTATAGAGAACTTCATGTTTTTCAAACTAAATTCCAATCATGAAAAATATAGATACAATTTTTTTTTTTTCAAGAAAAGGAGATTAGATCACAAATATTTCTAACAAAGGAAAGTGTTAATATCAACCATAGTGCCAAGTTCCAATAACATGAAGAGATCAAGACATGTAAAAGCTGTGAGCACCTATGGTATATTAAGATTAGATTCAAATACAATTAAAACCTAATGAAATTTATGCACAAAATGGAAGATTAGATTAGATTTAGATTAAAATTTACACACAAAATAACTATTATCATGAGGATACCACAATCAAACTTGGCCCAAGTAATACACATACGTTTTAGGATTGATCACACATATATTTCTGTAAAAGTAAGTGAATTCAGCAGATTATGCACCTTAAATGAATTTATCTTGTATTGGAATTTTGGAAGTGTATCCATGGTATGAACCTCTAATTATTGGCATCTTTATGTTGCAAATGTTTTGTGCAAACCAATATTAATGACATCCTGTACATGCCCAAACTTGTATTTATATATACACCCACCTACACTGTCAAAATTAAACATTGACACATTCTAGATTTTACAAAAGCCAATTATATAATATGCAGAAGTCATTTGTATCAACTCTTTACCTTTTCTTTTCATGTAGCTGCTACTTTTACAAAATACAAAGTACACTAACCCATCTATAACACAAACATTTCTTGTTGCCTAGGTTTATGGAGGCAAGTTCAAATAGAAATTTGATCTTCTATTTCTATATTTGAAATATGGAAAGTTGACCACGCTTAATAATTATATGAAATATGGAAAGTTGTCAACATATGGTATCATTGAGTGTGTTGAACCACCTCATACAAACATGGGAAGGATGTAAAAATCATGACTTATAGCTGTAAATTACTTGGTGCATGTACTTTATTTGTATGACTACTATAGAGGATATATAGCATGAGTTTGTGCATGTACTATCTAATTTAATCTAGCCCAACTTTCTTTACCTACTCTCTACAAATTCATTATTTTTTGGCCTTTTGGGCTGGAACGCCAAATCTGTGTCCTTACAAGAAATTTTATTAAAAAATTAATATTTTCACTAACTTACTTTTTGAATTCTTGAGAAAAATTGTATTGTTTTGATTTTGGTACAACAGAAATTATATATATTACATTTGTGATTGTCACTATAATAAATGAAATTATGATAATGAATTACATTATTATTTATTAAATTAGTTCAATTTGAAATATATATATATATATATATATATTAATGAGATCACTCTAAAAATATTATCATGCGCAATGCGCGGGATCCGCGACTAGTTTTTATAAAAGTTAACTACGAAGACTAACACAATGTGGCACAAGTAATGGCTTGGATCCAAATCCTCTTTGGTTAAATGTTAATAAGAGATGAATCCATAGCAAATACTTAGAAGAAGTATATTTCCACACTATGACAAAATAACAATCATAGTTTTACAAATACTAATATAAGAATGAAGGTACATATCATATTTTGTGTATCTCGTTAATATGTCAGAGGTTATATATATTAACCTTGCTTAAAGGTGCAGTCATTTATAAACATCTTAATGCCTCTCTAATCTGAGTCTCCCAATCATATGATACCCAATTAACATCTTTTCCCCCTGTTTTTGCCAACAAATGCCACTCCTCATCCAACCAGCATGAGCAGTAGTAGGCAATCCTTACAGTCAGTGAAACTAAGCCTCTTAATACTAACCTCCCTTGTATTCTCAATAAGCAACTTCCTTATCAAGCATATCTTATATCTCAGAGCCATATCCCAAAATAAGCGCAAATTTCTTTCTTTGTGGAGCATAGTTAGGTCCCCTTTTTAATGAGTAGTTGTTCCATTCACTAGAGAATAAGTAGTTCAAAAATATACGCGATAAGTTCATGCAAACAATTTAAGTCATGGTTTTAAAAGACAAACAACACCAAGCTGAAAGGTTTAAGAAATTTACCAAAGACATGAAATGGACCCCCAAGAAACCATAAGAGTCATAAGACATTCAAGAAAATTCACACACTTGAGAGCCTAGTGATTATTCGAGTAGGTAGATAGATACACTCCCTTGATTTCTATCCAGAACATTGAATCAGCTTTATGATTATTGCTGCAACCCATCCATTTATAGCACAATATCAAAAACCAGCTTTATATGGTTGTTCAATGTAACAGTTTTAAATGAGCCACATTTTCGTTCTATAGCAAACTAATGAAAGTGTTTAAATGCAATGCTAAATATATTATCAAGGTCTGATAAAAAAAAAGAATGGTACTTGGAATATTCCTGTGTTTAAATGCAGTATTCAAAAAGGTAATTTAAACAAATTTTCCAGGTTAGAGAACGAAAATTGATTTAGTGAATAGAAAGTCTTTTGCTTTTAAAACATCATACAATGAAATACTTCATTTGACTTTCCCATACCTAGTAGTAGTTGACATAAGCATATCAACAAGGTACAAAAGAATATTAATCATTATATACTAATGATTAACTACAAACCCAAAGGACGTCTATGCCGGAAATTATTTATGTCAAATGTAAATTTCTTCTTCAAAAGTATAACAAAACCATAGAATAAGAATTTCACCAAGAAACAATAACAAATCCGAAAGGACAATAGTTGAATTATTAATAAAAACTCATAGACATGATTCTCAAAAAAAGAAAAGAAAAAAAGAGAGACAAACATAACAATATTGGTAGAATTTGAGTAATGCATACATACACATCTTTAAGGTGCCAAAATATAAACTATTATTATTTTTATCTCATTACTGCTAGCAATGATTAAACTCAAGTATATTAGTTCTAAATTCAAGCTGTATGTACTTATTTGTCACCTGCGCTACTTGAATTTATTGGCAACACAAATTGTAGAGGTTGTCAAATTAAAATTTTGATGGTGTTTGGCTCACCTCAAAATGAAAGGTCAGTTAAGGGCAATTCAGTGGTTAAAACTTAATTTTTCAGTCTAAATTCCATGTCTATGCACTGTATTCTCCCACAAAGAAATAACACAATATCGGCCAGATTTAAAGCAACCAAGTTCAAAGGTGTATGTTTGAAAATTAAAACATGCAAGTCGAAGAGAAAGCACAAACAAATAACAAAAACACACAAGAAAGCCCATTCAGACATTTTTACAACCATTTCATCTGCACTAATTAATGTACTTGAAATTTCGACACAAAGAAGAAGTTGCTTTTAACTTTCACCTTCTCCCCTCTTTCCTCGAAGTTCCTAATCATCAAGGCATATTGCTATTCATCAATCAAGTATAAAACAAGAACAACAAATCATAATACAACCAATCAAAAAACTGAAACGAAAAGGGTTGAAGTACTTACAAGAGCTTTAAGCAGTTCCGACGAATCCCAAAAAGGATAGCATATATTGTTATCTTTAGTTCAATGCATAAAACCATGCAATGTTTTAGTGAGATCTAGGGACAGAAAGCTACAGAAGAGTCCATATTTAGTATGAGGATGGGGAAATATGAATGAGTGTTGAGGAATAGAAAGCTACAGAAGAGTCCATATTTAGTTTTCTTTCATGAGATACAAAACAAGAACAATTATATGATATGTTGACTAATTCATGGCCTTACCTAGAAAGAAAAAACAGAGATTATGTACTCTAATATTACGCATTATTATAGTTACAAATCATGTTTTAATAGTTTCAATCGTCACAACAAATTCAGCAACAACAGAACCGGTGCCATCAGCGAAAAAATTAAATAAATAAAAAAATCTCCACCGAGTATAATTAATATGTTGAAATTTTTGCTATATGTGCGTACATTTATTTTGTTATTTGAACAATTCACCCCATCATTGTTTACTAGTTATATGATTCAGTAATGCTAGAGATGCCATTGACATTTGGTTTCCTTACCCCCATGAAGGTGTAAAACTCAACTAAAGTGTTTAATTAAAGTTTAATTAAGGGCATTCCACTCTCCACGTACCAATAATGTTCAAGCTTTTGTTGTTTTCTTGGGTTTTTCTGTGAGAGAACTTTTTTGAATGGGTTGCTTTTGGTTTATAATTTGTTTGATGGTTATTGTGTAGTAGGGTGTATTTATCAAAAGGATAATCTAGGTTCATTTCCTGATGAAGGGAAATTAATTAATTTTCTTAATAAAGAAGAGTATGTCTTTAAGCTATCAAAATAACCAAGCTTATGATCCCTCTGATCTCAAATAAAAATTTCTTTATTTCTTCAAATGAAGCTAATTTTTTTTAAATTGTTTTCGGTGATTGTTTTTTTCTTTTTTTCCTCAAATGAGCTTCTAGTAATGAATAAGAATACAAAATAGATCAAGTTCTTTATAACTCAGCAATATTGACTAGTTTTTTCTTTATGAAGAATGCCACAGTTTTGAATTTGCATTCTCCACATATTATAACAATTAAATTATTAAAAAAAAAAAAAACTTGGTTCTCAATATGCGTGTATATATATATATATATATAGTAAACAAAACAATATAGTTTAAACTTAATAGATTGGTCTCTTTCCCAAGAGAGATTGGAGCTTCTAACCTTTTATTTGTTTTTTATTTTATTTTTATTTTAACCTATTGTGGGACATAAATTCCAAACTAAAACATTTCTAGTTGTATTCCTTTCTTGCAGTCTTCCAAAAAACACCTACAAATATTGCACGCATACTTAATCTATTTTGTTTTGTTTTGTTTTGTTTTTTGCTAAATCTTTATCTGTATCTTTTTAATCCTTTTTTTTCAATCTTCTTTATCTTGTTTCACTTTTTATTCATTGTTACTTATTTTTGAGTCAATATTGAAGGACTAAACAAACCAGCCTAACAACCACTATGCAACCACTATTCATCTCCCAAAAAAAACCACCATGCAACGATGGCGGTGTTCGGACATAGTACTGGACGTGATTGGTTCAATATTATTTATCCTTATAGTGGGCTAAGAAGCCCAGAGACAATACAGCGGTTGTGTTCAGAACTGACTCAGCGTAGCCCAATAAACAGGGATAAAATTACTCTAAGACCAAGTGGACCAAGGGCCCATAGATTAGTCCGTTACAACAAAAATTGGGTGAATTCAATTTCAAACAAGCCTGATGCGTAGGTCCATCAATAATCTTGAAATCAGGTCCACATTAAAAAGTCCAACTAATGTGGACTCACTTGGGAAAACAAGTTGTTAGGAGTTAAATTATTACTATCAAATTCCTTCACTGATATGAAATTTCATTTCTCTTCAAAAAATCAATACCCATCATTAAGAAGTTGTAAGATCACCAAAATCAGATTCTGTAGTTCCTTCTTCGCTTTTGAAATTCAAGAAGATTATAGTAATTTTATGACCCAATTTTATTTTGGATCAAGTTTTACAATAGTGCAAGTAGCTGAATGAGTCAAGGCCAAGAATAGCAAAGCAAAAAAGTTGTTGTTTTATGAAGCTCAAATATTCCCAGAAAAATATTGAGAAAGGGTCATACTAAAGTTCATTAACCTTATCCATACTGTGACCCTCTCTATTTTTCATCAAATTTTACAAGTAAATGATTATCAACATTCCTTTATAGCCTATTTTTATAACAGGATCAAGCATAAGATAAGTATAAAGGCCCATACCAAGTATCATGTTGACTCTTCCTAAACAAAACTCCAAGGCTTAAGCATCATAAGTAGCCATCTAAACCCAGAGCTCCCTACCTTAGTTTCCCCATTCCTCCTTGCTTCAGAAACAATATTCAGCCTTCACATTGCTGTTTTGATTGGTACATCCTAATCATTTTCATCCCTTGTTTCAGAGAGGCAAAGGAGAAGATATTTGGTACAAAGAACAATAGCATACTGATTCTGGATTCGAACAGAAATATAATCTAGGAACACTGCCAACCCAATGAAGTGAATAATCAAACACAATTTTTCCTAAGTATAAAATGAGTTTGGTAAAGAAGAGTAGCGTCAAAATGTAGAGCCTCATAAAGAATTATAATCATGAATGTAAATAATTGCCAAAGAAAATCATAGTACAACATGTATATATGTTCAGTTATTCCAGTCCCACAAGATTGTCCACATAAGATAGTGAGGAACTACCAGCCAAATGATGATATTTATGTTTTGTATTTGTGCCTTCCAGCAAGAATGGACATCTATCACTTCCTTGGCATCAACCAATGTACCCTAAAAGCAACAAAACAAAGGACCAAAAATCATGACCTACTAAACAATGAACCAAATATGGTCTACTTATTTACAACTACCCTTGCATATATAAAGCACCAATTGACCAATTCCATTATTGTGCAGCCTTTCAGTGAGCGATTCTTGAATGAAAAACCTGTTTACATTCTCAGTGTTGATATGAAAAGGCTCAATTGACATGGTGAGGAATAAGAACTTTGAGGCTTTGCATTAGTCTGGAGGAGTAAAAGTAGTGGTGGTGGTTCTTGAAACCAACATAAAGGGAATTATTAGTGGTAATGGGGCTGCTCTTATACAGAGAAAGAATTTTTTGGTGCCAATAAGTTCCAAAAGGCACCTGCTACTTGCAAAAAATCAAAAACGCTTGCCTGTATTCACTCTTTCATCAAAAACCTCTGCCAAAAATTATTGCTTGTGGTAATCTTGATAGGCAAAATTACATGGTCATGTTCTGAGCTTGATCATGATTTAAATTGAGCCTAAAAATTATTCAAGAAGATTTTTATTAGTACTGTCTTATAGGTTGCAATTAATTGTTTTGATAAATTGCTTGTACATATGTTAGAACACTTAAAAGAATTTTTTGTGCAAGCAAATAGATACAATATATTGCTGACATATATTTTTTTTTTTTCAATCTATCACGGTCTTATTTTCCCTGTGAATTGTTGCTAAGTTTTATTTCAAATTTCCAACCGACCTGAAGTCATTGATGATTTTGAATTTTATCCTACAGAGGTAAGGATTGCATTGGAGTACCTTCGTTGTCAAGGTAATCTAATCTTGATGATGTCTAAAGTGCTGAATTTCATAAGTGAGAATTCAAAACATATTCTAAGTTAATAATTGATTTGTTGAAGGAATTTTTTCTTAGACAACTTGACTAATATAGTACTTTATCTAATAGTTTACAAATCCCATTATGCCACAGTATTTTGCTTCTCCAAATAAGCCTATGTCAACTTGTTGTCACTGATTGTTGTGTGAACGTTTCTATCACACCTTTGGAAGAGTGGTCCTCATACCTGCATAATCATACCTCAGATAGCCAAAATATTCTAAATACTGCAATTTCTGCTGCTTAAAATTTTCCAGCATTTTTTAAATTCAATTTCAATGTTTGGCTGCACAAGCATCTATAATGTAAAACGTGCAATAATACGGACTTACTTCTTCATGCTTTTTACTGAATCTAGAACTGATTTCCTTGCAAGGGATTTTCACAGGGATTTCAAGCCTAAAAATGTTTTACTCGTGACCAATGGGCACATTCCTTGACAGATTTTGATTTGTCATGTTGACATTTGAAAGCCACAGGTATTCTAGTCATCCAATCTTCTTAAGCATATATAGTCTCGGTGAAAGGGGGAAAATAGAGATTTTGAAACAAAGGAACTGCATAGATCCAATATATTTTGAGATGCATTAGAATAAATCTGATAAAATCAAGTGCTGATGTGAGCATTTTTGTTCTACCTCAAGATACTGTTAACAGGTAGTGGTGGTAGTGGTGATAGGGCAAGAGGGTAATGATATGTTGGGGGACGATAGTGATGTCAACATTGTAAAGAACACTGTGTTTTGGTCATGGATGAATTGATGAACATTTCTATTTCTTAATGTTAACCACCTTTCATTTGAGTCCTAGGAAAAGTAACAATGCTTTCATCATTTTCTTTGACAACTTGGCTACTATTGCTGTTCAGTCTGAACTTTATCTTGACATTGGATTATATATTTAAATCTATCAACGTCTCAAAATCTAAGATCTTATAGTTATAAAGATTTTCAGTCAATATCAAATTACAAATTAGTTTCTGAGTTAAACTATAATGAAGTGAGCCAACACTATGTATATCAAGTTTAGAAAAAATGAAAAATGAAGACCATTTACTAACACAATGTGGCATGGTTTGTGTCCAATCCTTTTTGGTGTTGCATATCAATTAATTTGCCTAATTTTTATTTTTTCTTTCTTACATCAGCTTGTCAAAAATTCAGAGGAATCATGAGTTCATCTTTTCCATGTTTCATTGTCTTCCTAAAATTAATGACATTTAAGTTGCTAAAAAGTGGTAACATCTTTGTATACAAAATTAGACATTTACAATAAAAACTTGCAAGTAAGCAGTAATGGATTCAGGGGACAATGAAATGATCTCTCTATTTACAGATAACCCATAATAGAGCAAAATAAGAAACAATCCCTGGGGAATGTAATAAACTATGAGAAAGCCGCAGCATATCCTTTGTTCTTTTTTCTAGACGAATTACAAAACCTTAATTTCACTAACGGTAAAAAAAAAAAAGTAAAATGAAAGCTTGTTGGATAAAAATAAAAACTATTTACATTTTGCTTATTAAAGTTAGATACATCACTTTAGTATGTTTTTCTCTCGTAACTATTGGTGTTTCACAATTTCCATCAGTCATGCACTTTGTAGGTCATTTCTAAATAATAGATTGAAATTGTCAAAAAACCAAATGAGTAAAGGAAAGATCAAATATGAATCATTATGGGTGAGTAGAAAGCTTCAAATGGTATCCATATTTATTTTCTTAATTTATCTTTCTCCAGATACAAAACTATGGGTCGAGGCAGATACAAGAAGGATGCGACATAGGGATTAAAAACAGAAAATATGGATGCTTAATTATGAATTCCGATATTGCCTAAATGGTTCATGACAATAAAAATCATGTTCTAATAGTTTCAATACAGACAACAGAAGAGATGCCAACAGTAAATCCAATCTATTGAAATACTACAAGTCAAATTCATAGTGCAGAAAGCATTTAGTGGAGATGAGGTATGAATGTAAAGTGGTTGATTCAATTTTAACATAAATTAGGGATTTTCAGTCTCAGTGGTCCTAATACTATCTTCAATTACATATATCTGCCATGTATACTTAATCAATTGAAATTGTTGCATATGTGGATACATTTATTTTGTTATTGAACAATTCACCTCATCATTGATTATCAGTTAATGATTCAATAAGGCTTAAGATGCCCCTGAGGTTATTACAATAATACAAGGTTTGTACTTGTTTATACAAATTATGCAATGTTAGAGTTGACAAGTTATTGATACCCTTGCATCCAACAATCTGGAATTTGAACTCCCTACCAATTGAGGTCTTGTACAAAGATGAGAAAAGAGAGAAGGAAATAGTCTAATAGAGAAGAATATCACAATGCTGAAGAAACATATTCAAGAGTTAGAGAGCACCATAAAAGGTATATAATTAAAACGCTCAATTGAATCTTCCGTAAGTTACAAAGGGCTGGGCCTGGGATAGTATTACTTCTTTAGTTCACCAATTGTATTTTGTTTCCTCTCTCTTCTTTTTGGGAAGGAAAAAAGAGAACAGAGCCCATTTTTGTGATGCTTTTATGGGCCCGTTTTGCCTGGTTATGGGCTCTTTATTGCGCAACATATTGCCACTAAGGAAAAATTAAGCTTAGCCCTTGGATCATGTGGCTTGGTGCAATCACTTTCCTTGTTTTGCTCTTTCGTTTCCTTGTAAAATCCCAAGTCCCAAGTTAACTCATTGCATGGTCTTTCTCTTATCATTACAAAACACTTGAGAATAAGAGCCAATCGAAAAGTTCTATGTACACATGGGTTGAGTCATTACTTCAAATTCATTTGACTTCAATCACCACAAATTATCAGAACTGCAACACAGATATAAGAAGATAAAACTTGGATTTCTCTAGAGTAGGTATTATGAAAAGAAATAGACAACACAACAAAGACTATAAATATCTTTAGAGCCAACCAAACACCAAAGAAGTAAATCTACTATCAATATATCAAAGAAGTAAAATAGTGCCTTTTTTTTGGGTACATTAGACAAAAACTACGTCATGGGAAAATCTAAGTTAGTATCTATACATTAATACATCCAAATCCAGAGGGGAAAAACAAGCAATCAAGCTTTCATCTTTGTGTCACTGCTACTCAAGCCTGAAAAGACAACTTCCTATCCTCCTGTTTGATACAAAAACTTTTCCTGCTTCTGCTATTGCTTCTAATGAACATTCTTTGAGTCCGACCATTACATTCCTTCCTGAGCATTAATTTTGATACAGTTGTGCTACTTTTCAAGACCAAAATCACCAGCACCTTCTTTGCACCAAATTTAAAAAAGCCTCCTTAATGAAAAGACTAATAGCAATAGTAGTAAGCCAATGCTAACAACCAATAAGAACCTTGTACCAATCTCTGGATTTACAAATAAAACAAGTGCCATGCCACTTAGATTTTCATTTGCCACACCCTTTAACTAGGATAGGAACCTATGAATCTTAACATAGCAAAAGTTGTCTGCCAAAGCCAGGCTCCTCCTGCCAAGTAGATTTAAACCATAAATAATTTCAAAATATGAAGGTGATCATCTGATATAAATCCAACTACGTCCCACTCTACATAGTATGGAAACTCCTAAACCCAACTTTTTTCTTCAATAATCACATTTAATTATTAAAATTAAGCAAAGATAAATCCTATATTTTTTTTGGGGCAATTATTACTAAAGAATCAAAACTAAAGCATTACATGATCATGAGAACAAACTGCTGCATTGCACCTAATCCTGCCCTTGATCAGCGAACAGCTTACAACAGGCTGATCACAAAAGAACTACATGATGATGGCGATGTGGGCATTTATTCCAAGTCAACTTTAAATTTTATTCTTCTTCCAGTAACCAAGGTAAGCTACATCACATAATTATGCATTAAAAAAGCTCTCACTATCTTGTTGAGAAGACCTCCAACTGAGGGAAAGTGTAGAAAGAAAGGTTACCTCAAGTTCCCAACATTTCACCACTAGGTGCAATATGGTTGTAGGTGGATCAGAATTAACCCATTTAACCCAACTGCTCATAGTGGACTATTTGAATTTGAATCATGGTCTCTATGGTTAATGAACTCTCTGCAAAACATCCTGCCACTCTGGCCATATCAAACACCATATTATTATATCATTTAATCAAAGTTAAACCCAGACTAGATGTTTAAGTGGAAAGGCCAAGAGATGGTATATCAAGTTGGTCAAAGAAGCAAACCAATAGGCCAACATAATATTAAATGGCCAAGAAAATAAAAAAGCCATCTAAGAAATGTTATTGACTCAAAATAAGAGAGAGAGAGAGAGAGAGAGAGAGAGAGAGATCAAATAACCTATGTTCATACCCTGAAAATGCTTTCTTATTTCTTAAAATCAAGTAAGTTTCTTAATGCCATTAAGCTTCTAATAACCTAAGAAATGACTAACTAGGTTGGCAGTAAAACGACTTATTCAGATAACCTATTTTACCCAACCCATTTTGGGTTAGAACTGAGCACTAGAAAAGAGAATTGTCTTCAATCTATTTCTCATTTTCAAAATTAACAATCTTTGTCTCATTTTAAACCACAGAATTTTTGCATATTACCGAAAAATTTTGTAGTCACATATTCAACTTGGATCTTTCTCAAATCTTTCCCAATGTTCCTTAAACTAATCCAATAGGATAAAAACCCATATCTCACTGCAACTTCATAGATAAACAAGTCAAATTTCACATCATGATAATAATAAAAAAAAAAAAAAAAAAACCCTTAATTTAGATTTGAAATGTAGTTCTCCACCTAAAGAATAAAACCCATATATCATAAAAGCATTCAAGAAAAGAGAAATCACAAATTTTATAGAGAATTCCATGTTTTTCAAACTAAATTCCAATCATCAAAGAAACATATACAATTTTTTTAAAAAATAAATAAAAAAAGAAGGCCTTTAGATCAAAATAAATTTGAACAAAGAGGGGAAGTGTTAATATCAACCGTTGTGTCAATTTCCAATAACATAAAGAGATCGAAATATGTAAAAGCTGCAAACACCAATGGTATATTAAGAGTAGATTCAAATCTAATTAAAGCCTAATGAGATTTACATAGCATGGGAGATTTATATTACTTTCAATTTGGAAGGGCACAACAATGTTGCAAATAATAAGAGAAACAAAATATATATTATCATAAAGATACCACAATCACCTCGGCCCAAATAAATAATACATAAACGTAAGTGAATTATGCGATGTATTTATCTTGTGTTGGAAGTGTATCCATGGATATGAGCTTCCAATTCTTGGCATCTTCATGTTGCAAATGTTTCATGCAAACCAATATCAATGACTTCATGTACATGCCCAAACTTTATTAGCATATATGCACGTCTACACTGTCAACATTAACATTGACACATTCAAGATTTTACAAAAGTCAATTAGAAAATATGCAAGAGTCATTTGTATCAACTCTTTACCTCTTTTTTTTGTGTAGCTGCTACTTGGCAAAACAGAGAGTACAATAACCTACCTGTATCACTCTAACTTTTCTTGTTGCCTAGGTTTATGGAGGTAAGTTCAAATAGAAATTTGATCTTCCATGTCTATATTTGAAATATAGAAAGTTGACTGCTCTTAATGAGGATTTGAATTGTAAAACCCAATAAACAAGTGAATAGGAGAAGGAAAAAGTAGTTTATCAACATATGGTATCATCAAGTGTGTTGAACCTTATACAAACCTGGGTAAGATGTAAACATCGTGACTTAACCATAAATTACTTGTTGCTTATACTTTATATGTATGATTACTATAGAGCATATATGGCATGCATTAGTGCATGTTCTATGGGTGTGGGTGTGTCTAGTGTAGCAATCTGTGCCAACTATGTCCCAGCCTGATGTACCATTGAAGGTATAGAATCCAAAAGTTAAACGCTTTGTCCTTTTAGTTAGCAAGAAGTAGGATATAGTGTGGATTGAGACACATTGATAAAAACTTCTGCATCAACCCCTTAATGACATCAATAATCCTCCTACAACATGCCAAGTATGGCTCACTAGAAAATCTGGAATCTGAGCGTTTCAAACTATAATTCAAACAGTTAACATGTTACACAATCACCGAGTGCACTTACAATGCCATTGCAACCCTATTGTTGTCATATGATCAGTACATATTGCCTGTGCCTCAAGGATGCAACTCTACATAGTGGGTTACATAAATGAAAATAATCAATATTACTAGTGACAGTTCAGTCCACAACTTAAAATAATATAACTATCTCAAATAGATAGCTTAACAAATATATCTATGGCAAAAGAAATGATAATATAATTGCAATGCACAGGGTTATGCTTTTAGACAATGACTCATCACAAGGCATATAAATTGTGTCAAAGTTCCCGTGGAGCATTTAGTAGAGAAGAGTTGGAGATTTTAAGTTGCAACAGTCCTTATACTATCCTCAATAACATATCTCCACCGAGTATACTTAATTTGTTGAAATTGTTGCTAAATATGGGTAAATTTATTGGGAAAACAAATTATTTGGTTATTTGAACATTTCACTTCCATCATTGTTTGCTAGTTAATGATTCAATAAAGCTGGAGATGCCATTTAGTTAATCCATGGTGTTAAGGATAAGATTACTATGTATAATTTGATTTATGTTGATGGCATCTTAATTACCTGCTCTAACTCATCTGCCATTACTGAGTTGATTTCATTACTAGGCGTGGATTTTGGCATTAAAGATTTGGGGTCTTTGAATTTCTTTCTCGGCATTGAAGTTCTTCCTCATGAAAATGGTGTTCTTCTTTCTCAAAGGCGATAAATTCTAGATTTATTGAAGAAAACTAACATGCTTGAGGCTAAACCAGTCAGTACACCTATGGCCGCTTCCACTAGTTTATCTGCCTTTGATGGAACTTCTTATGAAGACCCCACACACTTTTTCGTAGCACAGTTGGAGGGCTGCAATACTTGGCCATTACACGGCCTGACATTGCCTTTGTTGTTAATAAACTCTCTCAGTTCATGAACCTCCCAATTGTTACTCATTGGCAAGCTACTAAACGCCTTCTCAGATACCTCAAACATACACTCAATTTTGGTCTTCACTTCCAACGTTCCAATGTTTCTTTCCTTCAAGCATACTGCAATGCTGACTGGGCAGGTTCTCGCGATGACAGAAGATCAACTAGTGGCTATTGCATTTATCTTGGCACTAATCTCATCTCTTGGAGCTGCAAGAAACAAGCTACTGTAGCTCATTCAAGCACTGAAGCGGAATATAAAGCTTTAGCTAACATTGCAGCAGAAATATCTTGGCTGACTTCTTTTCTTTTTGAACTAGGCTTCCTTGTTTTCCTCCACCTTTTTTATGGTGTGACAACATTGGTGCTACATATTTATCCTCCAATCCTGTGTTCCACGCCCGTACAAAACATGTTGAAATTGATTTTCATTTTGTACGTGATATGGTGGCGCACAAGTCAATTAATATTCGTTTTCTCTCTAGCCGTGATCAGATTGCTGAAATCTTTACAAAGCCGTTGTCCTATTCTAAATTTGTCTCTCTGTGGACCAAGCTCAAGGTTGTTCCTCTATCCTTGGGCTTGAGGGGACGTGTTAAGGATAAGATTACCCCTGCCATTCAAACTTCATATATCAAGATTACATAGCTGGAGAATAACAGCCAAGATTACAACAACTCAGCTCACAGATAACATTTTAGCTTTTGTATATTTGAATTCAAACTCTTGATGTACATCTGTCATAGAGTAGGAACTCTGTAACTGATTAGTGAATAATACAAAGAGCCTTCACCGTATTTGGCAAGGCAGCACAATATCAATTTGCTATTTGATTTTACACAAGGTTTATACTTGTGCATACAAAAATGTCACGTTAGAGTTGACAACAGAGTTGGGTTGGCATGATGTTACACAAGTTATTGATACCTTTACTGTCAACAATCTGGAATTATAGCTTGATGTGATAAATGAGGATATCTCAACACTAGAAGATTTTAATTCTGAAACCCCAGCCAATGAAGATTCCACTAAGACCATAAGCACAAGCCTAGACCTCCTGAATCAGATTTTGGAGAGACAATACCGCTACAACAACATAGGGGTACAAATCAGATTTGTCGTAAAGCAATTGAAAAAATGCTTAGAAATAAATCACTTGATAGAGGAAAAAGTAGAACACACCAGAACCGGCATTTGAGATAATGCAGAAAAGATATGGGAACTCTTCATTGCAAACCTATTCAAATTGGACAAAATGAACAATTAACAAAGTAATTATTTGTCACATGAAAAAGACTTAAAACAACAGAGAGTACTTATTAATGATGTAAAAAAGCTTACCAAACTGCATGTAAAGAAAATATTTATTATATAATTACAGTTACACATAAAAATAAAAAAAAAATCTTTCACACAATGCATTAAGGAAAACACTGAACAAGCCTATTGAAATGTCTTCAAATTTTTTATTTATTGAATTAGTCTAATCTCTAATGAGTCATGAAGCACTATATAAAAGCTCTTGAAATGATTTTTTTTTTTTTTTTTTTGGGGAGAGAATACAACAGAAACATTGGGGTCTAAATTAGATTTGCCATTAAACAATTATATAAAAAAAGGCTTAGAAATATGAGAATCACATAATAAAGGAGAAAGTAGAACATACAAGAACTAGCATTTGAGATAATGCAGAAAAAATAAGGGAACTCTAAGATGCAAATCTATTCAAATTGTACAAAATAAACAATCAATAAAATAATTATTTGTCACATAAAAAAAGCTGAAACAACGTATAGAGTACCTTTTTTTTTGTTTTTTTTTTTTTATTTGGTAGAGTACCTATGGATGATGTAAAAAAGATTGACCAAATTACATGTAAGCAAAAACTTTATGATATGGTTACATGTAAGAAAATAAGCCTTGCACAATGCATTAGGGGAAAACACTGAACAAGCTTAATGAAATGTCTTCAGAAAATTTTTTTGGTTAATGCAGTCTAATGAGTCATGAAGCACTAGATGAAAGCTCTTTAAAAGAGAAAAAAAAAAAACTTTGGAAAGACAATTATATACTAAAATGAAAGGCTTTGCATTTATAAAGGAGCAAAATGGTCTCCATACCAAAGAATTTTCTGTTTAACATGAAAAAAGAACGGCAAGTTTGATTATCCACTGTTGTGTGCTTTATCAATATTTCCCCTGGTTTGGTAGCTATTATCGCTAATACATTTACCTCTATGTCACAGCCTAGACTTCCCAAATTATTGATGTAATGTTTTAGGAAAGATATGAATAGGCTTATAACACTAGCATTTTTCTTATCCTTGCTCATGATAGTTAAAAGACCTCCTTTTTATATGAATGCACCATGACGTCTTAATATTTCAAAATTGCCTTGTTAGACATTATGTCTGTGTTGATACTCAAGGTTAATGTTAGTGCCTACAAATCTTAGCCTAGAAGACTTGATGCCTTTAAATAAGTTGTTTTTAATTTATTCAAACAAAATTAAGAAATCTAAACCATATATGTCAGCTATTAAATTGCTGGATCCTACTTCTATCGACATTTTGAGAAGCTGAAGGACCATACTTATTACACATAAAACAGTGAAGCACCAAGATACATCATGTACCCAATAACTATATGCATAGATTTATTTATCAGATAAGTAGGGGGAATCAATTACTTGTATACTGGAGACACTCCCTAAAAGCCAACTTTGTAACAGCTGCAATATCCTGTTACCATTCATGCCCAAGCTGCCAGCAGCTAACATGACATATCAGAAATGTAGAATCTGCAAAAGGTATTCAATGCAACCAATCACAAATGAAAAGAATTAGGCCAATACCCCATTTCCCACCCCAAAAAAAAGAAAAAGAAAAAAAAAGGAGCAAAATCCTTGTAATGCATACAAAAAATGTACATTAAATTACAAGTACATACTAAAAGGGAATCTAGAATTTACCTATATGATGAACAAATTAGACACCATACCAACAAAGAAAAGATAAATTACTGAATCAATTGCAAAATAAGACATGCTTCTCATCATGTCGAAGTTACCTATGGCATATATTATAAGAATAATGATTATAGAATATTAAGCACCCAAAATCAAGATCTTTATTTGTTTATAATTCATTTTCCTACAGATTACTAAGCTACACTAAATAAATTGCACCACAAATGCATATTAGGCAAACTATAGAGGCACCCAAATGCCTTTCATTTTAAACTTAATATCTTCAACTTTTTCTTCTATTCATATAGCTTTAACAGAAGAATTACACCTGGCCTCACCTTGAAATTCCACTCCTATTTAACTGAGTATTAGCTTTCCCCAATTTTCAGACTATTCAAAGCAGAATAAAAGGAAAATATAAGTCATAATAAAACCAATTGGCATATCAACAGTGTATGGAACAATATTAACTGAAGGAGCTCAGTGAAGGAGTTTGAAACCCCATAACATTTGGTTTCCCTCCCTCCTTAAGGTATAACGCTCAACCAATGAAAAACAAATGCACATCAAAACAAAATCAAGTAATCTAAATTGACTAATTTCATTCATTCATTCTGATTTTGTTTACATTAATGTCCTATCAAATTGGATTTGTACCCAATAACATGAATGAACCAATTAATTTAGAGGGAGAAGGATCTTAATTAATGTAATAATAGTAACTTGACATGTATCTTTGTAGTTGAATCAAGAATCTTCCATAGGATAGCAGACATGGATTGAAATCCATGTCTCGTTTACAAGGGGATATTATCTCCTCCTCCTTTTGTTCTGGCCCATCTTGCAAGGCCTACATTATTGCACAACAGCTTGCCATGGAGGCAAAACTAAGGTTTACCGATTGATTAGGTGGCCTGGTACAAACACTTCCCATGTCTTGCTCTTCGGTTATCCCCGGAATCCCAAGTGATCTCAAGTAAAACTCATACCGTTTATTCAGACGATGGGCTAACTGGTTTATGCTGGCTTTAGAGTTTGAAAACAGAGCTTCCTCTCGTGCCATCCAAAGGATTTTCATTGCCACTACTGCATACAGTGTGAATTCATCTTTGGTGATTTTTTCTGCAAGTAACTCACTTGGGGGGTCAATTATATGTTCAACAAATTCCATAACAGACTGAGCTTGGATCTTTTCGACTCGAAAACCCCATCTACCACCGTACCATACTCCTTTGGCGTAGGGACAGGTTTGAAATAGATGTAAAAGAGAATCCTCTGTTATCTCACAGAGAGGACAATGGTCATCTTGGGTTTTTAAGCATCCGACGGGCTTTTTCTCAAAGGGGAGGACTTCAGCAGCCACTCTGCATAAAAACATTTTTAATCTTTCATCAAAAGACAGTTTGAGTCTTTCTTGAATTCTTATCTGGGCCACCTTATTTGCTGCAGAGTTGCAAGGAGGACAAATGCATTGTACATGGACTCCGCAACTTTCTATTGTAATGTTCGCAAGTTCAGGATCTAAATCTGAACATTCAAATAGAATCTTAATTTCATTCCAATCCTCCAGAATTATGTCTTCAAAAAAGCTATCTCTAATATAGTAGAACCACATAAAAGAAAATGGATCTAAATAAAATTTAGACTTCGTAGTCGATCTTTCAAAACCATTGATGTACATGTAGATAGAACAGGTAAAATTATCAAATTCAAATTGATATGGCACATCATCCTTCGATTCCACTTTTAGTGCAACACAGCAAGCCAATGATGGAAGTTTCCGACCGACCGAGAATGATACGGAACTTCCAACACTTTGATGATTGAACCACCACTTTGGAATCCTAGTTCCTGGAAGTATAAGTGAATACCAATTATAAAGTTTCCATGTCCAGTCCGTTTCAGATGTAGCTTCACTGAGTTCAAATTCTGATACAGATTCATTATCCGCTTCATCGAAATCAAATTCTGATTCTGATTCTGATTCAAAGTTTGTTTCAGAATCAGAATCCTGATGCTGCATTCCCCTTGCACATACGATATTTTGTTGAAGCCCTATAAATTCTCCAAACTGCTTGCCATTAGCAAAATTAAGAAACTTCAGTTTAGCAAATTTAGTAATAATCTTCAATTAACAAAAAAAATTCTATAACTTTGAGAGAAAGAAAGAGAGACCTGATTCAATAATCTTCTTCTTGATTGTGAATTCAACGAATTACACCCTATTGCCCATACATCTTGTATACCATGTGGAAGTCCTGGAATTTTCGGAAGGTTCCAACAACAGTAAAGCCCTAGAATCTTTAATTGGGGAAATATGAGAGCAATTTCAGGGAGGGTAGTAATGTTGCTGTAGTAGATACGTAGACCTTCTAAATTGGGGAAGCAACCAGGGGTATCCATGGCTTTTGGAAATTCATCACAATCATGCATAGAGAGCCATCTAAGATTTTGTAAATCAGAGATGTTACTTGGAACATCTTTCACGTTTTTTAAACTTATTGTTAAGTCACGAAGGCCAGTGAGATATCCTATTGATGAAAGCAACGCTAATCTTTCCGTTCCTTGCTCAATACTTTCATGGCCAAAGAGATAAAAGCATTTAAGAGATTTCAACTGGAGCTTTGTTGGTAAAATTCTAAGATTTCGGCATTCACTGAGATCCCAGAATTCAAGCTTTTCAAGAAGCCCAACTGACTGATGAACCTCAACTAAACTTTCGCATCCAAAAAGGTCCAACTTCTTTATGTTCGGGGCAATTATTGATAAGTTAGGTACTTTTGTAATATTTTTACAATAGGCAAAATTTATATATTTTAATGTATCGAATCGACACCTCTGCAGAAAAAGAATTTTTTTAAAAAAAAAATTTATTAGTAAAAAGAAAACAAAATAAGGCTAAGAACTCATTTCAAAAAAAAGAAAAAAAGAAAAAAAAAAAAGAAGCTAAGAGCATATATTAAGAAATAATAACCATTCAATTATGAATTATAATACACACTTCTAAAATAAAAATGTTAAAAGTACTACAATTTTATAAGCAAAAAGCTTACAAATTAATGTGACAATGAATATGATTGGTAGGCTTCAATCACCTCATAAATAAATATTTGAATTGTCTCTTTATAAATTTTTTTTTTTTTGAGAGAAGTCTCTTTATAATTTATGACACATTAATTTGTATGTTCAATATTGTAAAACTTATTACTTAAAAAAAAATATATAGTAAAACTTATAATATCTGTAACACTACTCTTTTTTTTTAAAAAATAAAAAAAAAAACTTGTCAATAGTTCATTGATTTGCACCATAAATTCTTTATGGTTATGTGTACATTTTAAAATATTTGTGCACAATTTGATTTTATTTATTAATATAAATTATAGAAATTTTATTTTATATAGTAATAAATGCATGGTTTGGTTTTAGCAACAAAAAAAAAAAAAAAGCTCATTCACATATTCTCTAAAAGTACTCGTTAACAAAAAAAATAAATAAATAAATAAATAAGAATTTATAAATGTTATGATTATACCTCGAAATGCTCGTCCAATTTAATGTGGCTCAATTGCATGTTAAGTTCAACAAGTTTTGTAGGTTCAAAGGTGGATGGCAAGGATGATAAAGGAAATTTATTCCAATCAAGTAACCTTAACCCATTGGGAAGAGATTTAAGGTCTTCACAATTTACATTACGAATTTTCAAATATTTGAGACTTTTCATCTTCCCAAGATTCAATTGCATGTTCCTTGGTTGTGGTAAGCACAATGATATGCCTCGAATTTCATGTAATCCCTAATTAGACAAAAAATCACGATTTACATGACACAACAGAATTTATGATAATTAAATCTTAAACAAAATTAGTACTAATAAACTTATATTTTCTTCAAGATTAAAAGGATAAAATTAAAGAAAATACAAGAAAAAATTAATTGCATTAGCATTGTGAGAAAAGGAAAGGATAGATAAAAATGACATACCATATTTGTTGTTAGTACTTCAAGAGCATCCTCATCACTTAATAGTTTTTTATGTTTCTTTGACACTTCTGATTCTTCATGAACAATTTCAAAACCCATTTGTTGTATCAAATCATGCATCACTAATTTGCCATTATCAACAATTATGAGGCCCTTGTCGATAAGTTTTTCAATATCACAGAACGGGTCATATGAATAGCTACTTTGTAATATATCTACAACTTTTTCCTTGTAGGATCCTTTGAAAATACATGCAATATCAAGGAAAATATCCCGTTGAGTTTGGTCCAATCCATCGTAGCTTATTTTGAGTACTTGTTGAATATTTGGATTGGGAAATTTTTTATACTTTTCTAATATACTATTCCAGTATTGTATATCTCTCTTGTACAAATCAGCACCTATTATTTCTAAAGCTAATGGAAGGCCTTTGGCATAATGTATAAAGTGGCCTACGAGCTCCAAATAATCTTTCGTAGGCTTGTTTCTTTTGAATGCATGTTGACAAAAGAGTTCATGAGATTCAAGTTGATTTAATTCCTTAACCCTGTACTTACAGTAGGTTAGATGACAATCTTCTTCGAGGGTAGATAGCACCTTTTCCTCTCTTGTTGTGATAATGATTCTACTTCCAGAAGCAAACCAATCACATTTTCCAAGCAAATTTTCTACTTGTACTAATTTGTCCACATCATCAAGAATTAAAAGAATTCTTTTGTGACGAAGTATTTCTGTAATCACATTGATTCTTTTAGATACACCATGTGCTTTCAAATTTTCGCCCCCTAAGATCTCAGAATAAATTGCCTGTTGTAGTTGGAGTATGCCCTCATTTGTTCTTGATGTTTCTCTAACATCCTCTAGAAAGATGCTTCCTTCAAAATGATATGCAATTAAGTTAAAAATAGCTTTTGCAATTGTTGTCTTACCTATCCCTGGAAGACCGTGGATCACTAACATGCGAACATCGTTTGACTCAATCTTTAAATCCCAACTTATTTCCTCTACACGAGAGTCTACTCCAACGGGATATTTTACAACAAATACTTGTGTATGATTTAATTTAGCACTTGATATTTCTTCAAAAACTTCTTGGATAAACCCAAATTGAGGGTGGCTGCCAATCAAAAAGCATTAGAAACATGTTAGAAGATAGAAATATGATCTGGATTGAATTTAAAATGTTTAGCTTGTGAACTAGAATTGATATTTTGATAGTTAAATTAAATGGCACGTAATTAATAGATTTGAGAACTATTAGTACAAACATTTTTTTTTTTGTTAAGCTAGGAAATCAATCTTAGGCTTTTAGCACAAAGATGCATAGAAAATTTGCTTTGGAAAGGAGAAAAACTTATTGAATATCCACTTCTAACACTTGAATGAATTTATTAGAAAATTTTGGGAAAATTTTCTAAGAGTAATGCTATGACCATAACTAAAATAAGAACTTTGCCACAATTTGTTCGAGTGGCAAATTGTGAGTGGTGGAGTTGTGGATTCGCATGAACCCACTACTTTTACTTCACCACTCACAACTT
The DNA here is from genome assembly GCA_033629205.1 of Lithocarpus polystachyus. NCBI lineage: Eukaryota > Viridiplantae > Streptophyta > Magnoliopsida > Fagales > Fagaceae > Lithocarpus > Lithocarpus polystachyus. The sequence goes on along the minus strand of CM066164.1, from coordinate 30,317,963 downwards.
GCCAAGTAGACAAATTGTGAGTGGTAGAGTTGTAGACCCACATGGACCCACCAATTATACTCCACTTACAACATGCCATGTGAACAAGTTATAATTTTTGTTGTGGTATTAACATTTTTTATTTTCTAAACATCACTTGATAGAAGCTACAAATTAATTGATCTGATTATTAATCATATATTCTTTGATTTCTATCATTGAACCTTGTTTCCTAGCTAGCTCACTAATAAAAGATATGATCAAAATATATTTTTTTTTTAATTTTCATTTTTTTAAAACCAAATAATAAAGCTTTGCATGGGAGTTATTGTTTAGCAAATATTAACTAGCTTGTAATCCCATGCATATGCATAAGTACATTTTAAAATATGCAATTAGATACATTTTATAATTCCTACATAAGCTAAATATGGTCATTATTTTTTTAGAAGATTATTATATTTTGTTAATTCTTAAAAAAAATCCATGTAAGAATATTCCTTAGTGGAAAATGCAAATTGTTTATGCTTGTGTATTTTATTTTAAAAATTATATATATATATATATAATTTTACTTCTTAACTTAATTCTTTTTATTGTGATGCAACAAGTTTATTTCATGTATGCATTTTTCAAAATAAGATATAGATATGAACAATTAAATTTTAGAAAATAAGATAATTTTTCATTGAAATTTATATTTGAATTAATAATAAGTTTTTGTAAGAAAATCTAGATTTTAAATATTGGGAGTAATTTCAAATGAGACCTAAATAGAAGTAGTTTTAGATTAAGTAATTTCATAATTGATTTAAAATAGTTTTAAATAGATTGGAACTTGGAAGTATTATGCATTCAAAATTTTACAAATGAGATGGAATGACACTTGGCACAAATTGAAGCCTATTTAAAATATAGGGACAATTGGCATCAAATTACTCATCTACTATACTGTTGACATCTCAAATTTGATATTACATAGCTCTACCTCTAGCTATATTGTAGTGGTTTATTAGTACAATTATTCCATTTTATTTCATTTTAAATTCACATTTTATTTTGTTTGTTGGTTTTATTTTCTTGGTTTTTGGACTACCATAGTTTGGCCTTTGTTGTAGTAATATTTAATTTTCCTTTATTATCTACATTTTACGACTTTGGTCGTCGTGTTATATTTCAAAGTCTGTTTTATAGACTATGCTTTTGATTATTATATTTTTATTCTTTGTGAGGGCATTGAAAAAAAAAGTTCAATTATCAGATATTAACAATTTTTCCTTTCAAATTACATTCTTACAGTTTAATTTTTTCCCTAAATTATCAATTATGTTAATTATAATTATGATTTAAGTGTTTTAATTATAGTTTTAGAAAGATTTTATTCTTGAATTATCCTTCTCCATTTGAATTCTAAATAATACTCCATCTTTCAAATTTAAGGTTCGTTTTTTAAAAATAAAATAAAATTAGTTGTCTAATTGTCTTAAAATAAATAAAAATTTTAAATTTAGAAGTTCAATTCTTCAATATGCTATAAAATTCTTATATTTAAAGAAAAAAAGACAGTTCTTATTGAAAGTTTTATCTCCTTTAATATAAAACTAACAAAATTCTCGATTATTGCAATAAGTAATAAATACTTGCACCAAAATTAAGAAATTAATTTTTTTAGAAGAAATTAATATGACCGCACAAAATTAGATTTCAATTTTGAAATCTAATTAAATTTTTTGTCAGCGTTGATTATATATATATATATATATATATATATATATATTGGTGATAACAAAGTAAGGATAAAGTAAACACATACTCATTTTTGTAATGCCATCCAGATATATTGCTGGCTTCTTTTAAGGCTGCCCTCCATTCCTGCACCTTTTTATTATCCTTGAATTTTTCTTCATGCTTTGCGAATGCTTCTCCAAACTTTCCATTTTGATTACGTACATCTGATAGATCCACCTTATAAAAAATAGGTAACACCACTTGGCCTTTATTCTTACACTCAAGAATCTTGAGAAGTTCATCTAAACACCAAGTAGAAGATGCATAGTTTTCAGAGAATATAATTATCGAAATTCTTGAACTTTCAATAGCTTCAAGAAGTTTAGTGGAAATTTTTTCTCCTCTTTGGAGTTTATCATCCATAAAAGTATTAATACCATTATGACGCAAAATACCGTTCAAATTGCTAGTAAAACCATTGCGGGTATCTTCTCCTCTAAAACTCAAGAACACATCATATCTGCATCGTTGGGTGAAAGAGGAAGAGAAGGCTCGTTTATTGGTCAAAAGAGCCATTGTGATTTGATTATACAGACGGTTGAGAAGATCTAAAGGAAAGAGGAGAAAGAGAGAGGTGATGAAATTGGAAATTTCTTAAGAGATTAAGAAAGCAAAGAGAATGAAAATTATGAAGAAATATTTCTCAAATGAGTTTGAGAGAGAATGGAAATGGCAGAGCAAAGGAAATAAATGTTAGATTTAGATAGTTGTTGTGAGGCAAAGAAGACTGAGAGAGTCAAATGTGAAATTACAGTAGTAGCGTACTGCTACTTTCGTAGTTGGTGGCCCAAACGCGTAAACAAGTAATATAAAAATGGAAAATTGGTCGTCCAATGTTAAAAATACTTTTTGGGGTGTCGTTTTGCTTACCATTCTGATCCACTTTCAAACTTTCACACTCACCCACCTGGAAAAGATAAAGCAATTTATTGGGAACGCGTTTTTCGCTTTACTTTTGGAGTGTAGCGAGGCATTCCGATTCCTTTTCAAACTTAATGGAATAAAGGATTAAAAAAGTTTGCTGTATTGCCTCTCACAAGACATAAACACAAAAACAAATCATCCACAATGCAAAAACAATAGCAATTGTAGCAGTGGTGGGTACCCACCTCGCCTTCTTGGCTCTTACCCTCACTCACACGCACACCTTCTCAAGTCAAAAGTATCAACCCTCCAGTCCATGTCTACCCCTACTTTTCTTTTCACCCCCACTTTCTCTAGCAACAAACCTTCTCAGCCTGCCTCTGCTAGACTGCCAGCCCACAAACACCGTTAAGGGCATTCCAAAAACTGAAGTGCAACTGTTATTGTTGATACGCTTTTATTGAGACAGCTTTTATGCCACGTCATTGATAACATTATTATTCTTTTGAAAAAGGTTTTCATGCATATTTGTAATTTTGTATACAACAATTGTTGCATATAGAGGTATGTAGTAATAAAAAGAAAGTAATATGTGTCATGTCCAACGCACATAAGTAGGTGGACTCTTAGACACTTCCGTATAATAAATCAATAAAAAATTAAAACAAAATATTGTTTATATATATTCATTTTGGACGGTTTTAATTTTACATATAGTTTTTCCTTTACATGTTCCTCAACTTTAATTTAAATATTTATAATTGAAAAATGAAATCAGTGAAAAAAAAAAAGTCCATAAAAAGGCATTCAAAAGTCTTGCTTATTCAATTTTTTATGGTAAAAAATATACAACTTGACAACTAGTCCAAATTAAGCGTGTTATAGATCTCTTACTAGAGGTTTGTACCTCCATTATCCTATTATTGACTAATTTATACATGTTCCTTGACGCAAATATTTTTTTTTTATCATTTTATTTACAATACTAAATACTTTTTATGAATGGTGTTTGTTGTTGACCTTATTTGGAGGAAAATCATATTAAAATATGTCATATATTGTGTTGTTGTCAGGTTTTAATTTATTTAGAAAACAACATGATAATCTACACAATATGGCGAAGAACAATTTGTGCAATTGAAGAAGATGGTCTTTGTGCTCTTTCCTTTCGTTGTTTGTAATTTTTATTTAACTAATTAGTAGCAAATTGTTATGTCTTTCTTATATGATGTTCTTAGATATTTGAGTAATTGTTTTAAGTATTTACGAATATTTTATATTGCTCTTCATCTTCCTTATCTTGTTAGTGTATTCTTTGAGTTTTTTAAGAAAATAAATTCAGTTTTGTGTTTAATCACATGTTGGATTAGATTGTCACTATTTATACAATACTTCTTCTTTTTCCAAAAAAAAAAAAAAAAAAAAAATCCTGTACTTTTTTCCCCTTTGGAATTGTACTCTTGTGATTTTTTTTTAAATTATTAAGGAAAAAGAGTTACAATCATGTATAAATCTATAATCAGCACTTTTGCTTAGAACCAAACACCTATTTCTATTGTGTGATGTCAAAGCCTTATTAAAATTTTTAAATTTGGTTATGCATTGGATAGTTAGTCTCATCCCATCACATTTGATATGTTTTACATATTCAGGAAAATGAGTTTGACTTTAATGTGAGTTTTTATTTTTCTTTCTTTTTTATTTTGAATTCTAGTTTTGTTGAGTTTTATTATTTTTGAGATAAGATTTTCCAGTGTTTGGATTGTGGGGTAGAATAAATTGAATTTGGGAATGTTTGTTTAAAATTAAAAGAATACTTTTTAATGATATACAAAATGTTATAAATAAATTTATTAAAAAATGAAAATCTTCACTAACTTAGTTTTTAAATTCCTAAGAAAAATTGTACTTTTTTCATTTTGATTTGACAAAAATGATACATTTTACATTTGTGATTGTTCCTATAAATAATGAAAATATGATTATGAAATACATTATTTTTATTTACCAAAAAAATTACATTATTTTTTATTAAATTACAACTAGTTTATATAATATCATATACTATATAATAAAAGTTGGAATTTGAAGCTGTGTTTGTGCTAAATGGCTTAACCAAATTACAAAAATTTTGTTAGATTTTTTTAATAACAAATAATATATATTTTTTATCCTTATCTTCTTCTCCTATAATTTTTAAGTTGATAAAATTTTTAATTTGCTTACAACCCAAATTTTTCATCAAATCCATTTTTGTCCGTTGTTTGCAGCAGATTATTGGATGAGTCAAGCAGTGCAACAAAAGCCGTGAATGAGAAGCAAAGGACGGTGAAGTAGGAACACTATCTATCTAGCAAATATATTTTAACTAAACCAAATAATCCATCCAAGTTTAATTAAATAATAATACTCCATTAAATAATAATACTAATAATAAATACAACCCAAATTCTTCATTTAATCATTTTATTATTAATTTATCTACATGTTCACTAAATTGAATTTAGTTAATGAATTGTTTTTGGTCGCCATGCTTCTTGTTTGGACAGATAGATAAATGGTTCAGAGACACCTATACCAATTACACCCAAGCTTGGTAGAAAATATGCATATCTAGATGTGATTCCATCTTAAATTTGATGTCTAGCTAGCAAACTTAAGTCTATTTGTCAGGTCGTCTCCCATGTTGTGAATGTCTATCAGTTGTTTTTGTGGAATGAATAGTATGGTAAAAGCATAATTAGTGTGGTTTACCAACAAAAAAAAAGAAAAAAGAAAAAAAGCATAATTAGGGTGCCTTTCTTCATTATAAAAAAGACACAATATGGTTCTTTCTCAAAATATATTTATTTTTGTCTCATCTTATAAATAAGTTTATTCACAAATTATATTTGAGATGAAAGTTTTATTATATAAGATCAATCTTTTTATATATTTTTTCAACCTTTATTTTGAAGTAGAATTATTGACTTTCATTCATTTTTAACTAACTGTAGTATTGAACAAAGTGAAGTTTTTTTTAAAAGAAAATGCGAAGATATTACCCTGTCCTACCTTTTTTGTCCTGTTTAAAAAGTCAAACTTTTTAAGGAAATATCATTTATTGTCTTGTCTACCTTTTAAAAATGTATAAATTTTCAAAACTACCCTTAAAAAAATTGAATTAGTAAATTAATAAGAGTATAATAGGAACATTAGTAAATTAATGACTTTTATTTTTACAAATAAAACAATATTTTGGAACACCTCAAAATGAAATAGAGAACAAAAAAAGTGAGACGGATAAAATATTTGCTAACTATTCTATGCATCGCACGGATTATCAACTAATTATTACTTATTTTTGAGTAAATATTGGTGGACGAAACAATCCAGCCGAACAATATGCATGCAACGAGGGCTGTGCTAGGATATACTGGACTTGATTGGTCCAATATTGTTTTGCCATGTGGGCCTTAGAAACCTGGAGGCAATACCGTGATTGTGTTCATAGCTAGATCCAAAGTCCAACCAAAAGGATCCAACGAATGTAGATTTCAAAATTGGATACCCAACAAACTGCTGTGAAATTGCTCTAAGACCAAAGGGCCATGGACTCCCATAAATTTTTGAAAATATTTTGAGCCCATTTGAAAACGTGTATTTTATATATATATATATATATATATATTTATATATAATTTGAAATTTTGGATCCTATACTTTACACACAATCCTCCTCAGTTTGAAAACTATACCCCAATTTGAAAGTTGACCCAAAGAACCAAATAAATAAATAAAATCATTAGTTAGCCATCTAACCTTAATTGTGTTGAAATAACGCTTTGATTGTTTGTTGTTTGTGACAAACTTAAAAAGTTCTGGATTTAGGAGCTATATATTGTGATGTTTGACTTCACCCCAAAAATCACTTAGTTGCATTTTCTTCTTCTTCTTCTTCTTCTTCTTCTTCGTCTTTTCTATTTTATTGTTTGTGTATTTTTTTAGTTAAAACAATATTTAAAATGCAATAAGATAATAAATATGAATTTTTCAACCTTCATAATTCACAATATTTCCTTTCTTAGTTGAATATTTGCCTGACAAAAATACAAAATTTTACCTAGCATGCCTTTTCTTTAATAAGCTATATGGAATTTGTACGTAGGCATAATAATTCATTCAAAGTTAATGCATTTAAGAATCGAAACGAAGTCATGGATGAAAAAGAAGAAAGAATTTTTTTTTTCTTATTTATAGAGAGAATTATTTCAACTCTCTTTGTAAAGTTACTATGAGATCGTGTGAGGACTTGATGACATACAACATCCATCCACCAAAGAGCTTATCAAAAATTTATAAATGATTGAAAGTGGTACTATAGTAATACCATTTTGTAAGGCACACAACATAGATGTTAAGAGATGAGGTCAAGCTCCACCTCAATAAGATGAATTTATAATTGTGTACCATTATTAAGGCTGTGTTTGTTTTGCCTGAAAATGGTTTCAGGAAATTATTTTACACCCTTATGGGTGTTTGGTACCTACGGAAAATACAGTCAATAAAAAACACACCCCACGTTGACTGGAAAATAAGACTCTTTGAGTGTAAAATCGTTTACACTCTTATTTTACCTTCAATGAATTTCTGGAAAATACACCCGAAGAGAGAGAGAGTGAAAGAGAGCTTAAGCACACTCCACCTAAAGTGATTCCCAAGCACATCCTCGTCGGTCAAATCGCCGTCCTCGTCCCCTCCACGCGGACTCACACACCTGAAGACACAGAGAGAGCTAGAAGGAAAAGTGAAGAAGACAACCCAACCTTCGCCGGTCTGATTGCGCCGCAGGTTCATGCCTCAGCCTCACCGGACCGTTATCGTCTCTGCCACAGATTTACATTGCTGGTCAAGGAAGCTTTCTCTTCTCTCTTCCTCTCTCTTTCTCTCTGACCAGCCAAACCCGAGAAGCTATCAGACCCAACCGCGATCTCTAATCTACAAACCAATCTCGTCACCGTCGCCTCCTTCAAACCCACCCATCGATCTTGCCGCTATCAGACCCACCTGCCGATCTCGTTGCCGTCAGACCCACCCGCCCATCTCACCTTCTTCAGACCCACTCACCAATCTGTGGTCCTATACCATATTTTCTCTCAATCTATCTCTCCCTCTCCCTTTCTCACAATCGGTGCTTATATTTGAGAAAGACTGGATTTTTTTTGGTTATGTTTTATTGTTGATTTGGTTTATATATTCAGATTTCCTATTATAATATTTGTTTGGAAGTTGAGAAAATGTGTTTTCTAGAAAATTTTCAGATACACAACCAAACACCTTACAAATATTTTCCAAAATATTTTTTGTGATGGGACCAAACACCTAAAATCATTTTCATTTCCGGAAAATATTTTCACTTGAAAATATTTTACACCTTGAAATCATTTTACATTGAACCAAACGCAGCCTAGTATATATTCTATGTTGCAATGAATTCTCAATTACATACACTAAATCGTTAGTTTAGTTAATGTTTATTCTAATCTTAGCTTTGGATCATTGAGAATTTGAGAGGCACATGAACCATTTAGAATTGTTGATATTTTTTTGTTCATTGTGAGACTTTACAAATCATAAAATAACTACCATTAAAAATGAGACTTTATTCTCTGGAAAAAGTTTCTTTGTAAGGAAAAAGTTTCATTTTAATTTTTGGTTTGTTGCCTCTCATTTGGTGTAAGTAAGGTTGAAGTCTAAAGAAAGTTGTTCACGGTGCAAGTTTAAGAATTTTGGCCGAGTAATGAAGATTAGTTGAACAAAATCAAGTGTATTCAAAAAGTTGTTGGGCTAAATGTTTTGCCTAATGTTCACCCAACACTTGATCGAGCAAACTTGTTAAGGAAAACTATTGACTTGGGCTTTTGCATGCCTTTCTAGCTTCTCAATCCTTAAACCCTACACCACATTATATCAACAAATTATAATCCTACTATTAAAAGAGATAGACGAACAATGACTTCCTTGTGAAAACCTTGCCAACGCCACAAATCTTTCAACTTTTCTAATTGCTATATTTTTGAAAGGAATTTTACCACTCAAATACAAAGATCACTTACCATGGTGTTGAAGTAATGATTTGAAGCCCATAGAGACATGCAAAATCTTTAAAGAATTAACTTTCAGCATTGGATAACTGTGAAGATTTGAGGCTAGAGTAGGTAATTTGGGTATGGTGTCTCTTTAAATATACGAGAAGCCTTGAAAATGAATCTATATCACAACAATCTTCATAGTGGATTTGACGTGGTCTTGCCCCCAAAGTGTTTTCCCAATTAGGTTTTCACTTCATGATCAATTCCTTGTCTTAGTGTGTATGAGTTGTTTTGTGATTGTTGTTTATTTCTTTTTTCTTTTTCTTTTTTATATTGTGCTAGAAATTGGTTAATTAACTACTTAGACATATTAATTATATAATTAATAAATTGGTAGTAAGCCAACTTAGGGATCTACTGAACAATGCCTTTTCATAAATATATAATGTATTTTGTGTTTGAGAATTAAAAATTTGTCAAATATGTTTAACTATATCAATTACTAGTTAAGGAATAGAAGCTCAATAGTCTATCAACTTATTTATCAACTTATTTATAGAGTTATACTTGTTATCTCTCCTTTAGTTGCTATTTGCAATTACAAATATAGTATTTTCAAACATAATTATTGAAAAAACTAGGTTTAGCAACAAAATGGAAGATGATTTTTGAAGAATTTTTTAAACTTTTAATATTGAAAAAGAAATTATTGCAAAATTTAGTAAAAAATCTATAGGGATATTGGGTCCAGGAGCTCAGTATTTATGTATACATTAGGCCTGGGGCCCTATCCGAGGACATAAAGTCATCCGAGAAGAAGTAAACATTGTTAAGGGTGTCCACGTTAGTAAATGAAGAATTTAGTTGTGGTCATAAGGGCTCAAGAAGGTGAGCCGAGGATGAATGGCTCCTCGACCAGCCAAAGCTAAGGTCCGATGAGGTGGTCTGCTGTCCAGAGGAATGTTCCAAGAAGTCCTGTTAGTATGGATAAGCATTACAGAAACATAAGACAGGGAGGAGTCCTAAAAGATCTAAGGATAAAGCTGCTACCACCGCATTGAATGCTCTGAAGCTAACCCTCTGGCCGCATCAATGTGAAAGTGATATCTAAACAGTGGTTTTCAGTCTTACAGCTACTACACAAAAATTTCAGGAAGGTGCTGATGGGACAAGTATCAGTACCAACCATCTGGCCTGCACGTGGAGGGTGAAGATGAAAGGGTATGAAGGTATAAAAGGAGAAGGAGGCAATGAGAGAGGGGGATCGAGAAATTAAGAGAAAAACACTGTAGCAATCAATGAGTTGAACTTGTAATCACACTTGAGTAAAATATATAAGAATTGGTCTCCTTGGATTGTGCTGAGGATAAGATTCTTTAAGTTAAACTAGTCTGTCTTCATCTTCTTGTTATCTAGATACACTTTGATTGTTGTCTGATTCACTAAAGCCCAGTTTTCCAACCCACTCTCTACAAATTCAATGTATTGGGCTTTTTGGGCCTAGGTCCATTCATCCTTTGGGCGTGGGATTCAAATCTGGTCCTTACAATTGGCACTGTCTGTGAGAAATTTTGGTGTTTTAGTGAGTCTAACATTCAACTATGGTAGATTCGGGTCCAAACCAGGCGGAGTCTAGAAGGTCCCAACATCACGATCACTTTCTCCATCTTGAACGAGAAAATGATCGCGAGGGAAGTGTGCACACCACTCATTTTAGTAGGAGCCAATCTTGAAATGAGGGTCATGTCTCTCATGAAGAAAATGCTAGAAACATGCAACAGGAGATAGATCATTTACATAGAGAGTTGCGTCACAAGCAAAGAAGGAAAACTCCTCTAAGCTCGAAATATCCCTGTAGTAGTGATGATAGTTATAGGCCCAGGTCAAGGACTCCCCCCAATGAGTCTTTTTCATACAACGAAGACTACCACTGTGAACGCAGGAACAAGAGCTTATCCTCTAGAGGGTTAGGAAATGATGCGATGAGCAGAGCGCTCAACCAAATTTCTAGGTCACCTTTCACGCGTAGGATTGAGGGAGGAAAACTTCCTTGGCGTTTCACTCAGCCAATATTTACCATGTACAATGGTTGTACAGACCCTGTGGAGCATGTAAGCCACTTCAACCAGAGGATGACAGTGCACTCCAAAAATGAGACCTTGATGTGTAAGGTATTCCCATCCAGCTTGGGGCCTGTGGCGATGAGGTGGTTTGATGGTTTGGGGGCAGGTTCCATCGATTCCTTTAAGGAGCTCACTCGAGCATTTGGATCACGTTTCATTACATGCAGTAGGGTTCTTCGACCCTTGGATTCCCTGTTGTCTATGTCCATGCGAGAAGGAGAGACCCTGAAAACGTACTCGAACAGATACTAGAAGATGTTTAATGAGATCGATGGAGATTTTGATGACGTAGCCATCAAGGCTTTCAAGGTCGACCTGCCTGCTGAGCACGGTTTGAGAAAGTCTTTGACCAAAAAACCAGTAAGGAGTGTGCATCGGCTTATAGATCGTATCGACGAGTACAAACAGGTGGAGGAAGATCAGCAGCAAGGGAAAGGAAATGCTAAGGCTATCCCTCAAGAGAGGAGGGATTTCAGGTCGGACCGTTACAAAAATAACAGACCCCGAAGGGATTTTGCTGGGCAATTTGGGCCTTTTGCTCCTCAAGTGGTTAACACGGTGTTTCGGGAACCGGTACATCAGGTTTTGGAGAAGATTAAGAATTAGCCATACTTCAAATGGCCAAACAAGATGGGAGGAGATCCCTTGAGACGTAATCAGAGCCTTCATTGCCAATACCACCAGGAACGAGGACATATCACTGAGGACTGCAGAACTTTGTGGAATCATCTAGAGCAACTGGTCCGAGATGGCAGGTTAAAGAATTTTTTGTATCGGCCCAACGAGTAAGGAAACCAAGCAAGGTTAGGGGTTCAGGGGAATGCTTCTTCAAGACCCCCTTTAGGCACAATCCACGTCATCCTCGCTGCTCCAGGGAGAACAGGTTCTCATTCTTCCAAGGTGATGTTTGTGGCTGGGCCATCTACCAAGGATTCTGAACACGAGTCGAAGAGGGCTAGAGTTGAGTTTCGACCAGTGTTAAGCTTCTTGGACGATGATAAAACCGAGACCATACAACCACATGATGATCACCCTCAGGATTGGGGATATGATGTGAAGAGGGAGCTAGTAGACCAAGGTAGTGGGGCTGAGATTATGTATCCAAATCTTTAAAAATGGCTAAATTTGAAATCGAAAGATTTGACGAATTATGATTCGCCTCTGGTGGATTTTGATGGAAAGGTTGTTATTCCAAGGGGTCAGATCAGACTACCAGTGCAAGCCGGCTCAGAGGTGGTGGAGGTGGATTTTATGGATGCTTTTTCTCCGTACACGGCCATTATGGCGCGGCCTTGACTTTATGCCTTGGGGGCTATTTCTTCCAACCTCCATTTGAAAGTGAAGTATCCACTCAGGGATCAGATTGAGGAGCTGGTTGGGAGCCATTTTGTGGCTAGACAATGCTTGGTAGCTGCAATTATGCATTAGCCTAAGACCGGTTCCTCGGCCTCTACTGATTGGGGTTTAAGCAATTAAGGACTCCAGTTTTACTCTTGGATGGGATAGCCGAAAAGGCGAAGTGTGAGGAATTAGAGAAAGTTGTTATAGGTGACGATTTAGAGAAGTTTTTCCAGGTCGAAGCTCAGCTGCTTCCTCATGAGAAGGAAGAGTTGATAGAGTTTCTTAGGAGGAACATCGACGTATTCGCATGGAATGCTTACGAAGCTCCTAGGGTAGATTCGAGCTTCATTTGTCATCATTTGAATGTCAATCCATCTGTTATCCCAAAAAAGCAACTACCTCGGCGTTCATCTAAAGATCATTCTGATGCTGTCAAAGATGAGGTGATGAAGCTTAAGCAGGCCGAGGTTATTAAAGAGGTGTCTTATCCTGAGTGGCTAGCCAACATTGTAGTGGTGAAGAAGAAAAATGGGAAGTGACGAGTGTGCATGGACTTCACAGACTTGAACAAGGCCTGCCCAAAAGACCCCTTCCCTATGCCTCGGATTGATCAGTTAGTTGACGCAACGGTAGGCCATCCTCAGATGTTTTTTCTAGATGCCTTCTAGGGATACCACCAAATACCATTGGCCTTGGATGATCAGGAAAAGACAGCTTTTGTCACTCCTACAGGAAATTACCAATACAAGGTGATGCCATTTGGTCTAAAGAATGTAGGATCTACTTATCAGAGACTGATGACCAGGATGTTCAATCCACAGTTGGGAAAAAAATTTAAGATTTATATAGATGACATGGTGGTCAAGAGTAAGCAAGAATCTGAGCATGTTAACGATCTCGGAAACATCTTTGAGATCTTGAGGAGACACAAGCTACAACTTAATTCTTCTAAGTGCTCTTTTGGTGTCGAATCAGGGAAGTTCTTGGGGTACATAGTTACACACTGCGGAATTAAAGTTAATCCAGACCAAATTAGAGCAATTAAAAATCTATAGCCACCTCGGAATCCTAAAGAGGTCTAGAAGTTAACAGGAATGACTACTGCCCTAAACTGATTTATTTCTTGATCAGCAGATAGGTGTAGACCTTTCTTCCAGTTATTGAACAAGTAGAAGGGATTTGAATGGATCGAGGAGTGCGTCCTAGCCTTTAATCAGTTGAAGGAATACCTATCTTAACCACCCATTATGTCCAGGCTCGAGGTAGATGAGGTTTTGTTTGCTTACATTGTTATGGCTCCCCATGCGGTAAGCCTGATGCTTGTACGGATTGATAGTGGTGTGCAGAGACTAGTTTACTACGTGAGCAAGTCACTATATGAGGCCGAGGTCCGCTACCTACCACTAGAGAAGGCCATTTTGGCAGTAGTACATGTCACGCGCAAGCTCCCTCACTATTTCCAATCATACACAGTTGTTTTCCTAAACTAACTTCCGCTTAGATCTCTACTCCGGAGTGCTGATTACACAGGGAGAATTGCAAAGTGGGGTACGATCCTAAGGGCTTTTGATATCAAATACATGCCTCTTACATCTGTCAAGCGTTAAGTCCTCGCCGACTTTATGACTGAATTCACCGAGCCCTCATTAGATGAGAGTGCCAAGAGGCCAGACTTGGATGAAAAGTCAGTTGGTATGATCTCTCTGAAGGAACCTCTGTCATGGAAGGTGTACGTTGACGGTGCGGTGAATCAAAGAGGAAAGGTAGTGAAAATGTTCTCGGACTCAAGATTGGTTGTGGGCCAAGTAAGAGGGGAGTTAGAAGCTAGGGATGTAAGAATGCTAGAATATTTGAATCATGTTAAGTGCCTGCAATCAGGATTTGAATCTTTCAGCTTGTTGCATATTCCCAGGAGTGGAAATACACATGCTGATTCTTTGGCCAGTCTTGCAACCTCTTTGACACAAGGCTTATCTCGGGTCATCCTTGTTGAAGACTTGTACAGGCCCATTGAAGTAAAGAGAGAGATGGCCCGTATCCATAAAATTAGGGTGGGACCCAGTTGGATGGACTCTATAATGCTGTTCCTCAAGGAAGATATCTTACCTGAGGAGAAATCGAAGGCTAACAAGATACGGAGAAAGGCTTCTCGGTTTTGGTTGTCCGAGGACCAAAAATTGTACAAGCACTCTTTTTTTGAGCCGTACTTACTATGCATACATCCTAAGGCATCAAAGCTGCTCCTCGAGGAGTTGCACGAAGGGATCTGTGGAAGCCACACAAGAGGCAGGTCTTTGTCACACAGGGCCTTTACTCAGGGGTACTAGTGGCTAAACATGCAGAAGGAAGCATATGAGTATGTGAAGAAGTATGATCAACGCCAGAGAATTTGCACCAAAAATTTATCAACTGAGGGGAGTCCTTAATTCTCTAACTAGCCCTTGGCCATTTGCCCAATGGGGCTTGGACATTATAGATCCTTTCCTCAAGGTAACTAGAAATAAGAGATATTTGCTAGTTGGTACGGATTACTTCATCAAATGGGTTGAAGCTGAACCATTGGCAAACATTAGGGACATTGATGCCAAAAAATTTATTTGGAAGAATATTGTCACTCGGTTTGGAATACCCCGTACACTCATTTCGGACAGTGGTCTTCAGTTTGATAGCAAGGCCTTTAAGAGGTATTACTGTGATCTAAGTATAACCAATAGATATTCTACCTCGGCATATCCATAGGGGAATGGACAAGTCGAGGCTGTCAATAAGGTCATAGTGAATGGGCTCAAGAAGAGGCTGGATGACGCGAAGGGAAAGTGGGTGGAAGAGTTGTCACACGTCCTTTGGACATATCGGACTACGCCTCATAGATCCATTATGGAAACACACTTTTTGATGACCTATGGGGCCGAGGTTGTCATTCTCTGGAGACTGGTTTCCTAGCCCTGAGAATGAGTTCTTTCACCCCGAGCAGCAATGATGGGCTATTAGGAGAAAGCTTGGACTTAGTTGAAAAGCGAAGAGAAAATGTCATGGTCCAATTGACTTATTATCAACACAAACTCAAGTAGGGATATGATGCAGATGTGAAACTGAGGCCATTAGCACCTATGGACTTAGTATTGAGGAAGGTCGTGGTTAATGCAAAGAACTTGACGTGGGGGAAATTATGGCCAAATTGGGAAGGGTCATATCGTATTACATTTGTGGCTGGAATAAGTGCCTATTATCTTGAAGATCTAGAGGAAAAGGCTGTACCACGTCCCTGGAATGTAAACAACCTGAGAATGTATTATTATTAATGAAAGCTTTCTTTGTCATGTTCTTGTTTATTATGTTATGCATTGTATTTTTTATTATTTATTTAGGTATCAAAAACAGAACCTTAGTCATGCCTGGCCCCTCGAACCACATACTTTGGGTAAATTGGTATCTTTTAATCATTATTCTAAGTATTAAACAGAACCTCAGTTATGTCTGGTTCCTTGGACTATCTACTTTGGGTAAATTAATACTTTTTGACATTTATCTAAGTATTAAACAGGACCTCAGTTATGTTTGGTTCCTCGGACCATCTACTTTGGCTAAATTAATACTTCCTGACATTTATCTAAATATTAAACAAAACCTCAGTTATGTTTGGTTCCATAGACCATCTACTTTGGGTAATTTGATACTTCCTTACATCTATCTAAGTATTAAATAGAACCTCAGTTATGTCTGGTTCCTTGGACCATCTACTTTGGGTAAATTAATACTTCCTGACATTTATTTAAGTGTTAAACAGAACCTCAGTTATGTTTGGTTCCTCGGACCATCTACTTTGGGTAAATTAATACTTCTTGACATTTATCTAAGTACTAAACAGAATCTCAGTTATGTCTAGTTCCTCAGACCATCTATTTTGGGTAAATTAATACTCCCTGACATCTATTTAAGTATTAAATAGAACCTCAGCTATGTCTGACTCCTCGGACCTCATGCTATGGGTAAACTAATACTTCCTATCATTTTTGCCAGGTATCAGCGCAAAGCCTTAGTTATTTCAGACTTTTTAGACTACATACTTAAGGCTCAAGTGGATGCTCATGAGCATCACTTAAAGCATTTGCAGGCATACCTGTATTTGTTTAAGAATTGATTATCCCTCTAGTCCTTTATACTTACTAATGAGTAGGGAACAGAGTAAGTTTAAACCTATATGTATGCTACATTACTGTGTATGTTCTTGAAGTTAAAATTATGCTTTGCCAAGATGATGGACTTAGTAGATTTAACCTGTTTTGCCGCTGACCATATGAGATGGAATAAATTTTCTACTACTTATGCTAATTAATGAAAAGAGTTTTACCTCATTACTACGTTCTTTAAGTGTTAGATAAGATAGAAATTATATCAGCATCAGTATGAGAATCACAGAGAGAAAGAAAATATGCATAACTTTCATTAATAAAAGCCTTAAAGCAAGGTAGATTGAGTACAAAAAGGCAACTTGATTACAAACTTTGAAAACCAAAGCAGAAATTGCAAACAAAACAAAAAAGAAAAAGAAAACTATACTAAATTCTACTTCTTTTTTATTACAATTTTTCCTTGGGGCGAAGCCTTGGACTGTTGGACTGCGGCCTCCGAGGATCCTTGGTCTGTGCCTTTGGGGTTACCCTTGGCAGGTAGAGGAAGAGTTGCAAGAACAATTTCCATCTTGGGTGCCTCCTTGTCTTTGATAGGATCTTGGGGAGCAGCTGGGGGATTGGTGGCATCAGGGGCCACTTCTTTAGTCACTTCAGCCTCTTTTCCATTCGCCCTTAAAAGCTCGGCCACTTTTGAAGGGCTGCCAGAGAAGAGAGGGACCTTGTCTAAACTGCTTTTCTTAGGATCTTCCACCTAGGGGGGGGGGGGGGGTGTCCGCTTTAGAGTTGCTGGAGGAGGAGGCACGAATGGCTGGAGGGTAGTAGACACTTTCTGCCTTCCTAAGTACAGAAGAAGCCTCAACCCCAGCTTGGTTAAGAGCTTCATTCCATACTTAGGAGCAGTAGTTCCTACATACCCCCGAGACCTCTGTCCTAAGGGCTTTCACGGTCTTAGCCACTCCTATATCATACCCTTGCTGCTCGGCCTCCTCCCTAGCTTTCTCTGCCTCCTCCTTGGCCTTCTTTGCTAGATCTCTGGCCTTTTCGACCGCCTCCAATTTTTTCTTCAGGGCAATGGCCAACTGGCCTTCAACGTTGCGAGGAAGCACCTGTTGGCCTTCTGGTTGCCTCTCAGCCCTGTCCAAGGCAGCTGCAGAACTTTTTCTTTCCCTCTCCTCCTCAGTCAACTTGCTCTTGAGCTTTTGAATACTTTTTTTGACCACGTGGAAGGCATCTACGGCCGTTATCTGTCTCCCCTTTTCTTCCTCCATCCTTCGATGGGAATAATTCACCATCTCCTTGGCCCTAAATGTAGCTTGAACGGCCTGGAAAGGAAGAAAAGTACAATTAAAAAAAAAAAAAAAGGAGAAAGGCTTACCATGGCCAGGTCCCTCTTCAGGCCGAGGAAGACCTCATACTGCCTTATGGATCTGAGGTCAGCCATATCTTTGGGTAGCAGCAGAGATTGCTCCATCGCATCAGCCACATACCCAGTTGTACCCTGCTGGAAGTCTCGGATGGAAGCATCACTGAGAAGAGGAGCTCCATCCAACTCCATGCGTGGGGCCCAGGCTAGGGCTGCAGCTCGGTGGTCGCCCCTCTTCTCTACCTCGTTGGCTGACCTCGTCTGCATTCCTCTGAGTTGCTTGGACCCCCTCTGAGCCTCAACTTCATGGGAGGAGTGGGCTCTCCCTGTTTCTACAACCTCCTTACCCTTTTCCTCCCTCTTCCTCTTGTGATAAACAAGATTAGCTCTTAGAGTTTGGATGGGTGGAGGAGTGGGGAGCTTTGTCTGAGCTGCCTTTTTAGGAGCATCTCTCCCTGGCTAGGACTCCAACAATTCTTGCAGGGTGGACCTAGGCTTGTGCTATATCCCCATCTCGTCTGGCAAGGAAGTAGCTTCTTCAAGATAATTGGACTAAGTTGGGGGAAGCTGGCCGAGGTCACCAGTTGAAGTCTCGGGGGACAAGGGCTCATTAAAAACCTCGTAGACGTCTTCTGGGTCTGAAACATCTACTATCTCTTTTTCTTTCTCTTTCTTTTCTTCTTCTTCTTTTTCTTTGACAATAAGTTGGGAGGAGGTAGTTTCAACAGTCGTGTGTTGAAGTGGAAAGGCTACTTTGGGAACACCTTCTGGTATGGACTCAGTGGTGAGCATGCCTTCTAGGACAGGACCAGAGAGAAGGAAGCCTGGAGCAGCGACACTGATTCGATGTAAGCGAGGGTCCCGTGCTTTGATTACGCACTTCGACGCTTGAAAAGTTTTAGAGATAGGGATGTAGCCGAGGATGATGTGCGCTACTCTCAGTTGGCAGTCCGTGTGAATGAACACCTCGACCTTCAAAATCTTGTCTAAACTCTCTTAGTTCATAAGACTGAAGTTGGGGACGACTACATTCTTATTTGCATAACCATTAAAAGAAAAAAAAAAAAAACCATTAGCAAAGAACAACAAAAATCAAAGGAAATTTCATGTACAAACGCAAACAAAAGAAACGAAAAATGGGGTAACTATGAAGTTAGAAACCTAGACATAGAACCTCACCTGGTTTCCCCTCTTTTATTGGGCAAGGGAGGCCATCGTGCCACTCCCCTGATACAATTAGGAAGTCTTTGTTTAGGCCCTTGTTGGAATCGGGAAGGCACTAGATGAGCCTGACCTTAGGGTACCTAGATTTAATGTAATACCGTTGTCCCGTAAGGTGGTGGAGGTTGTAAACCCAGTTAATATCGTGGTGGGTTAGCCCTAAGCCCATTTTCTCATCAAGGGCGTCTACACTCCCTAAGATCCTAAACATATTTAGAGCGCACTGGGTGGGAGCTAATCTATGAGCCCTAAGGTAATCCTTAATGATGGTGCCCATAGGGATTCTCATCCCTTCCTTTATGAAGGCAATCATTGGGATTACCATTTCTCATTCTTACCTTTTCTCATGTCATTCACCTTCCTTACAGTACCTAATGGCTACCCCTGAAGGGATCCTATACTAGGTTCTAAAGTTCTCTATTCCCTCCTTAGAATCTACCAAACTTTTGAATCTACCCATTCCTAGAAAGGTTTGAGTGAACTAAGAAGATGGAGAGAAGAAAGTGGAGCCGAGGAGAAGAAAAGCATAGGGAGAAGAGAAATATACAGAAAAACATAGTATAAAGGTTTATGAAAACTTACAGAAAGAAGAAAAAGTATCCTCGGACAGGTTTTTGGTATTTGTAAAGGCACGAGTGAGTTGGGAAAGTTGGCAAGTTCAGTGTATGCGCTGAAACGAAACGAATGCTAAAGTAAGATGAATAGTTGATTTGAGTGGTATTTATATCAAATAGGGAGTTAGAAGAGGGAGAATTCCCACTCAGTTTCCAGCAAAATCCATAGCCGTTAGATCCGCATCGCACCGTACAACGTGGAGAGCAGAAAGCCGTAAAAATTTAATGAAGGCACATCTCGTATGCCGAAGCGTCAGGAGCATGTCTTAGGCAATTAAAAAGGCATTTACACAATCAGAGGTGACGAGTAACCAGTAAAAGGTAAGTGTAGTGACATCGAAATCCTCCTTTCTTCCAGAAAAGCCAGAAAGAAGAATCTCAAGGGACTATTGTAGGGATATTGGGTCCAGGAGCTCAGTATCTATGTATATATTGGGCTTGGGGCCCTATCTGAGGACGTAAAGTCATCCGAGGAGAAGTAAACATTGTCAGGGGCGTCCACGTTAGTAAATGAAGAATTTAGTTATGGTCATTAGGGCTCAGGAAGGTGAGCTAAGGATGAATGGCTCCTCGGCTAGCCAAAGCTGAGGTTCGATGAGGTGGTCTGCCATCTAGAGGAATGTTCTAAGAAGTTCTGTTAGGATAGATAAGCATTACAGAAACAAATGACAGGGAGGAGTCCTAAGAGATCTGAGGAGAAAGCTACTACCACCGCATTGAATGTTCTGTAGTTAACCCTCTGGCCGCATTAATGTGGAGGTGATATCTAAACAGTAGTTTTCAGCTTTACAGCTACTACACAAAAACTTCAGGAAGGTACTGATAGGACAAGTATCAGTACCAACTATCTGGCCTGCACGTGAAGGGTGAAGATAAAAGGAGAAGAGGGCATAAAAGGAGAAGGAGGCAATGAGAGAGAGGGATCGAGAAATTAAGAGAAAACACTATAGCAATCAATAGTTGAACTTCTAATCACACTTGAGAAAAATATATAAGAATTGATCTCCTCGGATTGTGTCGAGGACAAGTTTCTTGAGGTTAAACTAGTCTGTCTTCATTTTCTTGTCATCTGAATACACTTTGATTGTTGTCTGATTCACTAAAGCCCAGTTTTCCAACTCATTCTCTACAAATTCATTGTATTGGACTTTTTGGGCCTAGGTCTATTCGTCCTTTAGTCGTAGGACTCAAATTTGGTCCTTTCAAAATCAATTTTATTTATATATAGTTTTCAAGATTTTTTTAATTAAAACCTCAAGTTTCATTTATAGATCAAACAAAATTTTTTGGTTGAAAGATATTAAAAAATAGCTGCTAATTTGTATCTATTCTTTTGTTAATATTGTAATATAACAAATCATTAGCCTTCTAGAAATGACTTTCTGCGAGAGTTTAAAGTAGTAAAAAGTGAAAAATATAGATTCTAATTTTGATTAGCATCTAGAAATTTATTTCTAATCTTATACTGCATGAGAAATGAAAGAAATGCACATATATGTTAAGGAGAGCTTGG